>JACAXG010000004.1:10906981-11506981 GCA_018881555.1 Amblyornis subalaris | reverse complement strand
CCATGGTTAGTACAAAAGATGCTTATTTAAGAGCTCATGTACTTCTGGTTTGGCAGAATTGTGTTTCTCCATGGAAAGAGGCAAGTCACAGCTGTAGCACGTATAAATATTTTTGAGGTAGCTGGAGATGCAGGGTGTTCTTCCCAGCCTGTGTGCCCTGGTCTTTCAGCATCAGAACAAGATCTGCTCACCTTTCCAGACAGAAACCTGAGGCGTGGGTCTGGAAGGAGCCATCTCTTGCTTTGGTCATCTGACAATTAGGGGAATGGGATGGCAGAGCACACCATGGAATACTCATGTTCCACACTCCACGTATAATCTCGCTGCTGTGGTTGTTTATTAAACCTTTCTAAGAACAAAAATCTAAGGGTTTGCTATCACATACAATAAGTCTTAGCCATGGCTTAAACAAAGCATTTCAGATGAAGACTACTACTCCTGTCAAAGAGGACTCTAATCCAGAGTTAACTGAATTAAGTCTATTTCCATTAACTTTTAGCTCGTTTCATAGTAAGCTCCCCAAGCTTGTTCCACACTGTGTGATAGATGCACAGAAGCATCCAGGCTCCGCACTAGAGAGACAGTGTGCCTGTCACACTGGTCCAGGGCCCAATCCTGTGGCCACTGAATCCAGCAGTGTGTTCCTGAACGCATGAAGTACGGAAGTTAACTATCTAATGGCCAATATTTTCAAGAGAAGGACTCAACTTGGTACTCCAGCACTTATACAGAGAGTTCTTCCATGCCTCTCAAAACTCAGATCCTTTTGATCTTAATTATGCACAAGGATTATGAGGTTAGGACTGAAAACATTGACCATTTTTTCTGCAGAAGAGGGAAAAGCCCTGTATTCTTTAATAAATGGAGTTGGACCTACAAGACAGTTGTCTGTGGCATCAAATGTCAAAGTTTGAAGATTTTTCCAAGTGTTGACTTTATAAAGTAGGCATTGTTGTAACACTTTACAAAGGAGCTCATTTTTCTCTCACTGTTTATTGCATTTAACAGGGACACCTAGGAGGAATGGGACCTGAAGGAGAGCCAGGAATTCCAGGTTATGGGGTGAGTTTTTTGCTGAATTCATGTACACATACATCCCAAAGTAAGTCTGTGGTACTCTAATTTCAAATATCATAGGGAACTGTATCTAGACTACACAAATATTTTAGGAAAGCCAGATACTCACATATGTTTATATGACGTGTTTGCCTACTCAGAAATGTTAGCCTTAAGCAAGGACGGCTGGTTTTTGTGAGTTCACTAGCAGGTTTTCTTACCACAAATTCTAAACTCCTGTTTGTCCAATGTATCTCTTTCCTTCTGAATAAAGATCCTATAAAACTACTAAAGCTAATCATTATAAAGAGAGTTCAGCAAACACCACCAGCTCTGCTTGCTGTCTAACCATGCAGTTTCTACTTCAGTAACAGAAACTGATTGAATGAGGTTAGTTGGAAGACATAAAAATATTGTGGCTTTCACTGAAAAATAGCTGTAAAAATCATCATAGACGGATTGAGTCATGCTCTTACAAACCAGACTGTCCAGTCTCTTTTCCAAACACAAACATCCATCAGTGACCCTAAGCCTCAAGCAAGAACCAGCCCAGCTTCCATCACCTGCATTAAGCCCTGCCAGAACCTATGGTTTCCCCATGTGCACAGAGAATTTTCCTGCACACAATCCATTTTCTGCCATTGATTTTATTGTYATATCATGGTTTAGAATAATTAGAAAGCAGAAAAAGAAATAGTACCAAGTAGCTCAGGGAAGGCTTGGAATTAATTCTGTCTTTAATTGTTTTAAAACTTATTTTTGTTCTGTTTGGTTCTCTAGGGTCACCAGGGTCCTCCAGGGCCCTCAGGGTCCCCAGGCCCCAAAGGAGAAAAGGTATGAGCATGGATTTTACTGTCCTATTTTGTGAAATTGTAAAGGAAGGAAATGTTATTGCACACGCACTGTTCTCCACAGCACGCAGCAAAAGCCACCTTTTGCAGTATTTGTTAGTATTGTCAGAGACTATGAAAAGGAAATRGATCATTTGGAGATGGGGACCCCAGTTATACCGTTAAAATGTTTGAGGTTTTAAAACACAAGGTACCCATTGTACAGAACAGAGTCTATTGTATCAGATAGCACCACTGCCCTTAGCGAGCACTGCGGACAAAAATAATCAGTGCAGAAGCAGCTAAATATTTACTTTAAGTCTGTGAGTACACCCACAGATTTGCCTGAAAGTCCAGCTAGGATGGACAAATGTCTGTGGTTAATATAAAATGTTAGGGACAGGATGTTGCCTCAGTGCTGCTATTTTAGTGTCAAATTTACTGTAGTTCTGTCAAGTCTCAAATCCTCCAAATAGATTTGTATGCTGACTGAAACCTGTGTGAACCGAAGCAGGTACATGGATTCACTTCATGAAGATTGGTTTCGAGTTGCCCTTGACAGAGAAATACAGAGAAATAGTAGAGCCAGTTTTGTAGTAAATACTGAGAATAGACATTTAGTGGTTAATGCTATAAATAGGTTTTGATATGATTTAAGAAACAATAACAGAAAACTAAATTGTTGGGAGCTATGTTTCTAGGTTACTTGGTCACTTCTGAAAAAGTGCTTTGATGCACTTTAAAAGTCCTTAATTATATTTAAGATGTGATTCTCTTTGCATTTAATATTGCTAAGTATCATCTGGAATAGATAAATTTTTGTTTATTAACTTGGATAGCAGTTGTTCCATATTTAAATTTTAATAGATTTCARGCTTAATGTTGAAGTCTTCTGTACACTTGTTTCTCTATATTGAGTGTATTTCTCAAAATAGCGGAAGAAATTTTCTTTTTTTCCTCTTGTCAAATATCCTGTTTATCTTTCTTTTCATTAAATAAAGACATGATTACATGGAAATTGTTCAAATAATCTTTTTTTTTTTATAGCTGCCTTTGAGAATAGAGCACATATTTAGCTTTTTTTAGTCCTAAATGTCTTTGGGACATTTAGGTGAATGTTAAAATGGAGTGACCATATCCATTATATTAAAACCGTAAGCATAATATTCACTTTTAGCATCTACCCAATATGTTGTCTGGTTTTTATTAGGATTTGAACTTGTGTGCATGCTGGATGAGGTTGCACTTCCTAGTTAACATTTTTTAATACTTATCTTTGGTTCAGGGTTACCCAGGCGAAGACAATACAGTCCATGGACCACCTGGGCCCATAGGTGAACCAGTAGGTCTTTCTTTCTCAAAAAAATTATATTAGTGCATCTCAAGAGCAAATGCAGTTCTTTCTGAACCTTTGTGTCATTATCTCAGGAGTCAGTACCCCCTTGTACAAAAATATAGAATGATGGTCTTTTAATCAGTAATCTCTCTCTGTAAATGCCGTCATGTGCTCTTTCCTGCTTAAATGTATGTACCCTCTATTTAATTACACTAATGCCATTAGTCTGTGTTTAGATCAGCACATTTTAGAGCAGAATTTTTCCCTCTCTGTTTACCCTGAGTTATACCTAATTGCATTACTAATCAAAAATGTGTTTTGATTTATTTCATTATCACTGCCAGCTAATTTAGCAGAAGTAGAGAGCTGCATTTCGTAAATATTTTTGTACTGAATTTGTATGTGGGGTGTCTCTGCAGAAATTATGAATCTGACAAAAATTATTAGGACAAACTTCAAAATTAAAGCAGATTTTGAGTACAGCAAGTCATTTCAAAAAAGAACCAAATTTTTAATATGCTGTCTTACAGAAGCCATAAGAGATTTCCTTGCATTTCTTGAAACCAGAGTCTCTTCATTTATTCATTCAGATTTTAAATTCAGTTATCATATATATATATTTATATATATATCAGTATAAATCTGGAGAAGTTCTACTGAGGTCAATACTCCCTCCTCTYCCATATAGCCCCATGTAAGATTTATCTTTTAGCTTCTAGTCTTCAGTTACAAAATATTTTCGACTGTGGCTACTGTCTGACTGCAATGCATTCCATTTAGAAAAACATCATGTTTATTCCTTTAGCCAAGTTAACTGTAATATTTGTATTCCTCAGTTCCACCTCAGTGGTTAGTCTGTTTTGAGAGAAATCCCAGCTTTCTGTTCATACTTCACTGCAGCATTATTTTGGTTCAGCTCTTACATTTTGCTCTTTGATTTGCTCTCTAGGGCCCTMTTGGTGAACGTGGAGATAGAGGAGAACCTGGTGATGAGGGCTACAAGGTAATACCTCTTGGGTTTTAGTCTTTTCATTTGAACATGGCATGCTGTGCATACACGTGGAGTAATGCAGAGGTATCACCTTCCCTCACGAGTGTGCAGAGATGCAACTGCTTGTGCCTCACTGCACTGAKGCACTCTTAGAACACATTGGAGCACCTTTCATATGAGGAGATGGGAGCCACAGCTCCTGAGCTGGAGAAGAGTCCAGTGACCTCCATGTGTATAAGTATCTGATGGGAGGGAATTAAGATGAAGGAGACAGCCTTGTCTCGGTAGTGTCCAGTGACAGAACAGGAGGCAAAGCGCAAAAAACTGAAACACATGAAATTCCTTTTGAAATGGCTTTTTTTACTGTGAGGATGACTGAGCACCACAAAAGGCTGCCCAAAGAGGTTGTGGAGTCTCCATCTGTGGAAATACTGAGAAGTTGACTAGACATGGTCCTGGACAATCTGTTCTACCTGGCCCTGCTTGAGAAAGAGGGTTCCATAAATGATCTCAAAAAGTCCATTTCAAACTCACACATTCTGTGTTCTGTAATTAGTTAACATTTAGTTAACATTAGTTAACGTTTTTCTCTGAAATGTAAGCACTACTTACATTTAATGTAAATGTAAATCTAATCCTAATAATTATTCGTTAATTATATTCAGTCTTTCAGCACATACAAATCGCATGGTGACTCATGCTTATCACTGATGCAGTTTGCTGAAATACAAGAGAGACTGTCCTTGACATGGAGTATTCAAGTTACACAGATAATACAGATAGACATAGTAATAAATGAATGAACTGAATCTATGCTTACAGAAGTGCAGAAATGTTTAAACAGTATGTAATTTCCACTKGCAGTTTGGAAGTGGAAACTCTGTAGGGTTTAATCGTGGAGATCTGACCAAACTTTGTCTAGGTCATGTCAGTGAATCTGGGTCCACCCTGTACCTCCCAAGGTGGACTTTACAAGGAAGTCTACAGCTCTCTGATCATGGCAGCCTGAGTTACCTGTATTCCAATATGTTGTATTTTCTCTTTCCCAGGGTCATATAGGTCTTCCAGGACTTAGAGGACCTATTGGACAGCAAGGGCCTCCAGTAAGTGTTTCAAATACTTGAGATTTCTCTATTTACTGTTGAAAATATGTTTTCATCTGCATTCAAATGACTCTTTTCATTTATTTAATATATGTTCTTTTCAAAGGGAGAGCCAGGTGATCTGGGAGAGCACGGACCAAAAGGAGAAAGAGGTTCAGAAGTAAGTAGAAAAAAGTAAAACAAAACTGCATTTAATCAGAATTTGGAGGTTTTTATTGTTCACTGACTATCCCTGGAAAACTGTTCTATAAGGTTAAAACTGAGTGTTTCGGTTTCCTTTTCATATGTGCTGGGACAACAAAAATATAAAATGGAAAATTGAATAAACTGGGTTAGTAATTATGTGTTATTTGATAGGTAAGTAATTTTACTTTGAAGTGATATAAAGCATTATGAGAGGCTCTTTCGGAAACATTTGAGTGATATTCAATTATCCCCTAAAACGGAGTTCCTTGTGGCAAAGTAGCTCTGGAAGGCACCTGGGATTTTGCTTCTCTGATCTGTAAACGAAGCCTCCTGGTACTGCACTGCACTGAGTTTTCAGAGACCTGGAAAAAAGGAATTTGCTACAGAATACTAGAGCAATAACAACAGAGCAAGTCATGACAAAGATCAAAGACCAAATCTTTCCCTTTAGAAATAATAGTTTGTCTTGGTGATGTGATGAAAATTGCCAAAAGCGTTCATATTCTCCCATGCACTGACTGTCATTGGCTTTTGAGATTTCAAAAGATTTAGGCTAAAATATTTCTTACAATACCAACTGCCATTGCAATTTAAATGAGATTTTTGTCTGAGAAGTTCCATAGAGCAACTCTGTTAGAGTTTCAAAATTTTCTAGGTAACTACAGGAGTCTCTAGTAGACTAGAACTGGGGAGCAACAGAAAGGAAACGTGATGCGGAGACATTGTCAGCRTGTACTCTAGCTGTGAACTCAGATATATTGCCTTTAACAAACTGCTCACATCACAGGATGAAATCAGCAATTCCTCTTGGAGAATGTTTTCTTTGTATTGCAAGTGCCCCTCAGATTAATACTGCCATTTACAAATGTGGAACCAATGTGCAGCGTGGAGCGACCCATAAGAGTTTAAAGGTTTCCACAAAAATGTTAGTAGTGAAAACATTCATATAGTCTTAACTCCAGTGGCATTACTGGTGCTGCTGTAGCAAGCCTTACAAAGCTAATCCTATGAACTGCAATGCTGAATCATCTGGGTTTACTTTATATGCATCCAAAAATCTTAATGAAAACAATATTATTTAAATGTGCACATTCCAGTTCTGATTGGTGGAATTTTTTTATGCTATTCTTTAAAAAAGAAGGCATTAAATTGAGGAATAGAACAACATTTTGCTGGTTTTATCATATTTAATTATAAAACATTGACACTTATAATGACCCAAGCTTTTTCAATTCATTGCATGTYGATTCATATTGCAGCATAGTAAGTTTAGTGTAACTCTTGCTTTAAGAACAGTGTTTGAAATAATTAGTCTGGAAAATATTGGAATCTTTTTTCTACTTTTTCTATGCTAACAAGTGTTACTCTTGTCCCTGTTCTTCAGTAGTTGCATCTTTTAGAGGTAGGATAAAATTAATGCCATACATCTTTATATTCTGTGGAGACTGTCCTATAACAAAGTTCTCTGAGAAGCTTTTGACCCATTCTGAGCTTTTCTTCCTTGGTGCTTGACCTCTTGTGTCACTAAACMACTTATAAGGATGTTATCTGCTCAGTATCTCTCAGTTTTCTAAGACTACAGATTTCTAGATCAGTCAAGATGAAAAAAAAAAAGTCTTGTTTTAAGTAAATTTTATCTTTTGAATAGATCTTAGATAAAAAAAGGCTGTGATATGTGATATGTGACACTATTGTTTCCTAGTATTCTCTTCCACAGAGATTCAGTGGTTCTATATTGCCTACTTTTCATGACTTCYCTTTTAAAGAGTACAGGAAATGCTGTAAAAGTGTACTTCCTCACAGAGGGGTGGCTGATAGAGAAGAAATTGCCAGATTCATGATGAAAAACATTTTATGCCTATTTTTGGAAAAGTTTTGGAAACTACACTATACTGATTSACAAAAGGGACAAACATACACAATTCTGCCAAAAATGTATTTGCTTTTACTTGAAAAACTTTCTACTGTCTCCTGAAATGGAAATAATCTGGTCCAAAGCTAGGCAATGTGAACAAGAATACTAGAGGGGAACAATGCTCAGCTCTTCTTAGGGGATTGAGTTTGAGACATTTGTCAGTTCACAAGTATTTGTAACTTTTAGGGACCCACAGGGAAGAAAGGAGCAACGGGTCAGGCAGGCAAACCTGGAATTCCTGTAAGTAACAAAATTCTACAGTCTGTCTTCAGATTAAAAACAAAGAAAATACTAACTAATAAAACTAAAATTGAATCATGCCAGTGAAGTGTAAAGGAACCCCTGTCATTTTTGAATATTAAGAATTTTTGAAATTTTGTTAAATTATGCTGAATTATATTCAGTTACTCAGCATATGGAAGTGATGTGCAACTAACAACAAGGTCCTTTCCACTTGTAAAGTTATTTTATTAGATCATTTTTGAGTCCATTTGGAAGTTATCACATTATAGTGCACAGAGCTGTACTTTCATTCACTCCTGACCCTGTCAGTTCTTTGATCAGCTGCAGCCTACAGAAACTTGAATCCATGTGTCCATGATGGATACATGTGGTGGATCCCTTGAGGTTTATTTGTTTCTCTTGCTTGCCCTGAGCTGAAATTTTTAATGTGTTTTCTTGCGTTACTGTGGRGAAGCTGACTTGCATCCCCTTCTCCCTGAGGGAGAAGACAGAGCAGGAAGCAGTAGGTGTTCCATAAACATAACGAAGAACAAAATGCATCAAGGTTATTTTGGTTCCCCTAATAAATAATACCACACAAGCACATATTGTAAATAACTTTTACTAYCTCATCAAAACATTGTCAGTAACTGGAGAAATGCAGCTGCTGCACAAAGCTTGTACCTGCTGGGCAGAGTGCAAGAGGAGCCTTTTGAAGACAAGAAATTGTGTGTGTCTTTTATAAATACTCAGCGTTTTCCTCTGGAGGACTGCAGGGATCATTCAGCAGACAAAGGAAAAGAAGGAAAGCAAGACATACAGAGAAGTGAGGAGAAGACAATGAAACTAGAGCTTGAAGAAGCTTCAAAGCACATCCCAAATGCAAGATACTTAAGCAACCAGTAGAAATAAGATTAGGATGGCACACTTCTTAGATTCTATATGGCTGTTGTTACCTGTACTTTTTCAGACAAAATGTGTTGTAGTTAGAATATTTTAAATTTCTGAGAAATGGCATTTATAGAGAGATTATTGCAGAACTCCAAGACTTTTAAGATAGTGTATGTCAATCTAAAGGGAAATAATTGTAAGGAAAGAAATCAATGTTCCTCTGTTGGATGTGACATGAGGCTTTTTTGTGCAAGTGTAGCAACAGTTACAACAAACTTGCATATTATAAATTTGTATTATATTTGTATTATGAAATGTATTTTTGATATGTTCAAATTTGAACAGCACAAATTTGTGAAAGTCCAGTACTAAACATCTAGTAAAATAAAGGCTGAAAAGGTATATRGTTGGGATTTTTTCAGGGATAAATAGATGACTTGATCAGGTTTTCTTGCTTCAGCTTAAGAATCAGCACTCTCAGCCATCTTCCAGGCCTGGCACACAGAGGGGTCAATCCCGTGGTTTCAGCTGAAGTTTCTCAGATGCCATGACAGAGCAAGTCTAAGGTTAAACCAGCAGATTTCTAACCCAAACATCCTAACTCAGAGATCCCTCTGCGAGTATTCATTCATGTCACTGGGACTTTTGTTATGTAGAGTTTAGGAAATACTGTGACTGAAATCTAGTTATGTGATGGTGAAGATGAAGAGAGCCAACARTGCTATATTTGATTTGAATTTGTTTCAAGGGTAAACTGGGGCCAGCAGGGCAGAAAGGAGCAGTTGGGTACCCTGGACCAGAAGGCATTCCGGGTAACCCTGGCAAGACTGGGCTGTCGGGGGAGCCTGGCCCTAGGGTAAGTTGCTTTCCACATTTCCTCTATGTCATTTTCTGTTACAGATTTTTCTAGAGTTATGGTATTTAAAAAGAAGAGACCATTCTCATTTCCCTGAGTATCTTSATAATTAGACCAATTTTTTTTGTTTTCTTTTTCTTTTGCTCCTGATATTCTGGCCAAGATATAAAGTTAGCATAAGGGAAGTGTGCTGTGAGAAGAACTGTTTCATTGGTATGTGATAGTAGTAGCTACAGCTAAGTGAAAACAATTTCTTAATCAGGGAGGCTGCACAATTCTGTTCCCAAAAATCAGCCATAGATCCCAACTGAGACTAGTTCCTCTTAGGGTCTGAGATAATCCCACATTTTCCTTATTGATTTTGAATTTGTAACCTATGCCTCTCTACTTAAATAATTCTGAAGCCTTGTCCAAAACCAGTGAAAAACAGTATTGGGTATCTGAGGTATTTGGAAGCATCCTTGGAAACAAGTTTTTTGTCTGACTGTTTTTTGCTGTGGGCGAAAGGTGGTGGCCTGCTGCCTCTGAGAGCAGACACTGCCCTTTGATTAGTCCCTCCAGAGACGGGGAGAAGATTCCTTGAGTTGTTCTAGTTGTTGAAAGTCTGATTACTTCGATTTTAAGTATGTATTTCTCTGTAGTTCTACTTAGATGAACCGGTAATTGTTGTAAAAGGTTGCCAAGTTAGATTTGGTGTTAGGAATTAATCAAGATGCCGGATAAGGTGCTGTTGTTCCAGGTATAAATTTCCAATCTGGTTGAACAAAGAGAAAATTAAAYAAGTTACCCGTAGGGGGCAGGTGCACCCTACTTCAGCCTCTCCAGTTTCAGATCATGAACTTCTTCAAAGTTCTTAAAATTCTTTAGAGCTGGATTTAGGAGTATCACCCCAAAGAATTTTTACATTTTTGCTTTTCCACTGAAAATGTCATACAATGATATTAAAGAAAACTCCATCACCTCGTTACAATTTGTAATAAAGGCTTATAACTGATTTTTGCCACAATGAATAAAAAGGGCAGAACGTTTGCTATGTAAGTCTATCAGTCCATCAATCTATAAGYCACAGCATCAAAAGCCCTGAAAATCACATTTAATATAAAAATCATGTTTTATACAACCCTTTTATTTCTATGAGTGCTTAACTGAAATAAGTGCTTAATACGAAATAAGAAAGACCTATATATGCATRTATTTCTACTAAATTACATCACAGAAGTATTTATTTGGATGGTAACAAATCTCCATTTTGTATTTTTTAACATGTCAAAAGTGGCTTAACTCCATGTTGTCAGTAACATGTTTTTTCATTTAAAATAGCTGCATTTGTTTATAGGCTGATGTTATATATTTTCATAACAAATGTTCTGAACTTTCTTCATGTGGTAAAGTTATTTTGTGGGAATCTTTCCTGAGTGTACACAGCCATACTAGTATTATCAGTATGCCTGAAACTTACAAATAAACAAGTTGAATTTTGAATACTTCTTTGGGAAGGTAGTTTCATTTTGTTTCATGTGGAGTTGCTTCTTCTTGAAGAATGAATACTGTGAATTTCAACCTTATTTTCAGCCCCTTTTGGAATATTAGCAGAAATCCAGATGATACTGCTGATGATTGTCTTTCTATATATTTTGATGTACTATCAGTTTGTGTCCATATATAGAGAAAGCATTAAGTGGTTTTGACTGATTTCACGTTAAATGCCTGTTTTACCATACAATGAAAAAACATGCTTGGCTGTCCTGCTTGTAATCCATTATTTTCAATTTGTTAAGGGTAATAAAGGAAACTCAGGCTTACCAGGTCTAGCAGGTTATCCAGGAGCTCGAGGTCCCAAGGGATTGCCAGGCATGCCAGGGCCCATGGGAGCACCCGGACTAAAGGTACACACATGGGAGCTTGTCGTTTAAGTACAGTTTTACTGATATTGCTTAGTCTTCAATACTGCCTTTAGTGGCTGTGGAACCACCATACTACTGTTAATCATATGAGTAACAGACATCAAATCTTATTTGAAGGTTAAGACTACAAGTTGTGTTTGCCTCGTTGCTATAAACTSTAAGCTGAAAATAAAGATCTCATCCATCTGAATGCCATTCCCAACTCCAGAAGTCATCAAAACACTTTGTATTTATTTACTCCTGCTTTAGGTTCAAATGTTTCCTGACTTTTATTTCTGAACTTCTGTAGCTACTAGAACAGTTGGGATGATTTGAACATCTAAGCAATCTAATAGCAGTGAATTACTATAATTTCAAGCCTAAGTCCCAGGTTTGGGGGCTAATAAGTGTATCTGGGATGTCCATTTATCATAGGACTTAAATTGTTCTTCTTCAGCCCTGTCAGAAAGAAAGAAATCTGAGTGTGCTCCATTTTCCAGGCAGTTCAGGTACCTGATATCAGCATGTCCTCATATTAATTAGACTAATTTTAGTTTTAAAACAAGCAAACAATGGAAACATTACAGATAATTTTCTTCATTTAGAATAGAATTTTCTATCTAAAATAACGATTTTTATCTAAAACCATTTTCTTTGTGAGATTTTATTGGTAAGCAGTTCTTTAAAACCTTAAGTTACTTAAAAATTGGAAATACTGGCTTTGTTATCTTTTCATGAATATATTTTAGTATAAACTGTATTCATTATTTGTAGTGTTTATTGCCAGTGCACCTAGTGTGAATTTTACTCCTTTGTCTGGACGATGAGCTGTAGGAGGTAGTTCCTTCTCAGAAGTGCCTGTAATCTGAAAAAGACAAGGAACAGATGAGTTGAAGGAAAACTGTTGCCACATATAGTGCAGAATAAGCATTAATACTGCACATTGCGAGTCAAGCCAAAAGACTTTTAGAGCAGAAAAGYAGAACCTGGGAAAAAGCATGAGCACAAAGCATGAAACATGCATATTCACAGCCTTTATTGCAGCTCGGTAACCTCCTGAGCTAGACACGACTTCCATGTATTTGATAGTCCTCAGAGAATTTGTCTTACAGGATCTTGTCCAGTTTCCATTMGAATCAATGTAGATTTTTAATCTAACATCAGGGAGTTCCACAAGCACACTATGTCTTGCTCAGAGGATTACTCTATAAATTTACTTTTAACCTGTCTGCTCTGCATTTCATTTTGTGAATTTTACTGCTTGCACTGGGAGATACCATACTAGAATTGATCCGCCATGTATGGTTTTTATGTTTCCAAGTCAAGGAAGGAACAGTCAAGTCACATTTGCATTTTAGTGTTTGTTTAATTATTTTCCTGAGGGAAATAATATGAATGGAACAAGTCTGTTTCTTACAAAGAAACCATTTTTCACACTTCTGACAGGAAACCTGTATTTACATCTATAACTTTCATAATTGTAATAAAATATATGTTTTATTCTTATTGACAGGGTGAGAAAGGACTTCTGGGTCATCCAGGAAAGCGAGGCAAGAGAGGCCTTCCAGGATCACGAGGCGACCAAGGACCAGCAGGACACACTGGACTGAAAGGACAGACTGTACGTAATCACAGCTGTTGATGCAAAACAAGTAGTCCAAGAGTTACCAACATGAACTAATAGTAAGGATGCCTGCTCCTATTACAGGGAGAAGATGGAGATCAAGGTTTAATGGGGTTTCAAGGATTCCCAGGTCCAAAAGTATGTGCTTGTTCTTTTCTGTTAGATCGTAAGCTCTTTACAGAGTGMGAACATTATGAAAGAATAGAATTAATCAGCTTTAACAGTAATTTGTTCAAAATATCTCTGAACTGTTGGAACATGGTAGGCAGAACTGTGTACTCCCTAAGGACAAACATTCTGGGTCAGTGCACTTGGTATTTTCACTGTTACTGCGCTTAGAAATTATCTTACTTTCACTGATTACAAGAGTTTGAAACACATGGATAACTAATGTCCATGTTYGATTAAATTGTTCCTTTGCTTTTTCAGGGTCCTGCAGGGGACATTGGCTTAGTTGGAATTCTGGGCCCAAAAGGTCCAACAGGACAAGTTGTAAGTGTTTCACTCCATGAAAGAAATTGTCAGGAGGGTTTGCAAGTGGGACACATTTTTAACTTAGGGAATCATCTTTTTTCTTGGTAACAAGGCCAGAATGCTCTAACCAAACTTTTCTGTCTGAGTCTAGATGCCCTTTGCTTGTACTGCAACACTGCTCTGGTTACATCATGCTTACAGACACACAAACAGAGGCAGGCTCTTAATCTTGAAAGAAAAAAGCAAGCTCTGCTGACTAAGCGAGGGTCTCCTAGTAAAATTTCATCTATGCAAGTAACCTTATGACTGGTATTTCTTTGTCTTTTGGGGTTGAACATTCTTCTTACTGGCAAAAGTGCTGATTGTGTAACTGTGTCCTACAGCAAAAGAAAAAAGGGATCAAGCTTTGCCTGCAGTAAGACAGTGTGTTGCTCAGGCATTATTGATTAATAGCTAGTGGTTTTTTAATGCATATTTTCTTTTTATCTAAAATGTTCCTAACCATCATTAGCCCATTCTTCATGGTGTTCTGCTTTGCTACTCCCCAAAAATGTGGAAACATCTTYAGCATTTTGTGCATCCAGTTTATGGCATCAAGCATAAAAGGGGGAAAAGTTGAATTGTGGAAGGAAGGCCTTACTACAAAATGTTCTCTCACTGCTGCCTTTGCCATCACAGAACTGAATTTGTTCAGTTAACCAGAGGCAGAGCAGCAGCTTTAGGAGAGTGTTCTAATAGTTACTTTATTTTTCTAAACATTCCTATACAAGATAAACACTGGACATGAGCAGTTTGCTCTAAGTGAAATGGAACAGAAAAGTGACATTTTAGCAGCACTTACTGGCAGCCTTACAAGAGTACTTGTGGGCACTAAATTAGCTCAAGATATAGTTGGTTGTAGCTCAATAAATATGTGGTCTTTTGTAATCAGAGTACTTAAGTTTCCACCGGTTTTAGTGCATCAGTTTTCACATGAAAGAATGTGTGTTGGCCTTCCAAGCACAGCTATTACAAATTATTAAAATACTTACCTTACTGATTTTGTTGCAATGTGCACTCAATATTTAGAGAGTATCACCATGATCTTTTGGGTATTTGACAGGTTTGTGTGCTGAGAAGCCTTAAACCAGGACATATTATGAGGATTTTCTTCATTTTGAAAACATGGTGAACTAATGAAGTCTTTGCTTGTTTACAGGGATATATTGGCCCTGTTGGTCAAGAAGGCATAACAGGCCCAACTGGCAGGCCTGTAAGTTTCCCTTGACTTTTGCATAATTTGGTTATGTCACTAACCTTTTTTTTAATCATCTTGTTTTTCAGCTAGAAACCTTATTTTTCTGTTTGTAAATAGCAACTAGCAGTACCTTCTTTGTTATACCATGCTGGTAAGCTAATGTATGTGACTCCAGCAGTTGTAATATGAACAAGAAAAGAATAGACAAAAACCAATGACAAAAAAGTAATTGCAATGACTTTCTGYCTAAGTACAACATACAAAGGTCATGTCTACAGGGGCAGTGGGCAAGTCAAGGTATAAAACAGCACAAGGTAACTACCACCTGGATAGTCTTTCTCAGCCTTAGGTCTGAGATGTATCTACAGAGTATCCACACTCAGTTTCAGATCATTTATCTGTTGTGGGCTGAACTGTTCTGAGTGCCCCTCTAGACACTCTGGGAGTGCCCATGAGCCCTTGTAAGGGTGTTCTGGGTGCTGATGAGGTCCCTGTTACAACTCAAACATCACCTTGGCCTGACAACCTTCAATGCACTCCAGGTTCCCTGCCTTCATTCCCATTTCCATCTCTTGTCACACTCCCAGTGTCAGARCCAGATTTGTTTGCAAGAGAACTCTGTGACTCATGTCTCCAGACCACCCAACCTTGTAAGGTAGTTTTAGAAGCTCTTTGTACCATGCAGGTTCCTCTGTCTGATCAACTAGACCTGGATTGAATGAGCACGTCTAAAAATTGAAATAATCATGAAAGTAACATATATACAATAAAAGTAATAAATATAAATATTTCCAAGTGAAAAAGAAAGAAGGGGAATGTCCCTTCTATAATTTTTTCCACTTGTTGGAAAAATCAGTACTTTAAATCTTGCTCCATTCTTTTCAACTGCACTGAGGAGAAAAACTTTACAGTTGTGTGTACTTGTATGAAGGCTTTTAATAGACTTCATATTGAATGTAATAGTTTGCCATTATAACTAAGAAAGCATTTCAGTTGAAGATTACTTCTATGTGTTATGAAATGCAGCCATCAAGATGCAAAATTTTTGCAGGGAATTGTAAGATTGTTGCCATCCTTGGGAACACAATTTAAGTGCTAAACTGGCCAAAAATGCCATGGAGACAGAAAGACAGTGTCTAATCTGATTGTGAAAGGAGAACTAATAATGTAAAAAAAMCATATAAGTGATGAATGGATTTCTCCAGTGGTGTAGAATACTGAGTTTGGTTCTCTACTCTTAAGATGGCGAAGAACTGATGGGTTGAATGTGGATGAAATTGTGGARAATACAACTGGTTGACAGGGACAACAGTTAAAATTACCGAGAAAAAACATATTTGCAAATTGAAGAAAACAGCTTTCCACATAGGAATTACAAGAAGTTTTCAAGTAATTTCATTTTCTAGTAGTACAGGAAAATTAAACCTTCAGAGTTGTAAATACTTCCACAGATGAGACWGGACTTTTCATGTGAGCAGTATAACTCTCATGGATATTCATCTGCTTATTTCAGTCCTAGGCAGCTAGAAAGCATATCGGATTAACAGCTGCTGTTTCTTACAGGGACCAAGAGGTGAAAAGGGCATGAGGGGTGAAATGGTAAGATGATACAACTTCTGTGCTTTCATTTTTTCAGCTGCGTAAAAACTATTCCTGTGTTACGCTGAATGTACTCTGGTGTGCTCTGAATGCCAGGCAGTCGTGTTGTGCTCCTGGACAGCACTGGCCAAGAGAGCTGGTCACCTGTGTCAAAAGTCTGACCTTTCCGTGTTCGAGTTGACTTATRTGCCCAGTCGGTGTGAGCTGTTGGSCAGTATGGCCCCTGGTCGTACAGCAGTCACATACTCCAAATCTGTCCATGCTCAGATCTAAAAGGAAAATCTTGTGTGACATTTGTTGTCAATGGTCCAGTGCCTCACAACATGCATGCACAGGTTCATAGATCTGTGTCATCTTGTCTAGAGAGGGAGAAGCTCAGGACAAGCCTGGACCCATGGGTGGGTATCCATGCAATGTATTCCAACTGTAGGAACTGTAGGCAGCATTGATAGGTTATGAATTTGCTGTCTTTTTTCAGTAAGAATATTACAGTAKTTGTTTTACAGTCAGGAATGTTGAATGTAATTTTAAATTTGTGTTAGAGCCAGTAAAGTTTCCAATTAATTATGGCTATGTGAAAAGTCATTAAGCTATCATATTTACAGCAAATATGAATACAGAGTTGGTAAGGATGTTGCCTTCTATGACAGAGGTATAATTAGTTCCTTCTCCAGTAACTACCAAATGTGATCTTGTTCCTGTCGTTCTTACCCTACCTTTCACCCCATCTCACTTAAAATCATTTAGTTTCACTTACTGCATTTTGCATTTAGCAGCCACCTCCAAAAAATTCAATCTAACTTCCTTATAAAAGTTTTGAAAAATAAATCAGAAATATTCAAAATGTCTGAAAGAATTAGAGCTTGGAACGAAGCTTCTTGTCTGTGTCTTGGAGAACTCTCCTCTTTGATTCTAATGCTCTTGAGGCAATTGCTATCTCAGAATAAGAGGAAAACTAGTTTCTTAATTTGTGCTGTATTATCCATCTTAGCTGTGTTTTTCTACTGTTTGTTCATAAGAATTGTTATGACAGCATAAAGCTAAAAATAATGCTTAAAAAAAACATCCAAAATGGTGAACAGAAACATCTGTTTCCATTATTGGTGCTGGTGTTTAAGAAGTTATTTCCTAAATAAGTTCTTGAATTCATCAAGATGAGTTAATCTTAATCTAGTAAGGCTGTCTTCAGAAGAAGAATGTTTAATTTTAAATCATATACAGTGACATTACTTTCCCCAAGAAAGGGATTTATTTCCAACTGTTTTCAGATACAAAAGAGAGAAAATTGTTTTCATCCAACTGTGTATTCTGAGCTTTAATTTAGACCTTTAAAATTTATATTGTCATTCTTCCTAGAATCACAGAGATTTTAACTTTTTGTAGTAGTCCAAGTTCTAGTTATATTTTTCAGTCTGTTGGGGTTACCATGTTCATTACTAGACAGAAATGTCCTTTCATCCCCAGAAAAACTTGGAATGTAAAATCGTGTCTCCTTATTGAGGTCAATGGTGAAGCACACGTTTTTTGTTAAAAATACTTTCTTCAAAAATTTCAAAATTCTTGGAAAATATGGAAGTCCTTGGGATTGCTCATGTTTTCAAAGTTARGCATATGTACATACATACATACATTGTATGTAAAATCAGGGCCTCTCAGTATTAGAAAATGATTGGGGTTTTGGCCTGT
The DNA here is from genome assembly GCA_018881555.1 of Amblyornis subalaris. Lineage (NCBI taxonomy): Eukaryota > Metazoa > Chordata > Aves > Passeriformes > Ptilonorhynchidae > Amblyornis > Amblyornis subalaris. The sequence continues at coordinate 11,489,092 of JACAXG010000004.1, read as the reverse complement.
GAACTTCTGTTCAATCAAATGGAGTGATTAAAGAATTAAAGAACACACTGAAACTAACTAGTTTAGTCTCTGCTTTTGTTTTTATGAACTGAAATTACACTTTTCTCACTTAAATTCTAATGCGATCAAAGGTTAAATTAAGTAGATTTGTAAAAGTAATCCTGTACATTCCAGTAAAACACTAAGCAATTAACTTAGTCCATGAAAAGTGTAATTCAGCCTTCTTTTTCTGCTCTGCAGCAGAAAGAAAGAGCATTGGTAAAATCCCTACAGGATTTTCAACATACTCTGAGCAGTTTCATTTAAGATTTGTAAAGATAATTGATATAGCTCTCTGACGTTTTAATGCATTTAAGAAATGCGATATTCCACAAAGCAGTTCATTATAGTTAACAAATAGCATTCCGTATTTACCTTTTTTTCACATGGGTTTATTTCTGGCAAGGAGACAGTGGATCAAGACAAATGACATTCCTCTTTTGGAAAATACCTTAAACTCATTGGAACAGTGCAGGTTTTTTTTTTTTAAAACATTCAGTTCTATCTCAGAAACCACTATAAATTTGAACTGTTCTTGTCTCAAGACTTTTTGAGTCTTAAAATGGTGACACATGCCAAGAACATAGAACATTAACTGAAGCATTCACTCATCTGAAAAATATACTGGAATGTCTAAATCTCTGCATTCAGAACAAGGACACCTATTCATCAGAGAGCAGCGGTTACTTAGGGACAAACTGTTGAAGACTTTGTACCTTGCCTTGACTTGGTATTTGCATAATCAAGTCCTGAACCAAGATAAACATATATATYTTTACAATGTCAGATTTGTTTCTCAAAATTCTTTTTCACGCTTTCTCTTTCATTTTGTATTGAACATACTTCACCAAGCATGATCAGACAGTCCAGTAATATATTCACATGAGACAGAAGCATGTGGAGCAGTCTGACAGCACCCGAGCACCTGATCTGATTAATTAAATGTGAAGTCAACCTTCCCACCTGGCATACAACAGTATGGCTCTGTGAAACCCAATTGATTTGCAACAGCTGAGGAACAACCCCAAAACAGTGAATGTAATCTATCTAAACTCATATCAGTTTTGTTATAATGGATAACAACAATATTTTATGCGTATTAATAGTAATAGGATTTTAAAGAAAATTTCAAGCTRGGCAATAATCAAACTCAGAAGAGTAAAAGAAAGCTAGGTACTTGACACAGGGATTTCTATACTACTACTACATATGCTAAAATTACTTGTTCTTTTATTTCCATTTTCCAACATTAATCATTAACTTCCTATTTACCTAAAAGACAGCTTACAGTCCCTTCTATAGGTGTAAGTGGATGAAACTTAAACAAATAGGGTCAAGACATATCAGTTGAAAAGCTGACATAATTTACAATCCATGGAGCTTATCCTATTAAGGTCTTCTTGGTTAAGTATCAGAAAACCATCTCTCTAAACATCCAGAAATTGCTTCAGTTTTGAATTTCCTCTATTCTCTGAGGAACACATGTAAAACATGGATCTCACCTCAAAGCCATTTGCAGTCCATCAATACAGCCGTGCTGGCACAGAGCTGGTGCTTGAACTACCTGATGGCCCCCACTTTTCACACCCTTCATAATCCAGCACCTGAACCCCTCTGGCATGGCCAGAGCAGATGATGTGCAGACATACTTCACTTGTGCAGCTGTCATTGTGACCCCTGGTAGATGCACTCCCTGGTACTACCACATCCTCTGCCTAAAGGAGTATGTCTAGAGATGGTAAGAAAKGCCGCTGATGTTCTGCTAGGAACTGATAAATTTGCAGCCTCGGTGACTCAAGCACATTGCTCCTATCTGCCTCAAGATCCTTTTTTTTAGATATACATGAATTAAGGTTAGATTGAATCTGKCCTTTCCTTAACCATTTCCACCTCCCCTTGCTGGTGTTCAGCTTGAGCACAGCCTGAGTTCAGTAGTTGTAGCATGAAGTGGCATTCACAGAGATCTTGCTTGCTCTCACAGCAGAAACACTTCTTATTACTATATCAAGTGATTTACAACTTACTTCCCATTTGACTAGATCAGTTTCACAATATGACTCAGCATGACCACGTCACAAAAGATTATTTCTTTCTCTTTTGGCAGAGATTTTCTACTAGCGTGCCCGTACTGACGTATGAGGGCTTTTGCTGGAACAGCTTACTGTTCTCAAGTAATTGGTACAAGCAGCACTGGCAAAAGAATGTTCTGGTTAAATTGACTCATTTGTGTTAAAAGGTTTTTACTAATCTAAGGTGTGGATCTAGCCTATGCCTTCCATTCCTTCTTCTCCTTTGCTCATCTTGAGGCACTGCCATCTATTTTTTTCCTTGTCATTTTTTGTGCTAATGTTTATGTTACAASAGCTCCTAGAGGCTTTGAGTATATAGAGATTGAAGATAACAATCTAATAGAGACACAAGTGTCACTGCTTATTAATAAATATTCATAACCATTCCTTCTTAATGTGAATAGTTGATCAAAGAAAGAATAATTCAGATGAGTTTATTGTAATGGAAGGGTCCATGTTCAGCCCTAAGGCAGCCTAAAACGTAGATTTAAGGCTATGTGCATTGCAGGCACTGTAAGCTGGGAAAAAGCAGCTGTTCCTCCTCCTTCTCTCCTCCCTGCTGCATCATCCTACACACTAAAATGATGCCACTTACAAGGAGGAAATAAGGGCATAACTTCTTGAATACAAAGGAAGCTTCAGGAAATATCACTGTTAAACAATGAACATAACATGTTCTGGCTGAAAATTGACACTACTAATAAATTAAACTAATAAATCCCTAGTACATACTCATGGACTAAAGTGGATCAGTTAGTTTTTTGCGACTACCAATAACATTATTTACAATGGTTTTATGATCTTTTACSCCTTGTAGTACTTATATTGTCAACATGCATGTAACACTGGCACAATGTACAGCACGTTATACATTAATAGTTTCTATGCCTTTTAATGTTCCCTTAATGTCAAAAGTAATTCGAGAAACAAGTAACCACACAACACAGCAATTCCAACATGAATATTCATATGTTAACAGAGTAGGGTGATTTAACAATAGTATCTAATAATCTACAGCTTTACCACAGCTGGTATCACATCTTCCTTGTACACATTGTGGCATTTTGTGATTTAAAAAATACCTATATCTAAAAGCAGAGATGTTGATGTATAACTGTTGAATTTTATCTCCATTTCTTCTAGGGGCCTCAGGGACTGCAGGGCCAGCCAGGGCCACCTGTAAGTGCATAAAAAATCATGCCTGTATGTTTCCATTGTGATTGCATTATATAAAGATGTGAAGCACCTAATGTCATTTTTTTTCCTATTTTCCAGGGACCACCTGGACCACCAGGACCAAGGGTAAAGTCTGTAACAACCCTAAACTACAATACAGTGCTTTTTTGAAAGTGAAAATAGTAGGAACCTTTTCAAATGCACTGCTTGTTGCATCCTTGCACCTGAAATGCAAATACATTCTTCTACAACTTCCATCACTACAACAGTATATTTTTTGAACTTTCTRTCTTACACTGCCAGTTCTGTTCTGACATGCTGGTGAGCCCTCAACAGACAACTGCCATGGACATGCCCATACTGAAAAAGTCAAAAAAGCTTTTTCTGTATGCATACTTGTGTTTTTTAGAAATTGAAGGAAGGATCCTATTCTAAATGTATTGACAATGAATTATATTCTAAAAGGACAAAATAACAAGTATATCATGTATGTTGCTACAGTGCTCAAAAAATTTACCAACTGCATTTTTGTATATTTTTGTTTATCTTTTTGTATTCTGAAATACTTGTTTTTTAGAAACAAGTGGATCTCAATGCTGCTGTTCGAGCTTTGTTTGAGTCAAATGCTGCCCTGCAGATGGAGGTATATATTTCAGTGTGCTTACATTGTCATACAGGGTATGCAATTATATTTTTTGAGGACAGAACAGGGCTTCTTTTCAAAGACTTAGTTTAAAATGAATCAAGGATAGCAAGTAGTTATTGTAGAATGTAATGAAAAATACTAGCATTTATAGGATATATTGAAATGAAATTAAGAAAAAGAGCAACACCTTTTTGTAATGATTAGTAGTAATGGAAATTTACTGACTATCACATATAGTGGATTGTATCTGTTCAGCCACAGATAATAATAATGACATTAGTGTTTGATCCAAAAAAAATAGTGACATATATGTGTGTGGTCCTGATTGCAAGAAAATCCCTTACATGGGTGAAATCAAATAAATTTGCATATATCTTCTAAGTTAAGCCTAAGAATAGATTTCACTGTTCAAAATCTGAAACTTCCAAGTTTACTTTAAAAATGCACTAATTTTTTTCCTTTTTTCCCCTGTATCTATATTTTTATGTCAATATGTCATAATGACCACTTTGCGTGACGTAAACCTGYCTTAGCATCACTGCTCTGACAATTTTAATAAAATGTACTAATTTGTTCATAGGGATACATTATCCTTACCTTGTTTYATATGGCTGCTTGCATTCATATACACACTTTGATTTTGTCTGGCTACTCAATGGCCATTTGACTTTTACTGCGTATACTGTTGTGATACTTCTTTGTGGTAACACATTTGCTAATGGCCCTTGGCAGAAATACCAGAATACTGAAGTAACTTTACTAGATCACAGTACAGAGATATTCAAAACGCTCCACTACCTTAGCAATTTACTGCACAGYATCAAGAACCCTCTTGGCACACGGGATAACCCAGCACGCATCTGCAGGGATTTGCTTCAGTGTGAACGTAAAGTGTCAGATGGTAAGTGCCTGCTTTCACTAAAGCTTCAACAAAAGTACCCTCAGAAGGCGTTGCTTCCAAATGTTGCTTTCTACATTAAAATTCTGATGCGCAGATTTTTTTTATTGTATTCTGTTGCAGTGTGCCTGTCACAATTATCTCTATTTCATCTTTAAGATAAAATTTCTGAATTTTAAAGGAGGAACTATGTAGCTATCTAAAATTACGTAGATATTAGGGGCAGATTGTATCTATCAGTAAACAGAATTACCCAGAAAATTTGACACTGAATCCAATTTTGTGATTAAAAATTTTCCAAGTATTTATAACTAATCTTGCAATGAATTTTGTGTGGATCAGACTCTAGATTCCTCATGAGAAAATTGTATACAATATACTACCAGTGTCAGATACACTGATAGTTGTTATATTCCAGAAGCACCTGAATCAATATTTTAAATCAAAACCCCCACCCTATTTAAACCTCTAATGTCTTTATAACTGTAATCCTAATTGGATGGTTATGATAGTTTTCCTCAATATCTGTTATTAGTATAAATGTTACAGTGAAAATATTTTCAGGTTCCTTTTCTTTCATTTCCTCGTGAAGTTATGGTGATAATATATGTAATACTTGCCAAGAAGTATGAATATTTGAGCAAATTGTTTAGTAGTAATTATATTTTGGTTTTCTTTTCCATCCAAAATTATGTACTAATAGGAAAATACTGGATTGACCCAAATATTGGATGTCCTTCTGATGCCATTGAAGTTTTCTGCAACTTCACTGCAGGTGGTCAGACATGTCTAACGCCACTGTCTGTGACAAAGGTATGCATTTTTTCTAGAGACACTGTGTCTGTGCATGAACTCTAAACAAATGCATGCTTATTTACTTAACTCATGAGACAGTGTTAGATGTCAGGGGGGTTTTATTGTGCATCTTTGTGAAAGGACATGTTATATATTCTGTTACAGAAGTTACAGATTTTTTGGAGGCTATATATATTAGTGTAACTCTCACTGTGTTCATTTACTCAGCTGTGCTGATAGGATTATTTTGTTTTGCTTTATACTTTCTTGTACAAGGCATACAAATAAGCCTGAAATTCTTCTAAGCTACATTAGTATCTCATCACTCAGGGCAGCTTAATCTATATAGGTGCTGAGGTCATTACAATAGGCAGGATGAAAATTATTGCTGCTTTCCAATGCTTAGGTACTTTAAAATGGCGTTAGGTTTCCTTTATATCATTAGTTCGTGCTCCTCTTTCCATGYAGATATTGAATTCTTGGGAATAGAAATTTTATATTTGTGGAATTCTGCATATACACTGTAGTCATCAAAGAGCATCAGAAGTACCGTAAGGTTCACATATGCATTCCTATATTTGGAAGATCCCCGAATATGAAATAGTCTTGGAGAAATTCTTGTTGAGTAATGAGTAACTACATTTCCTGTCTAAAATCAAAATATGCTTATGAATTTCTGCATTTCTGATGGGATATCGGTATTGCCAGAACCTGTGGTGAAAGAAGACTAAACAGCAGACTGATGTGGCTTCAGTTAAAACGCTGCCGCTGATAATATCTTTGTTTGAATCACAAAAGCATTTGTTTCAGTTTCCATATTTAAAAATAGTGTTATCTGCCCAGCTGTGCTTCAGCAATGTTGTAAGCACTAGCAAATGTTTATATTTAAGCTTTGAAAATGTCCTATGAGAGCTTCTGTTTATAGTAATCACTGTAATAGAACCCAACATCTCCCATGAGGAATGCAAATCGTGCTCTTTGGCATTGACCCCAGTGTATATAAACATGTACACATGCTCCCATGCCTGAACACCCCACTTGTATGTTCATGGCACTTAGTGTTGCTTTGGCCATTCAGCACAGTCCACCTTGTAAGGCTAACGATGCTTTTCTCTTGGAATTTAGCTTGAGTTTGGTGTTGGAAAAGTGCAGATGAACTTCCTTCATTTACTGAGCTCAGAAGCAACCCACAGCATCACCGTTCATTGTCTGAACACGCCAATGTGGGGATTAAATAAAGCAGGTGGCCGGAAGACATCAGTTACCTTCCAAGGATGGAATGGTCAAATATTTAAAGCAAATACGCTACTTGAACCGAAGGTGCTTCTGGATGAATGCATGGTAATACTTTTAGCACCCGCATTATTAAAACGATCATGGATGTACTGTTTAGACATTACTACCTTTCTGCAAATCAATAACAATCATTTAGATTCACATCCCTTAAAGCTTGCTCCTTTACATAGCTCTGCATATGCCAGCTTTTTGACTCTGAACTCAACAACTATTCAAAGGTAAAAGCAATTGCAGTGATACAGGGTATCTATACTTGCTGTTCTCATGCATTTCGAGACTGTACAAAGACACTGGAGAGACATCAGCACAGAAATAAGGAGGTTCTCCAGGCAGATTTAAAAACAGTTAACTCTCAAAATGAAAATTCAAGCTTCAGAAATGGCATTCGTTAAATTACACAGTTTCTTTAGGTACTGCTAAGAGAATAAATGTTTCTGTGCGCTACTTCTCTTCCTCTCTGTAAGCATAATTCTCATTTGTGTTTTGAGGCTCATCTTTTATATGAATGTAATATTCTTCTCCTGTGTGTTGCAGATTGAAGATGGCAGCTGGCGTAAGACACAGTTCTTTTTTCACACTCAGGACACCAATCAGCTTCCAGTAGTTCAAGTTAATGCACTTCCTCACCTCAAACCAGGACACCAGCACTTCATAGAAAGTGGCTCAGTGTGCTTCCTTTAAGGTTTCTGTCCTAGTTGGATTTTTTTGTATCAACATGGAGTTGCTGCATAGATTGAATGCGAAAGTAATGATCCATTACAGGCAAAATTACTAGGAAGCTGAAGAATCATTTCAAATATTGTTGGTTATAAGAACCTCAGGAAGAAAAAGACTTCCTCCTAAGGAGAAATGGCATTGAAAAAGAAAGAAAGAAAGAAAGAAAAGACTACAACAATTTTCTTAAAGTATTTAAAAATAAATTTCTTGGTGCTTTCTTGCATTATTTTCAGAAACGGAGTATCTGAACATGGATTTTTTCAGGACCTCAAGTGTTCTTAGCAATCTCTTTAACAGCACTGCAAAAAGACCATCCTGAGGAAAGCTGGAGACATATGATACTAAGGAGCAACACCTGCTAATGCTCCTAAATGTGCAATAGCCTATATATGAAAAGTGAATCATGCCACAGTACAGTACAATATGTCTTCTTTTCTTAAACATTGTTTTATTCTAGTCCTTTGTGGACACACACATCTGAACAGATGGCACACTACCTCTTTTGTGTTTCCTGTCTGTGTTGCCTTGGTGCTCTTCATAACACAAGGTGCTTGTGGCCTTAGCTAGCTAGAGATTGAGTCCCTTTTTATCTTTCAGACTGTATGTGCTGGTTACATCAGGATATGTTTCTGTTGTAAAGGTACTTATTTTAAGCCCTTGGTCACATACTTCACATAATGAAAACATTATTTATGTGGATTTCTTGTTTAAAATATTTTTGTGTACTATTTTGGAAATGGTGTATAAGACAGCATATTGTATATGATGCATATAGTCAGAACAGTTTGCTTTGCAGCCATTGTGAAAATTGTTGTAGAAGAGCTACCTAAAGTAGTTTTGACCTTTAAATTCTGTATTTCAGTTAACATTGCTAATGCCAAAGCCATCTTAAGATGATATATTCTGTATATATTTTGTAACTTCTGAAAAAATCTTCTACAGCATGTCTTCTGAGTGGCTGCTGTTAAGTTATACTCAGCATTTTGTTCTCTTAGAAATTCCATTTTTTGCAAAATTTATTAGATCATTTTGGGTTTTTTAAGTTAAGCCAAAAATGTTCAATGAACCCTTTTTTAGTAAAAAAAGGACAATTTTACCATTAGAAAAAACATTCTTTATATTGATACGCCTCTATCTATTATCAATCCAAAGTGTGCTAAGGAGTACATGGCAAGGTGATACCAGACTGTATTTGGGGGAGCCCGGGAGTGTTCAAACAATTTGTCTGTCTTGATCTGCAGGAACCCACACCTACCAAAGTATAATAAAATAAGCTTCCAAGCTATCTGTTTGTCTTTTACTGCTCTGTTTCATATTGTATAGGTCATTCTTAGAAACGACAAAAATCTTCTAGAAGGGCACTTTTGTCAGGTGGCAGTGCTTCTCGAAGGGGAAACGCACATGCTCCGTGCTGTGGAATACTGCCAGAGAGGCAGTGTTTGCTTTTACAAAGTCACGTAAACACGCATCCCATCTTGCATTTCGTATCAAAGCATCAGTTTTGATCACTTTGAGAAAAATCTGATAAAATGGAAGACAAAGCAAGATTACAGAGCGATGATAAAGGTTAGAGAAAATGTCTCACTTTTTGCATTTTCAAGATCAATACACTGACGTTATTATTACATTATCTCGTAATTTGGCTTTGGAGGTGATATTGTGACAAATGTTTGGGGGGCTTTTCTTGTAAGAAGATAATTTTTTAGAAAATTATTTGCTTCATGTATACTTTTATTTGTCTCATTACCCTATTTTTGGAAGTTCTTCATCTCGGAAATTATCTATTTTAAAGACAAGGTGCTTAAAGTCTTACAAGGCTGCTCAGATGTGAGCACGTGCCTTTCTRTAGTTTAGGCAAACAGGCACGTCCCACGGGGAAGGCCGGGACGCTGGACTGGTGCAGCGGGACACGGACAGGTAAGGAGTGAGGTGCCGTGTCACCTGGGCCGGGGAGTGCCGGCGCCGTGCGGCGAAACCGCCGGCGTGGCAGCGTGCTGGTGTGCGGCGCGGTGCGTGCTTGGGAAGCCTCTCCTGCGCTCCGGGAAGCGTCTCTCGCGGGGACATCGCTCCCGGAGCCGCCGCGCGTCCGTCGCGGCCTCGTGCGGCTGCGTCGCAGCTCGCGGCCGCCAGGCGGCGCCGCCGCGCAGGAGAGGCCGCGCGGGCCCCGCCCCGCCCCGTGCGGCCCCGCGGCGCGGCCATGGCGGAGCGGGACGGGCCCGGCGGCGCCGGGCGGGCGGCGGGCGGCGGGAAGATGTCCCTGCACAGGTACGGCGTAGCGGGGGAGCGGCCGCAGGGGCCTCGGGAGCGCCTTCCCGGGGCCGCCGGAGGGGAGGGCAGCTCGTGCCCGCCCCGGRGCCCTGGCCGGCGGCCCTGTGCTCTGCAGCCCCCGCGGGTGAGGCGGGCGGGCAGCGCCGCTCCTGACCGAGCGAGAGAGGGCCGCGCGCCGGGCAGAGCCTCGCTGAGGCGGTGCAGCGCAGCGGGCAAAACAGGGAGACCGTGCAAAACAGGGAAGAGGAACCGTGTTCGGAGTAACTCCCCGTTTCTGTTGAAAAGTGTTGGAAACACTTTTTTTCCGGTTCTTAGAATGCTTGGTGCTGCTAATACACAGAGCTCTTCAGGAGATGGTGGTGCTGAGCTTGTCCTTCACGCCCCCGCTGCCAGCGAGCAGCGAGCACGTGGTGRGAAGAGGAAGAGAAATGGTTTAATGCTGAGATTTTTCCCTTAGTAGTTAAAAATGGTGGCTTTGTACTGTTTTTCAAAACTTTACTGATGTGGGGGAAGTCTKATTTATCTTTCCTATTTATCAGGTTTGAAATAAGAGTGATGATTATTTCAGTTACCATATCAAGAACCGTTTCCTAAGAATGGGAGAACCATCTGTTTTAATAGCCTAGTTTAAAAGCATAAGGTCATATTTGTAGAGGAATTTTTTGGTTTTTACTGATATTTGTTAGTTATATTGGTGAGACTTATTGTGCCAGTAAGGTTCCCTGACTCTGGAGTGTGCACTGCTGACAGCCAGAAGTTGTTTGGCTCACCATGTTGTCATGGTCTTTCTGTTCCTGTGAAAAAATGAGGTGCCTTTTTCAGGCTTTAGTGTGAATCCGTGAAATTTATTTTCCATCTGCCTAAAACTGGGAGTATTACAAGCCAGCATGCTGTGATGCTCATTAGAGGTGATGCAGAAGAAGAGCTGTGATACAACCAGGCCACAAAGCATAAACTGATAAAGGCTTGCTATACTTCCAACTCTGCAGTTAGCATTTTTTTTTCTTTCAGGTATCTGCACTGTGTTTTAACATGTATGTATTTGGAGATATTCCCCATAGCTTGTGTTGTTTTGTGTGCCACCTGTTCTAATCCAGAGTATTTGTATGTTTCCTTTCTCCTTTCAAGGTGCGTTTATGTTTTCCTGAAAATGCTGATGGATGGCCTAGTGCCTGGTTGTTGAACAGGTRCTTTCGTAGGCCAGTCAAGTGCAAAAATGCTGCCTTATTGAGAAGTGCTTTTTACTTCTTTCAGGTGTGAAACCTGTAGCAAAGAAGCAGCTAAATACAGATGTCCACGATGCATGAARTATTCATGCAGGTATGTGTTATCTGAATTAAATTGTTTTGGTTATTTTCCGCATTTCCCATGYGCGGAACGTGTTAATGTTTTTCTTTTTGTCATTTCAGCCTGTTGTGTGTAAAGAAACATAAGCTTGCACTGAGCTGTAATGGAGTCAGGAATAAAACAGCTTTTGTCCCTGTAAATGAATTTACTGACTTGAATCTTTTGAGTGGTAAGAACATACCTTGTGTATTTTAAAACTCTTTGGCTTTACTATGTTAGCACTACATTTTACTTTGTTCTTTTTAACTTTCAGATTATCGTTTCCTCGAAGATGTAGGAAGGACAGCTGATGCTGCTGCTCGACATTGTACTGTGCATAGTCCAGCAACAAAAAGACTTGTAAGTTTTTGATTGTCCTTTTGGTCTGTTGGAGTTAGGGTTGGCTGCCTTTGGATTCCCACTAAGGCAGTCCCAATCCAGATTTCAGAGCTGATACCTCTCTTACAAAGGTATGAATGACCCTGAATTTTAGAGCCGGAAATCAAAAGTAGTCTCTAGGATTATACAGTAATAGTATTAATGGCCAGATCCAGTTGCTTAGAAGAATAGATTGCTAACATTGTCCATTCTTAAAATTTATGCATGAGCACGGTTGCTTTTGGATGACAGATGTGACTTAAGCAAGTCTGAATGTTTTCTTCCACCTCCACAACTTTTTTGAATTTYTAAGTACACAATTCCCAGGTAAACACTGGATTTATTAATTGCGTAAAAATATTGCACTCTTCCCCATATACCAAATGAAGACAGCTAGAGCTCTTCAAAGAATAAATCTAAGCAACASTGAGTGATATAAAAGCCAGCTTTCTAAGGGAGAGGGGGCTTTTGTTGAAGCTCTTTCAACAACCAACCAACCGAACACACCCCCCAAAGAAAAAAAGTGAACAAACAAACCAAACCCAAAAAAGCCCAGCCAAATCTACTCCACAAGATTTTGACTCATTGATAAATCACAAAAAGGCATCAGGGTCATTTTGTTTTCCAGTCTTGTGAAGGTGACTTGAAATACAGCACTAAACTGAGAGACAGCTCACGTTGATGACAGAGTAAACTCAGGAGACTCCAGCTTTCTCTCTGGCTGGAGTCTTACTCTGTGTGGGTATACTTGGCACCATGATGTCCTGAAAATGTGTGCTGAAGGTGGTGAGGTGCTGCCCAGGTAGAAGTTTTAGGGATGTGGTATTGGGCATGTTAATGGGATGATACCCTTAGTGCTGCCTTCAGATCAGAACCTCAGTGGCTGAGATGGTGCTTGTGCATCTTCTGCTAGCAGGGTTGTAACCCAAAAAGCATCCACRTGGTGGTATTACACCCACAGTGGTCACACTGAATTTCATGGTATGTTAAAGAACTTTTACTATATAGAGGTCATTGGCATGTTCTTTTTTAATYATAGAAGAACTTCTCCTGAAAATGTTCCAGAGTTTCTCTAGGCTTATTTTATTGTCATTATCATTTATTATGGGTTTTTTTAAGTTCAGAGTATTTCATTAAATTTGGCCTTTTCTACAATTTTCTCATAATTCCTGTCAGCTTTTTATTAACTTTCAGGTTTTGAATRTATTCAGATTTAAAAACAAAATATGTTCTTATATTTTGCCAGTTATATTGCTTGAGAAACAAAGCTCGAGGGTGTAATATTGAGCTAAAAACACTGCCTGTTGGATTTACAAAAAGAAGAGAAAATTCCACCACCTTCAATTCCATGTGAGTCTTCAGTTGGTTACAGTCAGCAATATTTCATTTTCACTGAGCATGTAATGATGAGAATTTGAATTCATACCAATATGCTTGCTTTAAAATCTGTCAGATGCACTTTTTTGTTTTGCAAAAACTATTTAATATTTCATGCTTCAGGCTTTCATTCTTTTTGGCTTCTTTGAGCTCAGTTTAACAGCTTACATAATTCATGCTTTGTTTTGAAAAACACTAACACTGAGTAACGGTAGGATGAATCAGTGCTGTTGTGTTTTTTTCTTTTCATTAACACTGAGGTGTTTTGCTGGAAAAAGAAAATACTTCTTTAGAGGTTTATGATAGAGGATTGATGTAGAAGGCTTGCACAAATCCATGTCTCTGAAAAGGCTGACTTCAAATCTGAAGAGGGGCTTCAGTATCTGTGTGCTTACTGTGATGGAAGTTGCTGTGCTGGAGAACGAGAACGTTTGATACAGCACAGCTTAGAGGGACAAGTGCAGACAGATATGAATTCAGGAAGAAGGCAAAGGGAAATGTAAGTGTTCTCCCGTTTATCCAGGGGTTTTTCTCTGATATCCAGAGTTTGTATTTTAAGATATTTTCACTGTAAAAATAAAAGAAATTACAAAGTATTTTACTGTGACAGGAATCAGGTCTACAATTCAGCTGAGTGATATACTGGGGGCAAATATAAATCCTTCTCAGCTTCTCATCTCCCTGTTGGCTCACATCCCCCTGATGGCTCCTTCACTTGTTTTGTTCATGGTCTCAGTTTTGGTGACAAGTTGTGTTTTCAGGATGTTTTTCCCTCTGTTCCAGGAGCTGCACGCTCCTCAGTGTCAGGCACTGGCTGACCACCAGAGGTCTGTCTCTGACAGAGTAATAACCCACCTGGAAACTGCTCAACACACCCACCTGGATTGTTTAGGCAGTTCTGGGGAAAAGCATAGGGTTTTGATATTCCACATGTAGTACTTTTTAGCAGAATGTTAGGCATCAAATAGATGTAGAACTGTAACCTTTTAAAGTTACTTATTTTACCAGTTCTGCTAGAGAAAACCCAGAGTAAACCAATGGAAAGGAAGGAAAACTGAGGTATTTTCTCCTCCCCCTGCCCCAGATTTATAGGTCACTGAGGCTCTCCCCCAGAACAGACCAGATGGTAGTCCCAAACCTTGCATGGGTTGTCTCCCTCTGCACTGACTTTCCTTGGCTGCATGCTCTACCTTTTACTAGTCTCATGCAGTTGAAGTATCTCAGGCTTAGAGCTGAGTTTCACTTTCATGGGGAATTTCCTTAATGTTACAGATAAAACAACAGAAACACCCTTAATAAGTACAGGGTAAGGAGTATCCTTCAAGAGCAAGTACAGGAAGCCCAGGAATGTTGGGGTCAGTAGCTAAGAGGACAGAAGCACAGTAAGGGCACAGACACAGGGAGGTTTGACACTGTTGGGAAGATCCTGGGTGTGGTACTTCAGTGCTGTGCTGACAGAAGTTTGCCTTCATGTACCATATTCTCTTTCCTCTAGAAAGCCTTTTTGCGTACACACTGAGGCCTGGCTTGCATTGGGGACAAATTAAGCTTTGAGCAGATTATACTTTCATGTRTACTGTGTACTTTCTGTTGTTTTAACAGAATCAGATTTAAAAACTAAGAGAATGGGCCGAGGAAGGTGACTTTTTGGCAAATAGGCATGGAAATATTTCAGAGGCTGTCTGGGAGAATGCCTTGCTGGTTGTTGTCATTCATAAAGTCCTGGGGAGTTTTTGTTGTTGCTGTGGAATGGTAGCCTTTCTGGGACTTTCACATCCCACCAGAAAAGACTTGATAACGTTCTCTGTTCTGAAGAGGATAGGAAATAACTTTTTCCTGTAAATGGTGTCCAAGGGTATGGAATATGCTTAGTGAGTATTATACAAAGGATGTATTTCCTCTCTATTGCTGCTACTGTTAATCACACAGCAATGGGCTGTTTGAATTCAATGATCTGATTAAAAATTAACCTTTGTTTTTTGGGGGTTCTTTTTCAGTTTTTTAATTGTTGGGTTTTTTTTTTAATTGGCATGTTCTGCTTACTCTCTGCAAATGGGTTCTAAGGAATCGAGTTTGATAGAATCAGTGAATATTGGGCATTTAGCACCTGTCTCATGGGACTTCCTGACACCCATAACGTTTTGTTGAATATCACATTGAAAGGGGGTAAAGCAGTGCAACTAGTCATATATCCATTATATGAGCTTAACACCTGACAGTGCTCAGGATCTGATGTGTCCCTCTCCTTTAGATGTGAACCCTTTTTCATGCTGTTTGTCAGTTGAGTTTTGTAGACAGATTGCTCGCGAGRGTGGAGGTTGAAAGCTGCTCAAGATCTGTCTGTGTGTGGAAAACTGAGAACAGGCTTCTCTGTTGTCCTCTTCACGCYCTCTCTCTGAGCCAAGCTGTTGGGCAGGACAAGGCAGGAATGAGAGTAGTCCAAAACTAGGAAGTACAAGATGTATTCTTGTGTCATCCCCTGCCCGTGCCAGCACTGGAGGACAGATCAGTGTTGTTTCTATGTGTTAACCAGRCTCTTCATTTCCTGGATTCCATGAGTTTGTTTGCTAAATCCAATGTGAAAGCATACGTGCCAGTGCTGGGCAACACATGAATTAGACTAATGTGTAATACTGAGTATCTAGATAATGGAGGGTCATTAGAAAGTGGAGCTTGAGTCCAGAGTGTGAACTCATGGTACATCTGACTTACTATTCCTAAATTGGTTTTTATATGCTGCTTCACCCTTCCTTTCCTGTGGTGCCCTTATTTTCCAATAGAACTGAGTGTTTCCCACTGGATGCCTTCTGCCATGGAGTTGGTGGGGTGACCTGCAATAGGAAGTCTTTGGGAAAGGGGTGGGGAATGAGGCCAGACTGGAACCAAGGGCTGGAGCAGCAACTGGGAAGCTCCAGCCAGCAGGTCAAATGGGAAGAGGGCAGTGAGCTTGCAACTCCATGGGTCCTGGTTCCCTGGCAGGAGATGATGTAGTGAGACACTGAAATGGGGCAGTGCAGCTCCCTGAGCCCTGCAGCTTGTGCTGCCCTGCTCCAACCCCCCCTGCTGCTTACGCTGTCATAGCCACCTTCCTTCCCGCTCCATTCACAGCATTCCCCAGACAAAATCCTTTTCACCSCTCCTCCCCACCAAGAGGGGCCAGAGGGCTGCAAATCTCCCTTGTGGAAGGCATGCCTGCAGCCTGAGAGCATTTGGTCAGAAGATATATGTGGGAGAAGGAGGAAGTTTTTACTTTATCTCTCCTCTTCAATTTAATTGTGAGAAAAAAATATAGTGGAGATTTGGGATTAGCATCACTTAGGAGATCATTAGTGTTACAGAAGCTACTTTGAGGTACACCTGAAAGTTCTAAATGTCAACTGTAATCCTTAGCTAGGTAGAGATAATTAAAATAAATTCTTTGAAGTGTTGATGATTTTGAGAATTTAGCAAGGAGTTTTGTGAGCTGGATTTTGGCCTAATATTACACTGCTGGAGCTGTTAAACTTGAATTTAGTTGTTATTTAGTACATAGTTGTGCTTCTTTCTTGGACCCACCAAGAAGAAAGTCAAGAAAAGCAATGTTATCCAAAACTATACRTACTGAATGCCCAGTACTTCAATTAAACTTCAGTGCATTGTGTGAGAGTAGTGGATATTGTCAGATGAAAGGATAACTGGTCCGTCATTAAACTTCATGTGCTTTTAATCTCTTTTATGAATTCAAAATGACACAGACAGGAAATACCTCAGTATTGGCACTTTGATAAAAGATATCTTGTATGCTAATATTTTAAGAATATTAATTGCTAAATTGAAACTAAATCATCAGTGAATCACTATCTTTGACAGGCTGGCAGTGAAGTACTTCTGCAGAGCCAAAACTGCTGTTGATGTCTTAAGATGTGATGAATTTGGAATTTTTGTCAAGAAACATTTTAGTTTGCATACGTATATACACACACATTTAAAACCACCTTCTAAACACATTTAAAACAGTTCTACTGCATTCCAGGCAAAACTGAGGAAATGTTCAGAGGAAACCTAGGTAAGAAAGTTAAGCTTTAAGAGGTATTTCATATATTTTTTAAGAAATATGTTAACACTGGACGCTTCTAGAAATCTGCCAATGCACTTAACAGGTATGTCTAAGCCCAGAATCTTTTGTAGATCTGTCCTTTAATTCCCAGCAGCTGTACTTCCTACACCCACAGTTTTTTGAGCATCTTCCCATGTACTGCAGTAACTGTAAAAGGTGGTGAGAATTTTTGCAGTTGTTCTGAGAGCTAGCTGGAGGTAACAGCCACTTTGTATATACTGCTGCTGTCTTTATAACATCAGAAATAAAAATCTTTGCATTGTTGCTGTGAAAAATTTTAAAGTCATTTACATGTCATTCAGGAAAAACGTCAGTTGATAGAAAATAAGTTTTTGGAAGTTTTAGGAGAAATGAAAGGTAGATAGTGGCTTTTCTTAGAAGAACAGTAGTTGCGAAGCAGCCTGTGCAGTTCTGAACATATTTTGCATCTACATCTCATGCAGGGAAAGAGGTGCTTGGCTCCTTTTTTCCCTCTGATCCATTTCCGTGCTTCTGAAGTAGCCAGAATACGGCTTGAAGCCAAGTAATGCAGGGATGGGCTGTGATGCTGCTTTTACTGACATCAGTGATGTGCTTGTGCCTCATCAAGATCTCTGCTGTTCGGTAGTTTTATAGTCAGTGCCTTGGTATCCAAAAAACCATGGARGGGCATTCTGTGGCAGCAGAGTGGTGTAGAGTGCTTCATGGAGTGAGCTGTTACTCAACTGCAGATGACTTAGTCAATTAGGCATTTTMATTTAGAAAATGGACATAGTACATGTTCGTTGTGTTTGAAGGAAATACTGCCCCAGTGAGCCATAATGGAAAATGAAGTCAGTGAGATCTGGAGCCAGGATATCTAACTTTAATCAGAACTTGTTGTAAAGCATCTTTGATAGCATCTACAGTTGACATCAAGTTCTCTTGGCACAGATCAATGATGGTGAGGGATGCTTCACTTCAGTAACAGGCACCCAGCAGGTTGTTTTTCAAGACCTCACTGTACAGTGAAGAGTATGACACTATTCCAGTTCCAAGCTTCTTTTTTTCTTGCCTCCCTCTGTCCTTCTGTCTTTCCTCTTTTTGCTTGCCATTTACTTCCAGGCGGGAGTACTTTGAAGAGAGATGAAGTCATTATCTGTAGTTTTGTATTAGTTTGCTGAGAAAAAAGTCAACATTTCTGTTTTTTCAAAGTGGAATTTTTTGATAAGAAATGAGCTTTTTAACTTCAGCTTCCCTAATTCATAGCGCTTTCTCTGCACTGTTCCATAGACTGCATTGTGCCTGGAAGGGGGAGGGCGGGCGGAAGTCTGATAAGAACCCTCTTAAGCTGATTTTACAGCTGCAGTGATGAACTCAGTCTGCCTCAGTGAGCCCACAGGGAACCAGTCTTGCATGTGAAATGAGAATGTGCTGTGTGATGACCATTTGTACAGACACATGAAGAGTGTTCCTAACAACAGGTAGCAGATAGCTAGAAGTACTTTCCTGGAACATTTCTTTTTCAAGTGCCTATGTTAGAGACAGCCCTTTAGGCCACATGTGTGTTTCTGTGAGCTGTGTCATGGTTTATCTGTTTGCTTTGGCTGTCTTGATTTAAAGATTTGACAGAAAGTCCATATCACAGTAAGGGTTGGTCACTTCAAATAGATAAACATGGCCTGTTAGAAAAAATTGTGGAAGGTGGTGAGTTAAATGAAAAAATGCTAGCAGGCCTCTTTCGAGTTAATAGCATAGAACAAAACCCTCATCTGAACAGTTGCTATAAATGTTTTAATAAATGTGCCCATCATTAGTGTTTCCTTCAGCTAATGACGGTGACCCTATTTCTGTGTTGAAAGCTTACTAACTTTTATTAAAGTCTCCCTGGGAAAGTGCTTTGGAATAATACCATGCCGTGTTAAATGGCGGATACTAACGTGTATGAGAGGAATCACAAGCTTGTTAATCACAAGGGAACTGAACTGGTTACATAACCCGATTGATACTCAGTTTRCTCTGTGTGTATGGTAGCATTGATGCTTCCTTCAGCTGTCAAGACAAGAATTGCAAAACCTTGTTTCACTTACCAAAAAAACTTCCAAAGTTCCGCTCACTGATTTTGAGTTATTTCAAAACCTTTTGCAGTTTGGTAATTTAAGACAGTATCATACMAATATGCAAAATAGCATAAAATTCATGGAGTCATGTACTATGCCAGCTTCTGGTTGTATATATGCTATGTGATTAATAATGTTTTCTGTGTTATCCTCCAGCTCTGGTCGTACAATCTTACCTCTTTCAGACCTGATATGCTGTAATTTCACATTCTCATTTAAGGAAGGCATTCTCATTCTCAGGTTTAGCAAACACGAGCAGAGACAAGGGAGGAATCACAAGGCATGCTGCACAACTCTGCGGAGGCACACATTGCTTTGGGGACCCTGGCCTTCATTAATTCTTTTTATTCTAATTATTAGCTTCTTGGAGCTGAGGTTCCTACTTGCATTTTTTTTTGGTAAATACTAACACTTCTGATATTGCTTACACTTTAGGAAGTATAGTTGAGCTGTAAAGCTCAGTTTTCTCCTAGGAACAACTTGATAAGGGAATTATTTRTTTGATAAGATAACTTTATGAAAAGTGCTTGCATTTAAAAATTGATATCATAGTTAATTGATCGTAGCAGCTAAGTTTAGTGTTTTACCAGTGGATGCACGTACACTTGTCTCTGCAGGCAGCTAGAACCTGCTGGATAATGTTTTATCTGCCTGATAAACAAATTAAACAACATGTTGGAACAACACTCTGTTTGCTTTTTGTTGTAGTACCAGAATCTTTGCATAACTGGTGGTGATTACCCTGGATACAATGATTCATTGGTCTTAAATAATGTTTAAAAAATAGTTACAAAAAGAGGCGGGGGAAGTACCATTAGATGTCCCTATGCTTCGTGTAGATGTTTGACCTCTGATTTCTAAATCTTTGCTGTTTATTATGAGTGTAAATTTCTGAACCAGAGCAAAGGGCCAGGAACCTACCTTTTAGACTGTGCTTTCTCTTAGGGAATTCTTTTAGAAAGGTTTCTACAGATTTTCTGCAGATGAGCAAAAAGGCAAGAAGAGATTGCCCAGTCTAGCAAAGTATCCTTTAAATAATACTGCCTTTCTTAAGATGATACTGCTCTCAAACTATGCTTCAGTAGCTTCTGTTCCCAGGTATTAATTATGCTAGCTGGAAAGGGAAGATGGGTCTTAAAAACAACTAACATGCAGAAGAAAGCAGTGTGACACCACTGTTTGTCTCTACCAAAAGCTTTATGATCTTTCTGTAAAGCGTTTGTTCTCTCTAACTTCTCTTATCCATGTTATGCCAGAATGCAACTTCCTTCCCTGGCCATGACACGTTTTCTGTTGAGGCCATCACTGCTGTGAAAAGTCAAGTCCCCTGTTTTGTGTAGGACCTGGCCTCAGCCAGGACTCCGGCTATTATTTTTGCAGATGCTTGGTAATCTCTCCTGGGTGATATGCCAAAAAGCAGTTTCCTTTTCTGAAATTAAAGCACAGCTGGAATATACTCCTTCTAAAATGTGAAATAACTGTTCATCAGTTAATTGGTGATATTTTACCTATATTTGTAGGGGACAGATTTTCATCCCATGAGGACTTGAAATTCAGCAGGATATGGGAGCATTACATCTTTCAAAGGGCGTCTCACCTTCTCTGCATGCCCCTTTTACTCTTTGAAGCCATTCARTATCTTAGCTATGTATTGTCTTCTGCACCCATGCTGTAGGCTACCAAGCTTTATCATAGAAAAAATAAGTGGTAGTTACCAGCTAACACTAAGAATATGCATTTCTTTTTCTTTTCAGGGAGAACAAGTTCTACTGGCATTTGAAGCTCGTATTTCCTCACTGTCATGCTGAATACACTTTAAAAGGGTACAGAGCTTTAAAAAAGATTTTGACAAAGTTTAAATTAATCTGCTGAAGTTGAACTGCAAAATATTTTGATCAATTCTTACCTAGTTCCATTATACAAGGTACACTCAGGTATTAATTTTAGTCTTAATTGAAAGGGCATTTAAATTTTAAAAAATACTGAAAGTTGTGTAGTCCTTTCCTCTTTGAAAGCTAGCAGACTTTCCAAATCAGGCAGAATATTTGGGTGTTAGTCCTTTTCTCTATGTAAATAGAGCAGCTTGTATATTCATAATAGGAATACCCCTACACCTAACATATTCTATTTGCATGGAACAGATGTTCTGCAAGATTTGCCACCCCTCCTCACCTGCACTCTGGAGCTGACCTTCATACAGGGTGAAATGGTTGCATTGTTTGCTTTGTAGGAAAGTCCACAAGCATATTTTGAAAAGGCAAAAAAATAAGCTTTTGTTGACAAATCTTTCTCCTTTTTTCCTAGCCTGAAGGGAGGTGAGAAGTATGCCCTTGTCTGCTTCTAGGGCTGCAGGAACAGCATGTTTCTATTGCAGGGTAGAAACTAGAGATATCCATCTGTTTACTCCTCATATGTGCCAGTGAAATCCCAGTGCTGAAATTGAGATAAAGCTGCCCATATCTGTGGAGTATTGATTCACATTTATGATCCTCCCATAAACTACTCAGCTGTGCCACTGTAGCATGCTAATACACAGCTTCCTCCAGGTGACTCATAATAGATTTTTGTGTACATGATGAACGATGTCTCACGTACTTGATTTTTATCTTTGGTGAAAGGGTGCCTGATGATAAAACACTTGCTGATATCCTCAAGCCATACATTGATCCAGTGGAGTCAGATCCTGTAGTTTGTCAAAGGTGTGTATTGAATAATCTTTCTGCCTAGTTGATCTAATGCATTAATAAAAGAAGGGAATGGTTCTGAATAAATGGCATAAATTAGCTGCACTTTCAGCTTGCAGAGCTGAATTCCCAGTCAGCGGTACATCTTTAATTCCTGTGATGAAAACTGTCCTAACATTCACCAACCAACTAACCCTGGGGTATAGCCACAAAATTTAAACAGRAAAAATTAAGAAATTGGCTCATGGCATAAAGATCAAATAAAGCAACTGAAATTCTAAAAAATGTAACCATAATTAACCTCAGTGGAGGTGACAGTAAACCTTTTCTTCAGAGTAAATAGAAAAACATACTAGTAATTATAGCCCTCATTTRTAGGAAATACTTAATATGTGGCGAATTATTGTCTTCATGAAAAAAATACGTTCTTTTGGCTGTTGACTTGCAAAATATATCAGTCTTTTACGGATGACAGGACGAAAAGTCTTCATATATCATTTCTTCATCTTTGCTTTACTTTTTTTTCAGACTAAAAATCTATACAGCATCTCCTCAGTCAGATGTACGAATTTTAATGAAAATAGAAAACAGGAACCGAAACTCTATCAGGTAAGGTAGTTCTTCAGTTTGTGTGCTTACTAACTAAAAATCACAGAAATACTTAACACATTTCTTAGTCTTTAATATTACAGTTGGAGATTACATAATCTCATTAATTAAATTTCAGTGAGTAACTACAAGTGGTCTTAAAAATGATACAGCAAAATTGCTATTTCTTTGTCTTTTAATACATCAGCATTGAAATTTCAGTGCGATTATTGAGTGAGTGTTCCTGTACCTGAGCTGCTTCAGCAGCAGTGCATGCCAATGTAACAGAACACAGGTTTGGGTTAAAATGCTAAATAACTGTATTGACCCGCAGAAATGTAGACATCCRTTCTCTTCTGGAGGTTCTTCTGTGGATACGTTAACCCCCCCAAGGGAATTGAAGTAATAGTTGAGGGGAGTTATCTTTTTAAATCACTGCAGCAAAAATTGTGTGTTTATCGGAATGCAGTCACGGCATTTGAAATTACACATTTTTCTCAAAGTTACTTGCTCATCACTCTTCATGTTACCATATTTCTGGGTGTGGGCTTTAATGGCTCCAGAATTCAGACTTATGCAGAATTGTTTGTCTGTTTCCAGAACAGACAATAGTCTTGAACTTCAAAATTAAACTTTAAAGAAATAKTTTTTGCTGGTATAAATACCATTTAGAACACTCCACCCTGTTGTCATTGTTTCTGAAAAGGATATGTATCAGCTTAGTGTCATAACTTCTTGTGGTTCACCAATGATTCCTAGTTAGGCTTCTGAAAATACATTCTTGTCTTCAAATGTAACAAATGTTACATACACTTCCCTAAAATATGTTATTTCTAAGGGGGGAATAAAGGTATATGAAAAGAATTTTAGCTGTAACTGAGCTTCTTGTTTATGCTGTATTTTTTCCCCAGTAGTATTAAGAAATGCGTAATGTACTTTGAAATTCAAGCCCAAACTCTAAATGATTTTGATTGATTTTTTTTCTCTTTGCACTCATTATTTGAAATATGGTTGTGACATTTGCCATCAGAGTTGCCAGCTAGAAACCTGTTGGTTTTAAGTGGATTTGAAGATACAGAGCAGTGGTTCATATATGCAGGGAGAAAACATGAAAGGCCTTGGACTGCCCAGTACCCTGTGTCTGAGTGTTACAAGTGTGGGCATAGTGAGTTTTCATTTGGGGACACTGAAATTGTAAGGGACCAGCTGTTTCAGCTGAGTGTTCAGAAGTCCTTGGGGCCTGACAGATTTCATCCTAGAGTACTGAAAAAGTATTGGATGTTATGGCAAGACCCCTCTTGATCATGTATTAAGGGTCTTGGAGTCTGAGCAGGTCCCTGTTGACTGGATGTTCATGGTTTAACCCAGCAGGCAGCTAAACGCTGCACAGGCACTCACACAACACCACCCCACATCCCCAGTGGAATGGAGAAGAGAATCAGAAAGACAAAACTAGAATTCTTGTGTGGAGATAAACATACTTTAACAGGACAAAAAAGGAAGGGATGATAATAATAATGATAAAAGAATTAAAATATACAAAGCAAGTGATGCCCAGTGCAGTTGCTCACCATCCACTGACCAGTGTCCAGCCAGTTCCTGAGCAGCAGCTGCTGGCCAGCTTTGCCCTCAGTTTATGTACCCTGAACATGTGTCATATAGTATGGAATATCCCTTTGGCCAGTAGGGATCAGTTGTCCCTGCTGTGTCCTCTCCGAGTTTCTTGTGCCTTCCAGCCTACTTGCTGGTGGGGTGGTGTGAGGACCTGAAAAGACCTTGACAGTACAAGCACTGGTCTTTCACGTTTCATTTTTTAGGAAAGAAGGAAAACTTGGTTTTGTAACAGCAGATAAAATTCACATTTTAGTCTTTTGAAGTGGAGTATGTAAGCTGTGTGGAAGGCTTGGGAAAGAAACCAGTTTAATATAAAAGTTGACTATCTCTTGTGCTCATTAGTTTTTTTGTTATTTAACCATTTGCCTCTTCTGAAGTATCTATAACGSTTCCTTATGTCACAGATTTGATCAAGAATTCATTTTCATTAAGTTCAATTAAATTAACTTAAATTTTCTTTAATTTGAGACTCATCTGTATTCCCAGAATCAGCCTATATTTGTTGATAATGAAGTTGGAGTAATTGGTATTTATCCCACTTAGTGAATGTAAAGTTTAAAGTACAAAAAAATCTGTAGAAAGTTAAAATAGAAGTGTGTTTTGACTTGAGAACTGCAGTTCCTCACCCAGAAATTGTGTTAGTCTCTTCATATAAGTTGGTGGAGCAGGTCCAGGTGGGGCAGTGCAGACAGGTCAAGGAAACAGTACTGAAAAAAAATTCCTCCTCTGAAAGGAAAGAACAAAGTTTGTTTGAAATGATGGGACTGCTATGTCAGCATAAAATCACTTCTGTCGACATAGGCTGTGTCTGTGCCAGCAGGCGCTCTCAGCGCAGTTGTTGTGACAAAGGCTCTGTGAGGGAATTCAGATTTTTACTGTAGTTGCATTACAGTTAAGTAAGAGAGAATTTGTTTTGATTACTTCTCCTTTTGGTTCCTTGCCCCTAAATTAATTGGAAGTCAATGGCTCTTATTCTATAAATCAATACCTGGAATTGCACTGGAAGTACTTGGGATTGAAGCATGACCAGCTTGCTGCTTAGTGGTCTTCCCTATAGAACAAAAACTGAGTTGAGACAGAGCTCCCTCACCTTTCTTTTCTTTAACGGTGGRGAGCGTTCACTGTTGGTTTGTGTAGCCTTGAGCGCCACTGTCAGCTCAGAGTAGTTTTTTATCCTGTGCCTCCTCATTTTGCATGATTTTGGGCTGTATATTCCTGTTTGGCAAAATGCTTTTCCGTCACTTTGTGGGCAGACTGAAGGAGTAGGATTGGTGTAGGCTACTAATACATGTAAGTCTACATGAATGTTGTGTTATCTACAACCGTGCTCACCAGAAAAATTCCTTCTCCACAAGCACTAGATAATAGAACAGAAGTTGTTACATTGAATGTTGGTTTTAGGCTTAGCAGAAGCTTTTGGAAAAAAATACTTTTCATAGATACAATCRTGTATTACTGAGGGAGTGAAGTGGTGTCTCAAAGAGTATCTAAGCAGGATAATTATGGGTTATAAAATTTTAGTCTTCTAGTTTTAAGATAAGTATATTACAGAAGGATTTTAGTATTTCCTGCAATTGTTTATGAAACAGGAGTTTGTGGTTTAGTTTTGGCTGGTTTTTGTGTTTCCCAGCAAATCGCCCTTTTAGTTTGAAGGTCCTTTGTAGAATGCTTTAAATTTTTTGGTTTGTCTTTTTTCTTTATCCAGAAATATAAACTAGCTATGAAGTGCAGATTCCTGCTTTCTTGCAGGAGTTCTGCAGAAAGCTACTGGTGTGCAGATATCATGGACAGCAGCCAAACACGGTGCTTGCTTTCTTCTTGCTATGTGTCTTTTATCATCAGTGGTGACAGTTCTTAGAGAACTTTGTGATAAATTGTCTCTGTCTTCTCTAAAACCAGCTTTCAGTATGAATTGGTAGCACTACACAGTTAATTGGGGTAACCTAAAGCATAATTTTTCCTTACATCTTCTCATCCCTACCTGTCATCTCATGCTCTGTAACTGTTAGTTACACTCAGTAGTCTTCTCATTAGCTACGCTTACTTTATGAGGAATCTTACAAAGGAAGGTTTCAAAAAACGAGCGTTACACAACTCTCTTCTTCATTTAAAACCTTTTGGTTTTAAAGGAAGTTTGGAAAAATCTGCATTTGAATGGGTCAGAATAGTTTTCCATTTGGTACTGCTTGCTTCGATCACCTGTTATGCAGTATTTACTTACTGGTTGGTGTCCATTCTCTCCTTGGCTGTAACTATTCCAAGAAAGGTTTAACTTCTGCCTCTTGGATGATTTTTACAGTCTACATTCTTTTATAAAGTAGTATTTTCTTTCTTGAGGATAAATTAGTGTCCTGACTATCTTCAGACCTTTATTTGGGATGCCTTCAAAGTGACTTCATATGGTAAGAGTATTGCTTTTTCCACTAAGGAAAGGAAAGATGCAACAGCCAAATTATACAGTCTGGTTTGGGAAATACACCTCATTTTCCTGAGAATAGTCTTATCAGGCTTTGTATAACAAAAAAATCCTGAACCAAAATAACAATCAACCCTTCCCAAAAAGAATTCCTTAATCAAACAGATCCTTGGTATTTGTTATTAGTTATTTAATAATCAGAGTTAGGAGTTTTTGTAACTACAGATACATAAAGAGAAATTAATTTACTCAGCCTTATCATATAAGATGATCCTATTTATAGAAGAGAAATAACTGCAACAAACTTAATATGCAGTAGATACTTTCAGAGACAATTAAATAAACCTTAATGAGGTTAAACCRCACAAATATCTCTTTTACTGGGTTCAGTAACATCTTGCATGAATCTAGTTTAGGTAGTTGATACTTYGATCACATGCATTTGGTTTAATAGAATTAAAAAATAATGCTTTCTTGAACATCAGAGTTAGGTCTTTAGTATAGTAATGTTCTTTTTTTACCTATTCAGAATGGCACGTGAATACGTGAAAGAATAAGTTGTTGCAGAAAACTTTTTGGGGATTTGAAGGCAGGAGTAGGCATTGATAGAATACTTAGATACCTGGAAAATACAGTCTGGTTGGCTTTAAGAGTTGGCTTTGCAAAGTCCACTGCTTTCGGAGGACCACACTGGTGAAGAAGCTGGAGTACAGAGCATTACCAGACTGTATCCTGCCCCTTTTGTGTTGTAAAACTGCCACATCATACAGGAATGGATATGGAATCAGTTGGAGAACTGTTTTCTGTATCAGTAGTACTGGTGCAGCTCATGCTTCAGTTACTCAGAAAGCAAAAAATACCAAAAGGATTTTTGTGCCAGTTCCAGCATCAAGGGGCTTCTTAACTCGGTGGTGGCACTGGCTGGTGCACATGAGAATACTGGCATGCTTGCCACTTAATTCTTGTGGACCACAGGGAAGAAAAACTGCTAAACAAGTATCAGAGGTTCTCCTCTGCTAAATGCCATTGTTTTATGGTGGTGAACACTTATTTTTCTTTAACTGATTGAATTCATTTGCTTACCAGAAGGCTGGATGATGTTAGTAACTTTGGATCACTTCCCTGTCTCAAGATCAGCTGGCAGAAATGAGAGTTATTTCCTTGGATGACTGAGCTCTGTGCTCAAAGAGAATTTTCTTTTGTAGTCTATTGTTTTTAAATAACTGAGGGTTAGATCACATCAGTAGGTCACGGTAGTCACAGTAATAGATTTAGGAAGGTGAAGCTTTTTGCTTTAGTATGTGCAAATAAGCCAACAGACTTTTGGAAAATCATCTTGGAATTCAAAAAGTAATAGAAATGTAATGGAACCAAATCTTTTTTAATGTAGTTAGATTATTTATTTCCCTATCTTTAAAAATGTCTATTAGATACCTGTTTGTCAGTTATTTTAAGATTATAAAAAAAAACCCGTTATATTGAAATACATTGAAGGTAGCCTCAAGTACTGATCTGTTAATGTTTTCCTTAATTTTTCATTCTGTCTTCCTTAGGGACTTCCTTCTGCATTATCATTTGTGAATAGCTTCACGTAAAACCAAGAGAGCTTGTAGTCTTTGCTTTCTGATTTTCTTACATAAGTCAGTTTCTTTAAAAAGTCACTGCTGTTAATGCAGTGCATGGATCAGTTCTTTTTATCATCATGTTATGATCTCTTTTCAAAAATACTACTTCATCTTGCAAAAGAAATGTACTAGAATTGGCATTTTCTGCAAATGTTGAAAAGTGTGGAGTGCTTTATTTATGATTCTCTAGTCTTACCTAGGAAGCGATTTCTTTTCACATTTGTGTAGTACAAATGAGTATACATGAGACAGGAATTAAGGATACAAATCCCTGGCTGAACTGCTGGCCTTGGCATGAGTTGGAACAGACCCCAAGCTGGCTTTACCCTATGCCAGAAGATTGACAGTAGAATTCATTACTCCTCTCTAGCTTGCAGCAGCTGGCACAAAAGCAGCTCTGCCAGCTTTACAAAAGCAGRGAGCCAGTGTACAATAGTCATTCTTCACTGCACGACTGTAGTCAGGCACTAGTGACTTTGTGCTGTTCAAGGGGAAATAGAATTTGGTCTGTAGTCTGTTTCTTAAACACAGCACTCCTGTGTATTAATACTTGCTGCTGTTTTTTCCCAGAGTGTTGGATTTTGGTTTGTCGGGCTTTTTTAATGAAAATTGCAGCTTTTCTTACTGAATACTTTCTTAGTTTTTCCTCTAGGTCATTTCAGGCTTTCTAGTTTGTTACTGCAGCCATTTCAGTGTCATTTTTCACAAGCTCCTTCTTTATCTGAACATCAGTCTCTCTGCTAGCAGACAAAAGTGATGCAGATCAGTGGATGCCAGGTTACACAGCTTTTACTGTAAAAACCAGTCACTTTCCTTCCTAGCTACTTACATTTTTCATTGAAATCCTCTATTACACAACATAGATGGAAAGCAGAAAACTAGTCATTGCTGAGTATAAGAAGTGTGTATGGTCTGAATCTGTAGCATGCATAGCTAAATGTTTGTGATGTCTGACTACAATTACTTGACCTTTCAAAGGATTTTTGGGATGATTTCAAAAAAGCCAGAGTTTGTCCATCTTACTATCTTGAGCAATCATTTTTTTCTTGAAAGGGATTCCTTTATGAACCAGTAGACGCCTGTTTTTTTAAAGTAACAATCCAGTGTTTTGTAATCCATGCTGAATTCTTTTGGATGAACTGTTTTATAATTACTGGTATTGCATTAGGGTTTCTAGAGTGTCCCAGCTAGAGAGCGGCTGACTGAGACATTTATTGCACAAAGATTTATTTGAAATCATAACCTCCACTTCAAAATTCTGCTATCCATATTGCAGCAAGTTAAATCTAGACAACTTGCAGAGGAGGAATATGGGTGGATGATGAGATAACAATAAAAGTGTTACAGTTGGCTTCAGCCAGTGGTTTGACCTGTCCAGTCATGTAGTGGTGTTCTGTAAGCACCACAGGCAGATCTGAAGACATTCAGACACTTCATGCTTGCGAAGCAGGTAGGCAGACCCCAAATTCTAAAACAAAAAGAAAACTGCACACAGTATCCTCTTTYCTCATCATATCTGGGTTTAGAGCATGGGAGCAGCCTACCCAGCACATGCATAGGCAGATTCTCTGTCCTATCTTAGAATGTGCATCTAGGAAGGGCTATTTCAAGAACAAATCTTGCAGTTTGCACCAGCCTGCCATTTCTACTGGAGAAAGAGGGGAACTCCCTTGTATGTATGTAACTATGTAACACATATATAGTATGGAAAAACCCTTCATGGAAGTTCATCTGCTGTGTAGCATGCACATATAAGGCAGACTTGAAGGCAAGAAAACAGGCTATGAAATTTAAGAAAATATTATAGTTGGAAAAACCCTGTTGAATAATCTGTTGTCCCTTGGCTGAGGGAAGGAGCTGGTGAAAATGAGCTGTAGAGCTGAAGTGACATTCAAACTATTTGTCCTATTCCAGTCTAGAATAAGTGTTGTGAGATGTATCGAGGGRTTTAATTCAACTCTGTGGGTTGTTGTTAAAATATTTTTCTGGAGGAGAGAGTAGATTTGCTGCTGGTTTCTTGAAGAAAAAAACAATGAGATGCTGACTTAAAGTTAGCAGAGTTTCTCAGTTTCAGAGTCCCGGAGCATGGGATGGCTGAAGAGGCTTCTAGAAGCAAAGATGCAAACTTYTTCCTGGGCAGTTGAAGTGCTAGGCTGAACTTGGAATCTGCAGCACTGTGAAACATGGCAGCATAGCCATCAGTGTTTTCATAGACAGAGTAGAGAACTTCTTCATGTTCTTGTCAGGAAGGAGAAAACCTGTTATTTCCTCCTGATCCTGCCAAAGGGGAATCCCTCTGTTTTTTCTCTTTCTTAGCGGAAATGAGCTAGGGCTGATTGTTTCAACATTGTCAAGTAGGGAATTGACCTTCCTGCTTGTTTCCCAAGAGAATAATTTGTTTTCTTTATTTCATAGCTTTTCCTTTTCATTGTAAAGCATTGGTAACCTGTTACCTTAATGGAAGGTTTATGGCACTGTGATTCCCATGAAAATAAGTATAAATTTGTAAGTATGTTTCCACCATTCAGTACAGAGTGTTAAAGGTATTTAGACTAACTCCATATGAGCCAAATTCAGAAGTTAATATTTGCTGTTTGGGGATTCAAAAGCAGAGAAGTATGAATTCTTCCTAAAGTGGTGGTTCATTAGATTAACCCAAGCATGATAGCAAAAGTATTGCCAATTTACAGTGACTGATTTCTCATCTTTATTTTAGCAGTGCACTGCTTGTTTACATTAATTTGTCAAATGAGATTTGACCTATTACTTTTCTGAACTTGATGTATTGAGTTTTTCATTGCATCCTTTGATATTCCTTGGTACAATTTGTATTTCTAAAATTATTTACAGTTAGGTGTCACGGGGCTGTGTATCAGAATGCTGTCATTAAAGTAGACTTACGACATTGGCTTTTTCCCTGTCATCATGCCAGTATTGTATTAGTGGTACAAGTTTCATATTTTGACATCCCTGCATTTTTAGGGAACCATGCACAGCTTTGACTTGTACTGAATAGGCCATTGATACCTTTTCAGTTTTTGAAACTTCAGGCATTCATCTGCAGTAGCCAGCTCACTACCTTGTTAATCAGAACTTTTCCCTTGTGAAATTTCGTATTAATGATAAATCTTCTGGCTACCGTTAACTCAGGCTGTTTTGTTTCTTCATCTAAGTCATATAGTAGCTTTACGTGACACTGGTTTGCACTTTTTTGGTATGTCAGCTCTATAATATTTAAAGAATTGTAAACCTTGAGCTTCTGTGCAGTTTGTGAAGCTGCCTGGCTTCACAAAGTAAGTGAATTCCCATRTCTGTAAAGAACTATTGCCATGATGCACTTGAATTATAGCATCTTTACTTGCTGCTGGATTTTTGTTCTTATTTTTCATTATGTCTTATGAGATGGGGAAAGTATTTGCATTCTTGAAATTCAGTATCACTTTATTTCTGTATTCTTTGCACCAAATTCTGCCAAATGCAAGAAACTGACATTTGCTGGTTTCACATTTTCCTTTTGTTTTGTTGTACTTTGTTTTATAACTAAAATATGCAGAATGTTCTGTACTTCGGTTAATCTTTAGATCATTATTATGAGCCTGAATCCTTTCACCACATCACTCTTAAAGCTCAGTCCATTAAACTGTTGAAGCAATTGCCTTATCTGCTTTATGGGGTTTGCCATCAATTGATATCTTTTTCCATTATTGTCATCAAATAACTTTTACTGTGCTTTTTTTCTTTGTGCAATTGCCTCATTCTCAAGAATCTTAAACAAGGACAGCCTTTGTTCTTCTTGACATACTTGTCTTACTTTGCTTCTCTCTCCTCTTCATTAACTGTTTTGTATATTTTCTAGTGAACAAACCAATGAATCTTTCTGGACATCTACTATTGTGTCAAATAATTTAGGTGACAATTGGTGTTCCTGCTGTCTTCACCGGGTATTACTGCTTTTTCTTCCTGGAGGTTTAAACACCCTGAAATATGTTTGCAATAAGAGAGAGGTTGTGAGTTCAGTTTTTCTTTTCCCCGTTTTACACTTGAGTTTTCAACAGTTCTTAGATTGCCTCAGTGGCAGAGGCTCTTACAGCCTGTAAAAGAGAGGAGACCATAGATTGTTAACAGCTTGTCTTAATATGGTCATTGTTTGAGGATGACCTATGGCTGAAATATGACAAGGAAAAGGAAGAGCTTCATGGTTTCCTCATTATTTGGATGTGCCTTTATCCACTCAGTGAATGTAGGTGTAGTTAGGAGATGATGATGATGTCCAAGATGCTTTCCTGGTATGCTKGCAACTTTTCTTCCTGTAATTTTTTAGTTGGTTCCTAGGAGGACTTGTGGTCCAAATGCTTCTTAAAAAAAGGTTTCTTGTCCTAATTTTCTTTTTTTTTTCCCAGAAAAAGCACATTTTTGATGGAAATGTTACTTAAGAGGGGGATTTGACTTGAGAAGGGTTTGGCCAGGTATCTGGTGTGTATTGGTATTGATTGTGTTATGCGGGTATCAATAATATGGAGGAGAGGTTAGTGCACATTTGTTGAGGCAAATTGTGGACATCCTGAACCAGGAGAAGGAACATAACCAAGAGTGGAAGGAGAAACTAGCAGATTTTACAGTCTGTCAACTGTAGTATATTTTTTTCATATTAAAATATCAACTTGAACTAGGTTCCCATCCTCATTCCTTAAAAGAGTGTTCAGATGGAGTATTCGTTCATATTGTTTTGATGTTGAGAAGAGTTRATTATAAAGGAAGTGTTATGGCAAGTCTTTTGTTTGTTTGTTTGTTTCTAAGATCTCTGCTGTTTTGCTCATTGAGTTTTCTAATTTTTTCATGTATCTGGACTAGTAAAATTCACCAGTTTAAATTTTTTTGAATGTCAGAATTCTAGTGACAAGGTTAAATATAAATATTGTGCATTATTTCAGTACATTGTATTTGCTTTCTGCCATACAACTTTCCTTTCATACCTAATCGAAGAGTGCATTTCCCTACTTCCATGTTCACCAAATCATAACCACACGAAGAGGTTATTCAGCACTTAGGAATGAAAGTCCATCTGTTAGTTATTATCCTTGCTGTACTGCAGCACTTCAGAATGAGTGCTTGGGAGAGACTTCTAAGTGCTGTACMCAGTCTTTGCCCCTTTGTAGGCATATGCAGATACCTAGGAAATGGTACCCTCTTTGGTCTGATARAAAAAAATCCTTCATTCTTCCCATAAGCTAGCATAAGTTTGGTTGTGGATTTTTAGGACTAGGCCCAAAATAGATAGCATGATTTATTGTATCTGAGTTATGCCAAGTAAATACCTCGATGTTTCCACTCAGTTCTAGGAAGAAAAATCATCTTTGTGTAAAATATGTGCAAGCAGTTTAGTTGATCTCTCACAGGAAAATCATGAACGTCGTTAYACAAATATGCATTTTGGTAATATTTACAATTGTTTAGATGGCTAAAACTTGTTTGTTTTCCTTTCAGTGTCTAGAAGACTAAAGAAATAACATGGTTATAATTTATCTTTAATTCCAGATTGCAGATTTTCCTTTATTATTATTAAAATCAAAGTTCCTGTAGATGACATTCAGGAAAACCTGATCAGCAGGGAATTTCCTGCCGTCTGAATTCATGGAGACAAGTTACGCCACTGCGATGATAGCCACAGGCTCCATTTGAGGGGAATTTGTTGTGATGCAGTGACCTAATGCAGCATTCCTGCCTGTGGAAGACAGATTAGGAGACTCAATTGCTGAATTCCTGGAAGGTGGTGGAATAACTATAGATAATGAAACTAGCCTTTGGAGAAACTCACAGATGCTATCAAGTGCAGAGCCACATTAATTTCAGTATTTTGTGAAAGGTAACAGAACTGTTCATAGAGCAAATATAGGAGTTTATATGGGAACTGATGTGGGATTGCTGAATCTTGCTAAATTTTCTCAATTGTCACAATTTTTGTAGGCTTTTAAACTGCCTGCTAGCAGGCAAATTCTGTTTAATTTTGGTTCTTCAAAAAGCAGTTATTGTTATTTCATTCCAGCTAAAATCAAAAGCTGTTGTCTGCTAAGATCATCTCTTTGTGGTCCTTATAAATGGAGTCATTTCTTATTAAGAAAAAATCCAGGCCTATTTATTGCTTTGCGACATGGGCATAAAGCTTTGCTTAGGGCAAGAAAATAATCAGGAAAGTGTATTATTAAATGGTGGGTGTTGTTCAGGGAGGCAGAGGGAATGTAAGGAAGGGAGAGAGAAAATATCTGGAAAGTAAATACCAGGGAGGAAGGAAAATTGAGAGGGAAGGTGCAAAGAGAAGTCCTGCTGAATACAGGGATCAGGAAGCCACAGTGCAGACAATTTATCTGAACTGGGCAGTGGGAGAAAAGAGAAAGCAGGGGGAGAGTTTAAAAGAAAGATGTGAAGATGGGCTGTTAAGGCAATGGCTTTGTTGGCATGGCCAGTTAATGTGGAGCCAGGCTTATCTCAAATCCATCCTGGCATGAAGGGCTGAAGGGGCTTGTTTAAGATGACAGCCTCAGTTAAGTTGGTTCCTGTAACTGGTCCTGCAGCATGGAAGAGTCCRAGTGAAAGAATATACTTACACTGGATGTTCGTCATTTTACTGGGTTGTCACTTGAAATGCACAGTGAAGGATGGGCTTGAAGGTTATAGCTCCTTGTGGGTTCTTACTAAGCAGGCTACATAGTCCCAGTGATAGAAAACAAGCAGGTAAAAGTGGTGATATAAGAATATCTGGTAATATCTGATTGTGAGGTTCTCCCTGTTCTATCTCCTGCTTGTGGTGAGACCAATTTGTTGCATATACATGGAAGGGTCTGCTGTGTTACCCTACATCCTCAGCTCATCTTGGTGAACAGTCACTACAGGAAGTTACAAGAAATGCTATTTAATTTCATTTTTCTCCAAACAGGTCTAGCCTTTTCATAAGTAAAAATTGAAAGTGTGTGTGTGTGTATAGGCTTCCGGTTAAACCCTACAGGGCAGTCTTCTTTTGCCCACAGGTCTCTCTTGTTCAACCTTTGACGTATGACTTTGTTCTAGTTCTAGGATGAAATTGTGAAGATTTTTATCGGGTCTTTCAGAGATAACCTGAAAACTCAATCTTGCTCAGGAGCTGTTCTTTATTAGACTTCGGAATTGATGTGACAAATAGTAGTTTTCTTTTGAGATCTCTTAAGCATGCACAGTCAAGGAAGAGCCTGACAGGTAGATTAGCAGAAAACTTCAACTTGCAGTTGTGTATGAAGTAGAGAATGCGGTAGACTGACGTCTTTTGGATAGCATACACAGTAACTGACAAGTTTAAATAAGAGAAGCATTAAGCTCCTTTGTTATATTCTTCCTGAAATTTACAGCCCACATTATGCACTAAAAATTTAGATGTTTTCTATGTCATTGTCAACCAATAAAATTTGCTTTAACAAAAAAAGATAAAGCTCTGACTCAGTGATGTAACACTTCAGTAATTTACTATCATAAAATAGTTTTAAGTACAAATGTTTTATCTTATGCCAAGCTGGACGCTAAAGATGTTTTGTCTAAAATATGAGATAATGGAAAGTGTATTGTGGCATGTGAATTACTTTAGCCTCTYGGTGGTAAATGTTTGCTTAACCAGAAAGGAATGTGTTGAGGTCCTTGCCAAAGGAAAGGTATTGCCATACTTTGCATTTAGAGTACTGTAAATAAAGCAGTAAATATGTTTYTGTTCATGTGTGTTAATCCACAAGTTATGAATGCATTCATTCAATAAGAAATGTAATATACTGTTATCCCTTTTAAAGGGTTTCAGTAAGAAGAGGTCGTAATTACTTTGGCTTGACAGAAACATGAAACCAAATATTTTCGTGATGATTTGAAGTTGAATATGGAGAATTTTTGCTCAAACTGAGTTTCCCTTAAATCCCAGGAACTCAATTCCTGGTTTACCTCCAATATTCTTCTTGTGTGCTGACTCCCAATGTACTGCTTTTAATCACCCATTACTGTAAATCATAAAGTATATAATTTCCTTCACCTATCCTGTGTTGGTTTTGGCAAAAGAAGACACAAATGCATAATATGTTAATGATCAGAGGAGGCAGAGCAGTTRTGGGAAATACTCCACATACTGCCTACAGTATATTTTGGTTTTGAACTTCATTTGCCCTTAGCCGATACAATAGCTTAGTGGTAATTTAATAATGCTGCTTATAGAAAGAATTGCATAACTCAGGTTGCAGTGTAATAATATCAGAGCATCCTTTGGGTGCTGCACTTACAGCAAGTGAAAGCAACAGGGTCCTTGTTTCAGAGGCCTTTGAAATACTCCTTCCGTTACCCAAAAGCTCACGTTCAGGTTTCCAGTTAGGGAGTTGAGAGAGATATTACAGTTTGAGAGAGTAATTGTGGAAAGGATGCTCAGTTTACTTGTCATTACTGTGGTGTCATTTGTTAAGTACCTGGTTCCCCCTTTGGGGTGAAGAGGAGCCCTTTCCTGGGGAAGGACTGTGCATCTGAGTCATGTGCCTCTGGAGCACACATGTATGCAGGGGTTTTTGTAGGGAGGTTGTTGCTGAAGGTGCTGTAAGCAGAGATTTGTTCTGGCGTAACAGGGGTTTTGTACCATCTTTTAGAAATTAGTGCTGCAATGCTCAGAACAAGGGTCTCTCTCCTACAAAAACAGAGCTCTAAGTGCTTCCAGTATACCTGTGCTTTAGTAGTTGGTCAGATATGCTTTTTATTTCATCTTCCGAGGGCTTCACTGGTAATTCATAAGCAAACGTGATAAATAAGGTACACTACTAACAATGTAAATTAAACCTGTAGTGTTAAAGCCCATAAGTAGAATATTAAATGTTATTTTTGATTTAGAATCAGATTTTGATAAATGTGTCAATTTTGATAATGCTATGTGCATATGTGATTTGCTAAAGATATTCATTAACACACAATAAAACATTTTAGCCCTTAGAGAAATTTGACTTTCATTCTCTTTTTGTTCTTTATGCTTAGATGTTAGGAGGGTTTAAAAAACTTATGTAATTGGATAATAAGACTGGATATGTAATTTGAATTATAAGAGAGTTCTTCTGCACATGGTATCACCTGCRAATCGTGTGAAATGCCAGAAAGCTTTTTGCTTTTTTCTTTTCCCAGCAAATGTACATTATGTCCTTGCTAGTATTAAAATCCAAAATAAACTTCCTGTTATTTTTAAGGTACAATCAACTGGATCCCAGTAGAAGCCTCCTAGAGAATTTGAAAGGCAAAGTARTAATTGAGTATCCAACATTATTTGTGATCTTGAAAACACTGAAGAATGACATGGTGGTTCTTGGCCAAGGTGAGCATATATTTATTTCCTGTTATGTTATGCTTGGATATTTCAGTTAAATAAACAGTAGTTAAGGATATACCTACTAAYAATGCCAGGAATGAGCAATATGTCTTATATTTACTTCTGAAAGTAAAAAGATTGCTATAAAAAAGCTGTTATGARTGCTTTGTCTTAAAACTGTTGGTTGATGGCGTACATCCATGAGCTGTATTGTATGTGTTTTTTCTAACTTTGTTTACTGGTGCTTTACTGGTTTTTTAATCTAATTTTAGCCACTAAGGTAAAACAGCTATTCAGACTTGTGCTAATTTTTTTCATGTAGCAAAGTTTGACAGAGTTGATTATTCCTAAAGAGTCAGGCTGTCTGGGGAAAATAAGTTTTAAGTAAGGCTGCTAATGATGCAAAGGAATCCTTCTCCATTACTTTCTAGCATAGCTTCTAACATTGGACAAATGATTCTGAATTGTGAGATAGTTATTAGAAATCATAATGGCAAAGTAGCTTTTTGGGTGAGTTAAAAGCACAGTGTTATCTTTTGAAAAATACTTTGTTGAGGGAAAATTTTCATCTCGGAGTTACTTTGGAAGAGAGTCCAGTTCTAGCAGGAATTTGCTTTTAGTTTTTAAGCTATTTTCCATTTTTCTCCCCAGTATAAAGGCTTCATGTCCCAGCATCTCTTTCTGCAGCTGCTGAAATAGGGAATCAGTTCTCATCTCTTAGTCCTCCACCTAGTCACTTTAGTTATCCTATTCCATACTTTTCAGTGATAAGCCAGTCTCTAATTCTTACAGATTTTTGAGGAAAAGCCTTGAGATATATTTGCAATTACTATTTCCCTGCAGCAGCTCAATCATGGCTCTATATGTATATAATTTGACTGATTTAATAGCCAACTGAGGGTATTGTACCAGTGATACTAGACCTCCATGGGTCTTGGCTGTTCTGGCTAGATTGCACTAAGTGATCCACTAAGTGAGAGCAATCTATTCCCAAAGATATGGCATGCAAAAATTCCTTGTGCTATGCACTGCAAGAGCTGCTGAGAGTGAGACAGCATGCCARGGGATAAGGTGGGAGTCTGGTGTGAGTAACTGGGCCCACTGATAGCCTGGGAGTGCACATACAGACTCTGGAGTACATGAAGCTGGGTACTTTTGAGTTTATCCATTATTTCTTGATCTAGGACCCTTGCTTTTCAACAGTCAGCTGTACTCCCATGATTTTTAGGTCAGGACAGAATTACAATTGATTGACTCATATACTTAATCTGTATAGGGTTGTTGTCATTGTCTCCTGAGCTAATAGGGAGCTTGTCCTTTTAAGGGTGTAGATTCAAGTAAGTGTTGATGGAACAACTATATTTTGAGGTCGTGCTGCTGCAGCACCTACCTGACTCTGTAAAAGGCAAAGAAGAAGGGGAAGAGAGAGCCAGTAATAGCTGGAAAGTGCCGACAGCTCTGTCATAGGGCAGTGCAAGTGTGTGTCTTAAAGACAGTAACCTTCCTCTGCTGCAAGGATCATTAGATTAGTAGTCATCCCTGGACCTGAGATTCTGGGAACACTAGGAGCTATTTCAGGTTTTGAGAACCATTAATTTTTGTTGTTGTTATAACTGTTTCTATAGATTCCATAAAAATTAATTGAATAGCTTCCCTGTTGAGTTGTCTTGGGTATAACGTAGCAAAAGTTACAGCTAATGGCAAAAATATCATGATTTTCACAACTTTTATCATAATTTATTGTCACCTTCTTGATTAAGATATTAATAATCAACCTCAGCCTTGAGTTAGGTTGGGAGCCTGTATTCTTGGTATTTTTTCTCTTAAGAGTGGAAGCCTGTGACAGTAGCTTTAAATTCTTTGAGGAAAAGCATGTTCAGAACATGAATATAAAAGTTGGAGGACTTTTGTTGCTGTTTTTCTGCCTGGAGATGAAATAACACTTTCGTTGGAGTGTGTCACAATCATTGTCTTCTGTTGTATGTCATGTTTACAGAATATAGGAGAAAAAAAAACAGTTTTCAGTTTGCTTTAGCAGTTGCATTCACAGATAATGGCTAAGAATGTAAATCTCAGGTTCACCTTCAGACCAGGGAGAAGTCTGTTGTAATCAGAGAGGTACTTTAGCTGCTTCCCATCTCCCAGGAAGTGACCTTTCTGCTACAGCATCACCTGTGTTTCTTGCAGTCCAGTTTCTTTGCCATGTATGGCTTTTTGTAGCAGTTGCCTGCTCTTCCTAAGCCATGCATCCTGCTCTTGCTTATCCTATTTCTACCAATGCTGCCTTTCCTCTCTGCCTCCTGGCACACCCAGAGGGACACTTGTCCTGCTCGGGACGCCTGTCCGGCTGACCTCCCTTTGCATTCCAGCAAACAGCTGACACATTGATGAGTGGACGTCTGGCAGGGTGTCTGCTGCAGTGTGGGGGCTCAGGCTACCATAACCCTGCTGACCCTGTTTGCCAGGCTAGAACAAGAAACAAACTCTTGTGGGAATGTAACGGCTAAAATACTGTTTCTTTCTTTACTGAGCAATCTCAGATCCACCCCCTTCCCCAGGAAGAACAGAGGCAAGTTTTCATAGCCACAGAAACAGGCACATGGTAGGGAAAGACCACTATTCTCCCCGAGATTCAGGTAGTAACCCCCAGGGACTGGGGGAGAGCTGCAGCTGGACACCTTCAAAGAGAAACTGCTAGGATTTAATGAGTATAAAGCCTATTTCTCCTATACTTCTTTTCAGAAATGGCTGAAGTATTTTGACTGAAACTTTCAACTACGTAAGGAAAATAAGGATTGAGGAAGGAAACTTCCACTGAAAAACTTAAACCTAGAGTTTAAATTTTACATTATAAGTAAACTACAGACAGTTTTATGGTGGGAAGGATTGGGTAATCTGAATTTATTAGCAATGCTATCAGCACCATACAAATACGCTCTCTTTAAGTGAAGACAATCTATAATTCTTGTTAAATAAAATCTACTGTAACAGACAAAAGTAAAGCTAAAGTATGTCTGTTGAGCTTTCCTGTGAGTCAGAAGATTGCCACATTCTTTCATGTGATGTTTTGATGCTTGACTTGCTTAATAGCAAAAAGTACAGGTGCTCTGATTTCAGCATACAAGGTCAGTCATGGCTGAAGATAGTAGGGGATTATAGAAGCTTTCACAGGACTTAGGGGCAAAAACAATCCTTACTTTGTGCATTACTCAGTACATATCTGGCATATAAATGTTAATTGATTATACACTAGATTTAATGTAGACAAAATGTGACCTCTGATGTTTCTGGGTGAAATGCTTCTATTTTCTTGAACAAATTCCTTGGAAACTGTACAGGTGCACACTRTGTCCTATGTATTATCCATGTTTGCCAGCTGTAGAACTTATCTTGACAAGGCAGTAAMTATATTTCATCAGCTCCCTTTTGGTAACATTCTTTTAATGAAGTATCTGATACTAAATGCTCAAAAACATCTTCAAATTAATAGATCAAATACTGAAAATAACAATGAGAGCAGAGTGTGAATCATGGGCCTGCTTTGCTGTAGTTTATTTTTGTGCTACTTGAGTGTCACCAACCAGTGGCATTTGGTGACCTCACCACAAGGTGACCAGGGTCAGTGCTTGTTAAAGAAGGATCCATGGGATGTGAGGCTGAAGACCAATTTTGGACATGAGAGTTTCACTATATGATCTCAGCAGAGCACAATATCCATGCCCTAAAGCACAAGTTATTGTGCACCTTGAGCCTCATCGGCCTTAACTCATGGATTTACATAGCTTATCACTATCTTTGGGATGCTGGAACATGTGGAAGAAGCACATAGCCACATTGTTTTAATTTTCCATTTCCATTTAGAATTTCTCTGTAGTTCCACATCTTAACGGAAATGCTAATAATAAAAGTGTAAATTATTTATAATTCATTACAGTTGTGATATATCTATGTAGCATCCCAGAAAACAACATTTAAAACAATCCAAAAGAATAGTTTTAAATTCTCAGTAGATGAAGAGTTTTATGGGGGATAAATACTCTGCTTTCCTACTTGGCTGAAAGACCAAGATTTAAAAGCTAAAAGGAATTCTCAACGTTGTCTTGCTTTCTCCTTCAACAACGAGGTACTATCCAGGGCTTTATYCCATGTTATGAGACTAGTTATGTCTTACGAAATAGCTGTCCTGAGGGAAAGTGTGAATAAAAGGAAAAGATACGAAACTGCTTCTGTTTGATGAGCAAACAACATTGCTGAAACTAATTGTTTGTTTGTTCTTTGTGTTCTATATCCTCAGATGGCAGTGAACCTGCGGAGAACTCGGACAGTGAAAGCTCATCCCTTTCATCTGTGGAAGAAGGGGAAATTCGGGACAGTTCATGACAGTTCTTTGAGAGAAGAGGGTGGAATGAGCTTTACTTTTTTTAATTATTTAATTAAATCTTTTTTTATACAACTAAGTTCCTAGAGGTTTGGCTTTACTTCCTTCACTAAAGGTAGCACTCCCAAAGTGCTTGACTATTTTTGGGTTTAACAATGCATATTTAGGGATGTAAATAAAGAGATGGGGAATTGTGGTTTCAGAAAAAAAATTATATTCAAATTTAACTGCAGTCTTTAATTGCACCATTGTTTTTCTTTTTTCCCTAACCAGCTCAGTGCCAAATTTTTGGGTTTAAATATCTGATCACATATTTGTATTTGTATGTGGATTTGAGTATTAATGCTTAAATTTACTGAAAAAAAAGCACGATTGTTTTGTTAGATTAATTTCCTTTTAGAGTGTTTCTGTCTAACACTGAGCTGCTGAAAATGGTCTTGTGTTGCTTTTGACCTTAATCTTCTCTGGTGACATTTTGGGTACTTGGTGCAATACTTTTGGGTTTTTGTTCCTTACTTGGTTTCATGTATTATGGGATAGCTCAGACTCTGTTTTCAGAGTGGTGTGTGGCTGTATGTTTAGTCTTCTCTCCAGATCTTCTCAATTAGCATGGGTTTTAAAATCCAGAGGAATGGATGCATAGACTGACACTGATGCAAATAAGCTAGACTTCTAAAGAATGCYTTTGTTATGCATCTCGTATTCCTAGTATACCTGCTGAAGTTAGGTATTGTAAATACTTTCTGGCRTATCAGCTGAATTTACCTACTCAAAAACAAATAAATTGTAAAGGAAAAAGAAATTTCCGTACTGTATCATCTGCTGAGAGTTGTTAACTTTTGAGAAGATTTCTAGATCACAGACCACTTATCCCTGTATCCAAGTCCCCAGTGCCTGTGGGGTCTGTTGGAGGATGAGAACATCAGCAGAGAGAGTAAGCCCCTCTCCCCATTGCACCAGGGTGTTCTCATGAATCAGCATCAGCCTTTGCCTTAGTTTGCAAGGGTCTGGCCAAGCCAGCATTTGTAGAGTCTTCAGGACATAATCACTCTAAACAGCTCTCTGAGATTTTTGCTGCCTTTGTTGTTCCCCAGTCTCTGTCTCCTGCTTGAGATCAGCACCTTTGTGTGTCGGTGGCCTGGGGTGTATGTTAAATCGACAGGAAGGTGGTATTTCAGTCATAAGTGTTCTTCTACCAGTGCTAACTTTGTAGGTAGAAATACAACAGAAAGCAGTGAAGAAACTTGTGGAGGTAACAGGAGGCTGTGGGAGCAGTACAGGAGAGGGCTCAGGCTTCCAGACTCTAAGTCTGGGCTTCAGGRCACCAGACTGCTGGGTCCTCACCAGTCATGCTGCATGGAGATGATTTTTGGGTTGTTCAGGGTTTTAGGTGGTTTTCTTTTTCCTTGTAAAGAAATTGTAATTAAAAAATTGTTTGCCATGACATCTCAGTGCTGAAGTTTGGACAGAGTGTCAGACCTTTGTAGTCACATACTACTTTTTCTCCCAGTGGTATCGTGTGTCCTTTTT
Organism: Amblyornis subalaris; assembly: GCA_018881555.1. Lineage (NCBI taxonomy): Eukaryota > Metazoa > Chordata > Aves > Passeriformes > Ptilonorhynchidae > Amblyornis > Amblyornis subalaris. Next base: position 11,445,758 of record JACAXG010000004.1, on the reverse strand, counting down.
CTTGTGTGTTTTGCAACCCCTGGTAAAACAGGAAAGTTTTTCTTCTTGCCTGGCAGTAACCACCTGTGCTCTATTTTCTTTTTTAGTCATTGTTGGTCCTCTGCCTACCTCTTGTTTCAACATTTGTTTTTTTAACCCTTTTTAAAGGACCAGGATTCCTAGCTATAGGTGCTGCTTTCACATTTTTTCAGTTCAGTGAAAGTGAATAAGCTTTTCCTAATCAGTGATTGCTGCACACTGACTTGGTAGCCACAAATTACTTTAAACCAGTCTTGAACTCATTCATAGTAATACCAATAAAAGAGCAGAACAGCAAAACTGCCACAGTTCATTTGCCAGAAAATGTTTCATCTGGAGTAAAATCATGGCATTTCTGTTGGATTCACAGCACAGGGAAAATGAGAGTGCTGCAAATACTGATGTTGATCTGCATGTGTGTGTGATTAGTCTTTGGCTGAGGAATGCAGATTTGTGATATGCATTACTTTCCTATGCTCTTGGGGGTTTTCATTAATKGTATGAAAGGGTTTGCCTGTGGGGTTTTTATTCTTATATAAATCTACTTTAAGCTTCCTTAGTGAGTCAAACGCAACGTAATTTATTTTTAAATGAAGATGCTGTTGAATCTAYCCTTCACATTTAAATCCTTCTCTACCTTAAAGAAGGCTTTAAAAATGATTAAGGAGCATTCCTGTGGTGGTTACTAGAACTGAAATTTCCCAGATGAAGCTAGGCATCAGTTTTCAGRGTTCAGGCAAATTCAGAGTAAAAGGCTTTGGTAGCATTTGCCATTCATTCCTAGGTTACTACTTACCTATTTTTACAGTTACACTAGTTTGAACAGAGGTGATTCATCAAATACAAAACAAAATGCAATTCAAATATTTTATTCAGTTTTGCYAAGTTTTTTCAATTTTTCTTTATAATAAGAAATCAAAATTCGTATTCATGGTAATTGATAATAATAATAATAAGGTTACTGATTTAATCAAAGTTCATGCACTACTTGGCTAGGCAGATGTTTTTTAACACTTTCATAGGCAGTTAAGGAAAGTTTTTAATTTCTTTCTGAGTGACTTAACCTGGAACAAGCACCTTGTAATAAACTGAAGAGAGAAAAGGCATCTTCTCGATTTTTAAATTTCTGGTCAAGCACCAGAAATTTAAGACATGGAGCTGAGGCTGCCTAGAGGACTTCAGTGCTGTCCATTTGGAAAACATACTGTTGTAGTCATATTACACACAGATCCCTACAGGACTCTGCCTTGATTCAGAACAGATCATGTCTGTGAATGAAAACTGTGATGTTGTTTTAATCTTCGTCATTCAACACCAGCTTGCGTTGAGTGCTTGATTTTATGCCTGCTATGCTTACTCATTTATTTGCCTCTATAAACTATTTGTCACAGAAGGAACAAGCTATTTCTGTGTAGTGTTGTTACAGCATTTCGTTTAATGTTTAGACTTTTCAGCATGCTTGAGCTGAAGGACTATCAGCTTACAAAGAGTAAAGGCTCTTGTCTTGAATGAACACACTGCTTAAAAAAATTACAAGCTTAATGATGTCATCCCCTTCACAAACCTTAGAGGACAAAAATAGAGCATAGCTAAGCACACAGCAATAGCTGGGAGGTAGGACTGAGTCAGCCATAGGAGAGAACTTGGTTCTTTTCCTTTTTCGTATAACTTCCTGGGGGTATGAGGCATAATTGAGTTCTCATGGGTAAACAACATTCTACCCCCACCAGTGTAACAGCTAAGTTTTGAATGAACCCATTCGAATTCTAAGTTTTGCTGCATTTATCTTGGCATTAGAAATTGTTGATCCGTAGAGGAAAAGAGGGTCATGCCACAGAATGTGTGGCTGGCACTGGTCCTTAGAGACATGCTGGACCAGTTTGTGTTACTCCAGTCAACTGTAGTTTTACTCTGCATTAGCGGAAAACTTTTACGATGCAGAACACGCACTCTAGTCTAAAGTACAGTACAAGGATTTCTAAGTTCTAAGTGCTGAAAGCAAGTCCCAGCTACGTGCTGTGTATCAGCATAGCTGGGATTCGGTCTTTGCCCTGCCAGATATGGCTGTTCTCGGTTGACATCTGTGGGAGCTCAGAATGTACACCATGGAAGAGCGGGCTTTCCGAGGGTAAATATACAGCTGTGATGATGTAACTTCAGGCCCTGTTCAGTCACAAACATCTCATTCTGCTTTAAGTCCCACACTCTTTTCCTGAAAACATTTATTCTTCTGTCCTCCAAAGGAAAAAATATCTTGATTTTATTTTTATGTTGTTGCTATGACGTTCAGTTAAACTGTATGCAGATGCAGTTTCTGTTAATAAGAGAAAAAGAAATTAACTGTGTACTTCAGTGAACAAAGATTACACTGTGTTTATATTAAAATGTTGCTATGGCAGTGCATATAGTTTTATTTGCTGGAAATCTGTGGTGAAATGGAAATAAGTCACATGTATGCAAGACAAGCAATGGCAGCAAAAATAACTCAAATACTGAAACTGAAAGGCAAGTTACAGATGACATGTAAAAGCAAGAAGAAACAGGGATAGTTGTTCTGCTGTCCATCTGTCTATGATTTGATAACAGAAATGTGTTCTCACTGTGCCCCAGCAGGTCTCAGTGACCCATGGTACAGTGACTTCGCTCTAATGATGCTTTTATTGTGAGAGCTTCTTTCCCTCAATGGCCCTATGTATTGTAGCTTTTTTGTTGTTGCTTTGGAAGCAAAGTTCCCTTGGCTTGGCCTGATTTCACCACTGCTAACTTTTCCTGCAGAAAAGCAGTTCTAGGTTATCTTACTATAGTAGGCTTTTTGGCAGGAAAAATCAGTAGAGTGATAAAATATGGAAAGCCACTAGAGCCTTGTCTACCTTTGAGGTAAGGGGAAGTCTTTGTGAACTCGTGGTAGAAACCATGGATTTAATTTCTTTTTTTTTAACTGGCACAGTAGTCCATGCATTTATCTAATACATTTGCATGAGAATTCTTTTTGCATCAGCTGCATCAGTACAGCTGTTCATGTGGTTAAGTTACAAATTAGAATGAGTTCAAAATAATCTGCCAGAGAAGGAGGGATAGAAACACGAAAGGAGAGGGAATCTTTTTTTAGAGGATAAATGACTACGCTGGGAGTTGGCTGGTTCCTGCATCATTCCAGCTGATGGAAAAGCAAAAGTTTTTTTTAAATCACATTGCCACTTTCTTCCCATCATCCCTGTTCTGCCTCAAGAAGAAGGAAACAACTGTGAAAGCTGCTGTTGCCTTTCCACTCCTTGCTTGCAGGTTCTCTGCTGGAACTGTATTGTAGCTCCAGAACTTGTTTTGCCAAGAGTGCCAATAGGGAGTAGAGCTGTGCTAAAGTGGGGTAAAAATTAAATTGGTGGCTGAGGTATAGAWGCTAATGAAAAAGAATGGGTGGGTGGCATTAAAAGCTTGCCAAGAAGTCCCCATCACTTTCACACAGCCAGGAGGGGCAAGTGTGTCCTTGGGTACATCAGGCACAGCATCATCAGCCAGGCAAGGGAGGGAATTTTCCCGCTCTGCTCTGCACTAGGTTGGCCTCACCTCTAATGCTGTGTGCAGTTTTGATCACCACAATATAAGAAAGACATTAAACTATTGAAGAGAGAGTCCAAAGGAGGGCCACGAGGGTGGTGAAGGGCCTTGACGGGAAGCCGTGTGAGGAGTGGCTGAGGGCACTTGGTCTGTTCAGCCTCGAGAAGGGGAGACTGAGGGGAGACCTCATTGCAATTACTACTTCCTCRTGAGGGGAAGTGCAGGGGCAAGTACCAAACTCTTCACTCTCCTGACCAGTGACAGGACTTGAGGAAATGGCATGTAGCTGAGTCAGGGGAGATTTAGGTTGGATATCAGGAAAAGGTTTTTCACCCAGAAGGTGTTTGGGCACTGGAACAGGCTCTCCAGGGAAGTGGTCACAGCACCAGCCTAGCAGATTTCAAGAAGTGTTTCGACAATGCTTTCAGACACATGGTGTGACTCCTGGGGTTTCCTGCACAGGGCCCAGAGTTTGACTCAATGATCCTGTTCTGTCCCTTCCAACTCAGCATATTCAGTGATTCTGTGATCTAAATTCTCAGTGTATCTCTTTGTTGATCTTTTTTCCCAGTCTCTGCTTTTAGCTGTGCTTGGGCATCCATATTGAATTTATTGGCATTGTTCCACTACAGCACAAATATCTGCTTCTATAGAGAAAAATATATTTTCCTGTTTCAAGTTCTTAATAGACTTKCCAGTTTTAGAGCCATGACATCTTGATGTCTGATCTTGTCAAGTTCATGAACTAAGTARGATCTAACATGGTTGGTTTGAGATTCTGAAGGAAATGAGTMGTTTCAGAGAAACTGGTGTCTTTGACTTGGCTGGTAGGCTGGGCTTCTTTTCATCTGATGTTCAGTGTTCTTCAAATACTGCTGGGATCCGCTGCTGACTGTTTCACTCGTACTTAAATGGAGTCCCTTCATTCTGATTGAAACTGCATTTGTCAGGAGGTGAAGTTGTTAATGTACATCCCAGCTGGATTCCCATCTGGGCAAATCTGTGTACTCTACCTTTGAATTTCTTCTGTCTAGTAAATGAAAACTTACAAAATATTGTGTAATGTTTTCCGCCTGGACAGTTGCTACATTCCATCCCGTAAGTGGTTGTACTTCAAGACAGATGAAGTTGCTTATGTGAATGGTGCCTTGGGGTCTTTCACGATCTTCTCCAATATAAATTGTGTACATAGAAGTCATAGCTCTGTAGTTTTATGGGGGGGAAACCATAGCATAGTGAATGCCATCTCTTCGGTTTCCTGGTGTTTGGTCTTTACAGGATGATAGACAGATGATTATTGTATCATCTTGTTGGTTGGAGTCTTTTTTTGCAGGATTTATGTTTTCTAGACACCAAATCTCACTGCAGTTCAATGCAGTTCAGTTGTCTATGAGTTGGAGTACATTTATAGTTATCTCCAAAGGTAGTTGTATTTGCTTTCACTGTGACACCTCCATGTTTCTATGTGATGTTTTATTTGTGGCTATGTAACATGGAGAAAAAAACCTTGAAGATGAAAACAGGGACATGTCAACATGRAAGAACCTGGCTTGAGGCAGAGCAGCTGGTAAAACTACACAGCCTTCCCTTGCTGTGTGCTGAGCACTCGCAGCCCTGCACTGAAATAGTTCCATGGATTAAACAAGTGAACTAAACTGTGTACATGCATTTCTGCAGGATCAGCTGAGAAGGGCAAGCATCAGGCAAGAGCAAGCCTCTGGTGTGACACATTTAACTGCTTCTGTGTAGGTAGGTAGGTAAGTTTGACTTCCAGCCATGAATAATGACTTCTCACTGCAAACTTTTTTGTTTCAGTCCTCAAGACCCGTGAGGCATTCATGCGGGTTCAGTGGATTGGATATCCTCCCGCAGCAATCCCACTGATCCACAGCGTCACTGCCAGTTCCTGCATAGCCCACTGGCTGCCCACGAGTAGCAGGGAGATGGGCCTGTTCCCAGACAGTGCCCTCTGGAGGGTCAGGCAGCCCAGAGGGCTGCTCTGCCCTGGGCTCTGCAGTAGTCCATGTGTGGAGTACAGGGATTCTCCTGGCCCAGCGAGGGTTCAGTAGCAGCTCGGTTGTTCCACTGTCAGTACGATGTCTGCTCTTCCTCCACCTGCTGCTGCTTCAGGAGAGCGAGCTGGCAGCATCCCACAAGGACTTACTGTAGTCATGGAAGTCTGTCTTTGTGTTCCTGCTTTTGTTTTGTTTCCTGTCATGGAGCTCTTACAGAAGCTGAAACTTTGTCTTCACTGCGTTGCTTTCAATAGTAGGGAAGATTTTATGTGTAAACTAGGTATTCTAGCGCTTCCCACYATCAAGCCCTTGTAAATAAGGGCGTGGAATACAAGGCTAAGCATTTCTTCGATCCTAAAGCTGCAGTGTGAGAAATGCTCCTTGTGGCGGCAGCACCGGATTTGGCCGAGTGCCCCGTCCCGGTGTGGCGTGACAGTGCCAGCGGCTGGGAAGGGAGCAGCCAAGGGACCGGCGGCAGACAGGAGAGGGGACAGGGAATGGCTGGAGCAGGGCTGCTGCGGAGGGGACGGTGCTGSAATCTGTGCCGCGGGCTGCGGCAGTGCCGCTCTCCCTCCCGGCTCTGCCCGGCTCCAGGGGGCTCAACACGGTGCTGGTGGCTTTACTTTCRGGGTTTGAATTTGCTCCAAATGCACAGCTTCTTGTCGTGTATGTTATTTATCATGTTCCTGACTCCTCATCTCCTAATATTCCTCTTGAAGCAGGATATTGATATTTTAGTTTTTGACAAGAAATAAAATTATAGTTGTGCACATTACCTGTAAGCCCTACTGCTGCACTTCATGGAACCTGAGCTTTTAATCCTTTGTATGTCCACACCTACTATTTAAGGGTTTTTGATTCTGCTGGAACAGCAGAGGATATAAACGTTTCAAAGCAAATGCAAAGATGACACATAAAAAATGACAGCAACTCCTTTTATAGTGTTGTAAAAGTAGTTTTGCCATGTAATTGTGAAATGCGAAATAGAAGAGAGGACTATATAGATGATGACCAGTTAGTGTGACAGCCCCGCTTTGGAAGACTTGCAGTTCTTTTTAGTGGGATTTGTTTTCCTCTCTTTATATCAGGATAATTTTACTTAGTATTTTTTAACTCTTGTGTTTATATGACCTGCTCCTGCAGCCCTTATTCTCCCAACAGCACATTTTTCTAGTGAGCAGAATACAGAACCACCCCTTTACTTGGGGAAACATGTTAAAACCAAAGTGCAGGCTGTAAAACCCAGGGCCTGGCTGGAGCCCCACTTCAGGYAGGAGTCGGAAGAGCCGCTGTTGTTTGTCCATGAGGTGTGTTACAGGTATGGTCTCTGCATACAGAGTAGTTACACACACGTGATTTTTGGGGGAACTGTTACTTACGTTGGTGTGAAGATGGATGTCATTCCAGTGTAAGTGACAGTGGGGATGGCGAGGAATGCGTCTGCAGCTGCTGGGTGTCTGGGAGCAGTGTACTCCTTTTCCTCTCCACACAATAATCCAATGTGTAAACCTGACAGTTTCTCGTGAGCAGCCGATGTAGTGAAGTGGTCAGTGGTACATCTACGTAGAAGCCAAACAAAAGTGCTTGCTTGCATTTTACACTTTTGCTGTCAACAAACACTGTACAGACAAGTTTAGGTACAGCTGAGACTGGTGGCCAGGTGGTGAATTCCAAAACAGCTTAACTTTTGAATGCCTTCAGGGAGAAAACTTGACTGAGCAGAAGAGGGAGGGCTGTAATTTCTCAGGCAAAGCATTAGCTGCCAGAGATAAGCTTCTGAGATATTTGGCTATTTATTTCATTGATATTTATGTCTGATTAATAAAAAGCTGACCCTTAACCAGTTCTGCTTTTAACTAATGACACTGGATGACACCCCTTCACAATTCTAAACCCTCAAAATCAGTCTCTGTTTTTTATGAGCAGTATCTTTCTTACTAAAGATTGTGGGAGAATATTTTGACAGAGAAATACCCACACAAGGAGAAGGAAAACAATACTCTCTTGGTTTCCTTTCACTCTTATCTGTAACACAGCTTTAGGCTAACCAGAAGAGTACAATGTTTGATGCTTTCTCAGATCCTGCTCTGGTTCACTTTTTAAATGTCATTATCTTACTGCATGCCTGCAAGCTCTCTTATGACTTCCTCGGTTAGCCAAATGTCATCTGTGTCCCACAGAGTAAAGTGTAATTGCATATTTAAAAAGTGGGAAGGGGAAGTGAGGAAAATACTAGCTCCTTTGCCTTCTACTCTRTTGGACAAGTACTTGAAATTCCTCACATTCTTCCCCTGTTAACAGTATGTTTACTTTTCATCACTGGGTTATTAGGATTAACAAAAGTCATTTGCTTCAAGCTCATTTAATTTGAATTTAGTGAAAGCAAACTACCTCCTGCAGCCTGTAGGAAGCGCATTCCTCTGCCACAGAAATGTATTAATTTGCAAAAGGCAGCCACCAAAAAAACATGAGACCTGACGACCGCTTCCACCCCAATGTTCAACATCACCGTGCATGCACTGCATTCTAATGAAGTACCTTATGTTGCAAATTCCAGGACAGTTTGAATAATCTGACAGTCTAATTAACATTTCAGTCTATCAAAGATTTGCATTCAGTGCCAAGGAGCTCTCTGTATATGCTTTCTAGAGTGTGGGGTTGCAGACTGCAGAGACCTCTTCAAAACATCATTTACCCGAAGAATTAGACTTGGCTTTTTAGTCCATTGCTGCATCTGCAGTAGAGCTTGTTTTAACCTTCAGATAATCTAAAGTTTTCAGAATTCAAAGTTTTTACAGAAACCTCTTGCATTTGCTGTATTTAAGCCTGTTGCCTATCAGAATGCTCTGCTAAGAGTAGTTAGGTAAATATTTCTTTATTAAATGATTAATTCCATAAATAAATTCTTTTAATTCATTGAATATAAAATTAAAATCATTTACAACTTATTCCAGTATTACAGGGGCCRGAAGGGGTAAAAAAAACTCAGAGGAAAAAAACAAACAAACAAAAAGCTACAGTTTGATAAATAAAATACTCAGCTTTAAAACAACTGATTTCTGTTTGCCATTAAACTACAGTTGGTACATAATAGCTGCCACTGTGAACACCCCACAAGTGCCCACCTCAGGAAGGAATGTAACTTCCAACTTAGTTGGGAAAGGGTGGGAGAAGATTGGAGGGAGGGGGAGAAGCATAGTGTTAAATTGAAGAGGATAGAAAAGTTTTCATAACCAGAACAAAACATTTATCTGATCACTTACAAACAGAAAACAGTATATAATTAGATAAGGTGCTCCAAAAAGAAGCAGTAAAGTTGCTCCAGTACTATGAAGCTTTAAGTATGCTTAAATCTCTGTTGCATTAGTGTCCAGTTGCACAGTGCACTCCTGTAACATCTTGATGTTGCCCTCAAATGGGCAAGGCACCACTTCCATCAAAGGTCCTTTCTCCATGGCTGGTTACTTCAAAATTCTGCTTTGCATCCCACCCCCAACACAACTTAGTCCCTAAATTTATGAATGTCGTTGACTAGTCTGTAGTAGGGATAGGCTTCATTTGCATGAGGACAGTTGTAGTTGCATCGGCAGGACTGGATCATCATGACACTCTTGGTGAAGGTTTCCCCGTCATCGCAGCGGAACCTGATCTTGACAGTCCTGGTCTGCAGGGGTGTGCAGCACCTGCCATCCACGCAGGAGCCACAGTACTTGGGGCGGTACTTCTTCACRCTGGAACATCCAGCATACGTAAACTTCACTGGGGATGGGGACTTCTTTGTCTTGGTACATTTTTTTCCCTTCTGTAAAGGAAAGGCAGTAACATTATTAGCAGGAGATTTTTTTCCAGTCTTTACCCCCTACCTGAAGCAGCTCAGAAAGAAGAGGAAGACCAGAAGAGTCTGTATTTACCTTTAGGGAGGCATAGCTGGGCTGGCCACATGGCCTCACTTCACATATCCTGGTCTCTTTGATGAGCTTGCAGTCAGGATTGTCATTTGTCACCCTTGTGGAGATGCCAGTTCCACACGTCTTTGAGCACTGGGACCAAGAGGTTGTTTGCACAATGCATTTGGGATTCTCAAAAGCTCGGCTTTGTGGCTCGGATCCAAAAACTGGAAAAAGAAAAGGGGGGGTTAGCCTAAATATATTCTGTCACTAGGTTTCTTTCTTTCTGTTGGGGTCTAAGGAGTCCGAGAGCCACCCTTTGGCCTCTATCCTTAATTGTCAGCCAGATAAACCCACACTCACCAGGTAGCATTTTCAGGCCTCCCTTCACAATGGCAATTAGCTCATTGTTCCTGGTTAGTTCGCCTTCAGAATCATCTGGACCAAACTCTTTGCTGAAGAAGCCTTCCAGCTCCTCCAGTGCATCCTTGCTTTCGTCACAGACCCACTCCTCGCAGCACTGCCCGGGGACTTTGACCAGCCTGGGGCTGGAGCAGCCCAGGTTGGGAAGAGAGAGCTCCTGCGGGCAGAGCGGGATGCAGCCCACAGCTCCATCTATGCACGTACACTGGTGTTTACAGTTCGGCTGGAAGCTCTCGCCGTTCTGGTAGATTTTGGAGTTATATTCACACGGTCTTCCCTCGGACTGCGCTGCAGAGATCAACAGGGAGGGAAAGCAGGGAGTTAGCGGCGGGAGTCGCTGGTTTAAGCACAGGTATTTGCTGGTCTGTTAAACGCAATGTACGGCGGAGCTCCCTACAACCCCCCGGGGACGCGGGGCCAGAACAATAACTTAGTCAGGAATCACTTTTCCTTATGTGCGTTTAGCGGAGCCCAGACATACTGAATCGCATTCCAGACTGCTGAAGTCATGTGCCTTTCTGCCAAGCTACCGACAACAAAGCATAACCATACATGGGCTCGAAATTACCGAACCCCGGCACCGCGGGGCGCGGGGTCCGTCCCGGGAGAGCGGGGTCGCCGCTTACCTCTGCAGATGCCCTTGAGGGCGGCGGGGCTGGCCCCGAAGTTGCACTCCAGCCCCTTGGTGTGGTCGCAGGGCTGCGATCGGCTGCAGTCCTCGTTCAGCTGCTTGGCGCAGACCTTGCAGCAGCCGCAGCCGTCCGGCACCAGCCCCACGCCCGGGGCGCACTGCGGCGCGGCCGCCGGGCACTGGCACACGGCGGGGCAGGGCGAGCCCAGAGCCTGCGGAGCGGAGCGGAGCGTCGGGTGAGCGCCGGGAGGGGAGGGGAGCGGAGCCGAGCCGCCCGACCCGCCTCTCTCCCTCCCGCTTCCCGGACCGCGGGAAGAGCCGCGGCACTTACCAGGCGGGCCAGGCAGAGGAGAGCGGCCGCCAGAGCGGGGCGGGTGCCCGCGGAGCCCATGTCCAGCGCCGGTGCAGCGGGAGCCCGTGGGAGCGCAGAGCGGGAGCGCGGCCGGCGCGGTCTGAGGCGGCGGCGGGCGCCACCGCCTTATATAGGGCGCGGGGCCGCCGCGTGCGCCGCGGCGCTGACGTCGCGCGTTCCGGGCCGCGGCCGCGTCCAGCGCTCGCGGCATCCCAGGAATGCGGCTGGCGCGCGCCGCGGCCGCCCCGCCCCGCCCCGTCTCCCGGCACCGCGGCCGCCGGCGCTGCCGCGGGGGGTCCCKCCCCCGGCCGGGGGGGCGCGGAGGCCTCTCCCCGGTGCGCGGGGTCTGCGCCCCGGCCCCCGGACGGATGCGCCCGAAGGCGACGGCGTCCCCGGGAGGGGCCGTCGGCACTCGGGGCTGTGCCCGTGTCCCCCGCGACCGGCCACCTGCGCGGGCGGCGGCGGGGGAGCTCCCCGGCCCGCCSTGAGGGCCCGCGGCCGCCCCGCGCTGTCACTCTGCCCGCGGGGTCACCCGGCCGTGCCGGGGCTCGCTCCGTGCTGCCGCTGCCGTGCGARAGAGAATCAAAACCGTTCCCGGCGCGGCAGAGCCCGGGAGCCTGGCGATGCCCAGCGGCACCGAGGGGCCCGGTTTCCAGGCCGGGAACGGGGTGGCCACGCAGCAAACAGGCCCCCCTCAGCCTGTGTATCCCCGGGATCCGTGTCCCTCACTCAAGTTGGGCGCCCTTGAATTGTATTGCCTCGTTGAAGTTTAATATTTGGGGATTGGGAGGAGAGTTTTAGCTTCTGTTGTGGCGTCTTTTCTTTTCCTGGCTGTAAGTGTTTCCAGATGGGATTTAGACCCCAGACGTAACAATATTTCCATATTTGGTATAGCAGTAGCCCGCATTTTTCACATTTTTCTGCTCTGTTATCCAACCACAAAGCATTCTTGACAGCTTCAGATGTTGTTAAATATAGCCTTAACTTCTGTTCCCAGGGCAGGAAATTCTTTGGAATTCCTGTTTTTCACGCAATCTGTCTATCATGATTTAGGAGAACTGCGCTGGAGGAGCCAACTGGCGTTCTGCTGCAGTTCGCTCCTTTATTGAAATAGCCCAGCAGTCGGGTCTGCTGCCCAAAGGCGTTACAATGAATCCCCATTCCAGGGATTTTTCTTTACAAATGAGATTACTGTTTCCAACACAAGTTTGGGGTTTTTCTTGTCTCCTTTAAGGCTGGAAGGTAGAGAAGCGTATTCAAAGGATAGGTTGCAAAACCCCCTCCAAACCCCATGAAAAGTGGAGGGGGAGGGGGCGAGGGGCACAGCGGGAAGGGAGGGATGCGGAGAGGAGGGATGTGATTAACCTGGCTACGGCATTCCCATACAGCGGGTGTCCCTGCGTGCCGGCCGCCCGGGACGGCAGCCGCAGCCCCGCCGCTCGGAGGAGCCGAGCCCGGACGTCTCGTCGCCTGCCCGGTGCCGCTGCCGAAAGGGCGGCAGAAAGGACGGTGCGCCGGGCTCCGGTAAGTGCCGCTCCCGGGGCCGCGGGCCCGTGTGCTGTTCCCTGTGCATTCCCACAGCAGCGGGAATGATGAGGCACCTTGTCGGACCCTGCCGGGGCCGCAGGAAGAGAGGTCGTTGCTGTTCGGCCGGGGGAGCAGGGGGGCCTGTCCCGGGGCGCCGGGAGCGCTGCGGGTGGCTCCGCGGGCAGCGCCGGGCGGTCTCGCCTCGCCACCGCGCACCTGCCGCTGGCGGCCCCAGCAGCGGGGGGGCGCGGGGCGGGGGTGACAGTCCGGCTCTGYCCCCCGACCCCGCAGGCACCGCCGAGCCCCGCGGGCAGCACGGGACGGGCAGCGGCACCGTCGCCCCGGGGCCGGACGGAACTGGATGGGGTGGGATGGGACGAGGCGGGGTGGGCGCTGCGGGATGGGGCAGCCTCTCCCCCCAGAGGGATGCCGTGATCCCGGGGACGGGGCCGTGCGATGGGTGTCCCCTTCGCAGGGGACACGGATGCCGCTGACGGCCGGGCTGCGGAGCCCGGCCCCGAACTCCTCCTCCTCAGGGATGTCCYCGCGGCGCTGGCCGTGCCCGGCAGAGGGGCTCGTGTCCTCAGCACTGCCGACCCTCTTCCCGGCTGTGGCCAGGCCCCTGCCCAGGCCAGGCCTGATAGACAGTTCCTGTCGTAGGGTTTTTGCCCACCCCAATTGATTCTCTCCATGGTTTTCTTTTCATTCGAGTAAACTGGATTGATGTTTAATTTGTGGTTTGRGGGGTTGGGAAAGGTGATGGGATGAAAGCTGCAGGCGCTCTTTGCCCAGAGTTTGCTCCTCAGAAGGTGGCAGTGGTTTTCTTCATTACTTCTATGCCTCAAAATTTGACCAGAAAGGACAATACCTGAAAGGGAAAATGAGTCCCTACTTATACACAGCTGTCTCTGGAGACTGCCAATATGTACCATGTAGTGCCATTTCTGATGACAGGAGTTATTCTGTGTGGCCGTCAAGAATTGGAGAGAGACCACCAGTGAGCTTTGACAGCTGTCAGTAATGGCAGTAATGACTTTCCATCCCTACTGATTTAGCAGAGCCACAGCCAGTGACAGGGAGGAGCAGGGCTCAATCCCGTTTCCAGACTCCAAGCTATCCACTATGCTGGTCTTCCCTTGGTTTTACAGCTGTATGAGTTTTTCTGTGGTACTTTAGTTTTGAAACTCCAAAGTGGTTTTTAGGTGGGGAATCTGACTGGTACTTTTTTCCCAGGATGACTCTACACATCAGCATTATGATCAGGAGGAATAAATTTGTGATTCAACACCTTGATTAATGAAAAATTTTGAAAAAATTTCAAAAATTTTGAAACAGAAGAAGCGAACACACTATTGCATAGGTAAATTGGCTGGTTTTGCTTTTCAGGGATTTATGCAAACACTTGTTTGTTTAATTACATCTAATTTAAGGACATGCACCAAGCATTTTGCTTTGATCTATGACTTTCACAACATTCAGCAAATGCCACAGGAAAAGTCAATGAATAGTGCCTGTTCTCACTTGGTTTCGTGTCTCACCACACATGCACACAACTTTGATGGGAAACTGTAACTGAACCTACATTTGCTCAAGAAAAGGTCACTTCGAAAGCTTTGAAGCACCTTTTAACAAACCTGTCCCGAATTTCAAGTAGTTGACAACACTTGAGATAGGTTGAGTTTCTTTACAGTTCAGGCTAGACTGTGACCCTTTCCCTGCACGTGTTTCTCTGTCTCAAATCATGACCCAGCATTTACCTTCCAGGCTGTACCTAAATATCCTGGATGTACACCAGGAAACAGGAAAAGGTYTGGAATATCTTCCTTTTTACAGTGTAACAGTTACAGTTACAATTTAACATACTGTTCCAGACCTTTGCTGGACTAAATGAACTGGGAAATACTCCCTGCTTCATGTCATGAAGAGTATTTTACTGGCTTCTCGCTTTTTGTGCTGTAGGGAATCACTGGGAGCTTGGTTAATGCAAAGCAGGAATTTGAAACAGTTGGCTTACGTAGCAGGTATTACAGATTTACTGAGTATATCCCGTCATTTTTACAGGCCTGTGTCTCTCCTGGGAAAGGACTTTCCAGAGAAACAAATCAAAACAAAGTAACTGGCTTAATTTCCCTCCACTCAGCATCAGATTTTCACAGCTGTACACAGGGACCATGGAGCAGCATGAAGGGCTGGGTGGGACAGAGGGCCCCCACAGGTGCTGGTGCTCCCACTGACAGTAAGTATCCAGCACCAACTTAGAGCACTTCAGAGGTTTATAACCATGTGGACTCTGGAGAAGATTATTAAATCCAGCATCCAGCCTTTTTTTTGTACTGTGTTTATTTTCCTCTTTCTCATTCTCTCTTTCTTTCACCCACCCTTTTCTGTGTGTTTTTTCCATCTGTCCTACTCTTTCTTCTCTTTTTCCCTGTTCCAATCTTTTCCCCGTGTCCTTCCCTCTTCTAGTATGTCCTGGTTTTGGCTGAGATAAAGTTGATTTTCTTCCTAGTAGCTGGTACAGTGCTGTGTTTTGGATTTAGGGTGAGAAGAATGTTGATAGCACACTGTTTTAGCCGTTGTTGAGCAGCGCTTACACTAAGTTGACAACTTTTCAGCTTCTCACCCCACCCCACCAATGAGTAGGTGGGAAGCACAAGAAGCTGGGAGAAGACACAGCAGGAACAGCTGATCCCAAGGGACATTCGATATCATATGACACATGGTCAGTATATATACTAGGGGAAGCTGGCCAGAGGCTGCTGCTTGGAAACTGGCTGGATGCTGGTCAGTGGGTGGTGGGAAAATGCATTGGGCATTACTTGTTTTGTATGTTTCAATTCTTTTGTCATTATTATTATTATCATTCCATCCTTTTCTGTTCTATTAAACTATCTTTATCTAAATGCATGAATTTTACTGGTTTTTCCCAGTTTCCTCCCCCAGCTGCAGTCGGTGAGCTACTCTGTGGTGTTTAGCTGCCTGCCGGGTTAAACCACGACAGTGTTTACCTACCTTGGGCTGGGCCTCTCCCGCAGCCTCTGCCAGGCCGCTGGTTCCTGCTGCACTAAATCAGTCCTCCCAGAGTCAATGGCTCCTCTCAGTCACTCACAGGAGGTGCAAATCCAGTGGGGCAAATTAAGCATAGCAATGTACAGGCAGAGCAGCCAAGTAGCCAGGAGGTTTCGGCAGCTAAAATTCAAGTGGGTTCAGAAGTTTTTCCTTGCTTTGATTTCCTCAGAGTTTATGCTGAATTCTTTCGAGTATGGCATTTCCTATTTGTTTTCTTCCTCTTCCCTACTGCCCTCCCTTCAGCTATGCTCATGCCTGTCACTTTTTGTACAGTCTGTGCCTTGTTTGTGGTTTCCAATATTTGGGGGGTTTTGCTTTGTGGTATTTGTGCACTGAGAGACACTGTGCTTTCTAAGTGTGCTGCAGTTTCCTCTGACTGCTGTCAAGGTGTCATAGAGGTTTCCATTGTGTGGAAGTGCAAGTGGGACTTGTGAGCCTCCTCACCTGGCAGGGAAACAGAGAAGGAAAATTTGATGTAGTATTTGGTTGTGCTTATTGCTGCTTTGGTGTGTGAACTGCATGGCTATGCTTGCAGCTTGCATGGATACAAGGATACACGCAACTTACATGGGTAATAAGAGACATAGCACTGCGACAGAGGCAGGAAGCATCCATGCTCCTGTGGAACCCCTGACAGGCAGGATGCATGTACTGCACGGCCTCCTCACGCCAGGCTGGACACAGAAACATGGAGCAGTTACAGCCAGCTCCTGCTTAGTTCCTCCTGCCCAGTCAGAGACTCCAACTACTTTTGTCATGGTCATTCAAGGATTTGACATTATTTTAGCACCAGCCACCACCATTACCTCAGTGAGATGGGTGGACTACTTAATATATATTCACGTACTCTCATGCAGYCATACTTCAACACTAGGCTGCATCCAGAAGATGCAGTTTGCATAAAGCACATCCCTATAGCTGAAGTTTGTGATGGAAAGACTATTATGGGCTCCGTCTCTCCATGCCACAAAATAAAAAGAATCAGGTGGTCCTAGCTAGCACCTGGCTGCACATGGATTTCTTAGTTTTGTCTATTGTTTTCATCCCATGCTGTCATGAAGCTTGCAGAAGGTAGCAATATAGCCTTTAATCTCTTTACAAATGCCAGGAAAAAATTCACAGCTGTGTCTCACGATTTTCGTGAAAAAGGCTGAGGTGTCAGGGGCATACACAGGTTCTTTCCCAGCATCTGCTGAGATGAAGGTCTCAGACAGAGATTTAACTGCAGAGAATTAATCATCCCAAGTGACCTCAGTAGAAATGTCTTAACTTTAAACTTTGGTCCTCAGAGTGCARGATTTCCCACTGGAGCAATGCATGTGAACTGACATCTGCTAAGACAAAATAAGCAAGCTCAGAAGAAAGTTGTTCATCATTTCAAGGAGTTGCTGGAGCCAGCTGAACCTGAGATTGCAGTCAATTGGGCTGTGCCCGAGAAATCCTTGATCAAAGCACACTTCCAGGCTGTGATCCATAATGGTGGTCAGCTGCTGTCTGCCTTAGTCTGCAGCTTAACTGCACCTGGGAGACAACCAGCCCCTGCTGAGATCTGCATCATGGGACCGTCTGCCTAGATCACGCTGTCTCAAGTTCAGGTTTGTTTGTTTCCTTTTTCTACGTTTGAAATATATGGCTAACTCTTCCCAAAGGTGCTTTATTTCATTATAATTAATAACCACAGCTACATTTCCTTAAGGTTAATCTGTGTCAAAGGTGTGGGAACCCTTTGCCTTCCTGCTGATGCTTTCCCTGCTTCCCTCCCTGCTGTTTGTGACCTGACAGAATAGTTTGCTGTCACTGTGTGACATTCAAAGGATGTGTGAACATTCAAAGGAGTTGCCTAGCCTTCGATTTTAAGAACAAGGTTTTGTAGTTATTTTCTTGAAAAAATAAAAGAGTATTAATTACCTTTTTTCTTTGCAAGCAAATAGGAGGAGAGGCCTGCTCTGGCAGGATGCTGAACATGCTCTGCCACACAGTGCTTTCTGTCACTCACTGTGCTTTCCAGGCTAGCTGCTGGAAATATCACAGGATTAATGTCAGAATCCCCTGAGGTGCCTGTTGGCTTTGTCCAAAATCATTACTCATTCTCTGCTACGTACACAAGCTTACTAAAACAGAGTGAGACCTTAGTTGTGTTTACTGCATTACTGTTCGTTTCTGTTCTGCTCCATCTGGACTCTTACCCTTTGCCCATCCGTATGTCACATGAGCACCTTGCAGTGGCAGCTAGCTGTGTCCTTCTCTTGGGCAGGCTTATTTCATGGCACACATGAGCTAAGTGATGAGAGGAAGACAGCCACAACCTCCTCCAGGGATACTCTGCTGCTGGAAATCAGTTGCATCTGCTTCTTGCTTCTAGTCCGTGATAGTGCAGTGGAAAAATCAATAGCAGACAAATAATGAGACACGATGTCATCCTTGCAGATAGGAAGGACTTGCAGGCAGCCAGCAAATCATGTATGTGCCTTGAGAATGCTTGTGGAGATGGAGTTGTGATCCAAAAATGTGCAAATAGCTGCCCATCCCAGGGTTACGTGCCTATGATTGGGAAGAAGTGCTAAACCACCTCTAGACTTGTTTAGCATCCAAACACAAAAGATTTGTCTTGTTCTGGGGAGCTGGTTGGGGTGATTCTCCTAGGTGAGCAAAGAAGAAACCCCATTAATGGAACCTTTTCTTTATCTTATCCCTGCTTGGGGCTAAAATAGAACTGGAGGGAGCCGGCTGGTAAGAGCTGGTGGGCTGCTCTGAGAAAGGGTCCTCACATGGGCTCCATCCAGCAGCTCGTGCAGGGAGAAGGACACCTCTTTGAGCCAGCCAGGAAGCCTGTCTACTGCCCACTGTTTTCCCAGGGACCAATGTCCTCAGGAAGTAAAAGGTTAGCAGGCGCTATCAGCAGACTACTTTGGTGCAGAGACTTTTTTATGATTTCATTAATGTTTCTTTTCCTGCTGTTGTACATAAATTATGGCTCCTAGAATCAGTGTTGAGATGAAAGCAGAAGCTCTTCTGCATGGAGCAAGCATTAAAAGCTAGCTGATACATTAATTGTGAAAGGAAATTAGTGCTTTACTTTCAGAGAAGTTTGGCTTTGTGTTTTAATTCTTTTAACAATTTACACACATTTATATCCTTTTGTACAGTCAACTACATATTTGCCACTGTCCTTTCTTGCTGTCTAACCTGGAGTCTGCTTCTGAAACCACCATGAGCTCAGATTTCAGACTTGCAAACAGTGTGTCATCACACACTGCTCACCTGGAAGACCCATCCTATCCACCATTTTTCTTCTCTGACCCCAAATTATCCTGTAACTGGTTGTGAGAGGAGAGCCTCTGGCTTCAAGGATGTACCCGTGCAGCCTTTAACAGTGCCATGTCAAAATAAAAATCATTGATTAAAAGTGTGCCTTGCTTGTGCTGCTAAAAACACTTCTAGATTATACACACTGAAAACAGTAAATATTTAATGTACGGGTTTACTTTTCCTGGTTTATAGAGAGCTCAGTGGGCCTGACAGAGCAGCTAGACAGATGTGTTTATAGCCCTCTCCTGGGGCAGGCATAATGCTGCAGTGTTTGGCCTGCGAGATCTGCAGGGACATGCTTAAGAAAATAAGTGTTCCATTTACATTAGGGGGAAAAAAATCCTGAGAATGTTTCTATTAGTATTAGCTGGTGTAAAATCCCAAATTCTACATTTCAGGCCTTACATACTTCAAAAATAGAGGACTGGATGGTGGGGATGTGGGGTAAGAAGTATTTCCTCGCTTACATAGCCAGGGAAAGGGACAGTCACGATGGTAGTTCTCCGGGCAGGAGCTGGTTGTTGCTGAAATGCCCCTGATGAAGGTGAAGTGTGAAATGAAGAGTTCAGGAGTGAACAGGGCAAGGCAGCAAACCCTGTGCATGGGGAAGTGCGGGTAGGTGGGGACACAGGCCAGCATGCATTGGTTGTGATTTTCCGCAAGACAAGGAGCTGGTGCTCAGAACAATGTCCAAGATCCCGGATGCTCGTCAGAGGGTGTGTGAGGGACCAGATGCTGTAGGGAAAGTAAAATGTGCAGAGTCCTCCCCACCCGATAGGATGGACACACCTCCCACACACATGAGATGCTGACAGGAATAGTGGGGAACCCACTTCCACATTCAGGGAGATTTTTTTATATGTTTTGACATTGGTTCAGGTGTTTTGTGGGGACTAACTTCTCTTCAATTATACTGACATTAAGGCTGATTTATCTGGTCAAAATTAATGGCAACAATTAATTATCCCACATTAATTAACCGAAACAACTGACATTTGGGGTTCTGGAAAGTTCCCAAGGAAGTGACTGCATCTGCCTCTGATTTCCTCAGAAATTATTATTGGTTGAGAAGTGAGTTTATTTTAATAATCTGATTAAATAGTTGGCAGGTCTTGAAGAAAAAAAATTAACTTTTAAAAGGAGATCTTGAGTTGATTAACTTCTCAGAAAAGTTTTCTGGTGAAGAAAAGTAGAGTTAGGAAGCAGAAGCCTGTCTTAGGGCTGGCTAAGCACTCTATGATTAAATATATATCTCTCTGTAAAATAATTGAATAGTCGTCTCAGGTATGTGTGAAAGCCAGGAGTCCTGGTGAGGTGGTTTTGCTTTCTCCCCAGCTTCACCTGCAAAGGACATATTTCCCTGACAGCGGGTGACCTGCCATCCTGGTGACACAAGTGGATGGGGCCATCCCATGGGTACCTCTTCAGTGCTGGACAGCATCCTCCTGGTGAAAGCAGCTCAGCACCTCTCCTTACTGGGGCCTCCCAGCAAAGGGGTGAGGGGCTGCCTTTGCTTTTGAGCCCTGGCTGCAGCTCCCTTGCCTGCCCACTCCTTTTGGAATAAGTGTGGTGCATAGCCCACCCCATTGCCCAGGAAGCAGCAGGAAAGGAGGGCGCGAAGAGCAGGAGGTCCTATGCCGAGCTTTGGTACTGCCACAGCAGCACTCAGGGCCGCTGCACATCCAGGAGAAGGGGCAAAGTAACACAGCCTTTTCTTTGCAAGCTCCACTACAGCTCATTTTTCAATACGGCCCTCTTGAGGCTCTTTGCTCTGCATTAGTTGTGAGCACTGACCCAAGCAAACCCAGCCATCCACGACCCAAACTGGGATTCAGTGATTCCAGCAGTCCTGCTGGCCTGAGGCACCCTGCTGGCTGCTCCCTGGAGCCCCATTCCCTGCATTTATGACCCCCCCTGCACTCCTTGATGCTGGAGTGGCACAGAGGGCTGCAGTAAAGCAAAGTCTCCCGCTCGGGCCCCCAGGGTGGCTAACAGCACATTAACCCACTGCGCGACCTGGCAAGGACTGGTGACTCGCTCTGGGTTTTATGGCAGGATACTCTTGCCCGAGTATCACACGTTTAGGAGGCTACACAGTTGATGCACAGTCAGCTCCTGAAGGGCAGCTGGCATGGTGACAGTAGCCTTAGAAAATGAACTAATTGTCAGCTCCAGCCTGGATGTCACCATCATTTTAATGCGAATGGACTTTTTCCTCAGCCAGCCTCCTGTCTGAATGGAGAGCACAGAAACATCCCAATATTTATGGGATTTTAACTAGATTAGTTACAAACCTATAAAGCAAAGAAAGAGACAGTTCATCCAGTATTGGGGAGGGGAGTGTTAAAAATGCCACCTCAGATAAAATATTATGGGAGTTGAGTAACTGTAAATAAGAACTTCGCCTATGAAATAGCTTCTTATGTGAGCTTGGGATGAGGGCCAAGAGAATGTCTAGGGTTCAGGGAAATTTATTAGCCCAGATCAACAGGATTTCTGGGACTCAGGAGATGGGATGGCAAAGAATTTGCCTGTTGGAGTCTGTACTTCCTCCCTTCATGCCTGCAGCAGGAGTTTAGCTTATAAAACTTTCAAGATGGTTCATTTGCATTTTTTGAATTTTCTTGGTTCTCATTAGCAGCTGCAGTTCTGACCTGGAACTTGGGAGAGCTGGGTTCAAACTCTGGGTTTCCGCAGTCTGCCAGCACGGTCTTGGACAAGTAATTCGTTTCCCTGTGCTTCAATCTCTCTCTGTAGAGAAGAGATAAATGTTATTTCCTGACTCCTGGGGGTCAGGAGGGTGTGCTAAGGAATAAGTACCTGAAGCATAAGTGAGAATACTTTGGGTACTTGCGAATGTTGGGAGCATACACAGAGCAGCCAGAATGTGCAGGTTGACCCCTCTCAAGGGGAGGAATTTTATTTTTTGTGGGAAGCAATGGATCTTCCTTTGATCCCATTCATTTTAGTCAATGCCATGATTTTCCCTACTCAGGCACCTTTATTTTGTACCCTCTGCCAGAGCAAGCTGGCTGTGCTGATAAGGTCAATGGTATCTTGATGATATCAGGGTCATCTTGGCTATGGATTYATTTTTAGAAAGGGCATATGTACATCAATAGTGCACGATTTGGGAACCCACCACCTTTTGTACCCCCATTTTTCATCTCTCTCCCATTTACATCCTTCTGCATTACCTGTATCCAGCTTTCTCTCTGGGTTCTTCTAGATGTATCTTCCCTTCTGCCTTCTCTTTGGTATTTCTGCTTCCACCTCCATCCTCACTTCCATATTTTGTCTGTGTTTTATTTTTCTTATCTTCTTTTTGGAACCCATCCTTAGCCTCTCCTATATATTTCCGTTCTCCTCCCTCAAGAGCCAAGASCTTTTCAGTAAACAGCATCCCTCTCCCTTCTGACTCATTGTCCACTGACAGTGGAAAAATTTCATCATGAAAGTGATGTAAAAAGCTCACAGTTTAGAGTGCAGGGTAGGTCAGGATGACCTCGCTCCACCTGTCAAGTGAAGAGCCAGAGTCTAATTCCTCAGCCAGTGTTTATTTGCCAGTTTATCTCGCGTTAGGTGGTTCTTTGTTCCCACACCAGCGCAAGCACCCCAATGTGTTGTGGGGCTGCTGTACCATGCCCTGTATCATCCTGCTCCCATACGGTGGCAGGGACCAGTGGCTGTTGGTAACGTGCTTAGCCAAAGTGTGGGAAAACTCTCAGACTYGAACTTCACTTTGTATTTCCATGCCATATGAAACTCATTGAATGTTTGTCCATCCCTTCACGTGGCTGCTGCTCTTGGATTGCACTGACATATGTGAAATCTATTTGRTCCCCTTTTTAATATGCTGCTTACAGTATAAATACAAAAGCAGGCAGTGCTTATGAAGAGAAATAAATGTAGTTGTGGTGGTGGTTGTTGTTATAAATAGTGCAAAGGATTTAGAAGCTATTTAGTCTTCTGGGCAGGATCCACAAGTGTTCTGTGTACTATAGCCTTAAAGCTCTTGTATTTAGCTATCAGTCTTCCCAGTTGTAATTGGTCCAGTTCACTCATTACTGTTTGGCTCCAGGGCAGGATGAGGATGCTCTGCTCTTCATGGGAGCAGGGCTTGGCCTCCAAACCTGTGGGGTGCCAGATCATGTCTGCCCCGTATATGTATATAGTACCTTAACCATGCAAATCATTCATTTGCATGTGCAATTGGTCTAGTTGCATAAAGAACCGTGGTATTTCCACACATGAGTTTTTGAGGTTGGTTCCCAAAATCAGCGTTGCATTTTTCCTCTGCTGGAGTGAAATGCAAATATTTATTTATTGACAGAGCTGGAGCTGATCGTTTTCCCTGTCCAGGTCTGAGATGTCCATTCTGTGAGACGAAAACAAGTAGTATTCTGATTTATTTTCAAAATGCATTTGTTCATAACTGCATTTAAAACAATTAGTGCTTGCTCTCTGCCGGTCCCAGTAGAGTGCTCTATATATATTTGTGTGTGTATGTATATCAAAAGGGGCTGAACGCCCAGAAATTCTCTTGGCAGCCCTGCTGTCTGGTTAGAAAAGGAAGTGAGCTACAAAATTTGAACATTCAGTTCTGAGACTTGAAAGCTTTCTGGATTTTATTACTGACTCAACAGGGTTTTCATTATGTATGTGGCCAAGAGGAGAGGTTTACGCAAGAGGAACATATTGTAGTTGAATATGTTTGTAATTTTACACATTGTTAAATAATTGAGATAACTAGATGTCTCCTAAATAGACAAAATAAATTAGGTGTTAGTGGCAGTGTCACTGTGGCACACAYAAGCCAATGTGAAAGAGTGGCCAGCCCCATCCAAAAGCTGATTTCTAGTGCAGAGGGGACCTGATTCAGTTGCTGAGTGACATTTTGCTGTTGATGTGAAGGAGAGCCATCTTCACCTCAGCATGTCTGMAAGCCTTTTGCTGACTCTGTCTATTCTCATCTACTCCAGATGATAGCATCTTCAGCTTGCTTTTTTTTTTTACTTTACTTTTTAGTAACCCAGTGCTGTTTAAACAGCAGTTTGAGGTTATGTTTCTTCTGCTCTCATTATCATGTYAGTTTTAGGAAGAAAAATATTGTGGGAAGCAGATTATCACGCAAAGAGAGAAGGTGTGGGATGCATGGAGTAAGCTGTAAATACAGACCGAGGCCATGTCCTGCTGTCCTGGTCGCCTCCTGCAGCAGGGGATGTGCTGTTGGATCACACCCTGTGGCCGGTCAGCTCTGCCACAAACCAGCTTGACAGCAAAGTGAATTCTTGTCCCACAGACAGCATGATCCCAGCTAATTTTGCACTTGTTCATGTGATGGGTATTTATTCTTCATTGTCTTAAAAAGGTATTTATTTTTAAACCTCTGTGGTCTCTGGTGCCATACAGTCTTAGTGCATGTGTTCTACTGTCAGCAGGAAAAGCTATCTATATGTGCCTCTGCATTTTACACGTGGGACACCAAGCCACAGGGAAAACAGAAGATCACTGGATAATTCAGGCTGGAATTCCGAACCCAGTCTGAACCTCTCTCATTCCTGTTTATGCCTGGTGTCTCTCTTGTGTGCACCACTGTGATCAGCCTGGCTCTACCTCATGGATAACACTCCAGAGGTGCCAGGGCCTGCTCCGGGGGCCTTCGCTTCTCCATGGCCACACCCCTCTTTCCCTCAGTCCAGCCTTTGCTGCTGGCTCCTGCCCAGTGTGCATGCAGGGAGCTGTGTGTGCATTGCTCTTCACCCCTATGGCAGGAATCGCTGTCCCCTCCAGCGGGCACCCTGATGCTGTGCTCTGGCTGTGCCGTGGTCCTGCCCCTGCTTGTGACAGCAAACTCCACGGTCATTAGAATGTGCTTGACTTCATTTTTGGTCTTTTTTAAAAACTATATAGCTTGGGGGCATATGGCACCTCCAACACTGCAAATCGATCTGGGCAGCCTCTCGTTTCTGCATCTGATTTGTTCCGTTTATTTTGTCATGTATCTTCACGGTGAAACATTACTCTCACTGCCCTTGCGAGAGATGCATGTGAACCAGCAACAGTCAGTCTGTGGCACTGAACCATGTGCAGGTCAGCAAAGCTCAGTGTTTCCTTKCTGGTACTGCCTAATTAGTTTCACTGAGGGTAAGCACCATATGCAAAACAGATGCACTTTTAATGTGGGAAAAGCAGAGTGTGCCGGCCCAGCTGTGTGTACCAAACAGATGAGTTTACCAGCCTTTTCCCATTCACCCTGTGTTGCTGTGCTGGGTGACCTGTGGCAGGGCTGTGCAGTGGTTGGGTGCTCGCTGATCCTCACACCCACAGCAGGAGGTGGAACAGCAGGGAATGCACTGCTGAGCTTTCTGGGGATGCAGGGCAGGCTTGGGAAGGTAACAGTGCTGATGTCCAGGGAGGTAACTGGGAGCACTCAGCACTCATCATGACTCCCTCTCTCTCCCTCGCTGCCCTGAGTGCTCAGGGTTGTGTGGTACATGCCCAGCATCTCCTGGCCCTGAGAAAGTTTTCATTTGTGGCTTCTAGGCTCAAGGATGTGGCCTGCTCCTGCTTTATATTTAATGTTTATGTAAGGTTGTTATGCTGGCTTTCTTACTATAGGCATTTTTGTTAGTCACTTCTGTCTGCTAGTTTGCCCTCTATTTTTGAGTCTGCTGGATCTATTTCATCCAACCACTGAAAGTATTTGTTTCCGAGAGAGTAAGCCAGAGGCAGAGCCCAGGAAGGTGAGCAGCTGGGGGGGAGGAGAGTGTTGCCAATGCCCTTAGAGAGCCAATGGCCTTCAGTGAGAAGCCCAGCTCCAGTTAGAACCTGGAGGAGGAATCCAAGGTAGGAATGCAGGGTCACACCCTGACCACAGAAAGTGTCTCCTTGGTACTTGTATGGTCTTCAGACACTGGAAAGTCCAACCGCAAGACACAAATCCATAGGAAATGAGGTCTCATTAATTCTACTGCCCACAACTTGCTCATGGCTCCACCAGTGTTTCCAAGTGTTTGGTTTGGTAGAAGGGCTACTGGAAAACGGGCACACATCTTCTCTGAGTCACCCTACCTTTCCACCTCCCCAGGGTCGGGGTGTTTCACAGGCCAGGGTGCTGCTAGAGGAGGTGATGTCCAGCTGTCTATCGTCATACAGGCATCCAGTCTGCATCTGGTATGCTGGCACGTTGCAATCCATCCAGATCTCCATGTTTTTGCCAGAGATTTTACTAACCAGAAAAACGTGGCATTATAAGAAGGCTGTACGAGCTCGTTATTCATATCCTTTCCCTGGCAAGAAAGAGCCAGAAAGCATGTTTTAAATGTAGCCCACAGTCAGATGGTGTGGCGAGTGCTGGAAGCCTGGGATTGTCTGGCAGAAAAAGAATTTCCCCCTTTAAAATCACTGAGCAGTCCTTGTTCCTCCACTCTCCAGCTGGTTAGCTTGGCCATGCCGCCCGGGCATGGAGACGTGGCTRGATCCATCCCCAGTGCCTTCCAGCACCCCTGGGTGAGCCTTTGCTGCTGCAGTTGAGGGAAGGCTCTGCCCTGCTTTCAGCTGCCAGAGAAGAGAGCCTGGGGGCAGGAGCTCGAAGGTTGTCCTTTCYCGTTCCCTCTCTGGCAGTTTTGCAGCCCATTTGTGATGCAGAGAAACTGTGGGGGATGTCAACATCTCGGTGGCAGGGCGTGTGCCCGCACCAGGAGCAGAGGCAGCAGGGCTGGGCAGGGGAGATGGTCAGGGATGCTCCGGGTGGTGCTGCTGCTTCTTGGGGTTGGGCTGCTGTTGTTGGCTTCAAATGTTCTGAGACATTTGCTGCCACTCAGTCCTGCTGTCCTCAAGAGAGTGATGGGAGGTAATAGCACAGTGCCTGGAGATGCTGTGCAGCAAAAAAAAAAGAAAAAACATAGCCCTTCAGGAGTATTGCTTGGGAAAAATTACCTGMATGCTTGGGCAACCGCTGTTCTGTCCATGCTAACAGCAGCTCAGATTTTGTGGACCTGAAAGCACTGCCAAGATTTTTCCTTCTGCTTGTGTAAAGCTGCACTTCCACGTCCCATCTCCCCCCTCCAGAAACACAACAGCTCTGTGACACAGAGTTTTCCAAATGTGATACATTTCTCTAAAATTGCTTTCAAATGTTCCTAGCAAGAAACTGTGCTACTCATTTTGCCCGTGGCTCTGTATGGCCGCCAGCAGCGTGGGTGAGCACAGCAAGGCTGTGGGTACAGCCCTGCCTTGGACACGGGGACCTGCCAGCCATCATAAACACAGCATCCCCAGAAGGCAGGTTATGGCTGGGGAGGTGCCCCCGGTGCCCTCCTTGCACTGCCCCAGCTGTCCTCGCCTGCCGGCCACCTCGCTGCTGCTCCGAGCGCTGTGCCCGGCTGAAGCAGGCAGCCAGCAGCTCACGGCCAGCTGCAGCCCAGAAACGGCACATCTGGGCAGGGCGTGTGAGCTGCTCCTGGGGATGAACCCCCGCGCAGCCCTGGGCTGAGCCAGCTCACCCCTGCCTGCAGGAGGGGTCCTTGGGAGGGCTTGAGAGGCAGGTGGGCAAAGATGACTGGAGTCGCTCCGCAGAGCTAAGGAATTCGAGTGAAATGCTAATGCCATCCTTCGAAGCTCCAGCCCCGCGACCTTTCCTTCTGCCTCTGTAAATAGGCTTTCTTAAACATGAGGGGAAGGCAGTGCTTCACTATCAAATCTAGTCCATTAAAAACAAAATGATGGAGAGATTTACCTATTCTGAGCCCACCTGTCAGTGTTTGTAGTTTTACTATCATATTTTCCAACATCTTCCCAGTGTTTTTCTCTCCTCTGTTGCTGTACACAGAGGCAGAGGAAACTTGCCTATGCAGAGGAAAAAGTGAACCAAGTTTTCTTAGATGTTCTAATAAAAGCCTGAAAAAGCTTTACGCGTTGACCCCATGCCATTTTAGTCATCAGAGGCCTTATTTACAACTATAGCTTGCTCAAAAAAACTCGAAGCAGAAGCACTGTTGACATTCTGTAAGCAAGTACAAATCATGTGGCCGCTTGAAGAAAATAATCTCCCAAGAAAATTTTAAGTAAGTTTAAAACAATACTGTTTGTCTGTTTTTAAAAAAGGCCAAACATKAATATTGTTCTTAGGAGAGGTACCATTTAAAAATGCTAAATGAGTGTTGTAGTACTAGAACCCTTCACRGGTCTCCTGGTCTCATTTCACAATCATAAATATTTGAACCCTGTAATGCATTTGTCCTTTACAGCAAAACTATTAGCCTGGAAAGGCTGCAGCCATGTGGAACCCCACAGGATAGTCTGATAGTTCACAAGTAGGGACTTTAAGGGGTGAGATTTTTTAAATTTCTTTATTGCAAATTTGGATGAGTGGAGGGAGACGAGAAGGATGCACGGAAGATGAAGGTGCTGGGAGGGCATTGTGGAGCTGCCTGTCTTTGGCAGGCCCTCACAGGTCTCTCCAGCTGTCCTCACAAACTGCATATGGAATTTCTTGTTTTGTTTGCCTGTTTGAAGGGAAAAATTAAAATGGTTTCAACGGAGAGGCCTGAGAAGGTGGGTTCTGATAGCCACAATGGTGGAGCAGGGAGGGTTGAGCAGCCTCAGAGGGATTTGGAGCAGTGCTAAGGCTGCTCTAAATCATTCAAGCTATTAACAAATTGTAGGAGTTGTCATCCTGGAGTGCACTGGGGTCCAGCCAAAATCTTCTCGTGTCCACTGAGTTGCTGGCAGGTTCTCTGCTTGGTGATGGCACGGGATTGCATGCAATAGAGCATCACCCCAGTGTGGGCCAGAGACACAGGTCATCTGTTTTGGCCTGCCCCAAAACTCCCTGGTGCAGTGGGTGACATGGATATTTTTTGGAACAGTTTTGTTTCAGTTAGAGGAAACAAAAAAGGTCAGAAGGCAAGAAGGTGAGTTGATTACACCATGTGTGCAAGCAACTGCCACACTGAAAAGAGCCAGCATGAGGCTCTGGGTTCATCTGGAATAGAGAGCAGCAGAGTTATACACAAATGTTTTATTTCATTAGGAAAATCAGCATCTAATCTGTGTGGGAAATGGTAAACTGTGTCCACAGAAGACTTGCTTTTTAAATTTTTTTGTTCACCATCATACACATTGTGTTAGTTGAAGAGAAGTATTTAAGTCAAAGCAAATGTGACGCAGAAGATTCAGGGTGSCATTTGATAAACAATGGGCTGCAAGCTGTCAAGGAAAAAAAAAAAGAGGCAAGTCTGGCACATGCTGAATCCATTCCTTTCTGTGCAGGAGGAAAAATAACAATTTCTTTCCCATACAGCTGAACTCTTTCACAATCGGCGTTGCTGTAAGTTCGATACTGGCCAGCAGCAGCAAGGCACACGCCTGTTGGGACGCCCTTTGCAAGCAAAGGTAAGTCCAGTGGGACACTGCAAGGCTCTCCATGACCCTGTGGCTGATACAGAGGATTAGAAGCAATATTGGCTGCATCTTGATACAGGGTTAATTATTTTTCCATGCCAAAAAGCTGTGGGCAGCATCCGAAACACACTAAGCGGTTTTCTGTGGGGGCCAGGTCTCCTCACAGTGCCTGGTTTGGTCAAAGGTTATTTATGTGCCTCAGATGCCTAAAATGATTTGTTTTACAGCATTACCAATTACTGACTCAAGATGGTGATACAAACAGTGCAAAGATTGGATCTCATCTTTCTCGTGTTGACTGACAAGTTACTCTTAAAATAGCAATTATCTAATGGAGAAAATCCCGGAGATCTAGGCAAGAGGATTGTAAAAATAGCCACCTTTACTGGTAAAAGTCCCAAAGTAATTTTTGAACCATGCTGTGGCTGAGGGCTGTGAACATGTACCTGTTATCAAAAAAAAAAAAAAAAAGAGCAAAAGGCTGGCAAGTATTCCATTTTAGTCTGCCTGGCATCAGTAAGTACCGGCAGGTCAGCAGAAGATGTATTTATAGTTTTAACCACATGAAGCGAGAAAGCCTTATGTTTGCCCTGTATTTTTCCATCAAAGAGGTGAAGTAATTCAGAGTTTGTGAATAGATCACTGTTCCTGGACCTTCTTTTTTGACCCTGAATCCCTTTATATAACAGTCTTCTGTTCTTCCTGTGGATATGTTTTTTTGCCGGGAAAGTTATTTTTGGAATGATGGTTTATAATTGATGTTGAAGTATGCAGTAAGGCTTTTATATATATTCTGTGTGCTCACACTTGTTTTATGTAATCACCACCAAAATTCAACCCACTTGCTTTCAATTTTCTTCCCATGTTTACATCTGCTTTTCTTTCCTTCCCATTATTAAGTTTTTTCAAACATGTTGTTGGACATCAAGGATTCAATTCAAAGTCCAGAACTGCAATAATGGCTATTCTGCTCTTGCAAAAGTATTGCTGCCTTAGTAAATTAATTGTCACGTGATGTCATCTACCTAGGCTTTTTGTCTGGGGGAAAGCTAATGAGCTATTTTAGTGGGTTTATATGCACTCAAAAAGACAAGAGAATGAATGAGTGCATGTTCAGGACCTATTCTGCTTCTCCCTTAAACACCCAAGGGAAGGGTAGAGAGGGGAAAGAGAATTCTTTCTACTCAGTTTGTGGAAACCTAGATCTGTCCTTCTTACAAATAAGGAGTGGAAATCCCCATCTTAAAATTCTTATGTACAGAGACAGCCGAAATTTTACCAGACAGTGACTTCATAGCACAAGGCTGCATCAGTATTACTTATGTAGGAGCTCTCTGGTCATCTGCATTTTGAGATACTTTTGAAACACAGGAACAAAAATACATTCTGTCGGATGGATGGGAGGCTGGAAGCTTTTGCTGGGAGGGTGCTGTTGAATAGAGGCAGGTTTTCTTTGCATCATTTCTCCACTTCTTGGGGAAAATCTAATAAACACAGCTAATTTTTCTGAGGGAACAGATACAAGGTCTTCTTGCAAAGGTTCTTTTTTACTGTAAACCGTACTCAGACTGGGATGCTTGCCAGTATTATTATGCTCCTAAAATCTTGCTTAGCCATACCATCAGATTGGCCTTGCCTTTTCGAAGTATTGAATATGTAGGTTTTCTAAATTCAATATGGGCTTCAGAAGCCTTAATAATCTTTAAAATTCTTAACTTATTCTAAAATGCCTTAAGACCTGAGCCTGGAAATTAAATGTATGGAAGGATCCACCTTGTTTCTAGTCAGAGGAATGCTTCTTCCAAACAAAATTGGGTTCAGTAACCCACATTTGAAAAAGTCCTGGAAGCTTATGGTGTCAGTGACTTGTCTTGAGGGGTGAATAATGCTGGGGCTCATACTGGTTTTCTTTAAGCAATATTTTTACACTTGTTTTGTTTCCCAAGTAAAGAGCCTTTTTTTGTGAATGAGATAATCTGTTATTTTCAAAACTACAACAAGGTACTTTTTAGACTGTTGATTCCCAGATCTGAACAGATACTCTCCAACATGTGGTAAAGTAATTTTGTCTCTGAAGTGTATATAGATCATTACAGACTGCATCCCAGAGCAGGTGTCCATGGATGGGGATGACCATTTTCCATCTGTTTGTTTTATTCCCTGTTTTATTTGTCACTACTAAATTATTACTGCAGTGACAGAACTCCCCAAGTATGCATTACTGAATTTCTCTTTCAGCTGGGAAGCAAGATGATAGCCCTGTGGCATGCACTCTGCCAGGGGAAGACAAACATGAACAAAGTGAGGCTTTCAGTTCCCATATCTTTGCAAGATCTTTTCTTTAAGCCTTGCAGGCTTATTTTAGTAATAAGCCTCTGCCAAGGCAGGCTCAGCTGCAAAGCCATCTAGGGCAGAGGCAAAGCTGAACAGAAAGCAGGGCAGGAGAGGGGTGGTCAGGGGAGCTCTGCAGGTGGTGCTGCACCCAGGGTCTGGGTAGGGGGACAGATGGACACAGGCTGTGCCCAGGTGTGGGAGCTGCCTCCCATGCGGCCAAGACTCCCTCCAGTGAGCGTGCTTTGCTGCAAGGAGCAACCAGCTTTGTGTCTGAGCTGAGGGAAGGTAGGGGCTGTGAACCATGTCCTAGGCCCAGGTGAAGGCAGTGGGCTCAAGATCAGGGGACCRGTTAAATTCAGCTCAACATGTTAAGCTGGACTGATCAAGCAAAATAATATCACCCAGAACTATTTCTTTCTTGGTTACCAGTATTGTCAGTTAATACTATAAGCTTAACTTACAAAGTCTATTTTTATCCCACTGCTCTGTTCCATTTGACTATAAATATTCCACAGTCTTAAATAAACTCCATCATAAACTGAAGTGCTTCTATAAAAACGCGGCATTATTAGGGACCCATCCTGATCCCTTGTCCCTAAAAGCATCTGGTGCTCACAGAGTGTAGGTAAGAAGCAAGTTACCAAAACACGTATCAGATTGAAAAAGCAAGCTCTCAGTTAACAGTGTGACATCTTACTGAAATGACAGGGCTATGGGTTACAAAAAGTCTAGGCAGGCCAGTGCCTGACTGGCAAAGTGCTCCAGGAGCCGTGGGTCAGCTCAGCATCAGGGCCATGAGATCAAAGAGCACAGGGGCTGAGACCTGCTGCTCTTACTTTTAGGGTCCTGAGTCAGTGTAGCCTGGAATGATAAGGGTTGAGYGGTTTCCCATTGACAGCTGCAGGTCACTGGTGGAAGAGCTGGCTGCTTCCCTTGGAGAGGGATGCTCCCCACAGGCAGGGGCTGTCCTCCTGGGGCCAGGGCTGCAGCTTGTTTAGAGTCCAGAGTAAAGCAGCTAAGAGAAGCATGAACCCTCCTGCATCCTGGTACACCTCTGGTGCCTGGGTCGCTGGTGCTGGTGTTGCAGAGGGCTGGGAACTGTTGGCTCCCGATACCTATCTACAAGTCCCTGGTGTATTTCTGCTTCCAGGCATGTATTTTTCATAAATCTTAGACTTTTAGAAATTTAAGCATAAACCTTAATTTCTGTTCAGCAATCTTTTTTGTGACCCTCTTCCCTGCTCCAGTGAGCTTGAAAGCCAGTGGAGGATCCCCCACAGTGGATGAATGGGGCAGCAGGAAGGCTCTGGACCTGGGTGCCAGTGGCAGGAGCGGCCATCTCCCGCTGGCAGTCAGCATACACCTCTGTCAGGAGAGCAGAGAAAGGAAGGAGCTGTGTGTCCTGGCACGGCATGCAGTAGAAATGAATAGCACTGAGGGAAAATTCCCTGGGAAAAGTGTTTGCACAAAACACCTAGAAGCCTTTCACGCATTTTTTGAGGTGGGGACAGGAAGGTATTGGGGAAAAAACTGTGGGTTGGAAATGTATTTCCAACTATTTTTAAAGTAAACAAATTCCTTTTGAAGTTGTGGGTTTGTTGCATAAATTGTGCATTTGACAGAGTAAGTGGTGGGATGTTATGGTAATTACTAATGTCCCTTGAATATTTGGTTAACCACTATATATAATCCCAAATGCAGTAGTCTTTCCACGGAGAATTTAGATCTACCCTTTGGGCAGGATTAACTGTTACTCTCTTGTTTCAGCAACTTTTCAATTATTTGATTCCAGCACGACGAATTTTCCATTTTGAGAGGAAAAAGGTGTCCTTTTGACATCCGACTTTTAAAAACAAGTTCCATCCTGTACCTGGGTGTGCTGAGCTGTGAGGTGACAGCCTGGGTACCAGGCGGGAGGGGTGGGAATGCAGTGCCAGCTAAAGACCTTGTCTCTACTGCAGAAATTGATTTGACTTCCTTCCTCCCTAGACCCAGACACTGAAAGTGTGTTACTGCAATGCTGAACTCTGCGTTTCAGGTCAGATTCTTGCACAGATATTAACATTTGAGAAGATACCCATCCCTAACTTGCTTCTTTTAATGGCAACCAAAACATACCCACTGTCTCCACAGTTTTTCTTCCACTTGTTATTTTATTCTCGTCTTCCTTCCCAGTTTTTGCTAGGAAAGTCTCCCTTGATTCAGCACCAGGATGTGTAGGCTCAAGGCACAAAAGTGMTCTGCTCTTCCTAAGCTCAGTTTTTCTCTGTGGGGAATGACATATCCTTGGGCTATCACCCTTGCTTTGCAAATTTATAATATTGCTTGAAGATACAAGCATGTGCACTTAGGTGATTGCCTAAATCAGAATTTTTCTTTGGTGTGTTAGAACACAGAGAGAGACCTATGCTTTCAGAGGAGTTTCTAGTACAGTTTACTTGCCTTGGCTGGATGTCTAAATGATATAAGTACATCTCTGCTTAGCTTTACAGCATGCTTTTATAAATTTTATTTCTATCCAGTTGTTGCTATTCATTTTCAGCTCATTTGCTGCCTGGTTGGGATACTCATCTTGCTTTTCATTACTGGGGCAATAAAAGTCTCTCAATACCCAGGTCAGAACTACCTGATGGCGTGGSTTGCATGGACTCTGAGCACTCCTCCCACATGGGCTCTCATCTTCCTTCCGCTATGACTTCTTCCCTTGTTTTCCATCATCATGACAATTTGTCTCGTAAATTCAGTCAGGCATCGCTGGCACATCTCCTCACTACTGCTCTAGTGATGCCTTGATTTTTCAGGACAGTAAATGCAAATAAAATAGCCTATTGCAGCCACTCGCCAACAGAAATCCTTATAAGCAAGTTAAAATAAGATCTTACTCATTGGAGTACAATTTGAAGCTTAAGAAAATGTCATCTGTAAGGCTTTGCACTCTTCTGAATAAAATAAACCTGGGTCTGGTTTAAAAAAAATTAAATACTTATTTCACTAGGGATATGCCTTTTCATAATCTGCAGAGGTTACAGGCTCAAACTTTAACAAGCTCAAGTGTTGAAACTGTGACACTAGCTGGGGTGTCTTTTTGGGCGTAGAAACAGGGAAGCAGTACAGTGTGAGGAATTTCAGCATTTAGATATCTGCAACAGAAATCCAATAGCCCAAATATTCTAAAATGTGGCTAATTTCTTGTTTCATTTTCCATCTTCACATGCTCACTTGGAGGTTTCCAGCATTGCCTTTAAGACTTGGTCCAAGGCGGACTCAGCTGAAATGATAAGTAATACTAATCATGCTCTGTGGAATAAAATGGGCATAGGAATACTGTCCTAATCAGCATGAGTAAACATTTATCAAACACCACAAACAAATGCTGCCAAATCAATTCATTTTCATACTATTTGGAAATAGAAACAGCTTTCCCTTTCATAAATTGGCAGCGCCCAGAAATTTGCTCGGTCCTTTCAGAGAAATTCTCTTATTGGAGATGGCACAAGTTTCCTGGCCAGAGCGCTTAATACTGAAAATTTAAGCAAGACCACAGACAGCAGTTTTGGGGTCTGGACACTGACTCTGGACGAGGACTGCGATAGCCACTAACTGATTTGGGTAGCCGGAAGCAGTGTTTGGTTCCTCCTCAGCCTTCCCACGTGTTCAGGAACCTGTCCCGCCCCCTCCCAGCTTGTTCCTCTGGCACCCCAATGTGCAAGCACCGAGGAAAAGAGTTCAGTCATAGCGCAATGTGACATAACTTCTTGAGAAGCTAAAGCGAATAAGCAGGCATTACTGTGTTTGCATTGTGAGCTGGCTGGTGAGAGGCAGTTTGAGGAGGGATTTAAAAGACAAGATGTGATAAACTGAGCAGAATTCACAAAACATTTCCTTATGGGGAGGTAGTGCAGAAGAAAAAGTGAATATCAGTCTGGGTGAGCCTGGAAGGAGGACCAGGAGTGTGTGTATATTAGAGATGGTGTTAGAGGCCTAGGCTGGATTTTCAAAGCAGAAGCAAGAAGTAGATCTGGATGTGTAAAAGCATTTATTCTGAGGCCAGAAAGACCTAGGGCAGCCCCCACTGACCTTGGGCTTGCTCTGAGAAGTCCAGACCCAAAGAAGGATGGATGAAGCCTGAGGAACTGTGGCTTTGAGGGAACCCAGAGTTGAGTGACTTCAAAAAAACCATTATAAGCCAGGGGGGTGGCTGAATGCCAGGGTGGCTGAAGGGCTGCCATGCTGCAGTCACGACCAGGTCAGCCCAGACTTCTCAACAGAGTTGTAGAGAAATAAATATTGGAGTCTTCACACATTTTGGGAGGACAAAAAGTGTAAGGAAATGGAGAAGTGGAAAGTTACCCAGCTCGGAGAGCTTGAATGGAAGGGAGATGGTGAGACCACTGGCATGAATGGGGCAGGAGAAGGGTGAGGATTCAGTCCACTGTACATGAGGGCTTTGTGCAGTTCAGCATTGCCTGCCTGCTCTCACTCCTGCCATCTCACTGGGACACTCGCCAGGACAGAGACACCTTTGTGACCGTTGGCACAGAGATGCATCCCTGCTAGCACTGGCTGTTACGGAGGTGAGCAGCTGGTTGCCCGGGGCAGAGGCTGCTGCAGCCACAGCCAGAGTGCAGTACAAGGTACAGCTGCTTCCCACTACTGCCTGCATGAGCTTGGAGGACCTAGGCTATAGGATGACAAATAAAAACCATTCTTCAACTCCAATTCCAGTCATAAATTTTAAAATATATTATGGTTCTTGTATAAATGTAACTCCATTCTACTCTTTCTACATATTTCTAACTTATTTTCATAAAAATAGCAGGTTTACTGCAAGTACTGGGGTTCAGGCACATGTGTAAGGGAATTGGTCTTTACTAAACCGATGTACACAAAACCCAGCTGTGAAGGTGCTACAACATTTAGAATRGACATCTGTGCTATTTACTAGGAGACAGTCCCGTGCACACCCAGACACCATGCTCACAGCGCTTTCTCAAAGTATGCTGGGTGCTCAAATGTTATGATTACTCAACAGAAAATAATGCAACAATTTCTAAGCAAGTCTTGATTCTGGGTTGAGTGAAGGAAATTCATTTGCATTTAAATACCCTTAAGCCCCTGAAAGAGTTTGAGTTTTACATTATGTTTGGAAAATAGCTTGTGCTTCTTTTCTAGGCCTCAAATGTTATTCTCTGATTTGCAACCAGCCCTTGTCATTCCTCTGCAAGTCTTCTCATCCATGAGCTGGCCCTTCGCATGTGGCTTCTTTCCTAAGCTGGTCACCGTTAGARAGAAGTCTACATATTCTCAAATTCAGCTGCCTCAGGCATTTCTGTAAACTTCTTCCCCAAGCTATGGTATGTGAAAAATATCCAGGTTTTCCTAGGCCTTTCCAAGACCGCCTTCACTTGATCACTTTTTCGTGTTTTGGTACTGCTTGTTGTAGACTGCAGAGCAACAGTTTATGGGTGTGGTGTTTGTCCTGGTGGGTCCTTTGTGATACCTTACTTACAACTGCTGTTTGCGTTTGCCAGGATGATTCCGTGTTAACAGGTTTTTATTATGAAAAGCATAGCTGACCTTTAAAGTCCAAAGGCCATATTTATGAATGAGTCAGCCCGCTCTCAGTGCGGCTGAAGATTACAGTACGCAAACAAAAGCCAAAGCATACTTCTCCCATGTAACTTTTTGAGAAAGCAGTATTTGCCTCTGGCATTCACCAAGGGAGTTTTCCTTTTGTGTGCAAGAGGAAAATTGGGCAGGCTACAATAAAAGGCATTGTTGGTCCCAGCATGCAAAGAATGATGATCCAAGAACTGAAATAATAGAAAAGTGTCAGGAGGGAATTTATTTCACAAACATGTCAAGATAGCTTCAGGCTTACTCAAGTTTTGATTCAAGCTTCTCATTCTTCTTACATTCTTTCTAGGCCAAAATGGATTAAATAGTTGCTAATCTTCAATCATTCAGCATTTCCCTGGGATCAGYGTTTGAGGATGGCATTGCTGTGCCRACATTTCAGCCTCCGGTTCCTTAATGACGGTACACCCCAGGGAATCGCAGAGTATGTACTCTTGCTCTATGATTAGGGTCTTTCTCCTCAAATTCCATTGTTAARGTCTCTGCAGGAAGGGCCTTCTTGCTTTGTGTCCTGGAGAGAATCTGTCACAATAGTCAGCAAGTACGATCAATATTGCACYCAAAATGTTCTTAACAGGTTATAAGCTATCGTTTTTTATGGAGCTGGTTTCCAGACCCAAATATTGCCTGACAGCAGTGCTTACAAATCATTGCAAATAGGAGAAGAAAACCGCTCTTGCTGTGACATATCTACACAGATACTGCCAGCCTTAGACTTTAGAAAAAGAAAAATAAAAAAATTTAAAGTTTTGTCTTTTGGGACACTAGTCCTATTGGGATGTTGTCCAATTGAACTGACAACAAAACCAGAATAGTAATAATAAAACATTCCTATATAGACATTATTAATTCCTTTTCCTAAACCTCTTTTTTTTTTTAAAACAAAGTCTCCTAAAATGTTCAAAACTTGTCTTTTTTTCCCCCCTTTTCTTCCTCATCCCTACTGGAAAATTCCTAGGAGCTAATGTCAGGCATGAATTTGCAGTAACAATTAAATGTAAAAACCATGTAATTTACGTCCTGTGGCCCTATCAAATATAACTACGGACCATGTTCACAGCGCTGCAAATTACACAGCACTTCACCAGTGTGAGAGATGGCACATTGCCTATTGTGATAGATGATCCAACACCTAGAACTGACTGGCAGCTTTWATGAAATAGCAAGACATCCTTTTGGTGTCTAACTAAAGGACAGATGGTCTTTTTCTCCTTCAAGGAGAATTCCCATCAGGCTTTATTTGCAATGGTTTATGTGCATATGAATTATGTGCATTAAAAGAGAATTAATATGGCATTCATTGGTGAACTATAACACATTGAGATGAAGTGAAATTTTTAACTGTTTTTTGTATCAAGTATAGTACCAGCTGTTCAATATTTTTTCTTGCTCTGATAGTGGAGACCTTTTTCATTAGCTCTAAGCTTCCCTTGTGCTCCTCTGACAGTATAAATTCATTTATGCCTGCCTTTAAGGCCTCTCTGCCCTTCCAGGGCAGTGCATCAAAGGCTGAGGATAAATGACAACAAAAATGCTATTAAAGGGACCAAAAAAGAGCATAACACAAGCTAATACTTCTTAATGTTCACAATACCCTTTTTAATCTTCCTCTTACTTAGGTGAAATTTTAAAGGTTATGGATGGTTCAAGGGGACCGATGGATTCTCTCTGGCCCTTTCTTTTCTCCCTTGGTGTATCCCATCACTTATTTGTTACTTGGTGAATATAGTGGAACCCTGTTCAGCTAGTCTTAATTAAGATAATCAAACAATTTTGTGCATAAACAAAGTGATTTATACAACAGAATGTTTTGGGCATTGTGGTCTGGAGCTGTTGGGCTGACCGGAATGCTATATTACCTTTGGGTTTTTAGAGCTTTTTAGAGCCTTTACTCTTGGATCCATGCGTACTAAATGGATTTTCCCAACGTAATTCATAATAAAACATTAATCATAATCATAAAATAAGAGGCCTGAGATTTAGTAGCTCTTTTCTTTGGCATATTTTGCACAGCTTCACTAATTGCATTAGATTCAGACCTGATTTATTGAAAACTTCTGGAAAAAACACATATTTTGGTCAAGGACAATTAGGAGGAATTCCTGGAAACTGTTTGTACTGCTCAAACTCAGCTGTCCATTAGTTACTTTTGTTTATAGAGCACCAAAAATGTGCCAGGAAAATGAAAGTGATTATGAAGTTCTATGAGAAATTTTTGCTATATTGTTCCTTACAAGAGAARTAAAATCTGCTCTTTCCTCATAGAATCCAGACCTGCCCGAGTTCACAAAAGGTGGATGAACACTGTAATTACAAAATACGTAAAAGAAAGGGCTTCATTTCCAAGGGAATCGGACAAGTCCATAAAAATGACTTTGGTGTCCAGCGCCTTTTGCAGGCTCTCTGTGGTGTACACAGCCAGTGCTGGGCCTGCCTAGGCAGCCGGTTACCTGCTCGTGCGGGTCCAAAGGCAGCACTGCGGAGCGC
The DNA here is from genome assembly GCA_018881555.1 of Amblyornis subalaris. NCBI lineage: Eukaryota > Metazoa > Chordata > Aves > Passeriformes > Ptilonorhynchidae > Amblyornis > Amblyornis subalaris. The sequence goes on along the minus strand of JACAXG010000004.1, from coordinate 11,406,107 downwards.
CCTGCATGCACAATCCATGCACAGTTTGTTAGCGCTGCACCTCGGACACAGCCCAAACGTGGCCAGCAATGCAGATGCTGTGTGGCCAGGGTGATGGCTCAAAAGGATGTAGGGACGCTCAGTGTGAGCAAAAGAAACAAGTGGCCGATGAACAAGTAGTCAGAAGGGCAATGATGAATGGCAAGTGCCCTGGGCAAGGGAAGGTGGGCTGAAAAATTCAGTGAGAGGTGAAAAACACTGAAAATGGGGTGGATGATGGAAAACATTGCCTGGAAGGGCGTTGTGAAAATCTCTGTGCGGAACAGGGGCTGGTGGCCACCACGGAACATCTGTAGGGCTTTGGGAGGATCGCTCGCTGGTGGGGCCAGGTGCAAGCAGGGATTTGTTTGGGGGTGTTGTGTTAAAAAATACATCAGTGCTAGCAACAGCAGGAGACCTGATTGTAATGAGCTTAATGAATGTGGCACAAGGGATGTTTCAGGTAGAAGGAGAAATGTGGGATTTCTTGTGTGTGTAATTAGGACACTTGGCAGCTGGGTAAGCTTTAATTGCCATCCAAAGCTCCCGATCTTGCCAAAGAATGAAGAGAGTGAAGAGAGCTATTGATTTCCATCTGGACAAACAATTTACTTTTTAGTACTCATCAGCCTGATGTGTATCTTCATTCCCTGTCACTGCTGTGTGCAAGCTAAAGCTCCTATCATCGGCAGATTTCAGGTGGGATTTCAGCTGAATATGTGGTTAGAATTCCAAGGCATTAATGGTAAAAACTGCCTCACTTACCACATTGGCACTGCACAATATGCTGTTAGTTTTGAAAAATCTCCACATATCTAGGTCCTTATATAAAGCATCTCTTTGCTGTAATATCCAGTTGCCTCCCAAAAATAAAATTGGCACAGAAAGAGCATTCTTCTCTCTCTGCTCAATAGGAGCAAGTTAATGTTGATTTTATATGATGCATGTTTGTTTATAAATGTGGTGTTACTGAGCAGAGGATTAGATCAAAGAAGTGGATTTTSTATTTCACTTTGAAGACCCAGGTGTCCATAGTCAACATGATCTCTTTTGAGGGAGACTTCCAGATTTCATGGGCTAAATGCCACATTTTTTTCCTGTCCTTGACAGTTTCATTGTTCCAGGGGCATGTAGCTGGTGCAGGCCATGATCTTGAAACAGACGCAAAGAGAAAACTCTCATGTAGACACAAATGTAGTAATGTCACTAGGAAAGAAATTAACAGGGTATTTTGGAAGAAAAGGTTGAGAAGTGAAAGAGAGAGAAGAGGTAGAATTATTTTTGCAAAGCTATCAAAAAACCCACACTTGCTGCAGTTTATAACATGCAAATCATTAGGCACAAACATTTTTATACAACTACTCAACCTAACATTGTGCATGTAGTGGAGATTGGTGTGCCCATGCAGGGTAGATGTGTGTACAGCCTTTTCTGATTTACCAGGAGAGAACACCTTTCCTATGAAGAGAGGCTGAGAGAACTGAGGTTGTTCAGCTTGGAGAAGATTCCAGGGAGACCTCACTATGGCCTTCCACTATTTAAAGGGGGCTTATAAAAAGAGAGAGGGAGAGCAACTTTTTACATAGGCAATATAGGGGGCAAGAAGGAATAGTTTTAAGCTAAAAAAGGAGAGATTTGGATTAGATGTTTGGAAGAAATTCTTTACTGAAGGATGGTGAGTCCCCAGAACAGGTAGCACAGAGCAGTTGTGGATGCCCCATCCTTGGAAGTATTTAAGGTTGGATGGGGCTTTGAGCAGGTGTCCCTACCCATGGCAGGGGAGTTGGAACTAGAGGATCTTTAAGGTCTCTTAGCCTGGGACCTTCCAGGTCCCTTTCTATGAATCTATGGAATGCCTAACATGGATTAATATGGTCATTGACTAGTCATATCTTGGTGGGTTTTTTTTGTCTTTCTTTAAGAAAGATTTAACTTGATGCAGTAGAGAAAAAAAATCAAATTCAAATAGGCCCTTTTGGAAAGAGTGATTTATTTCCTGTTGACCTTAGTAACTAATCCCATTAAAGTAGCCTGTAGTGGAAAGCAAACCTTATATGCGAACAAGAGAATAGAGATACAAATGGTGAGTTTTAGATTCATATTTGCCAAATTTAAACTAGGAAAATGACGTTTTTTCTTTTGGTTGGTTGCTTAGATCTTGAATTATGTCTTGCATATTAGAGTATTTTATAATCGTGAAGTTACTGCTGGGCTACTTTTGTGCGTGTGTATATATCTCCCTTTCTAATGAGGAGGTGAGCATATACACAGCAAAAGTCATCTGGTACCTCACACAGCTGTCAAAATATAACAGTTATTGATATATCCCCTTTGCTATTCAGAGTTGGGCTTTAGTCTCATTTTATATACAGAGCTGTGTTCTACTGTTGGTTCCAAAATGCTTCCCACATGACAATGTCTTATCATCGTCACTGTTTCTGGAGAGATTTTGAGAAATGAGTCATGATGTGGTATGTCCTACTTAGGATACTTCAGATGTTGCTTTTTCCACGGTGCTTCCCCAAGCCTTTGACTTTCAGGTCTTGAAAGAAGACTACCCAGAAGTGGAAGTGCCTGAAACCATTAATTATCTTTAAAAATATGTCTTTCTCCTGTGAAAAATAAATGAAAGAATACTTTTTACTGTGCTACCAAAAAGCTGGTTTATATTATTTGTAACTGAAAAGAATAAGTATATAGTTCCATCCCTGCCATTAACACATCTGCTAAAGTGAGCAGAAAATTATATTTTAGATCTATCCATACTCTAAAATTATGATCACAATCAATAAATAATTAAATTTTATCTAGATGCATTATAAAATTTCTTCCATTCCCACTTACTGTACTTATTCCCATATGGTATTTCTTCCCCGATCCTGAAAGGAATAAGAATATGAGCATTTTGAAGCCCTAGTCTATATGTATTTATAGCAGTAAGGAGTAGAACTGCCAAAATGCATGAAATTTTCTGTTACAGCTTTCAAAGAAATCAACGAGAACTCTCTGCTTTCAGTGCTGATTTTGTCTTTGCAGTTATATTGTAAAGGGCATAACTTGTCTTCTTCATTTGATTTCACAAACACATTTCAAACAGAACTGAATTTATGTGGTCAACAAAATTACTGGCAGACATGTTTGCTATGTGAACTGGCTTCTCCAAGCAGCTTGTTATGACCGCTTTCATTCCTTTCCAATAACGAGGTTGGCAGTGTTTGTATGTCTATGTACAATTAAAGTGGTTGGATTTCCACAAAATATTACGTTGCTGTCAAATGTAGAAGGACAGAGAAATGAAAATATCGACATATCAGACAGAAGTGTAAGCGTCGGTGCAGAACACCTGCAGCACATAGCAAACGGTAACTTACAGGTCATCACAAGTCCTCAGGATTTGGGGGGAAAAAAAGATTCATAGCCATCAGTTTCAAGAGAGTGCAAGAAAAGGTGATTGGGATCTTTTACTGCTGTAACTAGGCTTAGGTCCCTGCAGCTGAATACAGGCGTATTTCCATGGAACTAAGTGGGAGGAGCTGATTTTGAGTAGAATTTCTCCTAACCAAGTGAAAGGATAGAAGGGTTTGTATTATGTGTAGGAAGCTGCTGTTGTTTTTTAACAGCAGTAAATCAGTTTGATCTACCTTTTTGCTCTTTATGGTGTGAATATGCTGAGGTGGAAATCTTCATTTTGAATTGTGCTAATCGATGGGAGAATTCAGATGGACCCTGTGAAAACTGAGCACTGGGCTAACAGCAACTTCATGTAGGTCAACAAGGAGAACTGCAGAGATTTGCGAATGGGTGGATCTATATGCAATAAGAACTAACTGACCAGGAGCCCTGCAGAAAAGGATCTGAGGGTTACTGTGGGATTCAGCGTCAAAGCCTGCAAATATGCAAATAGTGCATTGGGCTGCACCAGAACAATCATGGCCAATAAACTGAGAGATATTATTATCCCCCTCTACTTGATACTGGTGGGGCCATATCTGGAATAGTGTGTCCAGTCTGGGGCTGCCCTGCGAGGAGGGAGTTTGAGAAAGTGGAGATTGCCCTGCAAAAGACTATCATGATAGTTAGGAGTCTGAAACCCGTGGCATGGAAAGAGATTTAGGGAGCTAGCCCTCTTTGGTTGGGAAATGAGAAGGCTGAAAGAGGAACTAGAAGCAACCTATGGGTAATTGAAAGACAGCTAAAAAGACAATGGAGACAAATTCTTCTCAATAGATATAGAGGATAAATCAGGTGGAAGTTATGCCTTGAGAAGCACAAATTTGACATAACGAGAAGAGCTTTTGCACTGCAAGGATACATGACTCTAATACCAAATACACAGAGATAGGCTCTGGTCTTTTTACTGATACCTGGAAAACAGACCTTGAAGCCCATAGATGCTTCAGCACAGCATCCCCTCAAAATTAAATGTTAGGTGGTATCAAGGGTGCAGGTTTATCCGCTGCAGGTTTATCTGCTGTTGCCTCCGGTCTCAGTCACATGCAGTGGCACTACCCGTCAGTGAAATTGTGGGGAGTAGGAGTTTTGCTCGTTTCTGAGCTGCACCTCAACTGCTCTGCTTCTCCATTCTATTTCAGCTGGTGAGTTTGAGGTATCCAGAAACCTCTTGATTAAGTGATAAGGAACAGCAGTTCAAATGAAACAAGATGATCAGTGATCATCCAGTGCCTCTTCAAGCCTTCCAAACAGTGTCACTCCTTGCTTCCTGTGGAAGCACCTACCCACTGTGCCCCCGGGGGGGGGGCAAACAGCTATTGAACATTTCCCTTCAAAGGAGACAAGACCATTTCGTGCCTATTCTATTATGAATTATAGCAAGAATTGTTGCCACCTGAATACATTAATGCTGCAGCTGATCTGTGTATCTTTCATTGTTTTATAACTTAACTCTGACACTTAGGACAGCATATTAATAAACTTGGTAGAAAAGTCTATTGGAAATCTTTCACTTTCTTCGCTTGATTTGTGATGTATTAATCTGTTTGTTTGTCTCTAGCACTAATCTTAGTGCTGAGGAAGCTGACAAAAGAATTGCTTGCCCTTTGCAGGCACACAAAGAAAACAACAAAGTTGTTGACTCGTGTGCATACATATCCATATATAAATGCGTATATATATATACACATATATTCTATTTCGTGTGGATATAAAAGCTAATTCCATTCTAACAAGTTTCATGTAACTATAAAGCTTCCTAGCTGCATTTGCAAGTTATTGTCCAAGATAACACCAAAAATACACAAAGCTTGTATAAATCAAGGCAAAAGACRCCGAAGTGATAAGAAAGGCTGGAAATTAATTCTCAGGCAGCTGGCTCCTGGAAGGAATGGGAAATGCAAACGATGAAAAGCAAGAAATGCTGCAGCCAAATGTCACTGCCTCTTACTGCTGAGCTTGCAAGGGCTTTTCAGGCAATGTGAGGGAAGGACAGCTTGCCACACCTGCGGGGTGCTGCCAGCTGGTCAACTGGTTCTGTAGAAAACGGAAATGGAGACTTAGGATAAACATTAAAAGGCAACTCAAGTTACATTGCAAAGGGCTTGGGTCCTTTCGGAAATATTAACTTGCATCCATCAGCATTTTTAAGCTTTTGCTTTTTTAGGCAATCAAGACACAGTTTTGATGGTAGATATGAAGAGAAGGAAAGAACACAGCATATGCATTTTTCCTCTTGTATCAGGGCAGCCCAGTTTAGCAGCCATGATTTACCAATGACTTTATCCCACTCTTCCCTAGGGAAGCCCCATGGAGGGCACTTACAGCACCTCACAGCAGCTGGTTTTGCTGTGACCCATTGAACAGTAGCTGCATAAGTGGGAATGGCATGAACCATCCCCCCTTCTACTGCTAGAGCTGGTATTTTCTTGCCAAGCTTACGAAATAGCATACTTTATTAAAAATGCTGTCTGATAGCAGAAATAGTTTTATTGTTGTTTTGCAGTCACAACAACAACCATTTGCAAGGCACTTATCCTAGCTCTGTCTCCTCCTTCTCTTAGCTGGAGTAGCATTTCTGGCATATTTCTGGGAAGTCTGTCCATCAGGGACACAAATGCTGCATTTCTATTATTTTCTGTAAGAGATATGTCTACTTGCGTAATTCAGCATAAATTTCCACAAACTACTAATCTCATTTTTTTATCATGGTCATACCTGTGGTACACAACCCATGCTTTTTTCRGAATTCAACAGGTGACTTTTCCCCTGCAGAGAAAGAAGGGTACGAGTTGCAGTAAGGCATGGTGACGATGAGGAGATAGGAGCACAGAAGGTAAACAGTCAGAATTCTGCAGCTCCTGCCTCAGTGATCTGTTTGCTCAGCCAAGTAAATCCAGAAGTTGATCCTGGTTGTACACAATACTGCAATCTATTGTAACAAAACACGTGGGAAGACTACAAATGTGAGGAATGCCCTGTGCCTCTGTGTGTTGTCCACCCTGCTTGGTTCCATGTGTCATGGCAACAGTGCTGCCAAAGCTGACTTGCAAAGAATCGCCCTTTGACAGCTTTGTCTCCCAACAACTGCACAGCTGTCAGTTTATGGGAATTCCTCCTTCTCTGCAGGATGCAAAATGCCAGCTGAGGAAACACCCAGATCATTATCCCATAGCAGACAAAACAAATATTGTGTTTCCCCTGAACCTGCTATATATAGAATTTATCTGACCCTGGTAAGACTCTGAGATAGCACGGGTTCAACTCAGGCAAAGGAAAATGCTGCTCCCCAAACGGATTTCTCTACAGGCTGGCAGGTGCACTGTTGATTTATGCCACCCAGAAGAAGTTGATCTCTTCCAGAAGTAATCTGTTATGTAAAGAATAGATGGTGAACAAAATGTGTACAGCATTTGGAAAACATAAAAGCACTTGGGAGCTTGTCCATGCAGTGGGGTGAAGTGACTTGCTGCCTAATGTCTTCAGCCTCTCTTACTGAGGAGCCCAAACACTTAATTATTCAGTAAAAATACTGCTTCACTGAGTCACTGTGGTTTTTTTACTGTACAGTAGAAGAGCAGAAATAGAAAACTTCTGACAACTATCTGGGTGAAAACCCCTTTGAGTCACTGTTTGTGTATCTAAGGCATGATTAAAGTAACATTTTTTTCTTCTATGGCTATGAGTAAGACCTGATCATGTACCTCTTCTAAGAGAATGATCCATTGATCATAACGGGAGCTTTTCCAGCAGAGCAGTGTTAATGATGGCATTTTGCTGTGCAGTAGTTGCAGTTTTCTATCGAGCTGAAGAAATAATTTAAACTTATGTCCCTTTTCAAAAGTGAAGTTCGGTGTTTCTCCATCTTTCTGGTACAGATTCCCTTTGTCATAGCTGGTAACTGAATGGTTCAGTTGCTGTCTTGTCCTGGCTTTTCACTCTCTGGAGTTGCAAGTAGCATTGCATTAACAGTGTGAGAGATGTCCATTAAGGCTTTAGGGACAGTGGTGGTGTTCCAGCATTCGCAAGCGATTGGAAATGTTTTCCAACCTTGCAGCCGCCTATCACGGCTCAGCAATCGCCTGTGTGGTATGCGTTTGTATTCAGCAGTGATCCAAATTCTCCTTTGTCATGGTCACACAAGCTGTTCAACAGCAGTGGCCGTCTCTGACCTTCAGTGACGCACATAAAGTTTGCACATTTGTTCCTGGGGACGTTAGTCTCATCATTACGTAGCTGTTTTCACTAAAACAATAGTATCCAGTGTAAAAATAATAATTGAATCATAGGACTGGAAAGGACCTCTCCTTATCCATCCTTCTTCCCCATCTCTGGCTTTCTGCTCCTGGCAGATGTTGCTTCTTAAAAACACCTGGTATAGAGGCTGCATATTTTTACCAGGCAATCTCATTCTSTGCTCTTTATTGTTAGAAAGTTTTCTGTATTTTTCCTTGATACAATTTAAGTCTGTTGCTTGCCTTCTACCTTGGGGAAATTGCTCCTTTCATCTTTGTGGTAATTTTTTACATAGCTGCAGACTGTTCTCAACTTGTGACTGTGACAAAAAATAAAATTATGCTACTTATTATTTTTTTTTTGTCAAATGGATAAAGCTTCGCTCTGGGTATCAATACTTTTCTGTCATAACTTTTAAACCATGTCTCCTGTTTCAGTATCTGTTCCATCCTCCTGAAAGCAAATGCGCTGTTCACATATGTACCCTCAAGTACATTTTGCAAAATGATTTTCTTCTTACTGTCACTGAGAGCAGATGACTCTGTACAGTGTCAGTCACAAAACACCTGGATCTCCATCCTCTTCTGTATGAAGAGTTTTCTCCTTTCCAAATACAGCTTTCTGTGATACTGCTTAAGCGATCTGCAGTCCATATTCTATTACAAGTATAGTTTTCAATTTTCTGCATGACATCCATAGTATGACACAGCTTTTTTCTTTGCTGGGGGGCAGCTTTGCTCTTTTACACTAGTCTCTCCAGCAGAACATAATTACAGGAAAATAATGGATATTGAGCAAGGTAGACAATATTTAAATACTATGTTGATGCCTGTAGCTGACCCATTTTGCATTACTGCATATGATGAATTCTAACATCACTCCCATAAGACTACGTGAACACATTCTATTTTGTAACGTTAATTTGTGAGTAAACTGATATTTTGATAATCTTATTATAAATATGTGTGATATTGCTCAGGTTGCATCTGTTCCTAGATTGTTAATGATGCTTTTCTATTCACCATAAATAATAGAACAATAATCACAATCATAAAACAGATCTTAATCTGTATTTAAGCTGCACTGTTTTATACATTTATGGGAATACAGATGACTCTTTTTACTGTAGTCATTAGTTCTGAAACCTAAACATCTAACAATGTGTATTTCCAACACACATTGTGTATGTAGCATACACCATCTCACAGTGTCTCATGAAGAGATTCTCCTTCCTCCAGCCTTGTCTCCCATAAAGGTATTGAGAAGCTGTCAGAAGTGATACCAGACCAGCTCCCAGGGAGCAGCCGTGGCCACCTGAGCTGGACTGGTGACAATGTCTCTGGGGCAAGCCTCACTGTCCTAGCAAACGTGTCATGTGCATATGAGGTAACTCTGTAGCATCACCTCATATCCTGTAATTTCAGTGAGATCTAAAAATTGTCATTGCTTACAAATACGTAAGGTGACTGTGGATGTCAAAAAAATCTGTATTGACTATAACTTTCCAATCCATTGGCTGCAGGAAAACTATTTTCAATATCTTTTCCAGTAGGAACCCTGGCAAGTTTTCAAATTACTGGATAGTAGCACTTTTTCTTCTGGCTAAAAGTAATGCTAACTAGAAGAAAACCAAAGTGTGCCAATGGCCCTATCCCAAATAAGTACTAATAGGCTTTAATGATGGTGGAAGGATTACACATTATACCAGAGACAGTATAACACTACTTGTAGCAGTTTTTCAAGAATTTGAAATGTCCTACATGATAGCAACTCAATTACCTGTCCATTTGTTTAAGGAAAGTAATATTTGCACATTATTCAGTGAATGACAGTTATTCAAATAACTGTGCCTATACACATTAAGTAAAAGCAACCTTTACAGAATATTTGGAGAACATGTGGAAAATGCAGATGAAAATCTAGTGAGCTCCCATTTTAGAAACACACTTTGGTATTTCCTTTGTGCTATTCATTAACCATATTCCCAAATGCTGAACATCTGCAGGTATCTGTGACAGCATGACCAAGGCAGCTGCCCGGGTTTTGTCTGAGCACTGAAGGGGGAACACAGAGGTGTGTGCTAGTGGGGTCCCCTCCGTGACCAGACGGACATGCGAAAGAGCCTTGCCAGGAAAAGCAGATCTGGAAGGAAAATTCGTATTCCTCCTTTCTTCCTGCATGCTCTGGTGAGGACAGACCTTGGAGATACCTAGGAGGGTTACGAGCAGAAGCACAACTGAGGACTGGTGCTGTGGATGCTGCCTTTGGCACGAGTTCTGGCACGAAGCCTCATTTGCTCACGGCCTGGGAGACAGAGGTGTGCTCTGGGAAGGGCTGGCCCTCCCCCAGGATAACCTCCAGTCGGGGTGAAACCTTGGGAAAATGAAACCAAGGGAATAAATTGTTTGTTTTAGGGGTAAGTGTGGAAAATCCTCATTGTTGCTGTCCCTGAGGCAGAGGTGGAGTAGAACACTGGTGTCCCTCCCACCGCACAGAGGTGGAAACCTTGAGAGTGTAAAGGAATGGGAGTAGGTGGACACGCTCTGCCGGTGAGTGCCCTGTAGAAAGCCATGACAAGAGATTAGGCTAGGCTTATTTCCTTTGGATTTGTAAAGGGAACTGTCCTTGTCATGGGACATCCTTCCTTTGGTCACCCGGATGAACCACCTGGCCTCCGGCTCTGCCACCAGGGAAGGAGTGGGCAGCGGCAAAGGGCTCGCAGGTGGCCAGGCCAACGGACCCTCGAGCAGGAGGGCCATCAACCTTCCCCCTGCCCGCCCGGCTGGAATGGATGTAGGAATGTGCGGGACGCGGAGATTTGAACGCCGTCAGCGCAGTTGTGTCTCTGTACAGAACTGCTGGAATTAGGCTGCGCAGCCCCGCTGCCCTCAGGCCACGCCGCGGGGCCGGGGGCGCGGGGCCSGCGGGGCCCGCCCGCACAGGTAAGCGGCGCCCCGCGGGGGGCGGCCAATGGCGCGGCCCGGCCGCCGCCGCCAGCCAATGGGGGCGCGCGCGGCGGCGGCCCCATGGAAATGTGCCTGGTGGGGAGCCAATGGGGCGCGGCCGGGCCGCGGGCGGCGCTTTATCCGCTGCCAGGACCGGCGGCGGCCGCGCGTCCTTCCGCGCCCCTCTGCCGTCCGCGCCGCGCAGCATGGCCGGGCTGGGCGGCGGCCCCGCCGCCTTCGGGCGCTGCACGCACGCCGTGGTGCGGGCGCTGCCCGAGTCGCTGTGCCGGCAGGCGCTGCGCAGCACGGCGGGCCCCGAGGTGGACTTCGCCCGCGCGGAGAGGGAGCATCAGCTGTACGTGGGTGTGCTGCGGGGCAAGCTGGGGCTGCAGGTGCTGGAGCTGCCGGCCGACGAGAGCCTCCCCGACTGTGTCTTCGTGGAGGATGTGGCCGTGGTCTGCGAGGAGACGGCGCTGCTCACCCGCCCGGGCGCGCCCAGCCGCAGGAAGGAGGTGAGGTGCGGAGCGGGGCGGGCAGCGATGCCCGCGCAGGTGAGCTCGGGGCGGCCGCGCCGTCGGGYGTGTCCCGGGCCCTCCCCGGCCCCCGGGCGGGAGCGGCGGAGCGGGGCCGCGGGGACCGGGCTCGGAGCTGCAGCCCTGCTCGGCGGGACCGGCCCCGCGCAGCGGCTCCAGCCCGGCATCCCGCCGCCGGTAGCCGAGCCCGCTGTGCGGCGGAGCCCCGCTGTGCCGGMGTGACTGGAGAGCGGTGCTGTGCTCCTGAGGACAAGTGGATGGACGGTGTAAACTATGACTCATCCTTTCTGGGGCGTGCGGGCCCTCKCTCCCTGTCAGCTTGTCCAGCCCGGTCCGGTGGGATGGGTCGCTGGCTGCTTGTGCGGGTTCGTGTCCACAGCGCAGCACTGCTCGGTCCACAAACCCAGTTTTCAGTACACGTTCAACCCGAACCCAGCCCAAGGCAGTCCATCACTGGTGCCTGCGGTAGTTGTATCTACTGGCCTGTGCACAAGAGCTGGTGTGTGTTTTGGTGTACTCGGTGTCAGCCTTAATGCCCTTGAACCTGATGTCGCCTTCCCTGTGCAACCGCTGTAGGCCCCCTGCGTGTATGGGGGACACAGGCCGTCTCACTGGAGAGAGATGTGAAGGATGCACACCCACGGGAGCCTCACTTTAGATCTTCTTAGGACTTTTTTAGTGTCCTCAGCCCATTCAAAAACTAATTCATCTGGCGGCGCATGCATTGAAGTGCCACCCAGTTATCCCCTTCTCGGTGGGCAATGACAGCCTGCCTTCCTGTAAGCATCTTTTAACATAACCCTCCTCTTGTCTCTTTCAGTTCCCATCTTTGGTACCACAGTGCATCCTGAGATCCACAAGCATGTGCTGTTGTGCCTGTGGGACAGGCCACTAGCTCTAGGACAGCAGTAGCTCCTCTTGGCCATTGAGTGCAATGGATGAGTTGCTCCACTTGGTTTTGGTGGTTTTTTTTATAGTGCCTTTCTCTTATCAATTGCAAAGTTTACTTGAATTCTGCCCAATGGTGTAACACTCTGAGATTCTTGTACACGTGCACTTCTTGTGCATAACTATGTGTATTTACTCTTTGTGACACACCTGAATGCTCTTAAATGTGACAGCATCAGAGTAAAATGTTTGCCACATGCTACTCTCAGAAGCAGGCATTTCTCAGCCAGAATCCAAGTGAGTTTTCGCTGGTCCTTCCCAGGACGTACTGGTATGTAGCTATGTGACTCCTGCTGCCATTTGTACCATTTTCCCTTCAGGAGAACAGATTTGCCTCTTTCCATGGGTGTCTTGTCCAGGCAGAGTCATGAACCAAGAGGAGAGGAAGAGCTTTCAGGCATAATCTGAACGTTATTAATGCCCTTGAATGATCGACCAATCCCTCCCTTGAGTTTTCTGTGAAGTAAAAAAGAAAAAATAATTGAACAAATACCCTTTTAAAGCTATAACAATGCATGACACTGCAGTGTAGTGCTTGTCTGAACATTTAACTCTTATTTACAACAATTCTTCCTCCTGGTAACATCATTGCAGCAGTGCCCTGTGGAAAGGGAGAGAAGGTGCTCATTTCTGCAGGATGATGCCTGCCTGTTCCTGGTCCCTCTCCTGTCCAAGGCATCCTCCCCTTCCCAGCATAATGATTGTCAGTTGTGTTTAGCTAGTGTGTCTGCCTTGAATAGCTAGTGACCAGGCTGTCATATTGAAAACAGTGAAATGTAAAGGCTTTAGAAAGCAGGAATGTACATGTGTCTACTTTGCCCAGAGCTCTGCAAGCTGTGGCAGAGGGCTTGGTGTATGCCTTGGCAAACATCTCTGAGAACATTGCTTTCATAGAGCCCCCCAGAAAGAACTTCTTGTAGCTGCATGAGAGGGTGTTTGCTATTGTAGCCAAAGCTTCTCTCCCCTTGCTGCCTCCAGGTCTGGCTCTGGAGATACCAGCCGCAGGTCCTCAGGAAGTCCAGGCACTGATATGTGTGGCCACCCTGAGCTGAGGGAGCCCAGCAGGTGCTCCTGACCCTCCTGATAATCCCAGGCAGTGTCTGTCAGCAGCCTCTCAGGATATTTTTCTGAGGTTTATGTTCAGTCTCTGAATTCCCCATTGAGATGGTTGCTGGAGTCTGGTGGCAAGTGATGTTGCTGGAGGGTCTGTCCAACCATCTGTCCTGTTAAATGCCTTTACTGGTGACCTGGAGGAGATTGTGGCATCTGTATTGAGCTGTGAATGGCCCCAAACTGGGGCAAGGGTGAGTAGTGATACCACTGAAGTCTAGGCTGTGCAGAGGGACCTCACCAGGCTGAAGAAAGGGGCTGACCCATGGAGACCTCATAGTTGAACAGGGACAGATGCAAAGTGCTGCCCCAGGAAAGGAAGCATACTACGTCAGCTGGCTTGGTCAGCCTGTTATGAAAGCGAACCAAAGCTGTTGTAGTGCGTTGTCACTTGTACTGGATGACAGAGGGGAAAAGAGGGTGGTTGCCGTCTACGTAAGCACCAGTTTCTCAAACTGTGATCTCTTACTCCTTTTATGTAACATAAGTGCAAACCCATGAATATTTTAGCAGTACAGTTGGCRTATGCTTGGCTTAACCCTGTAAAGCCCAACTCCTGATCATGCTCTCCTGACTTGAGCCTCCCTATAAGGCAGGACTCAGCTGGACTTGTCTTACTGACCTCTTAACTGTTAGATGGATTTTTGTACAGAGCAGGCAGGAGCAGGGGAGGAAGGAAAGGATGAGGGAAACAGGGTTGTAGGGCACGATTTCTGCAAATAATTAATAGAGGGAGGGTTTGTGTCCAGAAAATCTGCCAAAGAGGCATGTGATAGGTTGGGCTGTGAAGCCTGATCAGGCCAGTGAAAATTGAAGGGCACAGGGGGCTGCCAAGGCGCATCCCAAAGGCAACAGCCTGGTTACATACACACCTGAGCAGTGCTGCTTCAGGTGCGTTGTGACTTCTGATAAACTGTCTGCCGGATGCATGAACTAAGCAGTCCTGTCTTCATCTCCTCTGTTTCATGCTGCTAAAAAACCCATAATGCAGTGTTTAAGAAGGGATGCAGCATGTTCTTTTACTGACTAGACTCCTTATTAAGAAGGCTTGTCACCAGTTACGGTAACACTATGCAGTAGACAAATTTCTGCAGTAGCTTGTAATAGCATTGATTGAGCTTTCAGGCTTTATAGATATTATTGCTTATCCCCCCAGCAACACTGGATTCTTTACTGATTGTCTGTCTGGAACAAAACAAAATAAAATCTAGGGTTATGTCTGTTCTTGCTCCAAGTTATTGTAAGGAGGAAAAAAGAATCGAATTAAATTTGGTCATGTTCAGGCAGCGCTGGGAAAGAGCCCAGTATTTTTTTAGTAAAGTAGAAAAATTAGTCATGCATTTAATGATTTGTTTGCAAGTCAGACTTATTTCAAGGCATTATGTTTCTGTGTTATCAGCTTCTGAACTTATTTTAAAATTCATAGTTTCTGGAGAGTTTTGATTTGGCAGAAAGGTAAATGCGTTTAAAGTAAGCCAAAGGTAGATTGCTAATATGCATAAGCTGGTGTCTTGTTTAGCTGTGTGCAGTCACCAGTGCACTTGATGCTCAAGTTGAGTAAGTCCAGTGGAAATGATGTGATCACTAATCAGATTGCCAGTTCCAGCACCTTTTGTTTCAGCAGTATGTTCTCAATTGTTTATTCCTCTAGTATAAACTCTCAACGTCACCTTCTGAGCACAACAGGGTTAGTTGCCGTGAAGAGCCCTCATCAGCACATTGCTCTTGCTGCCTAAGTTGTCTTAATGTGCTTGGGATAGCACAAAACAGCATTTCCACCATTTCTGTGCTTATGCAGACAGATGGAAACCCRAAAGCTCAGCAAAATGCACCCACAGTGACCTGGCCTCTTCTCAGCTGCCACACGGGGAAGGGAGAATTAGCTGGTACTGGGAAAACTTCAGGAGCTGCTGCAGAAGAGCTCAGTGTGGTTCTTTCCTTGGTTAAGTGGAAACTTCAACCCAAAACTATTATCCCCTGCTCCCCCAAGACACACTGGGAACAACTCGTGACTGCGTATGTGTAGYGTAGGATAACCAGCCCTTCAGCAGTGAGGGACAGGATGAGCAGCCAAGGAGTATGTTTGTGAAACCCACCCTCTCAGGAAGAACTCGAGAAACCGCCTAATTGCTTTTTAACATCGCTGGGTACCTCTTCCTGAATCTACTTGATGGGTGGCAGGATTTTGTCCACAGCAGTGCTTCTGCAGAGCTTCCAGCTGTGCTGGGGCCAGGTAACCTGCTCCTCAGGGCTGAACACCCTCAGCTGCCACCCTCTCCCAGCTTTTGCAGGGCTGTGTAGCTGTGTATGAGCCACAGCTTGCACCCTACACTGACCTACTGTCCCAGCTTCAGCTTACTGCTTGCAGATATAATTCTCATTGGTGGATGTTTCTGGAAAAAAAAAAACCCAGAAGACAAAAAGAGTTTACCAAGTTATTTTTGTATTGTATACACTGAGGTAATACTATATAGCTACTGCTACGTGCAAGATGCTTTCTCTGCTCTCTCTGTAGATAACAATGGTCCTGCAGGATAATGATGTMTATTCCAAAGTAATAGAAAAGCTAGGCTCAGGAGAAAGAGATTTAAGGCTCTGCTGGTTCCTGAACTTAATTAGGTTATGGGGGTTTTATTTTTTAGTGTATGCCAGTACAAATGAACCTGTTTTTAGAATCATAGAATCTTTTAGGTTTAAAAAGACATTTAAGGTTGTAGAGTCCAGCTGTTAAGCCAGCATTGCTGAGTCCACCACTAAACCATGTCCCTAAGTGCCCCATCTGTGCATCCTTCAAATACCTCCTGGGATGCTTATTCAACTACTTCCCTGAGCAGCCCAATGCTTGAAAACCCTTTTGGTGAAGAAATTTCTCCTAATATCCAATCTAAACCTCCCCTGGTACAAACTGAGGGCATTTCCCCTTGTCCTATTGCTTGTTACCTGGGAGAAGAGACCGATTCCCACTTCCCTACAACCCCCCCTTCAGGTACTTGTAGAGAGTGGTGAGGTCCCTTCTGAGCCTTCTTTCCTTCCAGGCTGAGCTCCCCCAGCTCCCTCAGCTACTCCTCATAGGACATATGCTCCAGACCCTTCCCCAGCTCCGGTGCCCTTCTCTGGACTCACTCCAGCACCTCAATGTCTTTCTGGTTATGAGGGGCCCAGAACTGGACACAGCACTTGAGATGTGGCCTCACCAGTGCCAAGCACAAGGGGACAAACCTTGCCCTGGTCCTGCTGGCTACACTATTGCTGATCCAGGCCAGGATGCCAGTGACCTTCTTGGCCACCTGGTCAGACACTGGCTCATGTTCAGATGCTGTCAACCAGCACCCCCAGGTTCTCCTCTGTTGGGCAGCTTTTCAGCTGCTCTTCCCCRCGCCGGTTGTGCTGCAGTGGGTTGTTTTGACCCAAATGCAGGATCCAGCACTTGGCCTTGTTGAACCTCACAGAATTGGCCTTGGCTCATTGATCACCTTGTCCAGATTTCTCTGGAGAGTCTTCCTACTCTCAAACAGATCCGTACTGCCTCCCAAGAGACTCTGTCAACCAGTCCTTTAAACAGACCAATTTCTCCAATAATCAAAAACTTACGTCATGATTGCTGTGCTCCGGGTGGCCTTTAGCCATCAGATCACTCACCAGTCCTTCTCTGTTCACAATCACCATGTCCAGAGGGGCCTAACACATCAGTAACCCTTTTGTCTTTGCTGCCACATGGATCTCCATCCCCTACTTCCACTGAGATAGCAAATGGAAGGACCTCACTAGCATACCATCCCTCAAACGTTGGTGTGCTGCTCCCAGGCTTATCTCAAGTGAGCATGGGTTTTATCCCTTTTTGTCTTCAAATCTAGTTTAAAGCTYTTTCAATGAGCCCTGCAGACTCCTGAGCAAGGAGAGAGACAAGTGTCTCCAGCAGGCCTGCTGTTGTGTAAGCCTACCCATTATCAAACCCCAAAAATTCTGCTGGTGACACCAGGCTCGGAGCCAGGTATTGATCTGCTGGCTCTCCTGTTCCTTCACTCATCACTCCCTGCAATTACAAAGATAGAGAGGGATACTACTTGTGCTCCTGATCCCTTAACCATTTGTCCCAAGTCCCTGAAGTCTGTTGGTTGCCCTCAGATTTCTTGTTGGGACTTCATTGCTGCACACCTGAAAAAGCAGTAATGAACAATAATCTGAGGGCTGTATCAGAGGAGGAAGCTTTCTCTTTCATCTTCAACCTGGGCCCCAGGGGGGCAGCAGGCTTCCCTAAGAAGTCAACCTGGTCTGCATAGGGGGCCTTCTGTTACCTTCAGAAGGGAGTCTTCTCTRTCAATGACCTATCTTTTTTTTCTTTATGGAGGCAGTTTTGATGCAGGGCACAAACTGACTGAACCTCAGCAACACCTCCAAGCTGGATGAGCCAAGTGAAGGTTTTCCTGTACCTGGCATCCCTCTGCCAGGGGTGCTCAGTGCTGCTGGCCAGCACTGGGGAAAGAGCAGGGCACTCCCTCAGCCCAGCATGGGGTGACAGTGTGCTCCCACCAGAGCTGTGTTTGAGCACTTGGGTCGGTCATGTTGGGTTCAGAGCTTAGCAAGGCTGTGGCTTTCTCCTGGGTGAGTACCGTTGCTCCGTGGTTGGGCTGGCACTGGCAAGGATCTATCTCCCTTCTGTGGAGGACTAGCAATTGCTGCTCACTAGAGAAGCAAGAGATTAAGCATTTTATTACCATTTYAAATAATTAATGGTTCTTCATATTGTCATATGAACTGTGATGGTCTTGTACATCTTCACTGATCCCTTTGTACATCCTTAATGCTACAGACCAACTTTGGTGTTCTGCCTAGAAAACTTATGACAGAAAGCACAGAGGTTACCACGGTGTAATTGCTCAGTACTTAAAACAGCAGGTGATTAAACATGGGCAAACACTTTACATGAAGGCTGACAAAAATTAGAGATGGCGCTGGGTATCTTTCCACCCTCATGTTAGACTGGGTTTTTTAATACTTTTCCCATTCCATACTGAACCATATACATACTCCTTTAGCCTATCTTTTTCATCATGTTCTCAAGTCTAGCCTCACAATTAGAGTGAAAGTGTGCAAGATATTGTCACCGTTTTATTTTCTGTCATACTGAAAACAAGTTGAGAAGTAACAGCCAGACTGTGGATAAGATGTATACCTGAGTTTTAATGTGGGATTTGGCTGTCCTTTGAGCCTGTAATTGGCAAACCCAAATGTAATGATCTTCTACAAAGTTAGTGTCACTTGGAGACTTTCTCCAGGATATGATAGGTGACGCCCATCATGGGTTACAGAAGGCAACAAAATAACTCGCATCAGAATCCTTTTCAGTGTTTTATTATATCGCTAGCTTTAATTTTCAGTGTTTTTTGTGTTAGCATATAAATTAACTGAAAACCATGCACTAGACGAGAAAAGTTTCTTAAACAGTACTGAGAAGTTTTAAGAAAACCCAGTCCTTTAGGCAGCATCAGGTAGACCTGTATCAGGAGCCTATGTAATTATCTGTATACATGAGACAGGATATTATAGTCTCCTAAAGCAGACTATTCAAAAGTCATCTGCTTCAGAGTTTAAGTAATGCCTTTTGGTTTGGGCAGGTGGTTCTTTGGTCTTAAAGTTCATTGCTGATGTAGCTCTGAACTACATTAATAAGGCCGACACTTTGAGTGAACTGGCTATGCCAAGAACTGGTTTTTTTTCATTTTCAATTTTGCTTCTGTGATCCCAGATTTAATGAAAATGTTAGGAAGTAGCTTCTAGTCAGATCAATATAAGTGGACTGTATTCATTATAATTGGTTTCTATCCGTAGAACTGTAAAACAATCTTTAAGGACAGTCTAGGAGCAGCTTGGGTTTCATGCTTTTCTAGCAGAAGCCATATTTAGACCTTGTTATTGAATTGTGATGTCAAGATTCTCAGGAATGTCCCAGTTGCTGACCAGAAGATTAAAAAAAGGCAGAACCCGAATTAAATGCCTGTTTTTTAATCTCTAGTGGACACTTGATTATTATTGTGCAAGCCTGATGTCAGTTCCTGTACTTTAGTCAGATGTACTTCTGTACTTTAATCACTGTTCCTTTGGCTGTGATAAATAGCCCTTGGTGAGCTTATGGTTCAGTGCAAATGCTAAGTGGTGAAAGGTTCCCAATAACCGTAAGCATTTCCTCCAAGTAAAAAGATCCTTTGCTGCTGCTCTGATGTATACATATGGCTTGGAAGCTACCCTGTTCCTTCCCCAGGAAATTTCTGGTTGGACATCCAAATTGAACCTAAATAGTTGTTGTTTTGTGTTTGTTTGTTTGTTTGGGGTTTTTTTTGTAACTGCCTTACTTAAAAGCATTGCAAAAACTAGTTTACCACAGTCACTGCTGGAATTTTGGTTTTGAGATTCAAAGGTGGGTTCATAACATCCCCAGCGTGCCTGATGGGTTTTTTARATCCTGTGCTCCATACAAGCCTGCAACTCCCTACACATTCTGCAAAGACAGGGTTGATATGTAGATTGCAGTCATATCTTGCTTATCATGAGATCTGACAGCATCTCCAGAGAGTGGTGGAGCAAAGCATGTGATGCAGAAGAGCTCCTGGGTGCTCTGCTTCTGCCTGTTGGCTTCCAAAACTCTCTGGAGTGGAGAGCAAAGTCCCCAGTGACGTTTTCCATGCTGTACCTATGGCACAATCTGTAGCAGCTCCCAGCACTGTGCCAGGACACACACATGCACAGAAGCAAATACCTTCATTTTCCCTCCTCTACCTCCCACATGCTTCTACTTGGAAACTCACCTCCAGTCCCACCTCTTCTGGGTCCTGGTAAGTAAAACATACCTACTTCTGATGTAGAAACGTAAATGTGGCAGAGGCAAGAACCTCTGATTTGTTACTATTTGTCCCAAAACCACACTGGATCACCAAGGCCAGTTGTGCACTTAAATTAGTTGTCTGCAATTGTCCCTCTTGGGGAGGTGACAAGGGCATGCGACTYGTCAGCAAGCATGGCTGATCTTAGCACAGACATTTTTTATTAAAATAAACACATGGAGACTCTAATTTCTACCACTATTACTGGTTATTCCAAAGTGACTCTGGAGCAGGTACTCTGCTTCTGCTGCAGGCTCAGCATGACTGCTGAGGATGCTGTCGGAAATGACTGTATGGCAAGTTTTAACTTGCAATACTCCATTTATGGTGAATATCTTGTAAGCTTAGCAGCTCTGTCTGGGAAAGCAGTGTCTGTTCTTGTGTTGTTCAGTTTTCAGAGGATTTCTCATCTTTGTCAAAAGTCTCCTGGTAAATAGTGCTGGATCAAAACTGTAGACCTGATTATTAAATGCCTGACCTGAAACGAAAGTTACTTATACAAAACAGTCGTTACCCGTAAGTTACCCCAGTACATGCAGACATCTGTGTAGAAGCCATTGCTTATGGCAGGCTTGCCAACCAGAAGCTGTGACTGCAGAGAATATGTTCCTACCAAGAAAGAAATTACTGTCAGTAACTACTGATAATTCATCACTTTAAAAAATAAGCCATCCTGCTTTTGTTTGGTATTTATTATAAAAGCATATCCCTAATCAACCTTATGGTGTAAGAGAGCTTCACTCTTGGTGTCAGATCTGGACAGTCACAGTTCTAGGGTGAAGATAAATGATGCACCCACAGCATTAGGTGACAATATCTTTTATTGCAGTCTCTTGTAGCAGTACTAGGAATTTTTCTTTCATAAAAAAAAATGAGTGAAATATTTTATGTCTGAAATGTACCCAAGTCAGGTCTTGCATTTATCCGAGGCCACTGATCGCCTACACCACACTGTAATGTGCCATTTTCCTGTTGTTTGGAGTCAATATTAAAACCAAACAAGTGTATAAAAATCAGCTTGTTCAAGGTTTGCGGAACTCATTTTCATGTCGGTAGAGATTCAGTATTTGGCATCATCTTTAAAAAAATAATTGTGATAATTTGTTTCTGGAGGGTTCGTTATGTATGTTAACCGTAAATGATCTGGCTATCCATGCCTGTCTCTGGATGCCAACTGAAGTTCTCTGGCAAGATGAAATCATCTGTCTCAGCTCAGTCCCAGCTGGCTACTGAAGCAAACCAAAACAAAACTGCTACATAATTGGACACTGTTGACAACGTTGTGATTGATTTTGCATTTCTCTTTGCTTTTTCTGAGGCTAAATGTAAGAGCTGTCAGGAAGCCGAATCCCATATCTCAGAAAGGGTGATCTTGCAGGATGAGAATCCTGCTTGTGCATATGTCTCTGCATTTCATTGTGGTTGATGTCCTTTGAGCTGCAGACTAGCAGCCATGGAGATGGTCACCTCCATGCAAACACAGGCTAGAAAGACGAGTGTTTTGGAGGTGGAGCTAGTTTTTGGCCTGCTCTCCAGAAACAGCAAACTATGTTTTTTAAAAATAATTTAAATGTTTAGTAGTAAACTGCAGACCATGCCTTTGTGTAGAAGTAGAGACATTTAGCAATCCTATAGGAGTTAATATTGCAAAAAGTACAAGCGCTTTGGAGCGTTTCACCTACCCAAGTAGCTGAGTGTGCCTGTCATCACTGTGCTTAAAATAGTAAAAATGATGAATCTCATGTTCTTCCGATGTTATACAGAGGCAGGTGGCGTGGCTATTGCTAGTCACTGGGTATTCACTAAAGTTTAATAACACTAGTTCATGGCTTTGAATCTGTTAAAAGCCTCTGATGGAAATACTTGTGCCCGTGCTAGCAAGAGCTGGAGTGAGCAGTGCTCTTGAGAGGCAAATACAAACTGATAGAAACAATAGATACTGATGGAAGATGATATGAATGGGATACATGTATTTTCCAGTAGAAAGGTCTGATTGAGGTCTTCAACGAAGTTTGCCATTTTTTTTTTTGTAAGGTGGTGTGGGGTGACTCTTGTAGCCATATGTATTCAGTAACTTCTAACTACATTGCTTTCTTGCAGTAGAGGGTGTTAGACAAAAACTGGACTGATTGCAAGGAAGCAGACTGAAAGGTAACCCCCCACACACCACCAGTGCAGGAAAAGTAGTCAGGGCAGAGGTCAGTGTAGGAGAGACATGCTGTCAAAGAAAGGGGTGGGGGGTGACGTGACTGTCTTACATGGGGGAGAGCCCTTGTCAGCGCTTTATGCATGTCTTCACAGATGCTGGCAAGTCCAACTGTGAAAATCTAATCCACATGAAATGGAGCTTCTGTAGTGCCATACAGCAGTCTCTTATTTTTATGACCCTTAAAGCAAATTTTTCTGTAAATCTTCATCTTATTCTGGAATGGGATCTTATTGTCACTCGATAAACCAACCAGCTTGCCTTGACCACAGAGCTCTGGGTTAGATGAGCACTATATACCTCCAGTATTGCTGAAAGGCCATTTTTTTGACTTGGCTCAAATTGATCATTCATCTGGACCTGAAATGCTGTGTGAGGTTTTGGTTATCCATTTTGGAAACGCAGAATAAGCAGAAGAGGTATGGGTGGATGAGAAGACCTTGCTGCAGTATAGGACTGTTCCCATATGAAGTGACACTAATTAGATAAATGCCTTCAGCTCAAAGTTATTTTGGGTAAGGGAGGGGAAA
Source organism: Amblyornis subalaris (assembly GCA_018881555.1). Taxonomy (NCBI): domain Eukaryota; kingdom Metazoa; phylum Chordata; class Aves; order Passeriformes; family Ptilonorhynchidae; genus Amblyornis; species Amblyornis subalaris. Next base: position 11,383,253 of record JACAXG010000004.1, on the reverse strand, counting down.
AACAGGAGAGTTTTACACTATCTCAAATGGTACAGAGCAAATGAACTGGGAATGATAGTATGAAACTTAATGACATCCGGAGAAATACCCAGGCAGCAAATTCCAGCAGAAGGAAGTACTTTGTCATGCAGTGCACAACTGAACTGTCAGAGTCATTGCCAGGATGTTGCAGGGTTATGGGGGGCGAGGAGGGGCAGAAGTACAGCTGGATGTCAACTAATGAAAGAGAGATCCATCAATAGCTGCTTAACACTTTGATCCAGATGCAATAGCTGGCTTTGGAAATATGTGCACTGCCTCTTACAATAAGCGGGGGAAAATATACTGGAGACAGCAGCACTCTATRCTTGTCGTCTTTGTTATTCTTTCCTTAAGCTGCCAGTCCTGGATGCTGTTGGAGTAAGGTTGCCTGGATATACAGGTCTCTGTGACCCACTTAATCTGTTCATGTATTATGAATAAGCTGTAATACTGATAGCTGTTTAGCAGACTCATAATGAGTCACTTGCTGTGATCCTGAAGGTCGCGAGTTGCTCCAAGGACTGACTGTTTGGGAGGCAGATACCCTGTCTTAACCTTGCAAAGATACTGCCAGTGTTTTCCTCTCACCTGGTAGGGGAAAACTTGTGTTCAGGCTTTATCGGGGCATCCAATGGCATAAGATGGGCCATCACTAGCACCAGCAATGGGTGTTCTGAGGTCAGATGTTGATTTATTTTTTCTTCCCTGCCTCAGGATATTCATCCTAGAACAGATAGTAGAAAATGGAATGATTCCACCATGAGGACAATCAGAGATATTTTATGTCAACGGTATAAAAGAATTCTGCAGCCCCCCCAGCCCTTAGCAAGTCAGATTAACCCTAAGAAACAGTGCGCACTTTGTAAAGCAGAGATTTCTCATTGGGGAATGTTGTTTCTAGCTTTTCCACATCAGCTGTGAAAATATACTGCCATCCAAGCTTTGCAAAATGATTCTTAGAAAGGCCTAGCACTGAATGCTTGGCATGTAGAGGTTTAATATATTGAGAGTCAGGCTTAAAGGCTTAATGTTATGGAAGAGAGTGTCCTAGAAGAGCCTTTGCAGAAAGGTGCCAGGGGAGAACAGTCTCCTGTGGACTTCGGAGTCTACTTAGCTGTGGGACAGCTAATGGCAGCTGATAATCTGCCAGTTTGTGTTGAGGAAATGATCGACAGGTTTTTCCTCAATAGCATGATATAGATTGAATGAGCCTGAAAATATTGGCATTGGTAATAGGAAATAGGTATTCATTTTCAGAGTGCAAGGAGCCATTTGGAAAAGGTACCACTCTTTTCTGAGCTTATGCTCTGGCTTCACAGATGGTGAAGATGTCAAACCACGACACTAAATCACTAAAAATTTGCAGCCTGGAACTGCTGGTCTTTTTGTGCATGCGAAAGGCAGCAGCAAGCCATTTCTAGGTGGGTTTGATGAATGGCAGGCTGCCAGGAGTGGCATCCATCTTGTATCTGAGATAATGCTGTGAGCAGCCTGAAAGCCATTTCTGACAGGAGAGCATCAAACCATCTCTGCGTTGTGCAGGGCTGACTGGAGAGATTTTGCAGGAGCAGGACTAAAGCTGGTGTGGCCAGGGTTGAATGGGAAGCACTCTTCTGTGTTTCCAAAGTCTTCACAGACATCAGCCCGTTGTGCGGACGCCTGGTGTGGACCAATGGCATCAGTGATGCCCTGATCAAACTGGGGTCGTGAGAGCCTTGGCCCTGTGGGTGTTACAGCCAGCCAGGCGGGGAAGATGGGCTCTTGTGCTGCCTCTCTGCTTTGGTGCCTGTCACTTGGCTTCAGTAACCCTCCCAATGGTCCGATCAGGTTTTGCCTGACCTAGGAGCTGGAGCTGTGGCTCTGCTGCAGCCTAGATTGCTGTGGTTCTGTGTCCTGGCCATTCAAGTTGCCTGGAGAATAGCAAAAGGAAATACAGGGGAAGGTGAAACAAAGAAAGGCGACTGCTATCCGGTCTCTGAAGAAAGGCAGTGGATTTGTGGTACTGATGGGAAAATACTCCYGTGACTGTCCCCTCTGCTAGCTGCAAGCATGTCCTGTCCCTGCTGGGGCTTGCTGTTTCATGCCCTGACTTTGATATTTCCCGAGCATGACTTTATCCTTCTCATTTCTCCATCCTTAGGGGAACTTTGGCACAGATGTCAGCAGCCACCAGAAACCGCCAAAGCTTTTGTGCAGTAAAAATGTGCTCTGTCCACGCTTCATCTTAAGGACTAAAGGCACTGCTKATAATTCTGCACCAGGCTTCTCTGAATTTAGCCTAGTTTCCACTTTGCTTAGTTTCCTTACCCTCTCTACAAGACTGCTGCGCACCAGTCAGAAGCCTAACGGGAGCTTCTAAAGGTCTGCTAGCCCTCTAACATGCAGCAGTCATCCTGAAAGTTCTTAAGAGAAGGTTTGCATTTTTCCAGATGGAATGTAAACAAAGGGCTGCTAATAAAACAGTGTGTAAGGTCTTATTCAGGTTTATATAAACCCTGAAACCATGTTTAAAAATAGTGCCCTGTTTTGCATTCTTGAAAACAGATTCACAGCACACCTACATCTGCCATGAAGTTCTATGCTGGTAACAAACTGGACTTCTCGGGAGCTGTATGAAAAGTACTGAAAACCCATTTTAATTTTATTAGTCCTACAAAATACAGATGGCCAGTCATGTTAAATATGATAATGCTTGAAATGGACTGCAGCTATGGTACTAGCAGGAGACGTGGGGTATGGGAAGCAGCCTAGAGGTGTCCGTCAGAAAAGTGCAAGCCTTGATTGCCTGATCTGGAGCAGAAAGGAGTGTGGGGGAGCTGAATGTAGATTTAGCTAGCGCTTTCAGACCAGGAAGGAGTGAAAGAATTAAAACAGGCGATTGGTGTGTATTCTATGTGTTATGTTAGGTTTCAAGAGTAGGGACTTTTAACCATAAGGCTTGTGCTTATGACGCAACTGTGTAAGTAGATGAGGCTCAATCCTGTAAGGTGCCAGTGCTTAATATGGAGCTTGTAATCAGTCTTATTAGTTTAAAGCACTTAAACTCCTTCCTCCCTTATGTCTGCTTATTTACCATCTCTCTGAGCTGATCTCATGGTCATATTTTTCAATAGTGAAAAGTCTGAGGTAACGTAACATTTGAGATATGGCTGTAGCTTTAAAGTGTTTCTTAGCCTTAAATATTGACTAGGAGATTTTGGACTGTAGTGTGGTGCCTGTGAAGGTGTGTGGTTAATAGCAGAACAGAACTTGAATCCTTAGAAATATTAAATAGAGCATGTAGCAGTATTAAATATATCCTGCAATGAGTTTTAAGAGCTAGCTAAATCCATGTAGAGTGTGGATCTTTAAAGAATGCTTAATCTTTGCCCCTTGCTTTTTGCATGCTCTCCGGGGCTGGGAAAGCTGTCACGTCATTGTTGATACATAAAGCATTTGACATGTCTCCTGTATGTGTTGACTGCTCTAGTAATGAGATTTTCCATAGGTTTGCCCCTTTATACCTCGTAGAAAATGGATGCACTCATTTGGCTTTTTGGTAATGTACTCCAGAGGAGCTGAGGATGAGGAGCTGACTGCTGTTAACATCAGCTTTCCTTGTCATGCATACCCTGTCTGGTGCAAGGCAGTAACAGACACAGGCATAAATGATAACTCCTGTTGATGAGATCATCAACACAGTGTTTTTAAAGTACTTTAATATGCCTGAATAACAGCTCACACCGAGGTACGTGTCCTCTCACCCATGGCCTGAGCCCTGAATAGGAGCTACAGGCTCAGCACCTCTGAAAGTCAAGCTCTTTCCTCTTGAGYGCCGTGTAGGACTTAGGAGCCCAAACCAGCTATAGGATCTCATATGGAGAAATTTGGGTTTCTGTTTCTAAACTTATCCTGAAAATGTGAGCTTCTTATATGCTAGGAGTGGCATTTTCATTTTTCACAAAAATTGCTCTTGCCCCCACTTACCCTGCTTTTGCTGCTGTAAGAAAGCTGAGCATGAGGCAGAAGAGCATGCCATCACATGCTGGAGGTAGGGAAGGTGTTCGAAAGTATCTTGACTGCTGCTTGTATCAGCACAGTCTATAAGAAGCTGCATTTTCAGTGAAAAACTAGAAGAATGTCTGAGGGTCACCCCTCTTGAAAGGAGCCAGGACTTTCCACAGTGTCCGTTGTGGTCCTTACTTCATGCCAGAGGCATGGGTGTGTATCCAGGCTGCTACAAGGTGAGATCTGGGATGAGGAGAGGGGATTTGTCTGAGTGCATCTGTATATGACCCAAATTCTGAATTTTCAGCAAGGGTTTTTCCCAAGCTGATCTGTCAGTGGAAATTATATTGCTCTAGCAGTGATGCCTAGAGAAATGCTCTCTGAAGTACAGGTGTGAGCTGTAGCAGCCTACAAGTGTCTGAAGTGTTTACTGTGAGACGTTAGTTACACTGAGAAATGGCCTTATCCAGCTGTAGTGCAGGCTTGCATGGTAATGCAATAGAAGAGACCAATGAGAGAAAATGTGGAAATTCTGTCTTCCTCAGTTCATCGTGAGTCGCACTTTGAGGAACATGCATGACAGATCTGTAGGTCTTGCCTGAGGCTCCTATGCAGTTTTCCTCAGCTAGGTCATCTTTATTGAAGTGCTTACTGGAAAGATCCCAGGACTCGTGGAAAACCTAATTCAGTGTACTTGGAGGGTCAGTTGTTTGTTCTTTCCATAGTATTTGCTTCTCTGGAGCAAACTACTCCACCGCCCTACTGTGGTGGTGTCCCAAGCTGTTTTCTGGGAAGCAAATTTTTTGGTCATACCTTCAGCACTGCAGTTTCCAAATTCAGTTAATCTCAGTGGAAGCGGTCTTTGAGCATGGAAGCCAACCAGACACCCACGGCAGCAGAGGGAAGAGCTATTTTAAAATTCTAAAAATTAAAAAGTGTTTTTTTCACTCGCATTCCTGGGTCTTGGCCTGAACAAGGAGTAGAGGTGCCAAAATACTGCGAGAGTGTCTGTTGTTGCAGTATGTCTGGCCGAACCAGAAGCAGGAAATTCTTGTGAGAGCCTGTCTCATCGGATTGCCAGCCAGCTCTGAGCTTTGCTGGTTGTGAGTGTGAGTTGGTGAGGTGGGAATGTGGTTGAGAGAGAAATATTTGATGGTAGGTAAAATGGTTCATTGGAAGTGATAGCAGAGTATGTGTGTGAAGCATGGTGGTGGTTTTCTGTTTTCAACATAAAAACAAGAAGTGAATACATGAAGCAAACTTGCATCACCCTCCTTCTTCCAGTGGAGGAGGAAACAGGGAAAATTCCCCGTATGGGTTGAGCGCTTCTCTGCCAGAACTGGTTTGCCTCTGTGTTCTGCCTTTGGGTCTCCCTCTGGCTTGAAGGGGGCCAAATCCAGCCCCCTGGTTCATAACTTCCTTCTTAAAACTTGCAGGTTAGGAATTTTTTCTTACCCTAGGCTAGACTCTGCTCTAAAACTTTCCATGTTGTTGTGTGCAGAGCTGCCTTGGCAGGAGCAGGGATGCAGGCGCTGCAGAAAGAGCTCCAGAGTTTAACCCCCCTGACCAGCAGACTTATTCCACCTTGGCTCCGTTTCAAGACTTTAAAAGACCGTAGCCAGTCTGTGCTGCCGTTTTCAGCATTATTGCTCCTAGTGGAGCTGTAACAGTGGGAGACTTTAAAGAAAAAGGACATAATGGAAACTGATTAGAAAAGTGAAGAAAGTCTTGGGATACAATAAAGCATTGCCTAAAGAAAGGCGGGAGGGTGGGTAAGGTGAGCCCTTAAAAGGCATGTATTCGATCACAGCAGGGCAGGAAATAGCTTTAGGAGAATTTTTTCTTTGGTCCATTCATAACCTGGTTTGTACCTCATTAACTTTCTGTTAGTGCTTTTTTTCTTCTGAAATCCAGGGTAGCTTATTTCCACTGAAGTCAATGTGAAGAGTCATTCAGCACCGAGCACATGAATCCTTTCGTGCAGATTAAACAAGAGAAGCTCCCGGTGTTGCTTTCATCCTAAAGGGATGAGAAGCACATTGAGSATGTGCTGATGATGCGTGTTTTATTTACTCCGTTTCCGCGGAGCTACAATAAGCTTCCCAGAGGTGCCTTTTCCAGGGTGCTTGCACCATTTTCCTGTAATTTACTGGATGTTCAAATGACAGCCCTGTGAAACCAGTTGCACTGTTGTCTGTGGTTGCATTAAGCCTGTTAGATTGTTAGAACCTCCTGGTTTATGAAGGAATTGCCATAAAAGCTGTATAGCTTAAAGCGTGCCTGATAGAAAAGTGTCCCAGATCTTAAACACTTTCAGCCACTCCCTGCTTACCTAACAAATGCTGGGTTTATGAACTATTGTTCTGCAGTGCTCAACTTGGATTCCAGGTAGTTGAAACTGTGCTTCATTATATCCTTTAAGAAAGACAGCTGCAGTTTTGTCTTGCTGATGAAGCCTAATTTGAATGACTTTCCTCATCAAGCCCATTTGATTAAAGATTCATTACGTTCTGTATAGTGTAACAGTGAAATACAGAATTATCCTCTGGGCAGCCAGCTGCCAAAAGGGAGGAATTAGCTATGTCTAAGGTAGGGTAAGAAGTTGGGGTATTAAAATGCAGCAAGCAAGATGTGGGTTTGATACTGGGGGAGAATGGGAGGGAGAGTGGAGTGTTGCTGTGTGTGTCTGGGGGCTTTTCAGCCCTGGAGAGTGGGTTAGGTGTGCATCTGTGCGATGTACTTATCCTGCCTGTGCATGAAGGGTAGACCTGTCACTGTCTGCTGCTTTCTAAGAAGGTTTATTGTAGACAAAAGAAAGAGGATGGACTCTTGCAGCCTTTTACAGAGCCTGTATGGCTTGCAACCCAGAAGATGGAGAATGGAAATCCATAAAATGATGCACTGAGTTTGAGACAGGGGCACTAATCGTACACCAGCTGCTTGGCTTAGTTTTTGTCCCCGTATCACAACTGTATTTGTGGATGGGGAGAAGAATGGTTTGTCAAGTAGCTGTTCAGCAACAAACACTTGCAAAAACACTGAAAACCTTTTGTGACAGGGTCCTTGGTGGCGGTTGGCTCTGCACTGGGGAGATGCTTCTTATGATTCCCCCAAATAGTGCAGTGGTGCCACTGGAGCATCCATCCATACATGCTAAGTTGTAGATCTATCTGCTGCCCCAAGGCAGTAATGAGCAGTTGTATGTTGTGTTTGGTGGCAGGGGGGTGGGTTAGGGACTTTTTTTGCTTGAAATAGAAGATTTGATGGGTCTTACTCGTATTTGAAAAGAGGAACAACTTACTTGGAGAAGAGCATTTAAGTATAAATCTCATGAGCCTGGAAAAAATTCAAGGCTACAATTAAAAAGCTTGTTTGTACTCTTTCTGAAGTGCCTGTTGATCTTGTTTGCTCTGATCAAGAGAGAAAATCTWAAATGAGCAAATAAGCCATCAGAAAGCCTACCATCACTGGGCTGAGCTGCCGTTCTGCAAGGAGCCCACTGGAAACAAACACTTATTTCTCCTGGTCCCAGTTCTTCCTGTCTGTTGAGGTTTTTTTGTTGAATTGAGTAGCATTCCATATTTAGACCAACAAAACAGTGGGCACAGGTTCTTCTCTAACATGAGTTTTGTGGCTCTCACTTGGTTCCTTAGCATTTGAAGGTGTTTTAGTTCTCTACCTGCGGGAGCTACAGGTTGGTGGCCAGGCTTCCCCCGCCAACTCTCGCTAAGCAAAGCTGTGCACTTGTAGCTTCTCTTGACCAAGCCAGCAGGGCAGCAATGCACCATTTTCTATCTATCCTCCTGAAACAATGAAACTCCTAAGCTGCAGTGCTGAGAAAGAATCATTAATTTCTGTAAGAGCACTTGAAAGCTGTTGTTTTATGTGCCAAGTGTTTGTTGATGTGACACTAGAGTTCAGCTGAAATTGGAAATGGAGAGACCCGGTTATATCTTGATTCTGTAATCTGGGCCTTCCACAGGTGGTTCTGTCGGAGTTCCTCTCTTCTATTTTTGCATTTTTGGCAGGTGTGCCTGCACTTGAGATTGATTATGTTGATTTGTCTGGTTTTGCAGTTCATCCAAAGGGGTTGCAAGTCCCTGTAGCCTGCGTGGGTTCTTGAACAACAGGGCTTTGCATGGCATCGTCCCCTCTGCTCTACATCCAAACACGTTCACAAACCTTGGTACAGCAGGGCCCATTCCTGCTGTCTGTTGCATTAGAGAATTTTCTGAGAAATAATCACATGGAGCAATGAGCAAGTGCTGACCTCCTGCATTTTACTGTGTCCAAGTCCCCCTTGCAGAAGAGAGCTTGATGCACCAGGATCAAAGTGTATAAAACCTCTGTGCAGTACATGGAAAATAGAAATGTATTCGAGGTCTGGATTTGCTTCCTGTTGGATCCAAGATCTAGAGCAGCTGTGTTGTACCCAGTTTCTCTGGCTGAGCTGAGGGTGTGCACAAATTCTTCAGGGGCCTTAGGATCTTTGGGCACTGGTATGTGACAGTGTGCAGGGAGCTCCATGCTACTTTTAATGCTATAACAGTCAGTATTTGGGGTCTGATTTGATGTAGGATGAGCCCCCAGTAACTTGGATTAGAGGGCAGAGCATGAGCTTGTCCAAACACAGCAACACTGTTTTTTTTCAAGGAAAAATCAAGTACCATTTCATAACCAACACTGAAAATACCACGTTGGACAACTTAACCCGTCATACATTTTTTTCTGAGATTTTCTGAATTTTATTTTTAACCAGATGCATGGAGACTACCAGTGTCCCAGGCACAAACACTGCTCAGGGTGCTGCTCCATAGAAGAGTGGGCACATGGAAAATTAGGTATCTGAAACATTTCAGGGCATGGTCTGAACTTAGAGATTTCAGTAAAGGCAAAGGAAACACAAAAATAGTGCTTTTCTGCTGGAGGCTCTGGCATGTTACAATGACAGTGACATGTGGAGCATCTCTGCTAGCACAGGGTTACATCAGTTCTGCTCTGTCCTGGGCAGTTTCTTACAGACTGTCTGTTGTATGCAATGGGAAATTGCTGTTCCAGGTAATATTGAAAATTGTGACATGTCTTAGCTTGTGGAAGTTCACTTATCATTCCCATCCCCAGCTGAGAGCATCTCATACGTATACATGTGTAGATGTGCGTATGTGTACATAGTGTATGTAATTGTGTACTTTTTCATTGTGAATGATACTGCAGGGTATACAGCTCATACATGGTAATGTCTGCTGGGAATTAAGTCTGTCTTTGAGAAATATTTTTGGCCTTGATCTTAGGCAGGTCTTAAACCTGAGACCAAGAGGTAGGAAGAGGAGTGTGCTAAATGATGACTGTAGCTAATTCTCAGAAATAGCATGGTATTCTTTCTGCCCACCTTTCACTTTCATCCTTCTCCYTGACTCAATTCCAGGACATCTTGTGGAAAAAGGAAAAGTTGTTTCCGTTAGAACTGGCTGTTTTTCTTCTTTCCATAGAAGTTTTTTCACCCCTCTACTCTCAAGTTAAATYGGAAAACAAAGTATGCAGTATTTCTGCTGCAGAGTTAAATATTGGTGAAGATTAAGATGCATTAAAAGACTGAGGAAATTCATGGCTCAGGAATAAAAATAAGCAAAACTCAGAAAATTGAAAAAATGTTCAAGTGTATGAATAGCTCTTTATCTTTCCGCCTTCCTGCATTACTTCCAATTAAATGTTTCAGCATCTTGATGCAAACATTCCGGTTTCACTGAGCTGGGGACAAGAAAGTGCTGTACAGTAACAGTTATGGGGGGAAATGTTCTGTGCTGTGTTGGTCTTGGACTTCCTCAGAGTATTTTTGTTCCAGATGTTAAACTGCTATTTTTTTCAGAAGCCTTGATAAGTTGCCAGAACATTAGATTTTTTTGAAGGATTTTCCGAACCCCAGCTGATTATCACAACACACAAGAATCCAAACTTGGGCTTGGCTTTGCTGTGCTGCAGCAGCTGCAGAAAATCTGTGCAAAGGCGCAGGTTTACAGCGCCATGATCGAATGTCCTTATAGGGTAAAACAGGGAGTGAGGGAATTCTGCTCTGCTGCCTCGTACAACGCAGGATTTACGTCAGCCATTGAGTAACATCAAGTTCCACGAAGCACAGATACCCTCACACACACACTGAGGCCAAGGTGGTAGCAGAGCTCCCAAAAGAGCTACAGCAGAGCAACTCGGGGATGGAAAATATTATATCCCATCTGCCTCCATCCAGGCAAGGGATAATAGTCTGCTCGGAGCAAAGGCAAAACCAGTCCCCGATGTATTTTTTTTCTAGATATAACAGCACTTTTTCTAGCTGACAGTACGTGATGGTGCTGGTAGTACACGGCACAGATCGCACATTGAAGCTTGATTGAAGTCAAAGTCCCAGATGCCCCTCGCACCTGTCCTTCCCTGACCAAGGCGCCTGTGCCCCAGCTCTCCATGGCCCTGTTGCTCACATTCTTTTCAGCCCTTTGATTTAATCCTTATGGAAATAGATGGAAAAATTTCCTAAGCTCTGTTTTGTCTATTGTCAATAGGAAACTTCTCTTTACAAAAGTAATAAATGKATAAGCACCTTCTACTTTGTACCTGCTTCTCTCTTTACCTGCCTAATTTTTGTCTTTGTGCATTTACAGAAACTCTCAGCTATGATATTTTTCCTTTTAATGCATCTTCCCAACACTTGCAGTAACTCCCCTGCTGCCTTCGTTTTGCTTTGAAGGGTTATCAGCCCATATGAGCGGAAACCTGTGACTGTCCTACTATTAAAGACAGTGTGGAGCTCAATGTGTTCAAATTCCTTTCCCTAACCACAATCCTCTTTTTAGAGGTGAACTCTGCCAACCAACTCGGGCRACACACTCTTCCGTGCCAAAGAAAGCTACTTATTTAGCCAAGCATATCTGCTGTACCTGGAAAAGGGCTGCTCGAGGCTGCCGGAACAAGGCTGCTGCCTTCACTGGGACAGATCTCCAGTCTGCTGGTGCCTGGGGCAACATTGCCGGGGGTGCCAGGGCACTTTGCTGAAGTGGTAAACAGATCTAGCACCTGGCAGTGTTTCATTGTCTTGGGTCTGCGCCTGGTCTGTGAGGACCGYGGCATTCTTTCCTGGGAGTGACATGGGATCAGAGCACTCTTGTGGTGCCTGGATGGAGGTAAGGGTGGGTCTCCCACTGAATGCCACCAAGTTGTCCCCTGCCTCAGGAGAGAACTGTAGAACAAGACCTACTGGAAAAAGGGCAAAGAAAGGTGGCTAGGAAGTCTGTATTTTGAAATGGGGTTTTGTTTGGTTGGCTGCCAAGTGAGTGGCACCTTGAGGCAGTTAAAGTAGGAAGATCAACAGTGTCAGCTCTCTTTTGCTGTCATTATTGATGTCTCAGGGAAGGGATGATGAAAAATAGAGTCCAAAACACGAGATATGAGCAGATGCAATGGACAAATCACCATAAAATAGAGTGAAAAGCTTTTCAGATCACCAGAGCTTAAGTTTCTGCCAGATATCCAAAGGACCCTTTTCTGTAAAGGTATATAAGATGAGGCTGGGATGCTGAGGGAGGACTGTCCCCACCTCTTGGGATCAGGCCCTGTTACTCACAAGGGGTTTCACTCTGGTGTCCAGTGTGCCACAGGAAAAGCTCTGGTCATGATTCACAGTTGTAGCTGAAAGGGAAGTCTGTGACTTACCCTCTGTCATTCTATGCCCTCTCTGTGTGGGCCTAATCTCAGCAGAGCTTTTCTGGTTTTGTTTATTTTTTCAGTAGTATTTAGTAAAGGATTTGCTCGAATCTGGTTTTGTGTAGGAGGATAGCCACATGGAGAGCATAGAGGAAACTCTTCCAGAGGAAAATCTGAAGCTTGGAGTGCAAACTGGTCAAAGGAGGCAGAAATTTGGCTGTAGAAGTACAAACAATCTTGTCTCTGCTGTGGCAGCCTGGTCCTCAACTGAGCTTTGGAGGGTGATACAGAGAGGATAGCAATGAGTCAGGATGGATCTTTGCACTCTGTCGAGCTCCTTCCTGCTATTCCCCTCTGACTCATGGATTGCACAGATGTCTCTAAATATTTTGCATGCCAGTGGGCCCTGCAGCAGTAGGCGTGAGATTAAGCCCACTTTTTAATCAATGTGACTCTGGACAGACTACCCCGTTAGTGTCCTCCAAACTCTTCCCATTTCAGAGCAACGGAAACAGAAGTCATCCTTTATTTACACAAAGTGATGGATTTGACCAGTTCTTCTTGAAAGGTACAATTATCCTAATTAAGTGAAAATAACCACCAAAAAGTCTTGATTATCTTAAAATCGAGATGTTGCAGTTCAATTGTATTTCCAGACTTGGGCGAGCTGCTGGAATGCATGCAGTTCAACTTTCCTCTATGATATAATAGTTTAAAAGAGATCAGGGTACATTTTACCATAGTGTCTAGCAATGTGAGTTTATTCAGACTTTTGGCAGGCAGTTCTGCACACTCTTGCTAAAACTGTGAATCATCCATTGTTGGCTGATTGCACTCTAGTTGCTAAGAGATCTGTCAAGTGCATACTGAGGCTTAATTCTACATTTGCTCTAAGAAGGACTAAATGTATTAAATTGGGACATGTCACATCCTTCCTAAACAAGTAATTAAGGCACTGCTATGAGCCTGTCTGATGGAGAGGAGAGAAGGAGCTGGGAACAGCTGGAAGATTTAACTTGTGTCGAGGTTGGTCTCTTCTGTCTGGGAACACTAGACTTATTGCATGTTGGATTTTCACAACCTGATGCATAGTGGAAATAGAAAGGGGAGGGAGACGTTAAAAAAAATAGAATTTGCAGAAGAACTTGTTTTTTGGTGTCCTTATATAAACCTCTTAAAATGATCTAATGCTTTTTCACAAAGTGTAATTTTTAGTAATGGAAAGACAATACGTCAGTGTTTCCCAAGCTGCCTTGCCCCCCGCCCCCTCCCAAGTGAACTCCACCATTCGCATTGCTCCTCCCCAGTTATCCCACCGCTCGGATGTGTTGCAATATGTATTGCAGATGCTGTGTGCTTTCATTCAAAAGCATACTTTAATATTCCTGTTTGCTAAGTACACCAGCAGAAGTGGTGAGTAAGTGGTACTATAAGATATCTTTAACTGCTTTGTCTAAGTAGTTAGACAAGCTTTTACAGGGAGGGTTTTTACTGCCTGCAAGGAGAAAATTGATCCATTTGTCGGTAGTAAACAGACCACATCATCTGTTTCTGTGAACATACTCCTGCCTGCGAGGGGATGTGTGGCAGCAATTAAAAAAAACAAAAGTAAATGAAAAAAGTTCTTTAGTCAAGATTTTTAGACTCATCTGTTCCTAAAATGACATCATTTGCACTGACAGTAGTCATGTCCAAAAAGTGCCTTAGTTTCTCGCCAGGCTCTGTATCTTCTACCCCTTCACTGAACAAGAAGGAAAAATCATGAAGTTGTGGTGTCTGCCAGTGGTTTCTGGTGCCCAGATTAGCAGTGGGCTCTTGGGTTCAGCATTTCACCTATCACCTCCCAGATCCGTASTGTGACATTGGTGTTGGGCTGCTCACTGCCTATGGGTGGCCTCTGCTTGGACTTCTAAGAAGGGAAAGAGTTAAACACAATCCTTGCTTAGTTATCTAAATGATAAATTGTCTTCCTTTTTAAAATAAAAACACTATTCTTGCATCAACCKTGGCTCATGGTTCGGTTATACAGTGCTTCTAGGTGCTGTATTTTGTCAGAGTTTATTACTGAATTTCTCTTCCTTCTGTAGGTCTTCACAGACATGATGGAAGGCTTCTCTAATCCTCTTTTTGATCACTGAAACAGATTGAGCTCTGTGAATGCTGCCTTGATTGGGATTTTGGAAATGATGTATTCTTTCTGGTGGCTCCTCTCCAAGCTGCTTGTGACTGTTGGATGTTCTCCATGGGGTGGATGTGGTACTGGACAGCAGCTGTGGCAGCAGCCCACATCAGGATGGTGGCTCTGTCCCCAGAGTGTTGCCCTGCTTGTCTGTCCGAAGAGGTCTCCTTAGTTGCAGGGCAGTGGTTGGAGGCCACGTGTAGATCATGATGCTCTGTGGTGGCTTGGCTTACAAAATCAAACAGATGGCCCATTCCCTGACTGTGGCCTGAGGCCCTCGTGCMAGCCAGGCAGCCTTTGCAGTGGCCATATGGCAGTGTGGGTTKGTCACTTGTACCTCTTTTGCTGCCCCTGCCTATGACCTGGTTTGCTCCGAGTTTAACACTCCCTGGGTCACTGGCCAGTGATGATTGTGTGCCCTCAGGCTATTTGTGTGAAACTTGAGTGACCTTGCACTGATGGGCTTCTGTTTGAAATGCACCTATTCAACAATGGTTTTCATTCTTATCAGGTCTTGACACGTGTGAAAACATTTTGTTTGCATAACCAGCAGCAGTATCCAGTTGTTGGTATTCCTGTTGTTCCTAAGGTAGGGAAATAAAGGGGGGGGGGGGGGGRAAGATTTTCATGCATCTTGATTTTGCTATCCCGAGGTTTTTGCTAGGCATTTTGCTTTTATAAAYTCTCATAATTTCTGATACATTGCACTAAAACTTGCCATAAGTGTTTTGGGGTTTATATCTGATTTAATTTCTTCTCTATACCGATTAACTTAGACTCTATCTCTGATCCTTTATCTAATACAACATTCTTTTTCACATGTGAATTGGGTTTTCTGGACATTTAATAACATTTTCTTAAAACTGCTCCTAGGCATCACTTTTTTTTAGTATGCGGATTAGCTGCTTAGTGATTTAGCTCAACTATTTCAGCTTTGTGAAAATAAGGCTTTTGAAAATTATTAAGTCTGTGTGTTATTAAGTCTGTATGTTATGTAACTGCTCTTACTTATTAGAAATATCCATTTTGTCTATTAAATTTGTCACTTGTTTGGTGCACTTTTCACTTCATCACTTGGTCTGCAACTGAAAGGGCACATCGTATCATCTGTATTCTGAACAAATTATCATGCCTTTATAACTTGTTATCCTCTAACCATGGCTTAGGTTTTTCAGGAGCATCAGCTTTCTGGTCATGGTAACACGTGGTTTCTGAGGGAGAAGCTGTATTTSTTCCATCAAAGCCAAGGGAGTATTGAGAAGACTTGGTGTGTTCCAGTATGTTGGAGGCTTGCTTCCTACCTTTGCCCTCTTTTTCAACCTGTTACCTGCTGAAGTGGAAGCTGAATGTGGAGCAGGCCAAACAAAATATCATTCCTTTTGCTCTGAACTTGCAGACTGTATTTTTTTCTGCACCTTCTCTTCACTGTTGCGTAACTACAGTTATAACTTTCTTTCGCCAGCCAAAACAGGTAGGCAAACAGGATTTCTATATTTCCCCTGAGCACTTACCACTTGTAGGACATGAAAAGCATTCAGCAGTAGGTAGAGACAAGTTTTAAACAGTGCTAACATCTACAAAGAATATAGCAGTCATTATTTTCCCTGGTTTCCACCTCATTGCTTGACCCCCACATCTGTAGGAGCGCACAGTGTAGACTCACACTGGCCAGCAGAAGACTCTTGTTACTAAAGATGCTAAAAAAAACTTGCTGTACAACATATGCTTGTCTCTGGTCTCTGAAGTGTAACCCAGTGAATGTGAGGAGCGAATGAGGAACTCCTGAGCTGTCTTCCTTACTTGAGGCTACACAAATAGCAAGTTTTAAAGCTATTTAAAAAAAATATTTGTTCTTCTCCAGGATGCTTGCAGGAGATGCACTGAGGGCTCAATGCTACAGTCAAAGGCAGTTGTCCATAGTTCAGGTGCTCATGTTAATGTCCCCTATGCTTGCAACATGGTGCCAGGCATTGTTTCCCTCCTCCCAGGCTGGGTGATAGGGCATGTGCACAGCTGAGTCCTTTTGGTGGAGGGCTGGGGCTTGCCTGGCTGGGACTGTGGTCCTCAGGCAGGCTCAGCCACCTTATATGTACATCCCACAGTGATGTCCTCACAGTGGGACAAGGAGTCCCCAGTAGCACAAACCAGAAACAGCTGCCAGGGGCTCCTCAGTGGCAGGAGTGCGTTCAGTGGTTTTCATTTAACCTTTTCACGAGTGACCGTCACTCTGGCCCCAAGCTCAGCTGCTGTTTGCAGCAGGTCCTGCAGGTACCTGCRGGCTCTGGCGTCATCCTTGCCTGAGAATGCTACAGTTACAAGCTGTCAGGTTTCTTCCACACCTCTGATGGTGTTGATAGCATCCGGTGAGGTAATAGTTTCCATTTGGTTACAAATATATAAATTTCAGTATTTGTCTTTATTTCTGTGTGGTGGTGAAGTTATGTAGGACTGTGCAGAGAAAGGAAAAGCCATCAGACTGACTATAAAGTAATACTGGAGTCAGATGTATCGTCAACTCTTGGCTGTTATTCCAGCAGATGTGCTCCCTATTCCCAGGTGAGTCTGGAAATGGGCTGCTATTGCTCTGTATCTGTCAGTCATGGCACTGCTGCTTGCTCTGTGCAGGGGATTTGTGCCAATGGATGGCAGGTATTGCTCCAAACATGGGACCCCTTGGGAGGGTCACAGCATCGCCACATCCCCCAAAGCAGTAGCTTGTGCCCGCGGAGCTGGCCGCAGGCAGGCGGGCAGAGCTCGGATGCTCCAGTGTGTAATCCCTTGGGATTATTGCTGCTGCTTAGCTAAGGGCGAAGGGCACTGGCTTGGGTGCAGCGAAACATGAGCATGTGCTACCTCAGAGGAGGCGTAATTAGGAAATGTAGGTCATCAAATGCAATTAGTCCAGTGCAGTGCAGCTGGGAAGAGTTCTTACTGGATTTACTTCCTTCTCAGGGTAGCTCTTATTAAAGAATACTCTAAGTGAAACCGTCTTTTCTAAGATGCACTTAAAAGCCTGCAGAGGGATACTTCCCTTCCCAAGATAACAGTTTGCTGAACAAAATAGTCAGATACTGCAGAAGCTGTGTCCCAGGAGTGGGATTGGTGAGTGAGTGAAGAAGAGAGGGCTCAGTTTGCAAAAGCACATGATTTCCCCCCCACCGTCCCCCCGGAAGGATTACAACCTTCTCTTTGTTTGAATCCACTTGTATTTAAGGCATGAATAAGTGGAAGATGTTTATAAAGTAGCAAAGTGCAGAGTAACTGAGTTGCAAACATGGCAAGGAAATGTGTTTTTTTTAAAATGTCACACTGTTTCCACCCCCGATTTTGCTACACTTCTTGGCTGTATGCAGTATTTAGCTCTATAGAAAGAGTGTGGTCTCAGGATATGTAAAAGTGTGCAGCAGTTTGGCAGGGAAAGGAGCAAAACAATGAACCACATTGCACCTGTTAGTGCTCTGAAAGTGCTTTCCTTACAGGCACGCAGACATTTGCATTCTGCATTTATTGTATAAAATGTAAAGGGACATTTTCAGTGTGGGGGAGAATTCATCCTCCTCTGCCTGCCTAGAGCTCAGGTCCTGTGTTCAGGTTTGACCCTCCTAATTCCCATCTGCAACTAAATGCTCTCCTGACAAACCTGTGTGGAATTGAAAGCATCATTAATGCAGGTGATCAAAGCAACAGTGTCCTCTGAGAGTTGAAATGACACTAACTTGAACTTAGCACATAAGCAATTTATTTTTGATAAAGAAAAAAGGTGTAGTCTAGGTTTTGGTTCTAAACTTGATCAGTACTCATTCATCATTAGTATTAAAAGGATGTGTGCTGCATCTTTAAAAAACATTTAAAATTCTCTACTCATGTGCCTATATTGCAGAAATTGTTTGGGCAAATTTTGTAAATGTCAGTGCATCGAAACTCATGTAGATTTAAAGGTATTTAAATGCAAGGAGGCCTTAAGGGAGTTCCTTTGGCTTGTACTTCATTAATATTGGTTGCATAGACCAGGGCTGTGTAGGTCAGAGTTTGTATGTGTGCCCCTTTTTGGCGGGTGAAACATCACTGTGTGAAGGGCAGGTGGCTGTTTCCCTTTTCCAAGGATCTAGATGTCTGTCATACACAAGAAATCCACAATTTTTCAGGACTTCTGCTGATGTATCACTTATATCCAAAGTGGTGTTTAGTCTCAGGGTGGACGTGTGCCTTTTGCAATAGTTTTGGTGGCAAGGTTTTTGGAGCAGCTTTGGGAAGGCTCCCGTGCTCCCTCCTCAGGGCTGAGGGCATGGTTCAGCATCTGGTAGGTTGTTGTCCTCTCTTGGGCAGAAGGACTGAATGTTGTCATGTAGGAGGTTTAATCACCATAAACTGTTCTGTAACTCTCTGATGTTGTAATTTTAGAGCAACAGTGTCACAGGTCCCCTGAGATATTAGTGGGGGAAGAAGGGGAGGCAGGGTTTGAGCAGGCTGGCTAAAAGTAGGAGCTGTGCTTTGTTAGTACTGTGTTAATGAAATTAACATGCACATTGCAGTGAAGGTAGTCTGTGTACAGTTGTTGATGTTTTAAAATTAATTACTGCCTGTAGTTTTATAGCTTAAAAATGCAGAAGGTGAGGAGAGAGCATGTACTGCAATCCTGCTGTCTTGAGAGGCACAGGAGGGTGAGGGATGTCCTGGCAAGGCAGCCCAAGAAGTGCCATTCTCCCTCTCTGCGTTTGCGGGGTGCATAAGAAGCATCTTGGGGATAGAGGCTCTTCTCAGCACAGTGCTGTAGGAAGGTGCAAGTGCCCTGCAAGGAAAGGCAGGGCAATGCATAGACAAAAGTTTCTACTTCTTAAAAATGTGTGGTTATAGAGAGACTGCACCAACTGCTGTATCTTGCATGTGCTCTTCATGTTTTACTGCTTGCTGCTTTATTCTTGTTTCCTTCTTATGACTATAAGCCTCAAATGGAAGTTGATGCTGAAGCAGGACTTGGGAAAATGACTCTTCTCCATTGTCAGTCTGAGTTCAAGAARCAGTAGCCAGAGACGGACAAATGCTTACTGCATATTTTTCTTTAAGAATTTATTAAAACTTGTCAGTGTAGTATAAGACTGCTGAAGGTTATTTTCAGGTTGAAATGTCCCACCTAGCACTGTGATGGCCAATTTGATCATTAGACGATTGCCAGTTTGCTTACTTATATTGAGATGTGTTATTGACTGCTTAAAACCATTGGTGTGTCTTCAAGGATTTAACTCCATTTCATATCAGATCATTTATCAGCAAACTTCCATAATCCTGCTGGAATGACACTTTTACTGGCCAGTGGAAACCTTACTGGAACTAGCTGGGAGATAGAAAATGGTCAGAATTTAAACTTTCTGCCATTATTGTTGTTACATACATCTAGACACTTCAGGGCACTCTTGCAGGATGTGTTAGCATAGCTGAAATATGACAGACAAGTCAACTTCTCTGAAAGCATGAATGAAACCTATTATTAGAGGGGAAAAAATGCTGGGTTAGTATAACCTCTGCCCATGGGGCCCTTGTTATAAAATAACATGGGAGCAACCRGATGCTCTTCAGTGAAAGGCCACTTATTGAGTGAATTCAATGTGAAGAAAAATATTCTTTGTTGTCTCTGATGGTGGTCATTGCTCCTCGAGCTGGACTGGCTCCAAAGGGAGCCACAACTGGCAGGTGCCCACTGGATCAAGTGCTTCTCCCTGCCCATCCTTGGTACGTGGCAGTGAAGACCTGGTGGCGACCACTGGGTGTTGTCTGGAGCTTCCCACCAGAGAGACGAAATGGGATGATGATTCTTGGCCATTTATGCAGCTTAAATCTGCAGGCTGGTTCCCACATACCTCAGAGAGATGATGGGAAGAGTTACAGCAGTGTGGTGTTGAAGCTTCCCTGCTGGGATGGAAGTGGGTGGGAGCTGCTTTTCATCAGTGTTAGGTTAGTCAGTATAAARTTAAAGCTTCTTAATACCCTCTGAGAAGGACACTGACATGCTTTTCGGTATTAGAAATTACAAAACCTGGAGCCTTCTTGGCACGAGGACATGTGCACACAGCAAGATCAGGACACAACAGCAGACGTGCCAGCAGCTTGACAATTAACTGCAAGGAATCTAACAAAGTCCATTTTAATGCAAAACAAATACTCTTGAAGTTTTTTTCCAGAAGTTTTTAGTATTTGATTGATAAAACTAAGATTTAGTGAAGGGAAAAGGAAGTGAGTTGCTGAACCGCAAAATCAAATGAAAATTCATACCAGAGCAAGCTTGGCTGAGCACTAGGGAAGCCAGGAGATGCTCATACCATTTACCACTGTGTTCAAATTGTGGGCACCTTGTTCAAGAAGCTGCAAACTCCCAAATTTCCCAGTTGAGAGTATTTAATTATTTTTCATTTTTCCTTTGAAAAGAGTTCTCTACCTTAAAATAAGCAGAGTATCCTTGCCAAAGATCTTTCAGCCTCTTTAGAATAGGGCATTTAGATTACTGGGGACAAAGTGAGTGTCTTGAATGCTCTGTGTCAAGGCACGAACAAATGGCACAGAAACAGTAGTACAGTACAGAGTGAAACCTGACAACTTGGTGTTAAAGGAAAGGAATGCTACTGTATGGTTCGATTGTGATCAACTTATCTTCAAGTGGGTTTATTAGCAATTTAATGGAATATTGGTTATTCAAGAGCCATAATAGCCCTGGTTGAAATGACCCTTCTGCACGGTTTTCCCATACCCTCTGGAATGAGCAGAATGTGACAGTTGAGCTTTCAACAGGCTTCATGAATTTTAAATACTTTTCAGCTGTAAAATGGGGCACATGGCGTTTGGTCAACGATGGACAAGGAGCTGGCAGCCACTGAGGGTATTATGGGATATTGAGTGTCTGGGAGATAATGAATGCTTGGCTTATCCAGGTGCATTCTTGGCCTGCTGTGCATGTCCAGACAGAATGGAATATATTTCTCTGTCCAACATTTAACAATTGATCATTTTGTAATTGTAAGAAGAAGGTATTTAGAACATTATTTTCTCAGCATGCCTGTGTACGACTTAAATTTCATGTCATCATCTTTATCCAGCAAAATCTTCTCTGTTTTTCTGTAACAATGCATTCATGCCGCTTAAACTTTTCCACTAACCTGATTTTATGCTTAGTGGATCTTAGAGAGTCTTTTCTTCTAGTGACTTCAAATCTCCATCTTTTTAAGCATCCTTTTTTTTCCTCTTTGAATTTTTTCAACCTGACTGAGATCGTTTCCGCTTGCTGTGGGTTGAAATTTCAGCCCAATTTTTTGTAGCGAGTGAGCTGGTTGCTGCTCCTGCTTTGTGGGAAATAGTGTCCTTGCATTTTAAAGGCTAAATGGTGGAGGAGAGGAAGGGGAGACTCAGGCATGTTTTACGGCTGGTGAGCTGGGTAAAGTTGTTCTCGTGCACTTCAGTTCTGTTTAGATATTAAAACACAACATGTTCAAAGGACAACCAGATTGTGTTTTTAACTGCATGTACCGGGAAGAGGAGGTTGCTGCTTGAATTCATGAGACCAGTCAGACTGGAGCTCCGCTTCTGCTTGCTCAAGAAGCTTTTCTAGGACAGGGAACCTTAGAGGCTACCTGCCTCATTCTGCTTTTCCTCCATGTGCCAGCCCCTCTCTGTGCTGCCCCTGGTCCATCTTTTTTCATGTTTCCACTTCCCTATTAATCCTTGGTGGTACTGTGCTCACCCCAGGCTCAGGTCTCTCTCTCTCTGGGCAACGGACACTGCACCAGGTACATCAGCACATCGTTTGAGACTGATTCAGTAGTAGGGCAGTAAGTGGGTTTGGATCCATAATTAGCAGTGTGTGAGCAGTGACAAATGGGATAGCTCCTGTGTGGCCCTTTCTGAACTCTGTGGTTCATAAAACCCCAAAATTCTGCCAGAAACTGACCTGCTTGGTGCAAGCTTTGGGTAAGGGTGAAGCTGTCTCAGAGCTGCAATCTGAAAGCATTGGTGTGGGAYCTGTGTATCAGGAGAAACTAACAAATGGTCTTCTCCTTGAGGACACAGTACTTTGGTATTCCTTCTTGTCTGTCCTGTGGCCATGTTTGATGAAAAATGATTGAGCCTTGTGGAGGAGCCATGCTGGCTGTGCGCTGGTTGGTATTCCAGCACAGCTACTGGGCCCCTGCAACTCTGATTGATGCTCCTGTGCAACTGCCCCACCATCTGGATAAGGGCCTGGCCTTGGTCCTCTGTGTTGGCAGGCAGTGGCAGGGTGTGATCAACTGAAACTCCCAAAAAACTTTTTCTGGGTGTTGTGATGTTCAGTCTAGTTTGCTAAAGTCATGCTCAGATTACTGAGAACAGAGCAGTCCAGATATGATTTGTCTGGGTGTCTTGGGAGCAGCATATCATCCAGGAGCATGCTGCTGAGCAGCTGGCCATCCACTTTGGGACCAGCCTGCTGCTGGTCTTTACCTTTTCTCCCCTTCTCTAAAGAGGCAGTGGGATGGTCACACATGCCCTGTGTGGGTGAAAAGGGAGATTGATTACCAGAGCAAACTGTGGTCTGTCAGCTGGCAGAGACGGGAACGGCAAGTACAGGACGTCCTTACCAGGCTGTGCTGGTGGCCATTTGTAGGACAGAGCTGATGTTTCTTGTGTTGCACTTAACACATTCTTATTGCATGATCGTCATTGAAAAGCAGTGCTGGAGCGTCTTGTTCTTCTGCTGTTTTCCTGATGACCTTTCAAGAACCAGGGCCCTTTCTGGTATCAATACTGGGAGCAGGAGTTGGAAACTCTGCCACAACCCGCATCCCGCAAATTTCCGAGATCAGTATACATGAGGGTGTGTATCTGACCTACTTAAAGCAAGAATACAACCAGTAATGGGGTTTTCTTCTCAAAAAACCTCATAAATTTACAGCACTGCTTTATTTTCTTGGAAGCGTGTGCAAGTCCAGAAGGGCAATGCTTATCATCAAAAGGAGACAGACTTCCCTCATGTCCAAATGGAGCAGATTCGGGCAGGCAAGAATCAAGAACCTGGATCGTGACCAACACTGGTATCTGGTTTTGCAAAACTGAAGTCTATCCCTTCCTGGCCCCGGATTTGTCCATCTCTATTTATATCCTTTACTCAGACCCTTGCTGAAAAATGTATTATATATTGACAGTGGCACTTTGTGAACTCAGAGCTAATGGCTCCAGAAATAATCACCTTTGAGATTATTATAGTCTAACTTTTGCATATGTTAAGTCTGACATTTGCTTTGCACAGCTATGAATGACTGTTTAAAACACAATGAAGTAAAGACTGAAACACAGTATTTGTGATTTAACAAGCTGGAGAAATGGGTGGTGGATGTAAACTTTCAGGAGACAGTGCAGTAGTGTGTCTTGGACTGAGAGCCCTTTTTGTTAGAGCTGTGGTTGGTCTCTGGAGAGCTGAGCTGTTAGCACAGAGCTGAGCTCTGCTGGCTTAGAAACCTAATTTCGTCTCCGAGTCATTGTATGGTCTTCTGCTCTCCGAACTCTCTGCATCCTTTCATTTAAGATAGGGCTGCAGACATCTTCCCCCTTTCACTGAGAGCTTGCAGACAAAGGCAGATGGGTCATTGCAGTCATTAGAAGATGCCTGATTTGGTACCATCCACAATTTCTGCCAAGCCCCAGCTGTGCCCCTGCCCATGGGGCATTTTGGGAGCCTGAGTGGCGCCTTGCCCATGGCCCCACCACCCAGGCCTGGCACCCCGGGGGAAAAGCTGCCCTGCTTTTGGCAGGTGTGAGATGGTGTCTTGCAAAATCATTTCCCTGTTTCCCTGTCTTTTGAAAAGATAATTTCCTTCTTACTGTCAATAACAGAAATCCCATAATATGGTTAGTGCACAGGAGACCAGTAAATAATTTAGGAAGCAGCCTATGTTTAGAGTGCATCAAATACTAATACAGAGAAGGAAAATTCCCCGCACATCAGTTACAGTAATTGGTGGAAGGCACCAGTCYGAAGGGTAATGAGCTCCATTTTTAAAGCACGAGGAAATTAGATTTTTATAAATGTCAAACGCAGTTATTGTCCTCCTTCCTTGAAACAGAGCTGAGCTGGCTGGAGCCCATTGTCTCTCAATCAGCTTTGCTATGGATTAGACACATCCCGTCTCACACCAGGAATGTGCTTATTAGAAAAATATCACTGCACAAAGCATACAAGCTTTAACACTCAACCCATGTACTAATGGATACATGTACAATAAAACCCAATATCATGTTACAAACCTTAGGCTGACCTGAGATAATAAGATACAGAAATCTGAAAGGATACAGATGAGTGCTCTCTTTGTGTGCAACAATTCTGACTACCTGGGATTTTAGTTTTCAAATAAAGGAGATAAAGTGAGGGAAGGTGACTTTTCCTCTTGGCTGCCTATGAAAAAAAGCAGCGAGTCTTCTTCATAGTGAATTTGCTTGTAATCAGGTCATGTCCAAATATTTTGTGTATTTTACTGGTGTCTCCTGGGTAACTGCAGTTTCACAGACGACTTTGTCAATCCACCGTTTTTCAGTTCTTTCCTGGAAAAAAAGCAAGAGGTGATTATTTGTTTATACATCAAAGCTAGCTCTGTGAATTAGGCTTTCATTCACAATGAATGAAAATGTTACCAATATGTGTTAAGACACCACACTTCAGAAAAATGGCTATCAGTTATTTGGGAAGGGTAAAATGTGAGGAGAATAGAGGGCTTTGTAAAATCAACCCCCTTTCTTACCTCCCTATTTTTAATGTYTTACTCGAGGATAACGATCATTTGTCCATCCTTAGCTAGAGATTCTATCTTGTTTCCTCTCTGTAGGAAGTCTATTAGAAAGTAGCACAATCCTTCTTGAAGTGGGAAGGCTTAAGGATGGAGCCAAGTTCTAGATGCCCTTTTGCGGTGATGAGATACAGATTCAAGCTACTTGTGTGGACTTTACCTCATCCTAACCCAACTCTGAATGCTGCATATGCTGTTTCCAAGGTGGTAGTGTGTCAAACACGTACTCTGCACGTGCTGTGTTGGAGACCCTGCTCAGGACTGCTTCAGGATGGCTTTAGAGATGATGTCATGGGGGTGATGCAAGTCTGTGCTGTCACCTGTACAAGAAACTCAGTGACATGCAAAAGCAGACGGGCTATTCAGTTCTAGTTTGTTTTTCTGGAATCCTTTATTTACAAGTGTGCCTTTTTTTTTCCCCAGCTGTCTTTTTAATAATGTCATGTCTTCCCTCCAATCTTCTTCATGCCAACTTGTGCCTTTTTTAATTTCTGCTTCAACTGAATGAAGTCAGCTTGAGACTTCTCTTTTATACAAGCAAGGGATATTGAAAGATATTCCTAGCATGCATGTGTCAGGAGACATGTGAACAGAACTTTTCACTTAAAACTCTAGGAATGTCTACTGGTTGCTTAAAGTCCCTGGAAAACAGTGGTCCATAGGCTTGAATCCATTAACATCCATCATGGAAAAGTGATCCAGTTGTTTATATGGCAGTAATTTTATTTATTTAAATTTGGTTTCATAGGATAAAACAAACCCAACTRTTGAAGGAAAACAATGTGAGGATCTTACAAATATCTTCAAAGCCTTGGACACCATGAAGCAAATTAAACTAGTTTTCTGTGGCTTTGGACAACTTTCAGTTCTGATAACTTTYCTTAATGTCTGTACTACAGCTGCATCAAGGCCTGTAAATTAAATAAAGAAACAATTCAAGGGATCTCTGATGTAGCCTGGTAGCTAAATGGTAATCAGCAGCTGGTGATTAAAACATCCTTATGACTCAAATCACAAATCCAAAGTCAGCATTTACATTCCACTATCCTCATTAGCTAGGCACTTTAGTTAATTGGTACTCCAGCGCAAGTGTTATTAGTTGGCCATTCTGGGCCAGGGATGTGAAGTGCTGCCGTGTCCCTGCCTGCCTCTCCCTGGGGAGCTCTGTGCTGCCCCTGCTCACTGTGGCGGGATCTCTTCTCGGGACTGAGCATCATTCGCAATGCTCAGGTAAAAGCAGGTTTCCCACCTGCTAGAGGGACCTCACCCTCACACTGGTGACCGGTTTTTGTTTGCTCTCATCCCAGGAATTTCTGCGCGTCCCTGGTCCCAACTCTCATCACAATTGTTGCACATTCCTTGCCCCGTTAGGTCTTCAGGCAGCCTTGCAACACGAGGCACCTTCACGTCTTGTCTGCAGGCTGCCCCGGTTTTACACCTCTTTGCTCTCTCAGATGTTGTTCTGTGGTCCAGAAAAGCTTTTGCTTTTGTGTCTCCCCACAGAAAGTGGGTATGGTGTTCCTCTGCCACAGTAACATCCACAGCTCTGCTGATGCTTCGTGCTTGTGGAGACATGGTTGGGGACGAGGGCAGGACTGGTGTGGGGAGCAGGTGTATGGCAAGGGCAGCCACTGGCTTGATTTCCTCTGCAAGCCTGGACAGCTGCTGTTGGGAGCACCTGCTTGGCAGCACATCTCCTGAAAGGGCCTTCTCTTCTGGGTGTTTCAGTTTCGGAAGCTGCTGGAGGTTGTGGATTACCTGGAGATAGGTGAGCATGCAACAGGATGGGTACATCTGGTTTATCTTGCTRTCTGGCCAACTGCCTTGAATAACCTCATCTGATGGGTATATTTATTTATTCTAACTGCCTGTGGCTGATGTCCCAATTGTGAGTTTGCTTGTCCGCCTCATGTYGGCACAAAAGAGTGAGTCTGTGTGTTCTTGGAATGGAACCCTGCTTTTATAATGCTGCAACTCTATTACTCCATATTAAGCAGTTGTTTTCTTCTTTGGGGTCTGATGACTCTTATGCRTGTAGCACCTGCACAGTAAAACCCACTGGGCTTCACAGACAAAAGAAATCATTTTGCTATCAGAATACGGATGTTATGAAATGTTGTCATGTTTGTACAACAGCGGTTTTCCAGTATTACCTCAGCTGTTCCCCATTTACTTTTAAAATACCACATGGGTCCAATCCTCATTACAAACCTAATTTGAAATAATGCTGGAGATAAAGCAAGGCTAAGAAAGATGAAGCCTTTCTACGACGTCTGAAGACTCTTGAGTGCCAGGTTTCTGCTTGAAGTCATTTTAGCATCAAGTGAAAGACAGAGGAGCACGTTCATTAAAGCTTTCTGGGCACTTCTGATTAACCATGGTGAAGAAGTTTCACTGAACATGGAGATGCTGCTGTGTGGCATCAAGTTCACAGATTTCTGTGGATGAGCTCTTACTTTTATTGACATTCTGCAAGTTGTAGTTTTAAGCTTTTGGTGAGTGGTTGGTTGTGAGTAGGTGCTTCTTTTGACTTACAAGGCACCACAGTGGTGTGGTTTGAACACAAAAGTGTTGGCCCCCGTTCTGGATGGCTAATGACATGAGCCTCTATAGAAACAGATTCTTATCTAGGCATCCTCAGCRGCCCTCAATGGGGAACAGGAAACCTACTGAAGCTGCATTCCCCTCTCTTCATACAAGCTATATTCCCTGCTCCTTCTTTCAGCAGGAAACAGGCTCAGACTTCCAGCCACACATGTGGCTCTCCACAGCATATAGGCATGAAATGTCTTGTAATTCTGAAGCAAGGTAGCTCAAAAATGCAAGGAGAACTAGTGCTTAGTAAAATTGCAAAGCCAAAGAAGAAGTTGAATGTTTGCTGATTAAGGGATTGCTGACTGAAGAGGGGCTTGTGGTAGAGTTGCCTCCATGCCACCTCTTGTGTCTGAGCAGTGTGGAAGGAATGAACCTCACTCTGCTGCTGGTGCTTTTTTGGCCCAAATGCAAGGGACAGGATTTACAAGAGGATATTACTGTGCAGAGAGACTGGGCTTAAGATGTGTTTTGGACCCACATCTATCCACCCTGAATGCTGCATGGCTTCCGTGCAAAGACAAGAGCCTGATCTCTGGCACTTGACCACCTGTCCCTCCAGAGCACAGAGGCCTCTGGAGAGAGGTGGGCAGCTGTGATGGGCAGGGGCACAAAGGACCCTGTCATCCATCTTGCAAAAGGTGCATTAAAGGGCTTTAATTCTTATTAATTGTATGTATTTCTGGCAGGTTTTTAAAAACTTTTTCAATGGTACAATATGTTCTAAATAACTTTTTTTTAAACAGGTTGAAGCCATGAAGAGAGTACTAGAAAGTCTCAACCTTAATATAGTTGAGATGGTGGATGAAAATGCAACCTTGGATGGTGGAGACGTCTTATTTACAGGTATAGTGATGGYGAATTTGCTTGTTTATATGTTCTGACTGCCTTAAAGACTGCAGGTTTTCTGGTATTGGCATAATAAAATGTCATTCCTGTGGTTTGTTAAATGGGTTGTTTACTAAATGTCACAAAGGTAACTGAGACATGAGTTCTCAGTGCAACCCTCAATGTCCTGCCTAATGCCTGAATAAATGGAGTAGCAGTACACACTACAAAGAACAGCACTGTGCATACAGATTTTATTTTAGCTTGTAAAGTGCCAATAAGAAAAATGCTTTCAGTAGTCAACTGTCTACAGTTGTTTTATATTTCTTATTACAAGCAGCTAATGTTCACCAGGCTCATTTTCAGGACTTGTAAAAGCTTGATGCAGACAATTGTCACTAGTTCAATGAATTAAATGCAAAAAAAAAATGCATTTCTGCTTTATCAAGAAAGTGGCAGAGTTGCCTGTCAGATGTCATGTGCCAGACAACTTACATGCATGGTTGCCTTCAAAGATGAAGATACTGACTGTGGTTTTTATGTCATTAAACCCATTAGGCGTTTTCTCACATCGGCTGCGCACAGGGTCGCTCCCCGCCTGTGCTGGATGAGCCTGTTTGTTTTGATCAGCATCACAGTAGACTGGCTGCTTGCCTTAGTTCATCATGGGGAAAGAAGAGTCTCAAAAGAGGCAGCCCAGGAAGGGAGGCCTTTCTTATGCAGTGCAGATCCAGCACTGATTTTCTCTGGAGCTGGAGGATGCCRGTGGCTGCAGATCTGCCTTGAGACCAGAGGAAATCTCAGAGGGAGAGGGAAATGGTCAATCAGTGGTGTACTAATCCAGCCCAGCTGTTGTCTCTCCTGACCCAATGACCACTCCAGAGATTTAGAAGAGGAAGCTATTTATGCTTCTGGTGAAATGTGTCTTCTGGAAAAAGATTAATTGCTTGAGATTATCAGCTCACAATTGCAGGTTGCATTCTTTTATGCTGAATTTTCAGTTTAACTACTCAGCTTGAGAAAAGAAATATAGAAAATGAAAATCCATGAAAGATTGCTTCAGAATGTCTCTAAAGCTGGCCTGCTTTTTTCATTCCAGGCAGAGAATTTTTCGTAGGTCTTTCCAGGCGGACAAATCAACGTGGTGCAGAAATTCTGGCTGACACGTTTAAGGTTTGTAGATTCATTCATGCCACCAGAAATATAAGCTGTCATTCACTGAACTAATGTAACAATTATACTGGCCAAGATGTTTGTCATACTCATGTACTTTATTTAAGACCTAATTAAGAAAACCTCAAAGGTACAAGTTGCTGAAAAGGTTTGAAAATCCTCTAAAGTGATAGATGCTGAAGTTGGATCTGAAATGTGAGATRGCTGCATAAAAGTAAATTGGATAGTGGGAGGCTGTTATTTTTCGAGAGCATATAAACACTCATSTTCTTCATGTTCTCATGTATCAGCTGTGTGTTCTTATTGCTGGTCCCTGGAGAGGTTTTATGTACATACTGTTTAATTAAGCGTTTTAATCTATTTCTTTATAGTTGCAGCAATAGTAATATTTGAAACATGTTCTGGATTTTGTGCCAGTGCTCCAGACAAGACAAACTGGTCCAGAGGAGTGTGTCACACTTAAACAGTTGACACTGTGCCCTGGGGTTGATATTTTGCAGAGAGTAAAATTAATTACGAAATGTCTCAATATAATTATGGAACTAGGACTCTTCAAAAATATTTATGGCACCATTCTTGACTCCCACACAGGATTATGCTGTCTCCACAGTCCCTGTTCATGATTCTTTGCATCTGAAGGGCTTTTGCAGCATGGCTGGACCAAACTTGATTGCTATTGGATCAAGTGAAGCTGCACAGAAGGCTCTCAAGGTAAAGCACATAAGAAAATTTTCTGAACRGCAGACCTCTTTCTGGTTTGGTGGKTTTTTTTGTTTTCATATCTGTTTAAGGATGCTGGAATTTTAAAATAGATACAGATCAGTGAGAGAGGAAACAACAAGTACATGTTATAGACATAAAGAAACATGTATAGACATAAAGAATGTCTATATCAGGCAAGAGAATGGTGATGTTAATTTAACTTCAGTTATCTTAAGGAAATAAACGGATTATACAGGTTATTATTTACAGCTTTTTTGACTAAAAAAGTGATAATTTGGTGGCAGAAGGGAGGAAGGAGATATAATCAGACCAGTGGAGATATTTACTTCAGATGTTGCCATGAGGAAACTTAGCATTTGAAATTCACACAGGGGAAGTAAAAGTTTTGTCATGAAGAAGGAGGGAGGGGGGTCCGATCGCTGTTGATCAGCAAAGATGACCTGTGTGTGCACTGTAGATTTCCTGGATAAATCAATAGCTGCAGGGCCCAGAGTCCAGGACTCCCTGTCCCTCCTTCCTTCATCACCTGGCTGCGAAGTAAAGTGCCTTCCTGGTCATACTTTTTCCTCTCTGGTCCCGTGAGTGTCTCATAATGGCATGGCTTCAACAGGAAGAAGGGAGAGGAGTCTCACCTCGGTCTGGCCAATAGTTTGAGTCTCTGAACATTTTCCTATAAAGTGAGAGGTGTGGGTTTGAACCTTCAGGCTAAGAGGCCTCCTGTATCTGAGTTTCTCTTTACTGGTAGGCACGGAAACCAGTAATCTGCYGTGTAGCAGGTCAGTGCTCACTGACCATCATCCTCAATGGGAAATGTTTATTGCTGCTGTAGTTTGCACTGGGCTCAGTGGCTTTCATGCCTGCTGGGTGTGTATAGAACAAATCTACCGAATTAAACTTCGTCAGGGATGTGGGCACAGAGACACCTGAGGCCACGAATCTCATTATGCTTATAGGAAACAGCTCATGGAGAGGTCAGCATCACTGCTCCTGCAGGCACCGATACTTTGCAGCAGAAACTTTGACTGGGTACCAAAACAGCAAAGAGCAACTGGGACCTTTTTTATCAGGACTTGCCTAAAAGGTTAAACCAAAATTTACTTTTCAGTAATGGCAGCAAGTCCTGAATTTTCAGCTTATGATTATACTGATTCTTTTGCCAATAAATAAGAACCTAAGTACAGGCTTTGCTCTTTGGTTTTGCAGAAGCCTCCTTGATATGCAACATGATGACTAATGCATGGAGGAAGCCAGCTGTGTGTCCCTAATAGGAAATGAGGAGTGGTAGAGTCTCTACTGTACTAGTGAGAAAGCTCTTTGAAATCTGCTCAGTTTAAATGCAACTTATGCAACCCAACTTGTATCTCTTGCCCTGGTTCTAAAGCATGAATTATTTTTAAGAACAGCATTGTTGTCAGTACCCGACGTACTGCTCCAAATCTGTGCCAGGCAGAACATTTGCAACAGGAATAGAGTGTAACTCTGAAAGCAACAACCCTGGTCCTCAAAGAACGTAGGAACCTATACCGCATGTCTTGTACGCTTCCTCAGTTTTAGTAAGCTAGTGAAATTTATTACTTTAAAACATCTTTAAATGTTTGCAAGATGAAGGTCTGGCAGATTTTTGTCCTTGCTGCCATGCTGTGATATTTCATTCCACTTTTGCTTTTCAGATCTTAAACATTTTCCTCATGGGCATAATCTTGGGACTTTTCATTGCCCAATAGCATTATTTTTACTATTGGTGCTCAGCAGAGATTTGTTGGGGCGCTTTTTTTTCTTTTTTTAACTTGTAATAGTTCAGGATTTAAAATACCTCAGTCCCCAGCTATGATAAAAAGAACATTTCGTATCTCAGTCTCCCTTGCTGGACATGGGTTGAGTTGKGGAGGCAAAGAAAGTGGAGTCTTTGCTGGCTTAGACTTGCAGCCTGGCTGCAATTAAGGTGATAGGATCACAGCCTGTTTGCTACACCTGAGCTTAGGAAAGCTCCTAAGCCAAGAGGATGGTCCCTTGACTTCCCAAATAGTTTGGAGTGGCTCTAAGTTTGCTCATCCAATTCATTTGAACAAGCTGACAAAGTTACTCTCGTATTGGAAGTCACTATGTGAAGCTCTGGGAGCACATTTCCAGCTTATCACCCGTGACTTCTCCCCTGAGAGACTTACAACAAATCGTTTTGGTTGTGCAGGTCTGATGTTCCTGATGCTGTGAGATTGATTTAGTCTGGGATGAAAAGTGTCCTGCATCTTTCCCTGTGAAATTTACACTATCCCAAATATTCAGGCTCAAACTCAAGATGCATCATGAACAGCAGCCTGACGAAGTTTGCAGGTATCCAGAAAGCCCTGTATAGAGTGTTTATAAACACGAGCAAAATTCAACTACAATACTGGTTGCTCAGTGCTGCAATTTGAACTTGAGCCAGGGCTAATCTGAGAACTCATCCATTTGATTAAATCCTTCTACACTGCTCAGCTAATCATGTTGCAGTGCATCAATTTAGCTATTGTAACCAAAAATATTTTTTGGATAAGTTGATCAAATACTGCTGGTAACTAACCATCAAGTAAACATCAGCATTAATGAAGGTACAGTAATAAGCAGGTATCTTTTTAAAAGAACATGGTAATGAACAAAATAATCTAGCAGTCTTTGATTGTTGGTGGATATATTTTTTAAAATAAATCAACTCTGTCAATTTTCAGTGTGTTTCTCTGCACTGGACATTTGGCAGCACATTTGCATGTGTGTGAGGGTCATGTTTGCTTGCACCTTGCCACCTGAAATGGGGGACTTTGGCCCAGAGCAGCATTTCTGTCCCATAGCATGTGCCCTTCTCATGCTCCTAGAGGGCTGATGGGTTACGTCAGGCTGCCATGTCACAGTCTGCATGGAGTTACCCAGAATGTGTTTCAGTGAGTTGGATACAACTCCACTCTCATCCTGGGAAACCTCTGGCTGTTCCTCCAGGAATCTGAATCTCTTCAGAGAAATTACTGGCAAACAAAGGGTAAATTGTCTGTCTTGGAAATGACGGCATTTGCAGTGCTGCTTATCACCAGCTTCCCCCAATGTTTGAATTCTTGCTTTTTTACAATATATTTGTATTTGTTCACTTGCCTCCAAAGCAAAAAAAATTCAGTTGGCAATCAGTTTTTTGCAGTCTTGTGGAAGTGCAAGTGCAAGAGGATCTTTGAGGCACTGACACTCAGAATTAAAAGCTACTCCCTGGATTCACCAGATCGGCTGAGCTGTAGCAGCGCTGTCAGCCGTTCTCCTGTTACCCAGCACAGTCTGTGGCAGTATAGTCCCCTGAGCTTCTGTCAAGTCTGTTGCCTGGCACAGCACAACATGCCACTCCTTTATTGTGATAGCTTGTTATTTTGACCCCTCCTACATGTTGCCATTTTTCATGACTGGAAATGCAAGATGATTCAGCTGTCTCTTTAACCATCTCTGGTAATAGAGTTGTTTTCACATGTCCTGTTAGGCGACAAGTGAACTGCTACATCATGCTATGCTAGCACTTTATATTTAAAATAGCATTTATCTTCCTAYGAACAATCTTGTTTGAAATAGAAATTTTTCTTCATTGTTCTTACTGGTGCAACTTACATATCCTTACAATACTTTAAAAATAGAAAAAAATTGCATCTGGTGCTCACATATGGCCGAGTGCAATTGATCATGAGTTTAGTGCAGTATGTGTAATGTAAAGCACTGCAAGTGAGCTGGGAAATGAATGCACAGAGTTTAGGATAATAGACTA
Organism: Amblyornis subalaris; assembly: GCA_018881555.1. Taxonomy (NCBI): domain Eukaryota; kingdom Metazoa; phylum Chordata; class Aves; order Passeriformes; family Ptilonorhynchidae; genus Amblyornis; species Amblyornis subalaris. Next base: position 11,349,490 of record JACAXG010000004.1, on the reverse strand, counting down.
CATGCTAGAAGCAGATAATAAATCAGAAATGACATTTTAACCATTAAAACCTCTTCAGGCTCTGGCAAGTGTAATGTATTTATTTGGACTGCAGCTGAAAAGTGGCACTTGAGGAGACTTAGTGAAAGAAAGAGACAAATTAAGTGCAGAAAGTACTGGGGCCTCTAGTGACTATCATATCTGAAACTTTAACTTCCCTCTGCTGTTTTCAGCATGCATTTAATTCCTTCCTGTAGTTAAACCTGTTTATAATTCCGTGCGTGTAATTCCACATTTGAACATTGGCCATGGGTATTGAGATGATGAAGCCTGGGATTATTTTTTCTGTTCCCTCAATGAGGCCAGGATTTCCTACAAACATGTCACCTTTGGGCTCTGATCCTGTACTGTTGGAGTTGCTTTACTGTGAGCATGAATGAGGACAGATTTGGGCTGTGACAGTGACAGTGCCCGTGTAGGGAGATGATGTGGCAGTGCTGCAGGTGAACACCCTGCACTGCTTTTTCCACAATGAGGGACACAGCCCCGGCGGTCTTGTTGGGACAGCAGAAGAGCAGGAGCTGGTCCAGGACATAATCCAGTTCAGGTTCCAGCAGCAAAGGCAAATGCTAGGCAAGGTGATGATGGGAACCATGACACAGCATTTGTTGCACAATCCTTTCTGTATTTTCTTGCTTTATACTAAATCCAGAAAAGCCACATTTGTGGCTGTTCATATTGGTTGGTACAGAGCACAATTTCCCTCCACTTTGTGATGAGTGAAGACTTGGACAGCAGCAGATGATTGTGGACACAGTCCTTGATCAAACCATTCTCTGTCACCCTTTGGATAACCCAGTAGCAATCCCAAAGGATCTGAGGGTTGCACATGTTGTTCTCAGCTGTGACATGCTCAACTATTCCCTTGCAAGCAGTATGGATTGTTTTTGTTGCAAATTCCTGCTAATGAAGTTGTTCTCTTGCCTGTTGGGAAATGAGTCTGTCCTTTGGGTAGGCTGTGATATTGGGCATTCTCCAAAGGACCAGCCCCAGGGTCTCCCCACAGGACTGGTAGAGAAAGCCTTGGTGTGAACCCACTGATCTGGGGTAATGCAGGGTGCCTGGTGATTGCTGATGGATCTCGGAAGGGAGCAGAGGACCTGGAAGGAGGGTAGGAAACCCAGCATGGTGTGGCTGGGGATGAGGGCTGCAACAGGGAGGGTACTCATCCCACCATACGGCCTAAGGCATATTCCCTCTGAGATCTGGAATAATGGACTGGCATGTGAAACATCTGGGCTTTCAGCTGGTCATTTGAGAGGAGTGGATGCTAATTACAGATGCAGCGTGGCTGTGGCAGATGTCAGGACTGAGCAGCATTGCTAGGCAGGGTGCAAGGCAGAGAGGGGATGCAGCTGATCTTGAAACCCCTCGTGTCCCCTCACAGACTTGTTCCCAGCAGGACCCTGAGCGGTGATGACGTCTGCACTTTGGTGCTGGTCCTTGGTATCCCGGAGTCCAACCTCATTATTCAATGGGATTTCTTTATGGTCAGGAGTGTGTCAGAATAYGTACGGTAGTGCAATGTCATGACTGTAGGAAATACCTTTCTTTTTTCCTCCCACTTTCAATAAAAGCTTGGACATGATTGTCCTGCCTTGTTCTTGACTCTCATTCAGTATCTTCTGGTGGGAGTGGAGCTGCTCATTCATTCCCTAAATTATTCCCTGAAGGACACTATTGCTAATGCAGCTGTTTTGACAGTGGTCAAGGGAGGCTTATCAAAACCACATCTTAAGGAAAAAATAGAAAGGAGTCTCYTTTGGGTAACTAGGCCCTTGGTCTGTATCCAAAGCTATGATCAGAGCAGAGCTTTTAAAGACTTGAGCACAAGGAGTTGTTCTCACATTGGCAGTTGCCCCCATTCCTTTGATTAAATGCCTTTTGTTCTTACTCCATCTTGTGTAACTGAAGTCTCTGCAATGTGCCAGCTTTGAAGAGCTGAGTACTGTTTCCCTGCATGAGAGGAGGGTTATAGTGCCTGGATAAAGCAGAGGGGTTCCCAGATCTGCCACAGAAGTGCCTCCAGAACGGAYGCCTAAGGGAAAACTTCATCTCTCTGGTGTTCTTAGAAAGCAGCCTGTACCACAGTGCAGCAGGAAAAGGCTYAGCTAAATCTGCTCTTCCTATTGTCTGTATAGCATCTGTCTTTTCTAGTAATGCACAAGTTTGCATGAAAACATTATCTCTTCTTCCTTAAGAATTCATCATTTGTGCCTCTGCTTATTCCCCACATGAAGTCATAATCCTCTATTTATGCTATCACAATGGGTTGCTGTGGAAATGATTACTAATATTAATAACCCAAGAAGATGACATCAGGTAGGGAATTAGCAGAAAGTGCAGATGAATGGTGACTTTTCTGTAATGCAGGAACAAAGGTTAGTGAAATACAAAGAACCATTGACAACTTTCCCCTTAAAGCTAGATTTTCCTTTCACATTGGAAAATGAGACTTTGCTTCTCTTTGCCTTGTAGATAGGAAAATGAATCAATTTATAAAATTCTGTGCACTTTCCTTTATCTGCTTCTGATTCTTCGTTATTTTATGAATTAGGGGTACACAGCATCTCAGAGGATGTAGGTCTCCACTGAGCGCCAGAAGACTTCCTACCTTATAAACAGCTAGTTGTATTTTACTTTAAATTCATTTTAGATGTTGTGATAGACACTGCACTTATCTGAGTGTGAGTGTTGTTCAGTTTGTATATGTGCAAAAAAATCTAGTCTTTTGGAAGATAAAGACTCAAAAGTATATCTTTATAGACTAGAGATTGTTGTATTAAACAGTTTTGTTTGTTTGTTTGTTTGTTTGTTTTTAAAGGGTGAGGAAGGTGTTCCTTTCAATACCTGTTTTTCCTCACCAGTAAGGCTGTCAGCCACAGGAGCTGGGTCAGAGGCTGACTGAGAAGATGTCATTTGGCTTGCGTAAATGGGGTCTCATGTTTCTATTCCTTTGCTTCTTTTTTTTCCTTTGACTATTCTCTCCCTAGGTTCCTGTTCCAAAAGACAGGATGTTCGTGCTCTCGCCTTCTTGACTGAAAACAACAGCTCACGTAATCCGCTTCCTTCCCAGGTCATGGTTTCCCTTTGCAGTGATCCTAGGGCAGAGCTGGCAGGCAGGTGACAGCGTGGCCGTGAGGGCAGGTGGCTCAGAGGGACAGAGCAGGGCAGGTCTGCATGTCAACGGCACTCGGTGCCCGTCACATCTGTGGTGATGCAAAAGGTGTCCTGCGCCAGGAAAAGCCGAGGAGCAGGGTGGGAGAGGTTGCTTAAAGGAACTCTTCCTTCTGGAAAACATGACTGAGAGGGTGCAGCACAGAGGCAAAGCCCAAAACCCAGCTGCTGAGACCGTGGGTGGTAGGCGGAAATTAAAGCAACACTCTGGCTGTGTATGGATTAAGAAATTTGGCGTCCTAACCATTGCAGACCAGGGCACTGCTGGCTTCAAATAGCTCTTGAATGCAGTTTGCATCTATAGGTCTATGCTGTCCTATCCTACATCTCTATCAGACTTTTAGGTACCTGACAGGAAGGCTTAGATCATTCTCCTTTGATTTATGCTGCTCAAAGTGGCTGTGTTGTCCCCTTCCTACTGAGTCTACTATGCTGTTGTCTCTGCTGTCTGTCTGCATGTCAGGAGTGGCATTCCTGATAGATCTCGACATTCAAGCAAGGTTGCTGGCTTTTCCAGCTCTGCTCTTCTGTCCCCTCTGGTCAGCCTGGCCAAGTGTTTCATGGTCACTACTGCATTTCAAGGAAACTTGAGAAGCTGCTGAGTCCCTGCATGAGGCACATAGATAGCACTGTGGCACAGGTCACCAGCCCCGCTCTGTCCTGCACCTTCTTGTGTTGAACCCAAAGGCTGCTGCTTTCTCTCGSCAGTGCCAATTGTTTCTCCACATATGAAGAAATGAGGAAGGAACTTAATGGACAGACAGGGCAATAAAACAGTGAATGAATTTCAGTTTAAGTGTAAAGTGATGTGCAGCAGGGCCAGGGAGAATGACAACTCTGAATGTTACTCTGACATTATTCTGAACATCAGATATTAAATAATGTGCTTTGACTGATCATTACTGCAGAAATGAGATCCTGGGCTTGTTGAAATTTGTAGCTCGGTTGAAAACCAAATGGAGAACGTCATTATGCCAGTGATAAAGCTGGGGTGCATCTGCATGTTGGCTGTTGTGTGCACTTTGCATGCACAATCCCTTCATTTCAAAAAAGGTAAAGTAGAGCTGGAAAGATCAAGAAAAGTTCAATAAGGACCAACAGATGCCTGGACAGCCTGCGTAAGGAGACAAACTAAGCAAACTATGACTATAATCTGAAAAAAAGACAACTAAGATGGGCTCATAGATGCCTAAAAGGTCAGGAATTATGTGGAAAAGGTGACCGGGGATCAATTGTTTACTGTSTCTTCCAGTGCAAGAACCAGGAGAGCTCTAAAAGTATGTAAAGGTAAGCTCTAAAGGGGCAAGTTCAAAAAAAGGAAGGAAGGAAAAGAAATGTTTCCTTACACAGTACCTGTTTGAACTCTGTAGCTAGTTTGCTACATGTTCAAAAGCAAACTGGGCATACTCTTGGGCTTGGTACAGTGCTGAGCTGGTATCACTGTATGACAGCTGATGAGTTGAGGTTCCAGGGAACCATGCACCAACTCTGGGTCACCTCCAGTCCCTATCTTGGGATGCAAAAGTGGGTGTCATCACCTCTCACCTGAGGCTGGAAACACCCCACCATGCAGCACTAAAAAAGAAGCTCTTCCATGTGCTGCAAGCATTAAAAAAAGAGCAGATTTGGTAATCAGCAATATTTTCCGGRTAACAAGCACTAATTTAGCTTTCTTAGCTGTCCCTACAGGTGGCAATGGACTGGCCAGGTGCCTGTCCTCATCTTTTGCCTTTGGCCTGTAAGGGCATAGGCCCAACGTTGTTCCCAGACAAAAGCAGTCTTTCCTCCGAGCAGAAAACAAACATGTTGTCCTTTCAAACTCCCATCCAGCCTGGGGGCATGTGGCTGCCTATTGCTGAGTCATTCTTCTCATCAGTTTTAGTTGCCCTGCACCACAAAAATACTTCATTTTTGTCATTGTAGGCAAAACCTTGATGTARTTTAATCTTTTCTCACACCTTTCAATCTCTTGGATCCCAGGCCAAATGTTGCTTAAGCATCAGTGTAAAACAGGCCAAAGTTTAGTGTGCCTGGAAAGAAAGAAAGAAAAAAGATGGGATAGAAAAAATACCTTAAAATACCTTAAACAGTTTGAAGTGACTAGTTTTCTTTTAAGAATACTGTGACTTGAAGGATTTAAGAAAGGATAGCTGAAAGCTGGTGAGGGAATGATCCTGTGGGTGTAGTGTTACATGCATTCGACTTGAGCTTAGATTTGATTTCTCTTTTAAATGTTGGGGACCAGGAGAACAGGGGCTAATCAATACAAAAGTCGAACCCTGAAAATCTGGGCTTCTGCTTCTCTATCAACATCACACAGGCACTTTTAAGTGCAGTGTTCAATGCCCTGTTAGCAAAGGGAACATTTAGTGTTTGGTTTTGCTTGTGGGGTGTCGGAGACAGAAATGTGCATTGCAGGTGTSGTGGGTTTGGTTGCTCTCTGTCCCACAGCAATCTGGATGTGAGTAGGTCTCGGAGCGAGTAGGCAGCAGGGCTCAGAATGGGGCCTTCCTCATGGAAGGGGGAAAATTTGTAGTTAGGCTTGGCCTGTTTTGAAAGTGCATGCAGTCATCTTAGCTCTGTCAGTGATAATAGGCCCTAAACGCATACGCATTTTTCCTTCATGCATAATGCTGCTTCATAGTTAGGATTATTTAGCTTATCCATTACCTCAGTTGTCTGAGGACACCCTGTAAAAAAAACTATAGAAAAGGCATTTTAGGCTATGTGAATGACTTCAACGTAAGGAAAGCRTGACTAAGGGCTGAGAGAATGTGCAATGAAAATTACCCTCTTCAGGCTGAAGAAAATTCCCAGAAAAATTAGGCGTGTGGGAAATGCCTGGCTCTTAACATAGCTGGTTGTACATCATTTCTGGACAGAAACCCAGCCCTCCACAAATGCATCATGTGAGTGCTATAGTCTTTGTAAACTTGTCATTTTCAAAAAAAAAAAAACCCAAAACATATTTTGGGGCGTATCTGATAGAAAATACAATCAAAGGACCTTGCTTTTATCTCCTTTTCTCTGCCCTGGAGTCAATCTGGCCAGGCACATGTACTTACTAATTTCATATAATAGAAACAGAGAAAATCCCATGGGTCTGTAAAGTACCCTGATTGTGTCATATTGGTGCATTTCTACTGCATCCAGAGCCTCCCTGTGGGGCAGGTTTGGGGCATTATTGCCTGGGTGCACTCTCAAGTAAGTGTTTTTTGAAATTTTCCTTCAACAGGCAGGCATAGTTGTAACAGCGATGAAAGCTTGCAAATATGATTTCCTTTTTGTCTTAAGAGCTGAGGAAGACAGTAATCTCGTATTGTCAAACCTCCAGTTACTAATGAAAGCTTTCTTGTAGTGTTGTTCCAGCTAGCTGAGATCCCAGTCCCGCTGTCATAGCTGTGTACTCAAACTCCTGTGCTGTTTCGTCTGACTTTCTCAGTCATATTTTTTCATTTGTTTCTGAAYTAATTCAGCCACCACTTGTGCTTTTTATGTTGAAAACAATCCTCCTAACATGCCCTTGCCATCCTCTCCCAGGCTCCCTGAAGCCAGTCCTTGAGGCACAGCTAGAGCCCTGCCACTTGTCCATTTCTGCTTGCTGCTGCAGTTCTCACTTCAGCATTTTGCAGAAGCAAATGTATGGGAGAGATGTCTTTACCCTTCTGCTTAAGAATTCTTTCATAATTTCATATGGAAGTGTTTCAGAGTGATTCATAATATACTTCTGCTGAATGAGCTGTTCCTACAGAAAACCTACAATATCAGAATTCTGTTTCCAACAAGGAGTGGAGAAAGAACAACTGTTTGGGAGCTTAGTGAAATCCAGACATATGGTGGTTTTTCTTCTACTGAGACATGTATTTTAGTGTAGATTTAATAAATGTTTCCTTAATCAAGACTTAAAAATATTATATAGGAGGGAAAACGGAAGTTGCAGGTAGAGGACGTGTCTGCTGGCTCTGGTAGAAGAGCCACACTAGGTGAAGGCATGTCTCCGGCTGCTAAATGTCTGCAACATCAAGGAAAGCAGAATAAAACACATCTTGGCAAAATAACAGAAACGAAATTATAAAAAAGAAAAGCAACTGTGCTAAGCACATGAAAATACAAAATCACATGTGGTGAAGTAAAGGTGCAAGGATTTTTGCCCAGAAAAACACATTAACCTTTTATGGAGGTAGATGTGTCCTTGGGAACTTGGGAGAGTTTCATGACTTGAGAAGGAACAAGAAATGACAATCTGATAACACTTCCTCAAGAATGCATGGCATTCTTTGTTGTGAGTTTCATGTTCTCCACGGGATGTGGATGACTCAGGCTACAACATGAAAAACGTATCCAGACCTATAAAGGAATTACTTGCCATAGGTGTGGGCAAGTGTGAGTTCTTTGTTGCTTCCCAGTATGTTGTCAATCCTGTTATAAATCAGCTACATGTAGTATTTCTTAATGAAGGAGAAGTAGTACAGATGAATGACCTTGCAACCAACTTAATGACAAACTTAACCGTGCCTAAAATTGAAGTCTGCTTTCTACTATGTGATGTAAATCTCTGGGTTTTCCCTAAGAGGGGAACCTAGTTGAAAAATTTTGTTAACAAAAGACCAGGTTTTTCTAAAGATAATGTGAATATTTTAAGCTGAGGAAAAGCCTTTTCTTTCTTTTCGCATCTTTGCAATTCATGTGGGAACATAGGTGGGCTGGGGGAGAAATGGAAACACTTGAATTTGCTTAGGCTTCTGGTAGGACCAAAGTTTTGGCCTTTGAGCTTTGTTCAGTTCTGTGTTGTTCTTGGTCTCTGTCAGGCTGAAGCTGATGTAAAGCTGGAACGCTACAATGGGGAGTCAGGCGTTGTGTCCTCGGGCTTTTCCCATCCTTGCTAAAAAGGATCTGATCCAAAACATGGGATTGCATGCTTGTCATGTGCTGAGTGTCTTTGTGTCTGAAATTCTAGCCAGCCAGGATCTACATTTGTGTATGAGGCCTATATTTATAGCCCAAACCTCTGAAACCCACCAGCTCTTCTGTTCCGAGGGGGTTATTGTGTAGTGCCCTTGGGAACAAGGATTAGCGCAGACGTGCCTGCTCGCTCCCCAGCACAGGTGCTTRGTGAAAGAGTAACTGCTTGCAAAGCAGAACGGAGATCTTTGGAAAGAATTAAGATTGGGCTGATATCCAAGCTGGGAACTGTTCCTGCCCTGTTTGGTTTAGTTCACGCTCATTATATAAATATTGAACAATGGCTGCTTTTTTTTTTTAAGGTGCTGAGCACCTATAGTCTCAATCAGTGTCAGGAGGAGTTTTGCATACTCAGTGTGCATTCCTTGAGGAAAAGACCCCACAGAGGATGCTTACCGAGTGCCCTGCTTAATCCTSCTGCTTGCAGGAACCATTTCACAAAGGTTTTCTACTGCTCTGTTCAGTTAGGGTTAGTAGATTCTTCCTTGAAAGGCAGTGATGAAAGGAGATATCCTTACTTGCCGCATAGCAAAATGGCCCTTGACTGACTTGGCAATCACAATTAGCTATTTTTGGAGGTTCTGTCCTCCTGTTTGTTTGGGACTGCTGATGTGTTTGATCTAAATAGCTGCACTTTCTGTCTCCTGGCAGACCATGCAACAGATGAGTGACCACCGCTACGACAARCTGACAGTGCCCGACGATGCTGCGGCAAACTGCATCTACTTAAACATTCCCAGCAAAGGCCACGTCCTGCTGCACCGAGCCCCCGAGGAGTACCCAGAGAGTGCAAAGGTGAGAGCCGCACTGAGGGTGCTGGCCAGACCTCCAGCATCCCCAGGAGGTCACTAGGAATTGAAATCTGGTGCTTTTCAGAATGGGCTGTCGTGTCCCATCACGGAAACAGCAGATAGCAAAAGCCGAGAGGCCTGGGCTCTGTTCTCATCTCCACTACTGATGAGACTTGGTCTCGTGCCCCGGGTGCTCTTTGCACATAAGTGGGTGTAGCAGCAGCTCCCTCGCTGCAGTACAACGGGTGTGAGTCCCATAGCCAGAAGGCCACGTGCACTGTAAATGTTTATGCTGATGAACAGTGATGAGACAGCTTGGCACCTGCTGACAAATCCATGTCTCTTCATTCTGTAAATACTTAGAGAAAAGGGAGAACAGAGAGGTGTGAAGTGTAATGATTTTCCGTTACATTTTCTTTCCTAAACAGGTGTTTGAAAAACTGAAGGACCACATGCTGATCCCAATAGCCAACACAGAACTGGAGAAAATAGATGGGTCACTCACCTGTTGCTCTGTGCTTATTAACAAAGCTTCAGAATTATGAGTTTACAGAGTCCCTCCCTTGTAACTGGCAATAATGTTACACACAAGGTAGACGAATCTGTATCCACACTTTTATTGTTTTTATTGACAATCTACTGTACCACTGTGCTACTAACCCTTGTTTACAAATTTTTTGCATTGTGAATTTTTATTATGTCCTTGCAGATGGTATTTAAGATGGATGTAGGGTTTGTTGGGAGCACATAACTCTGAAGTATGTTAGTCCTATGGGCTAGCAGAAGACAATTATAATGGCTAACCCTTAGCTTTAGTGATTTAACATATCTGTGTGAAAATTTTATGAAATCCAGCTAAATCTCAGTATTTCAAGGACCTCTGTTATCTTTACACTGTTCCCTTCTGTCTTCTATTATCTTGCTTCCTTGCTCTACATATTTTTTTCCTTCCTCAGTTCTCTGCTTTCAGTGGTGCAAGGTATTGGGGGGGCTGAAGAAAACTCAGTGGGCTCATGAACCAGGTACCTTGTGTGGTAGGGAAGCTTTCCGTACACTAGCGGGAATAAGGGGGCAGTGGATTGTGCTCACTGTCCTGGCCATATCACAGTGCTGCTGCCAGGCAGAGTCGCGGCTGGAATCCATTTCAGACACCAGGTACCAACTTTGGAAAAGCTTCCTTTGATGGGAGCATTCAAGGGCAATGTCTGCCTGGGAAACTTGAATGACAGAAAAAGAGAGTAGTGTGGCCACACAAGATGCCTCCTGCAAATTCAGGTCCCAGTTTCCTGCTACGACCATGACTTTCAATGTGGTGAGAATGGGAGAGGAGTTTTTAAAAAGGCCACATCCTACGAAGCCTGTGGTTCACAAAAATTAAAGGCTGAGATGCTTTTGAAAAAGGTAAACCTACAAAAGAAATCTAAAGTATGGGGGGGTTAAATCTCTTTGTTTACATCTTAAAATTTGTTTCTCATTTCTGTTTTCTCCTCTTTTGGAGGCCACTTACTAGCAAAATTCAAAAGAAAATGGTGATAGAAGGAGTTGAAGGACAGCTATTCCTGGATTATGCCCATGAATAAGGGAAGCTATTTTTTCCTGAGAGATTGGCATTTGTACTTTATCTGCCCTTGGGGCAGTTTTCCTTGGAACAATAACCATCATATTTTTTTTTAATGGCATGAATATTCACTGTGGTATTCAGTTAAAGCAAATATAATTTTCGTAGCAAATTCCACAACATGTCTACCCACTGAGTCATCGGGGTTTTTTTCACCATCGCAAAGTGAAGCACACACCATTGTATTCACATGCTTCTTGTTAAATCATTTGTAAACTAAGGATGGGAGAAATTCCCAAACAGAGGCAGTAGTGGAAACTCTCCAGAGACTGACAAATAGTCTGAACATGTTATCAACTTCCTAGACATCTCCTCCACCTTTCCTGAACCACTTGTGGCATGTTGCTGAGGTACAGTAGGAAGTGAGTGACGGGCTCGGGCAATGTGGTGTGCAGGAAAGCAATCTATTAACCAAGTGCACACTTGGATATCCTTTGGAAACCTGCATGCTTTTTTGTGCAGTCATAAGGGAAGAAACACAAGTACTCATACCCACAGGTTCTCTTCAGCATATCTCGCACTGCATCTCAGTGGCTAATGAGGGGAAAACCTCCTGGCAGCTGCCAGAGTACCCCTGATGCTTTGTGGGTGCATTGTATGTTGTGATGACACAAGGTGTCCTGAGAGAGARAGAGCATTGACGAGCAAATATATCGTATGTGAAAAGAGAGCATGTCCCAAAGGAAGTCTTCAGCCAGCCAAACAGCAAGTGGGGTTTTTTTTTTTAATTTATGGCTGTCCCAAAGGGTTATCCTAATATCTCACTTTTGTCTCTTCCATTCCCATGCACCATTGTTTAAGCCTGAGCCAAGTGATCAGGCTCTAAGGATGTAAATGTTGCAGTGGGGAATCTTTTTCTGCCTTCCCTTGGTGCTTTTTAAATATTTGATAGAGTATCATGCATTTCAAAATACCTTGAGATTAAACAGAGATTTTGTGCCAAAAAGTGGCTCTGCAGTATTGAGGTGTGAGCTCCTAAAGGCAAGCTGTACTCTGTTAAAAACCTGTGCAGCCGTGGGAGCTGTTCTACAAAGCCAAAACAGCACCCCACCCCCCCGACCTGTCTGTGTACTTCCTGGGGCCTGGCCCCTATCCGTGTCCTCCAGTCCCTCTTCCCTCCTCTTGCTAGGGAGCCAGAGCATCCAGCTACAATGGGACAGTGTTAGGCTGTAGGATTTCTATTTTATTTATCTTTAAATCTTTCTGTGGTGTTCTTTTTTTTCTTTTTCTACCCTCTCTCACCTTTCACCTGTCTCCTTCCTCACTCTCATTTCTAGTTTGCTCATCAAGGTATGATGAGCACTTTTCTCTTTTAATCCCAAGTGATTTTGCCTTCTGTTGCCTCAGTTCTTCTTACTTGAGTCTTTTTCTTCACTTCTGCCTCTTCACTGTTCACTCCAAAGTATTCCAACCCACGGAGGACTATCCTAAACTCACTCCCTCCTTGAGTAGGTGCCAGGAGAGAGAAGAAACTGAGGGGTCTGCTTTGGGTCTGGGCAACTTCTTTTGAGCTGGAAGGATGACAGTCAACAAGAGCTGTAGATCCAGAGAGTGACAAGGGTGACTCCAGAAAAGAGAACTAGTTCTGGTGGACACTGTTGATACTTTTTGTCCTTGAAAGTAGTAGAATGGGTGACAATGAATTCCCCTGGCTCCCCAGGGGAGGGAGAGGAGGAGTCAGAATTTCAAAGCTGAGAAACATCTATGTAGACAGAGAGGCTGATTTTTCATCTCTCACCATTTAGRTTTCCTTGGCTTCAGGGCTGCATTTTGATATACAGATAGAAAGGGAGCGGCTGAGGGACCTGAATTCCTTCAGGTGTTGTATTCAAACTGTGTAACTTCAGGCACAAAATTTAGGTGCTCTAAAACCACACCTGCTTTCTCTCTGTTGGTGTCAGTAGGAATCACAGCCTCCTAACATAGATGCTCTAAGTTACATCTTAGTCTGATGCCAAAAGTTACCTAAGCTGGTTAGTGGGATCACCCTCACCTCACAGCTTCTAGCATTAGTCTTTATTCTGGAATTATAGAGAAAAACACTATGACCACTTCTGTTTATGTATTTGCAGTATGGTACTAAGAACTAAAATCATGCCAAATGCTTCTTGTTCTTGCCGTTTGGTTTTTTTTCTGTTGCCCAAACAAAGAATTCAGTTATGAGGACATTTCTGCGGTGACACATGTGCATCTAATGCGTGTCCTGTACATTTTGTCACCAGAACATTTCTGAGATGCCTGATAGAAATCATCGTTCTTGATTAATATAAATAATAAAATAAAATCCCAAACCAMAAAAGGAGATGAGACACTGAACACTAAAAGCTGCCCACATAAAACACTTGATAACAACTGTCAGGCTGTATGACAGAGCAGGCCAGTACAGAAGTTCTTGTGGTAATAGCTCAGTGATGGGGCTTGAATTACTCATCAAAGGATTTTTTCCTTTCAGCAATCAGTTTAGCTCAGTTGACATGAAAGAGCTACAATGTGCATTATAGGTATTTCATGGATGTTATCTTTGCTAAGAGTTTAGGGAGATCTTTGATATGTGGGTTTCTTTCTTCAACAGAAWGTGAATACAGTGTCTCTCTCTGTAATGAAAATGTGAATGCATACTGTACCTTATGAGATAAACTTGAATTCTTCCATTTATGTATTTTTGTGTTTACCATGCTAATATTCAGTTTTAAATAGATGCCACTGTGTGAAGCTATGCTCTGATTTGTTTGGTGATTTCCATGTGATAGGAATAGAGCTCATAGGCACTACCGTGTCCAGTTTTGACAACAAGAAGTCAGTACACAGAATGCTGTTTGTTCACAGCAAATTGGAAAAGATGGAAAACATGAGCTTTTGGTTTTGTTCAGCTTCATATATATTATATCAGTGAAGTCAGAGCCAAATTAATAGAAAACATCAACATCCACATGGAACCATTTGAGGAAAATAATTTACTATTTAAGATTGTCTATTTTTGCTTTTATCAACAAGGAAGCTGAAAAGATAAGCCTGCTTAAAGAATGGTATTTGTTAAGTGATTGTGAACAAAGTATCAGTGGACCTCATGTATTTTCAGAGAAGTTTTAACTGGACGTGTGATGTAAATTGTATAGAGTTGTATGTGAATCGTGTTAGTCACTGTTTTACATTGTATTGTTCTGCAGTGCACAAGTGTGACTACTGAACACAGAAGCGTTACATTCATTAAACTTAAAATCTTGTTGAAGTATATAGTTGCCCAATTTTTGTGCCAAAAACATCAATACATTCCATAATCTGTTTTAATAGAGGTTTGCACTTTGATTTAATTTTTTTTGTGACTCTTGCAGTTTCAATACTATATATCCCCATCACGAAGGAATAAAGTGTCAGTTGTACCGTGCCCTGTGTAGTTTGTGCTTCTTGTTTTGGAACTGAAAGTATATCTATTTAATTTAATACTGTTTCATGCTGTCTTTTTATTTCAAAGCTTGTTACATACCTAGAAGTCAAGCCAATTATAGACACTAGCACTAAACCCCTTAAGCCTGTTAGAAGACATGTTGACTCTTAAAAAACAAATCATAATTTTAGACTCTACGTTTAAGAATGATGTATGGAAAGGAGATATTGCCTGTGAGTGGTCATGACTAAATTTTATTACTGTCCAAGGTAACTAAACAGATGTTAGCATAGTACACTATGTTTCTCTGTAGTTCCTGTATTTACTATAAGTTACAAAAGGTGAAACTACACAGGTTTAGTGGCATTCCTGTTATGATTAAATTATTCACATATCTCTTGTGTCTTTTCTCCCCCACAATCTCAAGAGAGGTGACTGCACTCCAGACATTGCTTTGTGGTAACGTGATAGATAATTGCGTGTTTTATATCTAAATACTACCTGTTGTGTGCTACAAATAGTGCACTGGGGCTACTCTCTGCTTGCACCCTTGTGCTGTAATGCCGGTAGGTCACGATATTAGGATCCAGGATCTGGGGCGATGATGCAGTTGCTCCAGGCTTCATGGGCRTGTGTGTAAGTGCTCGTGGGCCATCAGTGCCACCTCCTGGCAATCCAGGAGTCAGTTGTACAAGGCCTCAGTATTGTTCTTCAGCTTTTTAAGAAACCCAAGGTAATTTAACAGAGTAGGAATTAATTAATTAACTGTAGCAAAAAAATTACATCACTTTAAAACTGTACAGTTTTCTAGTACTAGGACTTTAAACAAGCCATAATCTATTATTCTTCTTGCCAGAGAAGTAGGGACACGGGAAGATTTCATTAGGACTGATCTAAATACAGCCTTTGTACTAATTTAACTACACTTACAAGTATGATTTTTATACTAATATATTTAAAATCAATGCTACGTCTAATGTGAATACATTTAGTGTGGTGCAATTAATATTGTAAACTACTGCATTTACATGTGTACCCATATCTACAGAAGAGAGTTGGTACCAGTTAACTTCAGTTTGTTTCTAAATGGCAATAATTAAAAATTACAAAATATATACAAGCCAATCCTACTTGTCACATTAAGAAGTTTCTCATAGAATATCAAACCTTCAAAAGCAAAATCATAGTAGTAATTTAACAAGGAGTGTTCTTTGCAAGACTTAGCCACAGAATATTACTTCATGAAGTAGAGACTTTTGCACTTGAGCGTACAGATTCAGTCCCCGCTCTTAAGTACATGCTGCTTAAAACACATCAGTCACTGTCTCCTGCATCATAAAGCCCAGGCTTCCTGATGTCATCAACAGCCTCACCCCCAAAAATTCATGATCTGTAGGTTGATTGCTGTGGTTTAGTACCTGAAAACTTGCCATTGGTTGCTGTGGATATCTTTTGAGTTTGGGCAGGGCCCTCAATCTGTAACTAAACCAAACTTCTTCCCTTCTCTCCACCTGGCAGCTTTCCTCCTCGTCCCGAAGGAATTGCGGGTTCGGAGTCCCACAGCTCTCACAGGGGCCAGGGTGTCCTGCCAACTCCAGAAAGGGGTTGTCCTGAGGACCCAGAGCCCTGAGTAAGGATCAGGTGGCAGAATGGGATGGGAGCATGTGAAAGTCCCAGGTAGAGGCCTCTGCTCTGCAGCAAGGACAGGCTGCCTGGAGAGGGGTTGATCAATGAGGGCAGAAGGGAAAGAAAACCTGGAGCTGGTCACAGGTCTGAAAAGCCAATTGACCTCTTAGAAACTGACAGTGTTATAACATTTTCACCTTCACAAGGAGTTTTGTGGACAGCTCTGGGTTGTGAACAGTTTCCAAAATTTATTTGGGAATTTACTCTAGAAATTTACACTAGATGGACATTACATATGTACATACCCATAAAACAATGCAATGTCCAAAATCTTCCCAGCTGCCTTGAAAGAAATGCTCCCTAACTCACTCTACATTGAGGCTCACTTCTGAATATCGAGTGGCTGTTATTCTCCTGAAATGAGTTTCATGCAGAGAGTAGCCTTCTTCCTGCTGCATGGATCATTAAATCCTGGTAGGGTTTTTTGGCATTAAGTCTGCTAAAAGATATTCTAGTCTTGTATTTTCTAACCACATGCTCTCTTCCTGACTGCTGATGTTAAATCATTCCAGTTTGTCTCCTACATGGCTCATAGCTCAGCAGCCTAACCCTCCAGACATCACATGGTTTGAACTTCACCTCTTGCTGAGCAAGGTTATTAACAAATATTCTAAATCCAGAATGCATGATAGATGTTTGTATCAGCAGTGTTGTACGGAGCCAGCAAAGTCCACAACAAAATTCACCTTGAAGAGGAAGAGCTGAAAGGCATGTGGTTTAATAAGCAAGGATAGGAGTCAGGGGCTGGGAAGATGCCTGGCTGTGTTTCAGAAATGCCACAATCAGCTCTCTGGAAGCATCCGAGAATCTGAAACCTTTCCATGTGCTTTGGGTGCATAGCACAGATGAGAGGATCAATGTAGGCACTTGGACTTGAAAAAGAATGGTCTGCCCTGCAGCCCTCTGAGCAGGAAAACAGGAGATAAATAGTTTACTTTGTAATTCAGGTGTTTAATCCAAAGATACACAGCTTTGAGAAATTCAAATGCACTACAGCAAAGAAAGGCTTCTTGGGCTGGGAAGAACACACAGGCAGATGTGGGCTGTGAGCAGAGGGGTGCTGCCAATGACCAGCATGAGGTCTGCAGGGCTGCACGGTGAGGGTGGGTCTGAAAGAGCTTTCACTGAGCAGAAGTGTCCTTCACGGCAGGGGCGGGCAACGGCGCTGGCTGGGTGTTTTCTGGCAACCAGTTTGGTTATGATATTAACACCCAGCCCTACAGAAAACACCCTGTCACCAGGTGACTAGTCCTTTATGTTTCGAGAGTTCTGGACAGGATTTTTGTGTCTATTTTGAAGCTCGGAAAGCTAGGACTGTAAAATAGGTATTGTCGCAGTTAATATTTGAAGTATGATTGCATTAACAAGGCACGTCAAACAAAAGGACTTTGCAAAACCGTAAAACTACCATAAAACTGGTAGTTTTGCCTTATTGACAGCAAAACCCAGTATTGATCCCTCCTACTTTACGTTTATCTACTGGAGACGAAATTTTTAGGAGTGCAGGAATAGCCCGAGTTCCACTTTTGACAGCCGCAAGAATATCGATTAATGAGGTTTCAGCTGCTGTCTTTCCTCGGGGAGGCGGCGGCGCGTCCCGTGGGGCAGCGGCTCCCCCTGGTGCTGCCTTGGAACACGGCCCTGTGCAGCGGAGGGGGTTTCACGCTGTCAGCCTCAAAACTTGCGGGGAGCCCGCGCCGCCCGTCGGCGCTGTCACGCCCTAAAGCCGCTGTCACGACGCGCCAGCCGCGGACGAGCCGCGGCCGCCCGCGCCGGGTGCAGCGGGCCCCGACACCTCTCGGCACCCGCAACACGCCTTTAGCGGAGGGGCTGTCACACGGCCACGGGAAGCCCGGAGAGGGGCAGCTGCAACCGGCGGCACGGCGCTCCCGCGGGAGACGAGCCCTCCCCCAGCCCGTGCCGCAGGAGGAGCCGGGAACGTCCCAACCCCGCTCCCGCTCCCGCTCCCGGCGCTGCACCGCGGAACACGGCCMGCGGCACCCGCCGCGCACGCGCCACTGGGCGGGGCCGGGGCGGGGGCGGAGCGCCGGCCACGAGCGCCCATTGGCGGGGCCGGCGGCGCGGGGCCGGGACGGGGCGGGGCGGAGCGCCGGCCCCGAGCGCTCATTGGCGGGGGGCGGGGGCAGGGCCCGGGCCGGAAGCGCAGCCCCGCGCGGGTTTCCCCAGCGGCGCCGCAGAGGTTTCCGCCATGGAGGGCCCGGGGTCGGGGTCGAGCTCGGGGGTCGTGGGGCGGCCGCTGACGGAGGACGAGATGGCGGAGGTGAAGAAGGATGTAAGTGGCGGGCGGAGACGACGGGCCGGAATGCCCGGGCCGGGCGCGGAGCGGCGAGCGGGGCCCGTGCGCGGGCGGGGGAGCGGAAACGCTGTGGGAGCGGGCGTGGGGACGCGGCGCTGGGGAGGCGGCGGGGAGGGGGCCGGCCCGGCGGCGCGGCCGGGAAGGCGGGGGGGAGTTTCGGGCGTGGCTGTGGCCTCCGCGGTCTCCCCGGTGTGAGGCTGATAACCAGCAGCCAACGCTTGTCCCTGGGCCCGGTGCTCAGACGCAGTCCCGGCTGTGGATGGTGTTGCTCTCAGCCGCCCGCCCCTGTGCGGAGTTCCAAGGCCAAAGCGGTGAGGGTTCGGTTCTCCGATGTCTCTGCACCGCGATGAGGCGCAGGAGGCAGCAGAAGGAATGCGTAACGCGGTACCCAGAGCTTGGCTGAAATGTATGTGCTGCTCGTGGTGGCAATAAGATTTTCTCTTAGAGAGCGTGAATATGTTCATTAAATTTACTTAAATACTTTTTATTGAGGCTTATTGTTCTATATTTGCCTGGTTTTCCCCCCATACTTATTCACTGATGTCTGGAATCTGAGGGAAGGCTTCATTCTGATTCAGTCTGGATTCATTTATCTCATTGTGAGACTGGGAAGCAAGCAATGTCCTAACCAACCTCAGCAAGGGGTTGGTTAATGACAAAAAAAGTAAAAATCACAGTTTATAATTTATTTATTGCCTTTCCATATTACAGTTCTGTTTGTAATTTACAGTGTCTTATGTTTGGCTTCCTGGGGTTTTTTTATGTTCATTTAAAGTACAGTAAAGACTCCTTGGAGTTTGGTTTTGGTTTCTTACTAGCTTTATGCATAAGTGATTTCCTTTAAATGCTTTGTCATAGTTCTGTGAGACATGTTTTTCAAGCTAGTACTTGCTTTTGTGGAACCACAGGGTAATACTGCAACAGCTGGCATCGGGTAGTTACACCAAAAAAGGATAAAAACTACTTGAGCCAGACTATATATATATAGCATGATAAGTGTGTTAGTCTGGGTCAGTGACTGAACCCATGGCTGCATCTCACAGAAGTGCATGATTGTCACTTCAGCCCTTCATCTTGTAGGTTCTCCCACAGTAATCAGAGGACATGATGGAAACCTTAGGTAGAAACAAATAACATTAGTTTTATCATCAAAATGCAATCCAATAAATCTGACTTTAGAGCTTCTTYACTCAGATTTTAAATGTTATGGCTTCACAATCCCATATGCTGGTTCGGTGTAAATTCACTTGGCTCTCTCAGAGCTGTACAGGTAACTTGGATGGGATTGCTGCAAGCCAGGGTGCTGCCTTAGCAGAAGCACTGTGTGTGTCAGGGGACAGCATTGCCTCAGGAAGCTAAAACTGGCGAGAGCATCCTGGTCCAGGTAAGCTTGTCTTGAGGAGCAATTATAAAGTTTGGAGTCTTGCAGTCAAGAGCTCAGAAGGAGGGGGTGACCTGTACGAAATCATTGATACAAAGTAGGGTTACAGAAGACAAAAAGCAGCCAGTAATGTTGTCGAGAGTATGTATATTTATGGATGAAAGTGCATGTATTTTGGGTGTCAGTAATTTGTTGAACTTGTCAGTAGTGGTGTTTGTTTACAAACCTTTTTAACTGTGAGTGTGTTCATGCTGTTGCTCTGAGACTGCTTTTGCTCAATGTACAGAAAACATCAATAACTGCAATATTTTTGACTTGTGCCTCATGGATACAAATAGTACGGAAATGTGGCAATCAGATGATCAGTGAAAATTAATGTGTCCGTAGACAAAGTGAGTAGGTGCTGTTTGGTATAATTTCATTTTTACTTGACTGTTTTGAAATGTGCTGACTTCAGATTTGATGTAATTACATTTTCTATAAGTAGTCACCTTATTTCTTAACAAGCATTAGAACTCCTGAGTTCACTCAAAGAACTCATGAAAGGGATAATTACATAACAGGTTTTTTTAAATTTTTTTTGCACTGAGAAAAATCTCAACTAAGTAACACAGCAGCTGCTTTAAAAATTCTTTTGCTAGCTTGTGTCAAAATCATATAGGTTTCAAATACAGACTTCTAAATAAATGGAAATGTTGGCTAATACTAGTTCGTTTTTTTTTTCCAGGCTTTAGAAAGGATGCGTCCTTACCTGTGTGATAAAATCATAGCCGAGAGACACTTTGATTACCTACGTTCAAAGAAAATACTCACTAGAGAGGACACAGAAGAAATTTCTGCTCGATCTTCCAGTAGGAAAAAAACAGGGAAGTTATTGGACTACTTAGCAGAAAACCCAAAGGGACTGGATGCTTTGATTGAATCTATCAGGCGAGAAAGAACACAAAACTTCCTGTTACAAAAGATAACTGATGTAGTGTTGAAAGTCAAAAATGAAAAGCTTGAAGCTCTCAAAGGTAACAAATTTATAATGACATTGTGTTAGACGTAAGTTTTATTTTGAGGGTCTGCAAAATGAAAGTCCAGAATTAAAGTATTCCTCTAGCATTTGGAACAACATGTTTGGAAATATCACCAGTTTGGGTTTAAGATCCTAGTGCATGTACCTTTTTACTATTTGAACACATCATAAATAACAAATTGCAAAAAAAAAACCCTATTGTGCTGTTATGATGGATAAGTCTGTCTTCACATTTCAGTTTTGCTTTTCAGAAATGGATGGTTATCTTCCATCTTGAAGCTATTTGCTGCAGTGGCGGGATGCTCTGGTTTTATTAAACTTTGTACCTCAGCAGAAGATATGCTAGCAAATGCAACTGGAGGGGAGTTCCCCTGAAAGCCTTCAATGCTAAAGCTTAAAATTAGACACTGTAAATATCTCTGCGTGTGTGTGTGTTGTTTCATACAGGCAGACAGATTTTGTTGACACCCAAAGCTTGAAGTGTGTAGTCACATTTTAGGGCAGAGGAAGAAAGTATAAGCTTTCTACACCAAAAGCTTTACTTCCCCTTCCACACCCATCAAAAGGCAAATAAAGAAGGAAGAAGTCGATTTTAATCCTAGAGAGGAAGGGCCTGAAGTTTTCTCTGGCTCCAGGTAAAATGCTGTCCACTTTGGAGCAGAACCATCAGTTGAAGCTTTTAAAAGTTTGAAGAACACAGAAAAAATGTAAAAAAAGCTGTGCCTAAAGTGACTTTAAAATGAACCTTGAGTTATGGTGCATCTTTGTCAAATACTGACTGATACTGAGGTATAGAGAAACCCTTTACATCAGCTTAGATAACCTGCATGTTTGTTCTTTAATTTGTCAGGAATACTGGATGTCACAGGTGAGATGAAGGGTTAGTCTGTTAAAAATACAGACAATTGATCTTTGACAGTCTTACTGATATTAAATCAGAGCACAGTTTTAAGACACCATACTGTAATTAAATCCAGTGCCTGTTCTTTTGTCTTAGGTCTAAGCTGCAGCACCTGTATGACCTCACTGTACGGAGGAACAAATAATCTTTCTAGATCATTTTCTGATGAATCAAATTTTTTGGATAAAACAAAAGACAAGGAATCTACCCAGATACATCATCCAGAAGAAGATTATAGCACCGCTGCCTTTGTGTCTGCTGTCTCTCTTCATTCGATGAATTTACCAATTGCAGAGATGGGAAGTTCACAGTGCAGTGTTTTCTCAGCCACCCTCCCAGGGCCTGGAGACCCTGGTGCGCCCCCACTGCCCCCAGAGCTCCAGTCAGACCAGCAAGAACCATGTACTAGTTCAAGTGACAATTGCTTTTTGCCTTTAAGATCACGTTCTGTTCAACCACAGTGAACGTAGTGACTTTTATCTGTTCATCCAAATGGTACTGAAACTTTGTGTGATGTCTCATAAAGGTTAAAAAATGTTTTCAAGCTGTTAGACAAATCAGAGGAAATAATCTATGCAATTTCTGTTTTAATTTTGTAATTGTGTGATGCTGGAGCTGCTTGACTTTTTTGTTGTTGTTGTTCTTTAGGGAGCTTTTTTCAAAATATTGTGGTATTATACCAGCAAATGTTTGGTTGTTAAACCAATGTGTATAAAATTTTTCATCTAGTTGCAGATACTTTAGCTGCAATTATAGAACAAATGGGTTTTTTCTTCCTACAGAAACTAACAAATCAGCTTTTCTTAGTGATGGGTGAATTGGGAAAGATGGTTAGGAAAAGTATTGAGTATGGAAAAATAACTTTCTGAACTAAAAGCTTAAGCTTACTTACCAAAAAGCTTAAACTCATTTACCAAGTTAAATGTTTCTCACTAAGATAAATTCTACTCTCCGTGTATGTGAGTGCTGCTCCATTTGCAAAAAACCTCATAAATCTGGCCAAATCTGTAGCTGTGCTTATTTGCAAGGAGTCTCTTCTTTGTGTGAAATTTGTCCTACTGGTAAATCAAAAGGCACTCAGTATTGCAAATATACTTCTGCAGTTCTTGGCATATTATTCTTGTATATTAGTTAGAGATTCCTGATTTGAGATGCACTTTAAATATAAATTCTCATTAGTACTGGAAAAGGAATGTAAACTGCTCTAACAGCATCATGAGGGCTGCAAGAAAACATTATTGTATGATGCTATTAAGGAGCAAAGCTTGTATGTTTTGTCCCATTAGGGAAGTGGAGGAGAAGTTGTATGACAAGAAAGTATCTAGACCTGACGGACTCTTGGAAGTGTGGCACTTCAGGTACCTCCTCTTCAAAGCAGCCAGACAGGTTTACATTTCAAATTGTTTAGCGTGAAATGCATTTTAGACTGTTTCAGCATGGGAAGGTTCTCATTTCTTGACACCATGTAACATACTGTATTCCTCCCAGACTCGAGTTGTAACCTACCCTTTATGCAGGTGCCTATAAACATTTCAAAATAACTGGGTGAACTCTTCCTTGGACACGTGCACAGTTGTGTTCCGCAGTACTACAGTTTAAAGTAATGAGATGTTTTCAGAATATTGAAGTGTAGGTTTGTACTTAAGGCCCTAAATTATTTTGGCTTTCATACTGTGTATTGCTATGTAATCCCATTCAAGTTCACACCCAGGTAATATTACTAAACTGTTCTCCTTTTGTGGAGACGGGCCATCTGCAGGACCTCAATATAGTCTCTATAAATTGTTTTTCATTATTCCTCTGGTTTTGGAAGTAGGTTAAAATAAAATGCAATGTTCAACTACATTCCATACCAACTCTATGAATAGCTTACATGTGATAAACATGTGTTTATAAAAATCCTTGTTTTTGTTGTCTACATCTACAATCAGACTGTCAGGATGGTGAAAATGCTTTTCAATGAAACTGTTTGGATTAGATGGCACTCTGGAAATTAAGTGCCTAAATATGCAAGCAAAACTTGGCTCTATAACATGAAATTAATGATAGGATGAACTCCCTCTCTTCCATTAACTTGAATTGTAGTTGAATGTACTCAGGACATCTAAAAAGTGATTTTTCTAAATGCCTACTGCAACCACTTAAAGAGCTGTGCTTAGACTTGAGTCCCTTCCTGGGTTCTTGTAAAGAGAGGAGAATGAGCAGGCTTGGCCTTAAAAGAGAAAATGCATCAGCTGAGGGTGGAGGCTGCCTTGCTGCTCCGCATCCTGACACGCGGGGTGTGCAGCCTGCAGGGAGCCTACTCGGCAGGGACTGCTCCCAGCGGAGCCTACAAACCTGAGACCTTGAATGAATGTATTATCTTACCAAATGTTTATAATGTGCATTTTTAAAAAATATTTTTATCACAACTTTTGGAATAAATTCTTTTGTATAATTGCCCATTTTCCTGTCTGCCTCTCTCGTTTTTAAGATGTATGGGATGCAAGAGCAGTTCATGCCGTTAACTTGATATGTGGTTTTGGTTTTGTGTGTGCGGGAGGCTTTTGTTCTTGTCTTGTTAGAGAGGTTTGTCTTGGTGGAAAGATTGACTTATTGTGAAACGCCTGTGCCCGTAGGACTGCACTCAAGAGCAGTCTGTAAGGAAAACATGCATGTGAAATCAAGAGCTCTGCTGCTTAAGTAGTTTCTGCGGTTCGTGACTACTATTACTAACCTGCTTCTTGCTTTTTTTCAAATGACTCTATTGCTCAACTTCCTACGGATGTGAGAAGAGTTGCTTCCAGCCATGCATATCTTGACTTCATTCTTAAATTAAGATTTTTATTTTTATTAATAGCAGGGGAGAAACAAAACCTTTGAGTGCTGAGAAGCGTGACTCAAAAAAGGATTTGCAAATGTTGCAGGGACTGTGGAGTCTCACTTGAGTGGTTGTATTCATTGTACTTTGTKTATAGGGCTTATTTCAAAATAATGATCATGGTGTTGATTATGAGAGATCAGCTGGATATGGTTTAGTATCTTTACAGTAAAGGAACTGATTGTATTATAACCAAAACCCCTTCCTCAGACCTTATCCTGCTTCTGGTAGTATAAGTAATATGAACATTGAAGCATAGAATATACTGAGTTGGAAGGGGCCCACAAGGATCCTCCAGTCTAATTCCCAGCCCTGCACAGGACATCCCCAAGAGTCACACCATGCACCCGAGAGCATTGCCCAAACACTTCTTGAACTCTGTCAGCCTGGTGCTGTGACCACTTCCCTGGGGAGACTTCCTGTGCCCAAACACCCTCTGGGTGAAAAACCTTTCCCTGATATCCAGCTTAAACGTTGCTTGTCTCAGCTTCATCCCGTTTGAACAGCACTAGTATTTTAGCTGATCCCGTAATGTATGTATGAGCCAATCACAAGGGAGGTCTAATACAAACTTTTTCCAAGAAACTTGAGAAATCTATTTTGGTAAAGACACCGTCCTGGATAGGTGATGGTCAGCGCTGTGTCTGCCCTGAGTTAGCCAGTACTCAGGCATTAAGGAAAACGTGTTTTCCCTCCACTCAGGCCTGCAGGTGTGAAAAGGGAGAAATGAGGGTTGGCTGGGTTTGGTGTCTGATTTTCGGTGTCTGTCTGTGGTCGCTGGAAGGGAAGCACCCCGGCTGCGGCGTGAGCCCGGATCCCGCGGCAGCTCAGCTTTCCCCAGCCGCTGGCTCCCCCTCGCCGGGTGCGCGCGGCCCTCGCCGGGGAGCCCCGCTCGGGGCGCGGCGGGGCCGGAACCCTCGGCGCGGGCGCGGTTTCCGCGGGCGGTGCGAGGCACGGCCCCGCCATGGCGGCGGAGGGGGAGGACCCGCTGGGCTACTTCGCGGCCTACGGCAGCTCCAGCTCCGACTCGGAGCCCGACGAGCCCCAGCCCGACGAGCGCCCGGCGGGGGCCGGCGCGGCCTCGGGGGGCAGCCCGGGGCGGCCGCGGCTGCCGCCGCCCGACGAGCTCTTCCGTCGGGTGTCGCAGCCGCCCGCCTTCCTCTACAATCCACTCAACAAGGAGATCGACTGGGAGAGCCGCGTCCTGCGGGCGCCCGAGGAGGTGCGTGGGGCGCGGGGTGAGCCGAGGTGCCGCCGGGGCCGCCCCGGGCCCCCGGGCCGGTGTGACGGACGCTTTGCTCTCTCCCGCAGCCCCCCAGGGAGTTCAAGGCGTGGAGGAGCAACGCCGTGCCCCCGCCGGAGACCTACAGCCCGCCCGAGAAGCCGCCGCCGCCAGCCCCCGCCCTCGACATGGCCATAAAGTGGTCCAACATCTACGAGGACAATGGGGACGACGCGCCCCGCCAGGCCGGCAAAGCCAAGTTTCTGCCGGACGAGGAGCGGGAAACCATGGAGTCGGGTGAGGCCCTGGCGTGAGGCGGCTGTGCTTTGCACAGGCTGTGTGAGCTTCCAGAGCTGGCCGGGCGGGTCCCCGGGTTGCTCTGTGGCCGGAGCTCTGCTGGCCTCTCCTGCATCCCCTGCTGCCCAAGGGCAGAGCGGTGTGGCTGCAAAGATGGTTGGACTGCAGTGCCGGTGTTTTGGCTTTCCTGGAATCAACACAGACTCTCGAGCAGTCTCTCTGCTCCTCTTCCATTGTCATTAGCAGGGAAGGATTAGAGTCTGTAGAACTGTAGTTGTGTGAAGCTAACAGGTTCGGTCATGGTGCTGTTAAAACAAAAGGTGGCATGAGAGCTTCAGGTGCTGTTGTGTTGACCTCAGGTGTAGATGTAGGTCAGACTATTTTTATAACGTTTGCAAAACTTGGGGACCAAGAGAGGAATTAAATAGGATGTCCATGGGACAGATTACTGAAGAAAATATTAACTATCCTCTTCAGTTGTAATCATGGTACAAGCTGTAATGGTAATTTAGGAAGTAAAGAAATACTTGATAGAGGGGAGGAATTTTTTCTTAAATTGCTGGAGAAAGAGAGTAGCCAACAACAACCAAGAGAGCAAAACCAGAAGAAGAAATTCTGGGCACACAATAATGTTTTGTTTCACCAGTAAAGTTGTCAACAAACGTTTTCCAAAGGAAGGATATTTTTGCTCTCTTGCTCCTTTTTTGGTTCTGGGGGTTCTTTCCCAGTGGCAGTTTTTATGTCTTGCTCCATGTGTTTTGTATTTCCCCCTCCATGCATTTCTCATAGTCAGCCTTCATCCAAAGTAAGAAGATAAAAGGTTAATTGACCTTTATGTTATTTCTTGCTTCTAAAGTGTCATTTTCTAGCTTTTTTCTTAGCTAGTCAAATAATAATTATTTTGTAGTACAGGTACTGTACAGTAGCATAAAGCCTCTTCTTAGTTATCCGCAGTGGTTTGTGGTAGCAATAACAAGTAACCATTCCTGTTTTGTCCACGTATTGTCTGCTTTCCAAAAATGAGGATGTTGTCAGTTAATACCACTGTGTCTATTTTCCAGGCATCTCAGATGTGGTTAAGTCAGTTGTTCTGAGATGAGGATGGTGTTTAAGACAAAATACTGGCTTCACTGACTTTGATTAACTTTCTTTTATTTAAAGATGGTGAAAAAGATGATGAACCAGCTTCTGCTAAGAAACGTAAAGTAGAGTCTGGAGAGCAGGCGAAGAAGAAGAAGAAGAAGGTATAAGCAGGGTGTGTTGGATTTAGACATAATCAGAATTTCAAGGAACTTGGATTCCTCTGCTGGAATGGGAAACAAATACGTGTTTACCAAATTTCTCTCTCCTATTGGGTAGGGAATTTTATTTCTGTAGTATGCTTGCTTTTTGGAAAGCACAAAATTAAATGGACAGTGTTGTGGTAGAACTTGTTTACTGAACAAAATTTAAACCTGTTTATTTAAAAGAAGGATTTAGAAGAGGGATCCATTGTAATGGATACTTGACTCATGCAGGTTACAGGGCTTCACAGTATTTTGTTTATCAAGAAACCTGGTATAAGTTTTTCTGGACTGACTTTTCCATTGTGTCAAAACCTTTTATAAAGGAGTATATACTCAAGATTTTTTAGGTACTGTCCTGTGATATGTTCACATAATGTTGTTTTTAAATGTATGTATAGACTGCAGATAGTCACTGGAATAAAACTACATTTGAAAACATCTTCAGTATAAATATTGCATTGCATGCTTGGTGAATAGGTGGGATGAATTCTGTATTATGTTCCATTCAGTGATGTGTGACTTAACAGATTCCTCAGGGCTTTTTTGTTTGAATAAATATATAACTACAAACTAAAAAAAAATGGACCTAATAATGGAGTTTAATATTGTATAATTATTTTTGATATTATGGGATATTCATCAGTGAAACATGAGACTGATGCAGGAAGAATTGAAGCATGTAATGTGTTCTTCTTGAAATAGAAAATAGAATCTAGATATTTATGTGGACAAAAATTATGACAAAGCTGTGATAGAGTCTTTGCTGCCAAACTGTATTTATTTCAGTACAAACAGTTGGTAATCTTCTCAAAGTGCTAGTCAGTAAATGTTACGTTTGTGACATGCTGCTGAATGTGGTTTTGGGTCTGTGTATGGAAAGGTACCAGCTGGTACTGGATTTAAGGAAGGGTTGCTGTAGGTTTATTTTCAAATTAAAATTCTGTGCCTTAGGAAATCTGCAGTGGGATTAGGGCCTACTAACAGAAATTTATGTAATTAAATTTTTAATGTAAAAATTTGTGTTTTCTATTTTCCTTCTGTCTTGGACTAGCTTTACTTTGGCAGAACAGATTCTCTATGCATATGTGCTAGTATGGTGTTAATATTTTTTTAAGTGATTTTTAAAAAAAATTTTGAACCTCAATATATAGAAAAATGTATTCATGTTATCAACGAGTGATGCAATTCTAGCCTTGGCAGTGTAATAATGCTTTCTCTGGATCCATGTGTACCTGCGGACTCTGCAACTGCTCCTTGCCAATTTCACAGGCTGTCGGGCCAAATCCAGGATATATTCCACCCCTTCTGTGCTGTTAGTCTGGAAACAAATTAAAAAATGTTAYTTGCACACAGCTGAGGGCTCCCTGTGCCCACCTTTCGCAGCACAAACCCAGGTATTGGGCACTGTCCTAGCAAGCTCCAGGATAAGGGACGCTGTCATGGCAAAGCTTATGGAGTGCCAGCCCTGCGTAGGGTTTCTCAAAATACTCCATCTGCGCTTGCGATGTCGGGCTAGAGCRGGGACCAGGTTGCCAGGGAGCAAGGCAGAGCAGGCCTCTCAGCTAGAAGGGGAGAAAGCATTTCACGCCCTTAGTGATGACCCTGTGAAGTTCTAGCTGGGATCTAGACCCCTTTGCTGTGGTCAAATACGGCGGCTGGCTGAAATGGAGCTTTTATTAGGTGAGTCGCTGGTCGTGGTCACCTGAGATCAAATGGTTTCTGTGAGATTTGCTTACAAAGAAATGAAAGGTGTTTTACTTGAAGTGCTGAATGGAAAGTCTCTGAAAGGAAAGGCTCACTCTAATCTGGTTTTGGTTTGGGGGAGCGGGGGAGGTGTTGTTTGTTCATTTGTTTTTACTCTACCTGCTGTCCTAATGTAGCTAAATTGAAGGTGCTAGTCTTCAGATAATGTGGTAGAAAAGAGATTGCTTGTGCTCCTTTTTTAACGGGGTGTCTGTCCTGTGGCTGCCAGAGCTGAGGGTAGGGCATAGCCACAAGCTCATGTTCAATCCGAGAATCCAGTGTTGGGTCAGCTTCCCAAAGGGTTGGTTTGTATTCACACAGTGAGTTGCAGATTATAGCATGTCTAGCAAGACACTTTTTGAGAAATCTGCTATCCTGTCGGTACAGAATTATTCCAGGATTATGTGGGATGAATGGTACAATTTCTTGTAATTTGAAGAATTTGACATAAATGGTTCAATGGACTTCCCAGTTCTCGAGCCTTAG
The DNA here is from genome assembly GCA_018881555.1 of Amblyornis subalaris. Taxonomy (NCBI): domain Eukaryota; kingdom Metazoa; phylum Chordata; class Aves; order Passeriformes; family Ptilonorhynchidae; genus Amblyornis; species Amblyornis subalaris. The sequence continues at coordinate 11,320,318 of JACAXG010000004.1, read as the reverse complement.
AATAGTTGTGTTTGCTAGTGAAGTGCTCCTTGGTGAGTGTTACAGCTGAAGGTTAATATCACCAGCTATGGAAATAGGATGCATTCCCACAACTGCTGTTACCAAGGTGGCTTTTGTCCTCCCTTATCCTCCTTTTTTGCTCTGCTATTCTACAGGGCAGCTCAGGAAGTTATGATGCCAATTGCTCCTTTTGTTTTCAGATCATATGATATATGTAGTATCCAGTTGTTTTGACGTTAACACCATTTGATACTCAATTTCCAAGGAGAAAGCCAGCGTGGCTAATGTGGGAGAAGAATGATTAATTGTATTTTTGCAGGTTGAGGAAATCTTCAATGTAAGGAGTGACCACGGCAGCTTCCCTATTCAGGAGAAATGGCACAAAAACCTCTTCTTTTTCTGAAGTAAGACATCTGAAACAAGGCTGTGAGAGCCTGTCTGAAACTGAGTTATCTGGGTGGATTGGTTCAGCAGCTGGACATTTTTTTGATAGAGATGCTTCAGTGCATCATCTTCAGGAGGAGACGATGAGAGAAGTGCTAGTGCTGCAGCTTCTGAAGCAACTCAAAAGACTTGAAGAAACAGACTTGCAGGTTTTCTTCAGGTTTGGGCAGTTAATAATGAAAATTTGTCTGTGCATCAGGATCTGTGATACATGCGAGTGAACACCAACTTAAACTGATAGCTCAAATGTTCAAAAAATCTTAACTATAGAACAGTTTATCCTGGATTGTCTTTCAAGGGAAGACAGTGACAGTGAACATACACCCCTGCTGACAAATGGAGAAGATTGCCTCTAAAATTAGTTTTCTATTAACTCATCATTCTACTGTTTATGATGAATCAAATTTGATTATAATCATTATGTGTAATGGGGAAAAAAGGCAGTAAGAAATGCATACAGGTTTGATTTGAGAAAATTCTCTTAAAAATTTGTCAAAATCAGAAAAATGGTGTCTGGAAGGCAGTTAATCTGCAATGAGAACATTGTGTTGCTTTCAGATGCTGGCACAATAGCAGCTGCGGTACTTGGCTTTCCAAGAAAGGCAGGATGATCTGGAAAAGAAGAATTCACATCAGTATAGAAGTACAGCTGTTAATGATAATGGCTTTCATGGCAGGCAGTGCTTCTTCCCAGAAATGCTAACAGGGAGGTTGTGGCAAAGCACCTGTCTGTTACTCTGCTGTTCCTGTTCCTAGTGCATTCTACTGCTGTTGAAAAGCTGATTCATTTACAAATGGGTTGTGATAAGCTTAAGGSTGCCAATACGAAAGTGAATCCAGAGAAATGCAGTGTGTTCCATAAAGAGAAATTTATTGTGAACCGGGAATCAGTGCAAGAGGAGGCATTTTTATCAGTGGAGAGAAAGAGAAGCTGTGCAGTGCTGGCTGACTGTGACAGGAAGCTTGTTTGCCAGCTTGCTAATCTTAGAAAATCATGGCAGAATTAGGACAAAAAGACGCAATGCTTTCAGCCACCAGCACGATACAATTTGGATTTTCTTTGCAGGCTTGAAAGGTTCTTGTGCCTGTTCCTGTGTTAGCTTGCTGATTTTATCCAAGGCCCTTTGGCCACTGGTCACGATGTTTGTGCTTTTGCTTTGGGTGTGGGTTGGGTGTGAGAACAGTGCAGGACTGTCTTAAAAGCATGGAAGATGATTACAGCTGAAGTGTGTGGTGGTGTAGGATAAATGGTTGTACCAGTTGAAAGGGACCGCTGGCAAAGGCTACAGCTGTGCAGCACTTCCAATTTGACAGATGTTGTTTAAGGACACCCACAATTACTTGTTAGACTGTAAAAATCTGAAAGTTGTTTTCCCAATAGCTGGAGAAATCCCAGGCCCCTCAGGCGTGGGCACAAGCATGGTGGTACTGGTGCCCTGAAGAGGTGAGCTTGTTGACAGGCCAGTTGCTCTGGCAGCAGCTGAGTGGGAATGGCTGTCCAGGCATGCTCGGGAGGAGATGCYGACTCCTCTGTAATTCACAGGAGGGCAAATGTTACAGAGGAAAAAATTCTCAAAAACGCTAGCATAAGATGTGATTAGAAAACCCTTGAGCACATGGAGGCACCTTGCTAAGAAATCTGATTCCATTACTGCCAAAGGCATTTTCTGGCTGCAGTGACTGAGGTGAAGTTTAACAAATGATGCAGCAAGAGGTGCTGATTAGCTGGACAGTCTGTGGCTGTCTCAGAATGCTGAGGCTGAAGCAAAAGCAGGATTTCTGTACAGCAAATGTTGGCAAAATACAGAAAACTGCTGAAAAGAAATACAGTGTTTTCATTGCACAGGAAGCTTCCCATGAGACATGGGAATCTCAGGGAATAGTTTTGTTCCTGAGACAAAYGTGTTGGTAGCAGTGGACTGCTTTCTGAAAGTTTTGAAGTCATATAATTAGGAACCGAGAAATAGTAGGAATAATGGAGGGATAGAGATTGCAGTGGGTTAGTCCTTTATGTTGAGAGTATCACAGACCAGAAGGAGTAACATCGTCTTCAGAGGAGTCCACAGAATTTGTGTCACTGTTAGAAATGTGCAAAGATCAGTTGGACCTGGAAGGCAGAGTCACACCAGAGATTGGAATGGGTTTGTGCTGCTGGTTCTTTTGAACTATTTTCTTCAGGGCACTTCTGAAAAAAGCAGGAATTTTCAGGGAAACCAGTGCCTGTGGAGCTGGATTGACGGAAGAATGCCATGAATTCAATGAATGGAGATAAGCATTTTTAGTCCTTATCAAATAATTTTATCAGGGCTCTTCATTTAGAAAAACGAAGTGGTTTTCATCTTTAGAATGCTTTAGTTTTGGTAGTTTCAAAAGATAAATTACAGATTTGCTTTGCTGTAGCTGTGAGCAGCAAGACAAGAACTCTGTGTTTTGTTGTCTTCTAAGAAGGTGAACTTATTCTTTGGAGCAAACCCTGATTTCCTATCCCTTCCCATAACTTCTCCCACCATATGTTTCTTGCTGCAGGTGGACTGATGTGAAAACAAATACAGGATTAATACAGGGTAACCCCAGGGAAGTGTAATGGGGAGTTAAACCACAGAACTCAGGGGAGGTTAAACCACACACTCTCCTCAAACCAAYCCACCAAACAAACAACAACCCTGCCAGCAGCAGGCTCCCAGCAAAAGTCATTGGGGAGTCTTTCTGTTGGAAGCAGAACATGGTCCAGTTTTGTTAAAAAAATAACCTCTCTGACACAGGGTAGTAATGGATGTTTTGAGGAACCAGGCCAGGTAATGTGAGAGACTAATTTGTCTTCTTGTAGAAAGGGTCACAACTACTTCATAAAGACCTAAAGAAGGGTTTTTAAAAAGAAAAAAACTTTCTCTGTTAGGCTTCTGGTGTGGAAAAAGTCACTTTCTGTTGTAATCCCTTCCGTAGGACTGATAAAATTGTATTTTGTGATACTAAGATCTTATATATTGTCTGAAATGTTTCAAAGAGTTGTACTATTTAATGTAGTTATAAGGCTGGCAATGGCAAGGACTTGTTTAAAACATACTCTTTCAATAGTTAGGAATACTGGGGTTTGTACAAGATCTAAGATTTGCTTACCATTAGTGACTTGTTCTCACAGGAACCTTTGTGCCTGTCTCTCGGATACTTGTAAATAAGCTGTATCTCTGACAGCTGTGTCACCGTGATCCTTGACAATAGTAGTGAAATACTGCTTCCACCTTGAAACCTTTTTTTCAAAGTATCTGTGTAAAGCTGGTTTGCAAGTTTTCCAGCCATGCTGCTCCGGCAGAGAGCGCTTTTGCTTCCGCTGGCACAGAGCTGATGAATCATCTGCAGCTCAGCTCTACACTACACAATCTGATTCCCTTCTAATTTTCTTTCTAATACTTGATTAAGTGTCTCTTGAAACAGTACACATCTATTTTGTTTACTTTCTTGATATCTTGCTCTAGACAAAGGTGTTCTAAACAGCTTTTGCMCTGTAATTGTCACATGATTTTTCAATGCTGTGTGGCGAGAGTTACCATAATCCTTTCTCTTTAAAAAAACAATTCTAACTTTGATGGATCATAATGAAAAAAATTACTTGGCACACAATTTTAGTCAGATGCGTTTGTCTTCAACAAAGCAGTGAAAATCAATGTGAAAATATGAAAGGTTAAATGTCACGCTAAATGTCTGTTTCAGACAAACTAATTACTGAGTTTCAAAGTTTCTAACTTAGTAGAGAAAAGCCCAAAAAGAGTTTTATGATCTTGTGCTTGAAAAAGTTATAGTTGGTTTAAATTTAAGAATACTCAAGAAAAGCCCTTATTTCTGTAAAATAAAAAAGTGAGCAAGAATTGGCTTTGAAAAGTTGCATTTTTCTAATTTTACCATAGACTCCTAACCTTTCATAGAAGGTTGCAAAAATAAGGCTGGAATGTGCCTTCCCCAAGGTGACCCAGCCCATTGGCTGCCCCAGGCCAGCCAAGSACACACCATTCCTGTGAGACTTCTTGGCTTTAAACAGCTCTGGAAGGGAAGACAGCAATGCACTGGGCACCACCAGCCCTTCTGCCAGTGCTGGCAGCTTGGGGCTTTGGTGAATTAGTGAAGTAGAAATTGGCAAAGAGATGCAGTTAAACAAGAGAGTTTATAACTTTCTTCTTCATTTTGGGGAAGTGTAACCCTCTCAAGCAGCTCTGTGGTTCTGTGTTCACACAGAGCAAGGCCTCCTCTGTAAGCATGGGTGTACATGGCTCTGGATGATGTATTTGGGGTTATAAAATGTGATTTACCTCAGGGTTTGCCTTGGATCTGTGGCTGTGGCATAGCCAAGGGAAAAAAAAATATTTAGTGCAATTTAAAAATAAATAACTAATTCTAAGCTAAAATGACAGAATTATAGCAAAAGACATAATTTCTGAGGGCAGTTTGGTCACAGAACCTGCTCCAGTGCACTGCATCCATGTTTAGTTGGAACAGACTTATGCTGAGGATTGTGTTGCTGCTGTACTGGGGTAACTCTGGACAGCATTTCACAGTCAGGCGCTGCAGTCCACTCAGAAGTTGAATTAGCCTGTAAAACCAACTTTTTTTCTCGAGGCTATTCAAAAGCAATGAAAAGAAACTACTGTTATACTCAAAAGAAGCAATGGGGGTCTCAGAGATGGGACTGAACCACTGTATGTGTTTAGGCTTTTAATTAAAAGACCTCATTTAATTTTTCACAGGATTTTGGCAACATACGAAGCTGAAAGATAATGGTCTTATTCACTGTGAAAACACCTAATGTGATTTGCTTATAGGGCAAATGTTTCCGGGGCTGGATATGCCCCATGGTAGGTGGAAGGCTGCAGCAGAACAGTAATGCTAGAGGTGACACAGCTCTCCTCATGGATGGCTCTAAAATTCAGAGTTTAGTAAATGTGAAGGGGCTTAAATGAATCAGTCAGTTTATACTGATTTTTGCTTTTCCTTCTCATGCTGCAAAAGTCCCTTACATTTTAATAGCCTACTGTAGAAATTAACCTGAAAAACTATCACGTTTAATAACAGCACTAATTCCCAGTAAATTCTACAGGATTTTCCATCAGAACTGTGTTTATATCCTAGATTGTGTATACACACTTGAGCATTAGGAACCAGAAATACTAGCAGCTGGGAAGTCTGCTTTCCTGGCTCTTGGGAAATAATCCATTTCAGGTGATCAGTTCCATCTTGAATATTTGTTTGTTTTTTCCAATTATATTGCATATGGCTTTTGTTTGCTAAATTAATAGCTCTTCTGTTTTTGTAAGAATAAGGTTTACTGACTCTCCTGGTTAATGCTATAGGGTTTTTGGGAAGCTATATGTGACTGGTTCTGTTTCTGATATCATGCTAAAGGATGCTCTTTAATCTGTGGCTACATTGCTTTGGTAAGTCATTTGGCACAATCAGAGAGTGCCTGTAACGTGAACCTGTCCTGCTGTGGGCTAGCTCGGCTTTGCTCCCACAGGAGCAACGCCCAGCAGCAGTCCAAGTGCATTCAATGCACTCCTAGAGTGCATCCTCTGATATGAGTTTCATCTGAAAGGAATCCAGCTGGTGCACTCTGGAAACCGAAGTGGAGTCTGCCAGGCTGATAGGGAGAGTCACTTCAAAAGCCGTGTCCTGCTCCAAACCGAAATACTTATGCAGGCACACCCTGCCCATGTGAGGGCCCTGCTCCCTCAGCACCACAGCCCCTCCAGCACACGCCTTCACCCCCAAAATACACCCTGCTGGGGAAAACACAGCTCTGTTCAATGTTTCTGCTTTTGGTAGCATGCCAGTATCACCTCCTAAAGTCAACTTTTTCTTCACCTTAGTGCGTCTTTCAGATTAATTGATTTACTGCTTCTTACATTAAGTACAAAGGGTACTAAAGGAGAAGTAAATTGCAGCACTGATTATTGCTTATTGATTCCCAGAATGGTAACATTTCTCATTAGAGATGCTGCATTCATTCCTGCAAGAATMTATGTATGTGAATGAAGTTCAGCTATGTATGAATTCCACCACAGGCAATGGAAAGTCTGCTGTATATGAACCCATGTGAATTTACAGTGCTGGGACAATAGCACTGAGCCTCTGTTTCTTGATGGGAGCTGAAGCCTTGTTGTACACCTTGCAGCAGAGTAAGGAAAGGGATTTGTGGTTTTTTTACTCCTAGAAAGAATGGATTCCATTCCCCTTCTATGCTTTCTTCTCGGGAAAACTTAGCTGAATTTCGCAAGCTTACAAAAGCATTTTTTCATTTTAATATAGATGTCTTAAAAGATTAATTTCTCCCTGAAGACATTTGGGCAAGGTGGAGAGAGAGATTGATCATTTCCAGATGTTCTTTGCTGACGGGCAAAGAAAAATTCTGCTTCGGGTTAACATTTGTGAATGTATTTAAAAAATAGACATTTTGTATACAAGCCTGCCAGGGAGACCACAGGCCAGTGCAGCGGGGGCTGAGATGCACAGATTTGCAGTGTCATAGCTGCATTAATAAGGTGGGGCTTGCTCCTGCTGGCTGGACTAAAAGCCTTGGGAGCTTCCCTTCCTGTATCTCCTTTGGACAGGCAGGGGAGATGGATGTGCTTTTCAGACAGAAACACCAAGGCCACGTGGAGTGTGCTTTGAGGTGGACACTTGAATCCACTGTGCTTGCTGAGTCAGACATATTAAAATAGGTAATTCACCATTTCTTTGATGTTTTGGGTACATTTCCTAATGGGATTCCTAAACATTGCACCCTAAATTCTGGCAAGACTTGGCACAGTGAACAGCAAGTAGTTTGGGCTTCTGGGAAGTACCCCAAATTAGAGGAGCAGGGGGAGCTGGTGTCCTACATTACTTGGGAAGACAGCCAGGCTGATGGAGCGATTGTGGTCTGGTGTCCTGCTTGCCCTGTGCTCTGTCTCACTTCCTGCACAGCATGAGCACCACTCCAGCGTTGGACCTGCAGTTCCTACTGCTCCTGCCTCTGCACAAGCACTGGATGCTCACTGATACTGGCTCTCTTGCCTGGCAGTAGTCTCCGATGACTACAACATGAGGACTTCTTGGTGGTGACAGATGAGCATCAATCAGTTCTGTAGGAGACCCTGATGCCTGGGAAGAGCAGATTCTTCTTCAGTTGGTTCTTGTCTCTAAGGCAACAGCAGCCTGAGCATGGGAAGTAAYGGAGCTCATGCCTGTCAGCAGCAAAGGAAATGCCTCCTTGGGAAGCAGTCCTTCGTAACAACTGTTGTCCTTCTCAAATGATGTGTGGAACCAGAAACGCCATTGGAGACCAGGATGCCTTTGTGAGTCACAAGCTGGTTTTCGCTGGGTGGGCAGGGGAGGTGGGGGCAGCGGAACCAGCCCTGCGTGTTGCCTCCTTGTGCACATCGAATCCTAGAGGAATAGGTTTCCATTGGAATGACCAGTAAACGTATCTACATTCAGAGGTTGCTGACTGCTAAGATTGTTTTAAGTAACTGACAGACGAAAGACTGATAAACCTATTTTCCTATCTACAGAGGGCTCTGCCCCTGTGCGAGGCAAAGCTCAGGGCCCTGGGGGCGTTACAGGCAAAGCCCTCCCAAGGCCAAGGAAGAGGTGTCTGGGGATCGCAGTGGGTGTGAGGTCTAGAGATGGGGAAGTCCTGCTTCAGGAAATGAATCGTCTATGGAGCTGTGTCATGGCGTTTGTCCCAAACCCCTGCAGTGAGCTCAGCTGTGACAGAKTATGTGGGGGTAAGGAAGTGACAAGGGGAAGACAGGAGGTAAAACAAGGGGGGCATCGTTCTCTGGGGTTCTTCAGAGGGTCTTCATTGAGCCCATATGTTGTTTAGAAAGGAAAAATACTCTGGCTTAGAGGCATTAATTAGTTTCTTGTGTTTCAGAAGCAGGCAAAATGGAGGAGGAAGATGACTGAGTCAAATTTTTGGGCTGTTTTCTATGAGAGCAAGATGTTGATAGGAGGAAGGAACAGGACTGGGAAAGAAAAAGGAACATTACAGTTTTTTGTCCATAAAGGACAAYGCGCTATGCGAAAGAGGGCCTTGAATCGTAAGACAAGGTGTTGATGATATTTACGTGTTAAAGCACTGAGAATTGATACTGTAGGTAACAAAGCATCCACTTTACTGCCTCACTAGTGTTGCTGAACTGATCTGTCAGTTTTGGGGTTATTCATAGAGCTGTGCAGGATGCAATCTTTGGTGTTCGCTTAGGGTTCCTTTTTTTTCCCTAAGTACCTGTATGAAGATCTGAAGAAGCATGTTCAGGGTATATGTCCCCAGGGTTCTCCTTTCCAGCCCGCTTTGCCCCACCAAAAGCTGCCCAGGTAGGGTCCTGTCTGCTACACACGTGCAAGGTGCCAGCTCAGAAAGGCTGCAAACTGGTAATGGAGTCTCAGTGCATAATTTAGCCTGGGATATCTGATTAACTATATATGTGATCAGAATGCGCTATTTGGGGATACCTCTCCCAAAGTGATGCTAAAATTGGCAGCTTTACAATTTGTCCTGATTTTCTTTTTCTCCTGGTTGTGAAGATAGAAGCCACTACATGGTTAAAATCTGGTTTGTTGCGTTTGCTTGGGTTTTATTTTGAGAAGGAATGGGATAATTTTAGTTCTTCAGAACTAAAAAATTAGATCAAAATCCTGGCAACTGTACAAGRTAAATGAGCAACCTTGCAATAAAGGGGTTTTTATCACCTTGGAAACACAGTTTGAATAAGCCACTTGGAGTAATTTTAGTTTCAGACTTCCCTCTGCCCTTGTCCCTCCCATGCAAATTCTGTTTTTACACTCAGTATATCCRGTTTAGCTGTGTTTCTTTCATACATAGACAACAGGGGAATTTGCCAGACAAAAGTGGAAGAATACTGAAAATGACCTTGCACATGATGTTTCAGAGCAGGAACTGGTGTTTGGAAACATACAAAGTTAAACCCAGCCAAAAACAGATTTTAAAAAATCAGTCATTTTAGATCTCACAGCTCAATGTAAAAACCTAGAAGCTCAATTTTAAATAATTGATTTTTACATACCATAGAGTCTTGTTATTCTGGAGAAGAATATGACATTTAGGAAACAAATTTTAGCACTAAGAAGGAAAGTTGAGGGGTTAAACAAGGAGAAATATACATTTAAAAATTGATGTGATCTATTAAATATACATTGTCTTTCAGAATCCCCAGTATTGTGATATCCACGTGAAATTTGTTGTATTAAAACGCTGTGGGTCTTCATTTTGAACTACACAGGTTATGCTGTGGCGTAGCTGGAAACTCAAGTAATTAGAGGAGATTAGGATAAAGTAGTGCTTCTATCCACTAAAGAATGTAAATATTTTGAATATTTTCAATAGCTTACACTTCTGTAACAGATCTCACCTGAAGAGTGCCCTTACCGTGAGTGCCCACTAGAGAAAGCACAAAAGCCTTTGTAGCCTTTCCTGTCTATTTGAAATCAGCTGAGACTTTCCATTCCCATGCAGAAAATATTTCAAAGTGAAAAGTAAATTGATTTTCAATTATTTGAAAGAGTAAATTGCGTTTAAATATATATTTTATTGTCCAGGTAATATTCCTGGAAGTGCAGAAGAACCCATGCAGGACTGGCTAATGGTCCCTGTGCCAGTGCCTGATGTCACCTCTGTCTCCAGCTGTGTGGTCTGTTAGGCTGAGCAGGAACAGATGCCACCCAGGACCATGTGCCATGGACCCAGCAGCCACAGAAGACCAGCAGGGCATTACACTAATACATCACATGAAATAGAACAGCTGACTAACATTTGGGTTAAATATTTGGAAATGCTTCCTAACCACATGACTGGTGAGGTTGTTGGGATAATAGTAGGACCTTTTAACTTGAGATATTTAAACCCACATTGATTTGAATATGAGCAAATGGAGGAGATGTGTGATTAAGGGAGCTCAAATGAGATTCTGAATCTGTTTTTCATCACCATTTTCTTGGAATCTGTTCTGTCTTCCAGGAGYGACTGAATGTTATGATGAGCATTAATAATTAAAAGAAGCTTGACCATGCCACCTTCCCATCAGCTGCTGTGCTTTTGTCATTCCTTGTTATCACAGAAGTGAGTGAGTGCTACGAGGAAACTGTCAGCAGATGGTAGTCAGCAGCTCTGGAAAGTTTGCAAATAAGGGACTTTCCCTGCTGCAGCCAGCTGGATCAAGTATTAATCTTCTTGCTGCACTGCTCTTTACAAGTCAAGAAAGCTCATCAGGTCAAAACATGTATTCCATACTGGCTGTCCAAAGCAGGAAAACCTTTTTCTCTGATGAAACACAGTTTTACTTGATAGGTGCACTCCAGGACATGCAAAAAAACCTCCATGGTTCCTTGCCATTAACTTCTCAGATTGCTCTGTTTGACGCACACACAGTGGAGAGAAAGAAGAGAATATTTCACGTAAGAAATTCCACAGATCTCTCAGCAGCCTGAGGTGATATGCTGTGTTTCTCTGGCTTTCCCCTCCCCGCCCCCCCATTTATTTTGGCTTTGTAACATACAGGATAACTATAATGATCTGATCTTATATGCACACATGTAAGGTTTTTTGAGTAATAAAATTATTTAGCTTACATAAAAGAGAAAGATAGACTAGGTCCTTTCAGCATGGGAAAGTCATTGGCAGATTTTGCCTACAGAAACATCTGTTGCTTAAAATTTAAGATTATGCAAACATATTCTAAGGCATCCCTGTGATTATCTTAAGTACTTTGAGCACAGCACACTATATACAGTTCTCTAAAAGGATCAGTCTTTCAATTTAAGGACCTTTGCACTTCTCTTTCTAGATATTGCTTTTCCTGATACCACATTTAGAAGTCCTCTATACTTTGCTCCGATGTGAAACTCAGAGTTTTGAGGTTGGTAATTTAAAAAAATTGCTTTTTCTAATGGCAGAAGTGGAAGAAAGGAACTTTAAGAAAGTGGATTTCCCTAAGAAGGTGCTCATTAAGTGTGTTCCCCCATTCTGGCATTTTGTTGGCTGATAGTAGGTAATTGGAAGTCATTCAAGATATTCTTACAGTGTTGTAAGTTTTGCAGGATTTTTAATAAACAAATTTTGCATATGCAAGAGATTTAAGACCCTGTGCATAATGGGATTTATGATAGATGTACCTTGCAACATCCCCTGGGTTGTGTGGGTGGCCTGGCAGAGCCAGCTGTGCCAAGGGTCTGCAGGTGGAACAAGGTCCCGTTCAATATGAACAGGGGCTGCTACAGGACACCGCTCAAAAACCTTATAGCTCTGGCTAGGTGGGGGATGGGATTCGCAAGTGTTATATTTAATCTTAATTTGGATTAATAGCCAAATACTGTGAGAGTCTGAATGGTGGTTGAGACTTTGTGAAGGCACAAGGCCAAGGAGAAAGACGGACCACAGGTGGATGTGGGTGAGAGCTCTGCGTCTTCTCTGTCCCCCTGGGGTGGAAATGGCAGGACCACAAATGTGGTCCTGGCCGAAAGATATAGGACAAAATAGATAGAGAAATAGTTATTTAGAAATTTCGTTTCCTTCACAGAGAATCTCCTGATGTTTTGAGCAAAAGTTTGAATCTGTTTTTCTTTTGWCCAAATATACTACACTATTTCTTGATGTTCATTTCAACCAAGGCTGAGCACCACCAATCTGCTGTTTTTGTCTCCATGTTAGGAGAAGGTTATCGTGGTAATGGTCCTGATACTGACTATTTTTACTGTATGGGTAATGCTTTGGCTTCTTTGTATCCAAAATACTTTGGTATTTTTAGCATATCTTCAGTGAGACTGACATCCTACTGTAGCACTGGCACGTTGTAAGATTGCACTCAGAGGTGGTAATGACAGCCCTGAAGTTCAATGACATGTTTTGAAAAACTCGTGGAGATGTTAGCTTGCATTCTCTAAAAAGTCAAAGACTAACTTAAAAGAATAAGTGTAAGATGCTAAAAAGATTAATTACTGTCTTATTTCTGCTTAAACAAAGCACAGAGCTGTGGATGTTCCTGCTGCTTTAGTTAGGTGATATCTATGAACAGAAGAATTTCCATCACACTGCTCATTTGAATCTAGGTTAACCTTATATGGCTTTTAAAATCCTTTCCTGTTTAATTCTAACTACAGTTTAACAGGACAAGTTGACCATGCCCCTGGGAGCAATGGGCTCAGCTCTTCACATAAAGGCAGGGTAGCCATTAAATCACATTGCCAGAACCCAGGTGGCCCATGCCACTGGAGTCAGAGAAGAACTGATGGTGGCATTGGCTTCTCAGAGGTGTGTTATCTCCTGGTGAGAAGGCACCACGTTTTGTTGGACATGGCCAAGCAACAGCAATGCAGGTGTAGCGCACTGGGTGTAAGGTCTCGACAGCAGTGACTCTCAAAGCAGTTTTGGTTGAAGAAGGTGTCTGGCAGGGATGGTCTCTAGAAGAGAGCCAGTGGTCTGAGCCAAACAACTGCTCTTGGAGTCTCTAAAACGTGCGTTTAAAAAGGGCAACTCCAACTGCAAATATTTCCAGTGACCAGGGACAGATGGTGGACCCATTTTGGTAATGAACACCTTCAGCTTTCTCCAGTCTGTTGTCTAGCAACCTCCTCGGGTTTAGAATATAAATGTTTTATTCTCCCATTGGTTTGTCTTCTTAAGATAAGCAGCTGTATTCTGGGCCTCTGGGGTGCCTTGGCTGGCCAGTTCAAAATAGGGTGTGGGGATAACAAAGGTATGGATGACTGTAGTGGTGTCTGCATCTGAGAGGAATCAGTCATTCGGCAGGCTGGAGATAAGACACACAGCTATTAGCTGCCTGATAGAGTTTCATGGGACTCTTATTTCACTCCATTTTGATGTCAGGAAGGCAGACGCTTTCAATAAAAAGAGTGCTCATAGATTTTATTGGGGCATTCAAATGCTTCCAGTTCCCAGCTGTCATCAGCTCCACTTTAGTCATATAGTTGTCACTTTATCCCTCTGTCTGCGATAGGTCTTGAGAGAAGAAAGATACTGATTTGTTAAGCTTTAATGAAAAGGAGACTCATTCATGTTTCCAGACACTTTTAGTTTATTCACACGAATGAATCCCACTGAAGGAAAATAAAGTACATCTTTCCACAGGTACATTCTAAATTAATAAGACTATTTTATCCTAAATTAATAAGAAACTATTATTTCAGATACATCTGAGGAGATCTTGTACGCTTTTAGGGATGGAATTTTCCAAAGTCAGACTGGAGCRGTTCAAAACCAGTCCCCAAGTGTGTACAGAAATGAGAGTCTGTGTACTTAGGAAAGCACAACTTCTTCAACCTATCTGCTGAGGCAGAGCTTATCTCTGATGCTGTCAGCAAGGCTGGAAAGGTTATTCTTCAGTCTTTTATTAGGAAATATTTATCTGCATCATTTCATTATTCAACTATATCAGTGCCCAAACATTGCCACCTATGCATCAGTATCTTCACAGGGATATCCTTCTCACCAATGCATTTTTTTTCCAACTCAGGTTTGACTTTTTGCCTGTTCAGTTATTGACTGTTCTCACATTATCAACTCGGCAAAAATGAATTGGCGAAATCTCAATCTGTTAATGAAAAAAACTTTAAAAAACATTTCTCTTCGTACCATTAGAAGAATACTGTTTTCTCTTTTTTAAAAGTTACACTGTTTAACCTGTCCTAAATATTTGCCAGTCTCCTAATAAGAAGCCTCTTCAAGTTGATGCAAGCTCTAGTCCCATCCTCTTAAAAGTCACTTTTACTTTTTGTAGAAGGCCAACTAAAAGGACTCACATTCAGCACTGTGTGCTTTGCAGCTCCTGAACAAAACAGGCTGAGCTGAAAACAAAAGCTTAGCTTTGACTCTTACTCCACTGGCTCAAGTTAGTTCCAGTCAGATCCTTAATGTTACTTTATCTGCAGGGGGGTTTTTTTGTGTGATCAATGCCAACTCTGTTGGGCAAATACAGGATGCATAGGGATTTAAAAAAAAATCCAGCTGCCAACAAGAAAAAGTGCTTTGTAACCACAGTTTGGAATGGAAACAATTTTCTAAGATACAGATCAAACTGTGTTTATAGACTCAACTATTGGCAGCTTTTCACCAAGCTATTTCCTGTGTGCCTACTGCATAGAGGAATAATCTAAGTGCTTAAACTAACATTTAAAACCATACAGAACATGAAGGGAATACTGTGTGAAGCAGCATGGAAAACACAATGATGTTGAATTTTCTTTTGTTTCCATAGCTAATATTCATGGGAGAAAGCAGTAAGTACTGCACACAAAACGCCAGTACTCCAGTTCTGTGCAGGATTTGGTCCTTACTCTGGCCAGTACTTACTTTCTGCTAATATTGTTTTAATTGCTGAAAGGAAATATTCAAGCAACAAAAATTTTCAAAATGCCTCCTAAATTAGAGGAACTTCCTAAAAGTTACATACAGTTACTTTAAGTGCAGCAAGTTATTATTCCTTAGGAAAATAATTCAGACAATCAAGGGCACACGTACACAGAAGGAATCTGATTTCCCATTAGAACAGGTGGAAGATCTGAAGGTCTGAAGATAGGAGTCAAGGTAGATGTAAACTGGTTTGCTCAGTTTTAAACGGTTGCAAGAAATTTTTCTTGCAGAAAAAGCCCAGAATTCAACTGCTAGCTGTTTTGAATCTTTTTGGTGTTTTTAAGTGGGGCAGATTTCCTCTCCCAGACTTCAAATGCATGCCCTTTGCTTCAGGCATGCATATGCTGGTGGCACAGCTCATGTCCTGACAGCATCAGTAAGGTCAGGGCAGTCAAGCTAAGGTGCCCATTCAGAATTTTAACAGGGATTTTGTCACTGGTGTTCTGCTCGGCTGGACTTCATTCCTTCTACCGAAGCCATTTCTCAGCTAAGGAGCATAGCAGCTCCAGTAGAGGAAAACTTAAGAGTTAGCAGAGTAATTTAGATTGAATAGAACGTCTGGAGGTTGTCTGGTCAGCCCCAACACAGAGCAGCAGCCACATAGGTGASCTTGGCCAGGGCCAGGCAAGTTTCCAGTGCCTTCAGGACAG
This sequence comes from Amblyornis subalaris, assembly GCA_018881555.1. Classification (NCBI taxonomy): domain Eukaryota; kingdom Metazoa; phylum Chordata; class Aves; order Passeriformes; family Ptilonorhynchidae; genus Amblyornis; species Amblyornis subalaris. The sequence goes on along the minus strand of JACAXG010000004.1, from coordinate 11,304,811 downwards.
AATTCCCACAGCTTTTCTGAGCAACCTGTTTTGGCATCTAATTATGAGATGCACAACAACAAACCCCATCAAATTTGTTTGTACTTTTCTTCTTGGACTGTATTCTTACAGATCAGTTCTGGGAAGTATAGTAAAAGGCTTAGCTTTACATACTGATTCCAGGATGGAAATCAAACATTTTTGTTGGGAATGAAAACCACCTAAACAGGTAAGATCAGGTTAGAGGAGGTGGTGCTGGGCTTTTCCTTTACCTGGGTCCTCGGTAATGAAGAAAACGTACTTGTGAATGAATTTGCTGGAGACAGATGCATTAACTGTGCACAGCAAGTACCCTGTCAAAAAAGGACCGATAGTTTTGGGTTTATGCGTTTCTTGCACACTGCTTTGCCTGAGATGCAATTCCAAACCCAGTCCTCGGGTGCTGCAATGCAGCTGTCAGAGGGAGCAGGATCTGACCCCTGCAGCGACGGGCCCAGGCATATCCCTTGGGACTCACAGCTCCTCATCTCCACAGCAGTGAGTGTTGAGACCATCCCAACCACCACCATCTCTTCTGGGATTTTTCCCAACCAAAGGCATTCTGGAATGGTTTTACATCTTGCTCTGAAACTCGTACACAGATATGTGTGTTTAAAGGAATGCAAATGATTTCAAAAGGCAGGATGGCAAAATAGCATTTCAAGTTATTGCACTGTGACATATGATAACTGTTGTGAGATTTATTTTAGATGAAACCACAACTACTCTGTAACCAGTTGTTTTTACATTGGAGACATACAGGTTATTACTGGGTTAGTATTGTTGGTGCCTCATGTATAAAGATTCAAATTTTAATCTAATTTTGTTCTTCACAAAAATTTAGTTTCAAATGAGCAAATTATTAGGCCCCCCTCAAAATTTGATAAGAGAAGAAATCTGTGAATATGTGTGATGTTCATATGCTGGGGTTGCTTTCTCTAGATTCAAACTGAGCACTTCCTTCAGCCCAGGATTTGAGGCAGTGCTGTGCTGGGCATGCAGAATGCATGGAATGCATCTGCTCCCAGCTGCCTTCCACAGGGAGGTGACAGCCAACTTACCTCCAATGGGTAGGAGATGGCAATGGGTCCTCTGCTCRCACCCACCACAAGACAGGTGTATTGCAGATTTTTTGTAAGCCATGCCACATAAGAAGCTGCAAAATATAGTCCTGAAACGGTTTATAATGAGATTAAATGTAGGAGATATAGACCCAGGTAGAAGTTAACCAACAAAACTGTCTCACTACTTCATCTTGGTAAAAAATCAATGCCATATCATCTCATAAGATCACTTTTGAAGAGCTATGTACTTGCTAATGGAACCAATGCAGGATGTAGCGGAGCAGCACATACACCAAAACTGGATTTTTGCCCACTTGAGCAGCCTCAGCACATTATGTCCTAATGCTGTTTGTCTTCCACCTGCGTGGCATTTGGGGTGGGATAGTGACGGCTGCTAAGGGCGAGGTCAACTCCATCCCTGCTTCGCTGGCATGGCTCCGTCGGCCCTGGAGCTGCTGCTCCCCGCACGCCAGGCCCACGGGAACTGCGAAAAACCTGCCGGGAAGAGAGATCTGCCACATGCCCGGCCTCAGCCCAGAGGGGAGAAATGAATTTGCAGCCCACAGATTTGTTTCTTTGGGGGCGCGGGGAAGGAACATCAAGGGAAAAGAAGTATTTAAAATATGCCGTGACTCCTTTGGTCTTTGTCAAGAAACGCTACGCACATGGCTGCCGAAGGAGATGATGACACTGGGGGCGGCCGTGGGGAACAGGGTACGCATGGGRAGTCCGTGCCCGCGCAGCGCCCGCGGCCGGGGCTAGGGATGCGGTGTTCTCGGGATGCCGGGCTCCGAGGGTGCGGTATTCCCGGGAGGYCGGGCCCCTGGCGCGGCTCCGAGGGTGCAGAATTCCCGGATCCCGGACCCCTCACCCAACCGCGGCTCCCCCGGGGCGACCCCGCGCGCGGCGGAGCGGGGCGGGGCGCGGCGCGGCGCGGCGCGGCTTGCGCGCATGCGCGGCGCGGGCGCCCTCTCACCCCGCTGAGCTATGCCAAGTATGTGCGCGGCGGAGCCGGGGCCGGGCGCGCGCGGCGGCGGCGCCATGGGGCGGTCGGGGCCGGGGCTGCCGGCGGGGCCGCCGCGGCGCTCGGGGGCTGCGCGCTCCCGCGGGCCGGGGGGCAGCGCCCGCTGAGCGCGGCGCGGAGGCAGCGCCAGGCATGGCCGACCCGCTCCGCAGGACGCTCTCCAAGCTGCGGGGCAGAAGGTCCCAGCGAGGCGCGGCGGCGGGCGCCGGGCATCGCCACGGCGGGGTCTGCGCCCCGCAGGGTAAGTGTGTGTGCCTGGCTGGGCCGCGGGGCTCCGGCTGCCCCGCTCCGGCTGCCAGCCCGCGGCCGCTCCTCCACCTGCCGGACAGCGCCGGGCGGGGGCTCCCGCGGCGCCGGGATGCTCCGTGCCCGCTGCCSGGAGCGCCGCGCCGGGGCCCGGCGTGAACTTGGGTCGCGAGTCAGTCCCCGCGGCGGCTCCGTCCCRTCGGTGCCTGCGCTGCTCCCGGGGAGCGGGAATTCCTCACCAGAGCGAGAGGCTCTGGAGTTCAGACCAGCGCTGTGTGCGCGTCCCTGCTCGTTCTCTTGTCCCGCAGCTGCTTGTCACTCCTCGGCTGCTGTTTGCCGCTGGGCTTGGTTGGTTTGTTCGCTTTTTAAAGATGCACTCGAAATYTTACTGATAGATTTTAAGTTTTGCAGTTGTTCCGTTTAAATATATAGTAGTTACATTTTATACTTCTGTTAGGAAACTTAGTGAGAGAACGTGTTTAAATATCAGCCAGGAAAACTGTGAATTGTTTGATCCATATATGGAGAAGCTGGAAAAAGCTGTTCCCTGCTTCCATACAATCTGCAAAAGCAAGGCATGGTATCGTGGTGAAGTATTTTCTGTGCCCACGGAGTTGGCAGAATGTCAGTTTTGACCTCAGTTGAGCTGAAACATTGAAGCTTTGGTTTCTGAGCATACACGTGTTGTTACTGTCATGGCTTAACTTGAAATACTGATTTATTTAATTTTTTGTAGATAGAGTGGAAGGTGAACACCTGACTTTTATTTTTTTTCTTCTCAAACACCATATTGAAGCCTTTTGAGAAGGAACTGTTGTCGTGTTTGGTATTTGTGTGGAGGCCTGGTCTTAACTATATTAAATATAATATTAAATATCTATATCAAAATATTAATAGTTAGTAGGCAACATTCCTCTGAAGGAAACATTGCTTTAGAACAAAAAGTATGTGCCTGACCTGTATGTCTCTCAAAGCTTTGTATTTATTTGAAATTGACTCATTCTTGTTACAGCTAACGACATTGAAAACTCACTCTGTGATATCGAACCACTGGTTGTGCAGATACTTGCATGTGAAGCAGTTTGTTACTAAAATAAACACAGTCATAAGGGCTTTCAGGATCAGGGCCAAGTTCGAATAAAGGGGAAGCAGTGCCTGTAAATATTGCTAGCCCTTGCAGAAACTGCAGTTGGGAGATGTGTAAGTGTATCATTTGGACGAGTTTCATGAGCATTTACAGTCGGTGACCTCTGGCAGTGTGTTGGCTGATCAGAGGCAGGGTCGTCCTGAGCCCTGTGGAGGGTGGCGTGTCTCTGCAAGCAGCAGCGTTGCTGCAGGAGGCTGGAGGCTTCTGGTTATTGATGTTTCTGCACTAAGCTATTGCAGATGGCTTGTCATCGAGGCACCCGGATGGATGTTGAAGACAGAGTTGAGTTTGCTTCTGGGACCGAAGGGCAGCCTGAGGCTGACAGCAGATGTGTCGCTGGGTGTATGTTTAGGCACACTGTACTTCTTAGGAGCCCGCTGTTTTGGGAATTGTAGGCTGTCTGAACCAGAGCAGAAGGACCCATGTTTCTACAGCAAAGCAGGAAGTAGCAGATATTTTTGCTTGTGGAAATACTGCTCTCGGATGCTCCATCTATTTATGTCACTGGAGCAGGGACCGCTCCTTGGACTGAAGCAAGGACTTTGGGATAGTTGACACTGGCCTGCCTGAGAAGTCCCTKATCCAAATAGACTTCTTGGAATCAYAGGCATAGCTCTATGCCCATTGCAGATTAGTTTCCTATCTTTTTGTTTAGTTTCAAGTTCTTACTTGATATAGTAGTGTGAAAGTGTGTAAAGAGGAACCATTACAGTGGTATGCTTACATTTCCAGGCTGTGGGTGGGGGAAGAAATATGATTGCTGCCAAATCACTGAAACTTTGAGAGAGATCTGCCTTCACGTTGTCCTCAGATTCTGTGAACTGACTGACTTAGGCCTCAGTGTGGCAAAACACTTCAGTGGAGGTGTGCAAAGGCTTCAAAAGGAGCATGGTTAATTTAGTTAATTCTTTGAAACAAGTTAATTCTTCAAATCACAAACAGTGGTTATACTGCAGTTTAGCTGAACAAGCAAACCTTACTCTTTTGAAAAATCACCAAATGATGAATCTTTCATCAAATAAAATGGTGGTGTTTCAGATCTTATCAGGGATCTCTTCTGTCATTAAAGTACAAACCTAAAAAGAGGGTCAAAGGGAAGGTGTTCAAATGAGTCTTTTTCATGTCTCCCTTTCTACAGTGAACTTGACTGGATTTACAGAGCTGCTCCTTGAGTCCTCCAGAGGGGTGTCCATATTTTAACATCCATTATTGGTGTGTAAATAATTCTTTGCTGAGAATAATGTTCAAGGAGTAATGAATAGCTGCTGCCATCTGGAATTTCCAATTGCAGAAGGCTTCACATGAAAATAGGTTGTCTGCTTTATGAGAACCAAGTTATCCCCATTCAGCCGTAGTGACTGAGCAAACCCTRGGTTGTCCTCCTGTGCAGAGGAGCATGAGGGTTGTCTGACCTGCTCCCTGTTTTTAATTTGGTTGTATTTGCAGCTTTCCTTCCAGTCCTAGCGCAGTGGTCCCAGCTCCCTGGCCGGGATGCACTGCAGCCGGGGGGGTATGGCCCTTCTGCCAAGTGGAGCTCAGATGTGCTCTGACAGGAGCTCAAGTGTAAGTGGCTCTTTCCTTGCACGATTAAATGTTTGGCTGTTGCTTCAATGAAACTGTTTCAAATTTTGCAAACAGTCAGTAGAATTTGTTTAGTTGTTCCATGAAATTTTTGGTGTGTAAAAACTTTTCTACATTTCTTCTTTCTGCTTTATTCTTTTCATGATGGTGCGTTTTGGTTTATTCCCCTCAAATCAGGGGATGCTTCTGTCTTATTTGTAGAATACAGCTGGTAAGGGTAGTCTTTTCTGGAGGTTTTGTGCAAGAGATATCCTCATCTTTATTTATATAGAAATCTAGAAATTAATGTATGTGGGGGTTTTGTAGCCATTTAAGTAGTACATTACATTGAAAGTATGGACTRTTTTTTCATTGGCATAACTAAACTGTTAGAAATACTGTGTAGTAACTTTTCAAACCAATTGCACCTGAACTTGGCAGAAAAAAGCAGCCATTTCTGTGTAAGTATGCGTGACCTTTCAGCAGAGCTATCTCACTGCCGTTTATCTAAATTACCTGGTGTTAAAAATACAGCCAAACAAGCCTGACTCTTTATTAGTTATGTGCACATTCTGCTTTGACAGGCTGAAGTCTGATTTTGTGATCATATCAACTTATCTTGTCCTTTCAGATGAGGTCTGATGCAAGTGTTATACGACAGCAAATGTGTTCATCTGTCAAAAGCAAAATGATATTCTAAACATTTGTCTTTCCCTCTCTTTTTGCCTTTCTTTGTGAGAACAGATTTCATAGAAAATGTTTACATAGCTTCGAGAAGCAGGAAGGAGCCCAAGTGCCCCCAGGCCAGCGAGGTGCCCGAGCACAGGCCGCAGGGGAACAGCATTACTGTTTCCAAGAAACGCAGCTGGCTGCAGCAGAGCACGCACCGACGACCTCCTGCTCCTCTGGGAGAAGAAAATGCCTGTAAGGAAGTGCACGAGGCTGTTATCTCGGTACCCAAATCTCCCACCCCGCTGCCTGAGCCCGCGGTGCCGTGGGCTCCCTCCGCGTCGGCAGCGGGGCGGGAGCGCGCGGCGCAGAGCTGTGCCCTGCCGAGTGCCACAGGCCCCGCCGCGCCCAGGAGCGCTGCCCAGGACTCCGGCGAGGACGGCGATGCGGATGATGAAGGAGAAATATGGTACAACCCCATCCCTGAAGATGATGAGCTCGGCTTGCCCGGGGTCCCCCCTTCTGCTGTGAATAGCCTTGTTGCCGTGGGCTCCCCATCAGTCCGGTACAAAGCCCACCCTGGGGGTGACTCCGGGATGGCCACAAGTCCCCATGAGGGTCCTGCACGCTCCGTGGAGAGYGCGGGGAACAGCTGGGTGGCACAGCCCAGTGAAGGCAGTCAGGCCGATGCCGTGCATCCCGGGGAGCACGCACAGCAGCACCGGCAGAAGTTTGCCTGCAAGGCTCCCAGTGTGCCAGCAGCAGAGGACAATCCTGCCTTTAAGTGCCCTTCCACAGGTAAGAGTGTTCAGGAACGTAAGAGTTATGGCCTCTGCTGTCTTTTAGAGGAATAATAAACCTTTGCTATGTCTCTCTTTTCTCTTTCTCTACGTTTTATGTTATCAAGCAAATTTTCGGTGGAAATGCATGTCAAAGTCATTGAAAATGACTCAGGTTGTGAGACTGATACCTACTAAGTGCAGAGCTGCACAGTTTCTYAGTCGGTTTGTTCATGACATGTCCAGGTGTGGCCTCTGTTCTCTTTGGCCCCCACCTTGCTGAAGGCAAAGGTTTTACAAAGTGAGCTTGCTGAAGCGTGGTAATGTGAGGACACACTGGGTTTCCTTTGTCAGCTAGTGTCTAGCCCTGGCCTTGAATTCCAGCCTCAAAGCTACTTAATGTCTGCAGAAGTTTCTTTAACTTGCTGTCTGGTACTTTTTAATAAAGACTTTTTGGTAGACCATATGAATGCTATTCATCATGTCGCTTTCTGTAATTTCTGTCTTGTTGACTGTCTCAAGCTAATCTAATAGACTGGAGAAGAGTGGTTTTCGCTTTCAGAAGCCTGCCTCTTTGTTCCTTGTTATCTTTGGCTGAGTGTTTGATAGTCTCATTTCCATAATTCCATTAGTGTGTGAATTCAGCAGCATATTACAGATTTTTCCCAGTCAATTAAAAAACCCCAAACAAATACAAAACCACACCAAACAAAAGTAAGCAGAAAAAAACCCTCCCAACTCTTTCCAAAAAGGTATTATTTTTAATTACTTATGTGCCTTATGTTATCTTGACCTTAACTCTAGTGTCCTGTTCAAAGTTAGAAACGGCATAAAGTTCAGGAGACAGGGAATTCCAGGTTCCCCTCTTTGGAGAAAGTTATACTTTCTTTGCACTGACATTTAAGAGCCTGTATTTCTGCCTGGCTCATCAGAGAGGACCTGAAACATTGGCATGGGAGCCCAGGTGTGCATCGCCCTTGGGAGGGGCTCCTATTTGGGTTGCCCCCATCCAGCCTTGCCATCCTGGCAGCCTCTGGCCCTKTGTACCAGGAGCTACTGTGCCTGGATTCCTGGTGTGGAGATTACTTCTGGGACAGGGTTTGTTTTGAAAGGCACCAGAGCAACTGCTGTAAACAGCGGAAGAAAAAACTTGGTCTTTTGGGGCCTCACATTTTGTTCTTTTTGTAGAAATCCTGCAGATACAAGCATATTTGTAGCTGGAAAGTGTGTTAAAGTTTTTGGACATTTATTTAGGAATAGCTCACTTTATAGCTGCTTTAAATGCTTAGACCRGTTTTATTTGCTTGCAGGACAGATGAAATATTATTTTCTTTTGTAGATTTTTGTCATTGCTGGGGCTCTAGATGCTTTATTGAGGTCAGTAAGTGTTATTATTTAGGAAAGCCATGCAAACTGACCCCCATTTAGTTGGTTAATCTCTCAACACATGGGTGACTATTTCTTTTTTTAAAAAAATAAATCCTGTTCTGCAAGAAGAAAAATGTCAAAGTTGTTTTCATACTGAGGATGCATTTATTTCTGAAAGCAAAGTTGCGCATTTCAAGTGTCTCATGAAACCAGGGGAGAAATTACGAATTGCACCTGATTTGTTTGTTATGCATTGAGTTAATTAAGGTACTTCAAATGCAGCTCTCCTTCTGCATGTGTTGGGTGGTGATCACATTGAATAGATTAATTGATGATGAAGTGGATCCCTGCTGCTCAGTAATTGGCTTTATTATGGAGAAGTGGCTTAGTTCTTCTTTTTAATCCAGTTAAAGTATCTACAGTTATTTTCAGTCAAATTTAAAATGACAGCTCATCCATATAAAATTACTGCATGAAGGGCAACATGGCCCATTTAACTTTATTTGTGTTAGGACCTTGTTTGAATTATACAACTGGTATGAAATGGATGTCTATATTCATAGAGTGCTGGGTACATGAGGCAGTAAGTCCTGTCAAATAAGCAATTACAGCTTTGGGGAAAAGTCTGCTTACTTTTCTTATTGATATGGTATATATATGTCAATATTGGTTAGCGTTAGAGCCTAAATGTTGGATTTGGGGAAGCATAGACAGAAAAAAGTGGGGCAGTACAAAACAAAATATATATATTTGTTTATTTTGTCATTTGCTCTTTTCTTCTTTGGACAATGGAAACAATTTTACCTTTAAAACTTTGAACATTGTTGCCTTACTTGGATTTCCAACTTTGAAGAGAGAAAATAGTAATGRCTTTTTTTTCTTTTTTGTTATTTTTTTGAGATTCTTTATTTGACAGAAGATTTTTAAAGAAAAGAATAAATCATAGAATTCTGTTATTGTGAGTCTTTGCAAACAGAGCAGCAGATGGGTATTTCCTGTAAATGTTACCAATACAATGGATCATAGTTGTAGAGGTGCTAATTTGTCCTATAGTCTTAATTTACATTGCTAGTTCCTGGTATTAATCTGGTTACTTTCTACAGTAAATGCCATTTATGTTAATAGGATTTGTCAGGTAATTCCTTAGTGAATAATTCTAGCCTTGTTAGCTTTAAAAAAAAAACCTGATTATAAATAAGGTGACCTTATCGCAGAGCTTGGGAAAATAATTCGTGTATTTTGTTTATAACCYGTACCCAAAAGGTAAGAGTAAGAAGGTAATTTGGTTCCACGTTAGTAGTGTAGAAACGTAGCTCACTTGTAAAAACGTCTGGAGGCTGTTTTTAATTATGTGTCATCTTGCACAGGCAAAATGGCTATGATTGAAAAGTAGGAACATTTTTTGTTATAAATGCAATATGAGAATTTCCATTTTTTTTTCATTGTAGACTGTAAAATTTTTGTTATAACTCTTTAGGATTGAACTCTAACTGTATGTTTTTATAGATGTGTGTATCATCTTCAAATTGTTGAAAAAAAGCACCCCTTTGTAATGTTGGCATAGGTTTACATCATGGAGCTCTGAATACTGCCTTCAGAAGAATTTGCAATATTTTTGCTTTTGGGGAGGATTACTGTTGGGATTAGTGTCTACCTAATCAGTGGAATCATCTCATGGGTATATGTATCTGAGAAGCATCCTGGTAAGACTAATGCATTTGGGGTTGCCAGCATCTGGACTGTGCTTTTGCTACTAAAAATGTACTTGAGTTAGCTGTCTGGGTGGAAAATCCTGGTAAGAATCACTGTAAACAATTTTTTCCAATGTTATGGCAAGTGGAGATTGATCCCATATTCCCACTTAACCCTGATATGTGCCAACTGGAGCTTGGCTTAAATCCTATTAAAACTACAGCGCTCTTTCTCCACTTAGACTGTGACCATTATCCTGGTTTCCAAATACATCTTTTGGGGCCAATGCAGGCAAATACTTTGCATATTTWCATGTTGCAGGCAAGCTTCCAGCAATATACATAGAGCATACTGGGCAGCAAATGTCATCTACCCCTTTCCTTCCACATGTTGCAAATATTATTTTCTTWCTTTAATTTTTTTTTCCAGATGGAAGATGCTTTGTGGTGTACCTGTTTTTCAAGTGCAGAGCTTTGGTTTCATGAGACAGAAAGGCATTCATGTGAAATATTTGCAGGATGTTGGAGATACTGGAATGGTTAGGGATTTGGCATAAAGGTCCCTCTGCACCCTCTTTCTCCTGCAGAGATGAAGCCAATTTTTCAGTGGGTGTTGAGGGAGTTTGTGCACATGCTTTTGAAGGTCAAGGGCTTAATCATGCATTTGTCTTGGATTCATGGGGCAGCAATGCCATAAAGACCTGCTAGTGAAAGAGACAACAGGATGTAGCAGCTGTGGAGTGGAAGCAGTTCAATCAAAATAGTTATTGCCTTTTTCAGTTTCTGATTTGTCCTGAGTAACTGTTGATATCCTCTGACAGGGGAAATAGGGGCAAAGCTGCTTTTCATGCCATGAAACACACAGTGAGGAGAGGAAGCGTTCGTGAGAGCAGCCCGTGCTTTGCATCGCCGCGGTGCTGCGGCGAGTGCCTTGCTGCGGCCTGAGCAGAGCCGGCTGCGGCTCATGTGCATCGCAGGGTCATGGCTGTTGGAAATATCTGCAATAAACTCACGCTCGCTTGCAGATACCGAACTCTTTAAGTCTGGTCAGAGGTCTAAAGTGCTGTTACACGTGCTTGTTGCTCTCTGCAATGAGGTACCCCGTGGTGGGTGCTCTGAGGATTGCCACCGGCAGAGGAGCAGGCACTAGTCACCCCCTCTGCCTCTTGTGCCTGAGCCTTCAGGGGGTTATGCTGTGATCACCTCCAGTTTAAATTAGTGGACTATTTAAAGAAATTTRTGTTATATCTTTTGCTCCCGTAAAAGTGATTCCTGGGTTGATGGGTTCATCACAACTTAGTTAATATCAGTGTGTATAGCAATCAAAGAAAACAAACTTTACAGAGTTCTTAGAGATTTTTTTTTTTACCTTTTTAGTAATTTCTCCATTCCTTGACTTCTTTTTTTTACAGATTAAAAGTGGAGATTCTTCCATTCATTTAGATAAGTAATTAAGATGTTACATAGAAATAATGGCTTTCTAACTCAGTTTTTGAAAGTGCTTTTTAGTTTTTTTAATTTTCTTTTGCCCCGTTGCTGACATAGATAGAGGTAATGCTTTCCTTATATCTTAATTGCAGTTGCTTTAGTTTGATATAGCATGAGTTTTCCTCTCAATGCCATTTACAGTTCTGCTCTGAAGTTTTATATCAGAACAGGTCTACAGCTATGCCTGTACCCGAGGAAATTAACAGCCTTTGACATCAGTAGAGCTGTGCAGTTCGTGTCAGTTGAGGATCCGGATCAGTATCTCTTGTGGAATCTACCACAGAAAAACAGCAGCCCTTTTTCACCCATTGTTTGCTACAAGAACAATTTTGAGATATTTGGGCTTTTCTGTTTTGATTTGCTGCTTTTTCACTTTTAATACATTAACTCAGCGTTTCCATTAGGTGTGAGTGGCCATTTGATACTTCAATAGCTTGGTGTAATAAGCAACTGATAGCTTTCTGACCTACTCATTCACCTCAACTTGTTTTCCCAAAAATAAATTACAGGTTTTTTGAGGAACTKTAAAATAACTCAAACCCTTCTTTAAGTAATGAGGAATCTGGCATTTATAATAGGGTAGTCAAATGTGCCTGTAAAACAGCATGTGTTTGTGGCAGTGGGTGTGACAGTGATATATGTGCCCAAGGACATATAAACAGCATTAAGTAGGGTCAGACAAGCATGTTTACTGTGCTAAATCACTGCATGTGTCTGGCAGGGGCTGTGTTGTAAGTGCTTAAGACAGTCTGAGCCCTCTCTTCCCTTGGGGCAGTGTTGTGTAGGGGTGCGGTAGCCGTACCCTGCTCAACCCAGGGGACAGTAGCCATTGTCCTGTGGACACCTGGATGGATGGGCTGGGAGAGGGGGCCTGGTTTGTGAAGCACTGTGGGCTCTCCGTGTCTCTGATCATGCAAAGGCTTTATGCTTTCACACATCCGTAGAGCTAAGCAAAGTAAAAGGTGGCTTTATAGTCAAGCTGATCACACAGCTGATGAAAGCAGTTACTTAGGGTGTCAAGTAATTTTGACTCAGATTGCATTGTCCTCCAAAAGCTTTTTTTCTTTCTGTTACTCATAGTGCTAAAGTGTCAGAAGGCATAAGGTAAATGAATTGAAGACACTATGTCGTAGAAAAGCCCAGGTTGGAGAGGACATCAGATGATCATCTGGCCCACCCTTCGGTGGGAGAGGGAGCCTAGATGAGACTGCCTAGCACCTTGTGCAGTTGCAGCTTGAAAACTTGCAGTGGTGAGGACTCTACCACTTCCCTGCGTAAGGTTGTTCCAGGGATTGAGTGTTCCCACTGTAGAAGATAAGTAACTTATATACATACACATAGAAAATCAGCTGTGTATATAAAACTGACCATCCCCATGCTGTCCTGGGGCTGCAGGTGCCTTTTATCTTTCACCTTCTCCTACCACCTTTTTGTAAGGATATTTTTAATGTCTAACTGCTGAGTTGGGATGTGCAGTGGCAGAGCAAGTGGGGATGGTGAGGAGCCTGTTTGCAGTTCAATCTTGCAACTTGGCTGAGAAAAGAGGTGCAGCTCAGTTTCGCTGTCACCCTTGTGAGAAAGCTGTGTCAGATGGGTAGGCTGGGAAGTGAAGTGTTACTGCACTGTGCTACAACTCCTCCTGCAGCTTGTTCAGAGTTGTCATGTACACTCTTTTAAAATTGCATGCATACCTCAGCACATTGCTGGCTTTAGTGAAACAACATGTGGCTCAGTGCTGATGGGAATACCATCCTGCATAATACTCRACTGTTAAGTTTCTTCCAGCCACATATTTCACTTTAACTGTTTGGTGCTGAACACAGCAGAAGTTGGACACATAAAAGTCATAGTGTTAGATTGACTCTTTAGTTTTAATGAGCTGGGAGGGAAGTTTAATTTGCTGGCCTGGTTTTCCAAGCCTGTGCCAGAAACTTTTGACAGAAAGGGAAGATTAATGTTTGAGGCTGCAGTGTGGCACTGATTGCTATAGAGCGCTCCATGCCAGCCCACCAGTGGGACCGTGCAGTGATTTGCAGTACAAGGGAAGGCTTTGTCTGCCTTTATCAAACACCACATTTCTAACTAGCTGCTTGCCAGAAAAGCACAGCAGGCGTGCTAGAAATAGCCCTTCCCCTGCAAGGGAGCTRCTTCCATGAGATGTAGGATTAAATGAATTTTCCTCCGTTCCTCTGGAAAACAGATTTTATGCTTTATTCTTTGCAACTGAAACTTCCTTTTATACAGGTACTCTTTTGAGCAACTATCTGCAAAAGTTACTTAATCCAAACTTCTGTTGAGACTGGAACTAGTCGTTGTAGGGTTTTTCTTGGAAAGGGGCAGGGGGACCAAAACCACAGCAAATCACTTTGGTCAAAGGCCAGATTGCCTGGTTTAGCTATTTAAGCTTGGTGAAATATAAAAAGTAAGTTACAGTCCAATGGTGGAAATTAATTTGAATGCACAAAGTACTTGTAAGAATCGCTTGCTGTGGACTTAGTGATTAGTTTAGAATTAAAAGTAGTAAGTCTTTGGCAAATCTAAAGGAGAAACATCATATAAAGTATGGTKTGCTGAGTTTTTTGTGAAAACAACACTTCTTTCTTTCTTTTTATCTGCTGTAAACAGTCTCCTTTTCCCTGGCTAGCAAAGAGGAATGAGGATGGATAAAGGTGTTTGAGTCTCTGTGAGCTGCCTGGGCTCATTGCATCACACAGGGCTAGTGTGCTTAGGGGTTCCATAGCACCCCAGCCTGCACAGGCAAGGCTACCCAGTCCTCTTGGGAGCTGCTAACATTTGAAAAATGTTAAGTGATTGGGATGGCTGTTGCTAGCAAGAAGCACTCTTCATTTCTCAAAGGGTGGAAAAGGGACTCTTAAGTGAAAGTATTAGTGTAATTTTATTACTATCTATCATTCTAGCCTCAGTTTCCCTCTTCCATGTTTCCGTAACTCAGGTAAATTGATCGACTTTCCCGCAGTCATTACTGGCTCATGCTGGCAAAAGTGAGAATGGCTTGAGCAAAACTTGGTATTTGCATTTCCTTGAGTATTGGAGCATGAGGTGAACCACAGGTTCCTGTCTGTGTGCAGTACCGGCTTATGTCTAATTGTGTTCCTTAATTAGCTCTTCTTTACTGCTAAATTGAGGGAGTGGTTGGTTGTTTTTTTTTTCTTTTGCCCTTTTTAGCATCAATGCTTGCTGATGTAATTTTTTTTTTTGGTACCTTGGAAGGGCGGTGATTTCCTTTGAGGACGTCACTTGAGAACTGTCTGACTTTAAACTCTCCTGTGGGATGGTAGTGCTAGGAAAGATGGAAGGTTGCTGGCAGGCGATGAAATGAGGCAGTGCAGGATGCAGCTTTTGGAAGGAATAAATACTGGTTGTGTTCTTCCTCTTCCATCCTGCTGCAGAAAGGAGGAGCTGAGAGAAATGAAAGAARAGGTGTGAGACTGCCTGCATCTACACAGGAGACATTTAGGGCTCTTTGAAGTAATAGAGGGAAATATACAAAGAGCCGTATTCTTTCCTAGAGACAAGTGTCTTTCCTCTAGACCTAAGAGGAGTGGCAATGCTGATRTGTTGGCTGTGTAGCTAACTGCTCTGTAGACAAGGGTGCCTTGGCCATGTTTTCAGGATTTTTCCATCTGCTTCTGGTTTTGTTGCACCTGTGTCCCAGGAATGCAGCCATGTGTGCTTGTATGGGGGATGCAGCACAAATGGGTCGAGCTGAATGCAGTGGGTGCGATCACTCATTTGTTTATATGTAGTTTCTGGCCCTTTCATCTCCATAAAGCAGAACAAATCTGGCTTTTGACGATGAGTTGCCAAATTTGGCTGAGCGAGTCAGCAGAGCACAGCTTTCTGAACGCTCGTGAACATCTGAGTGAGTGGTGGTTGTCTGAATGAATTCTGCTTATCAAGTTATGACAAATCAACATGTTTTCCCCAGGTTCAAGATTTATTTTTTTATTGCCAAGAATTGCAGTTCATGAGCAGCTTGAAAATGATTATTCCTTCTCTTTTCTTCTAAAGGGTTTGGAGCTGCTCTTGCACACAAGCCTGATATACCCTCCACAGAGGTTTCTCCTCCAAGTCCCAGTCCTCTGAAAAAAAGCGGATCAATCAACTGGCCTTTCCCTGATAGAATTAAATCTCCCAGGACTGTGAGGAAGCTTTCCATGAAAATGAAGAAGCTGCCAGAGCTGAGCAGGAAGCTGAGTGTCAAGGGAACTTCAAGCCATAGTAGTTCAGATAATCCTCCTTCCCTGCTGAAAGGTAGCTGCCGGGATACAAGCCATACAGTGTCTTTGCCTTCTTCTGGAAACTCAACCACAGCTGCCAGCAGGAATGTGATAAGTCGTTACCATCTTGATAGCAGTGTGTCCTCACAACACACCTTCAAAAAGAAAAGCTCAAGAAGCTCCAAATCCTTCAGCAAAGGTGGTTACCTCAGTGACGGTGACTCTCCTGAACTTATAACAAAATCAGGTAAACACAGGCATGAAACCAAGTGTGGGAAAGGAAAGGAGAGCCTCCCAAGTAACAGTGGCAAAACCGAAATAGATATTGATGCCTTCAGACACTACAACTTTTCTGATCAACCCAAGTGCTCTCAGTACATCTCTGGACTCATGAGCATTCACTTTTATGGTGCTGAAGACTTAAAACCACCACGAATAGACTCAAAAGATGTGTTTTGTGCAATACAGGTTGACTCAGTAAACAAAGCAAGGACTGCCCTGCTTACATGTAGGACAACGTTTCTAGACATGGACCACACATTCAACATAGAAATTGAAAATGCTCAGCACTTAAAGCTGGTGGTGTTTAGCTGGGAACCCACCCCACGGAAAAATCGAGTGTGTTGTCATGGAACCGTGGCTCTTCCCACTCTCTTCCGTGTCACAAAAACGCATCAGCTGGCTGTCAAACTGGAACCCAGAGGGCTTATTTATGTCAAGCTGTCGCTCATGGAGCAGTGGGAGAACTCTCTCGATGGCCTTGACACAGACCGGGAGCCTGTGATGTTTGGGGTAGATGCTCGAAAAGTTGTAGAGAAGGAAAATGCAGGCTTGATGGTGCCACTTCTGTTGCAGAAATGCATTCTGGAGATTGAAAAGAGAGGCTGTCAGGTACTGTGCATATTTTAATCTCTTGTCTATATTTGTGTGTTGAGATAGCCATTGCAGTGTGAGCAGTGAGTGGAAATGGGGGAAGTCAAAGACACCTCTACATGTCAGTATTTTTTCCTTTGCTGCTTTTGTCTGGTGAACACTGGCCGTTGTAATGTGGGAAGGATAACAGGACTGTGTGCAATCAGTGCTTCCACCTTGGCCTTTATAGAGGAGAAGTACATTGCTTGCAGGAGCTGCTCCCAGCARAGCTTTAGGACTAGGGGTAGTGAAACAAAGCTGCAGCCCCCAGTGTGTAGAGTCACCCTCAGAAAGCAGAGGTGAGTTGAGAACTTGAGAATGCTTGACCCCTGAGGCATGGATCACTCTGTAGGGAGACACATCTAAATRCAAAAATAATATGATATGCTGTTCCCTCCAACCCAAACCGAGACATTGTGTGCAGTGACACAGTGGTGAGGAGCAGGTCTTTTGTCAAAATTCTACTTACATGTGTGCAGTCTAAAGCCAGCATGCCTAAGACCCATTTCTGCCATAACTTTGTACACAGCATTAGCATTAGRATGAGTCTCTGAGGGGCTGAATTAGTTGTTTCCCCACACCACTGCTCCTTGACTTTCTTCAGGTTGTTCTCAAAATTGGGAGTGTCTTTTTTCATCCCGGTATAGTTTCGTTGGTTGATGTAATCTAATGGACAAAAATATGCACGAGAAATGAGGTGTGGAAACAAATCACCAGTTATTGATGCCAGACAAAAGGTCTGTTAGGAAGGACTATGCGCAGTCCTAAGCTCAGATGTTCCCCATGGCAATTAATTTGAAACTGCTGGGAGGACTCTTGCATGCTGTTCCACAGCATATGTGAGCCCTCCTTGTCTTCTGCACCTGTTCTCACTCAGGTGAAATTGAGAAGTAGTCACACCTACCACTGTTACTATTTTAAATTGCTGACAGGTTGGATATGCTTCCAGGTGTGATGAGATTAACTCTGCTGTTTATAACCCAGGTCATGAACTATAGAGGGAAATGGTATTTTTGTGTGTTGCTTTTGCTGAAAGTCACTGCTAATAATAACTGTGTGATTTTTCTTGTGAATACTTCTCTTATCATTATGCAAATCAGTGGAAAAGAAGTTTTATCCTTTCCAATGTATGTGTCCCATGGTTTCAGCATTTTATTTTGGGCTTATTAGCACCTAGTCATGCAAATGATATTGGGTAATCAAGGCAACACTGGTAATGAAGCGATTGGGATCTGAGTTATCTGAATGTACCTGGTGCTCTTGAGCATGAAATCTGTTTTTGTATTTGCACAGGGAGAACCAAAACTGCAAAATATACTGTTAACTTCTTCTTTTAACCATGTGCTTGTCTGACATTTTTGACCTATAGACTGCAAGACCTATAGACCTGTAGACCTATAGACCTATAGACTACTGTCATGGTGTGTTATTTCCCCCTGAATTTCAGATGTGGCATTAGAAAATGTTAAAATTTTAAAAGAAGTTGTCTTAGGCATATACTAGATTGTATTCAGCGTTAAGAAAGGGAGAGTAGACATTTCATCGGGTAACTTTCCATTTATTTAAACAGAAATTAATATAGGACCAGAAAAATGCTCTTGCTTGCAGACCTACATTTGCATGGTCTTAAGGCGGTACAGTCTAAGTTTGTTTGGTTTGGTCTTAGGTATTTTTTTGTCTTGAGTCCATGGTGGTTTTGGACTAACCATTTACTGCTCCATACAGCTGCCTATAAAGTTAATTAAAATAAAATGGATATTTTTAAGATTTAGTTTCTTAAGATCATAGGAGTGCTTTGTATAAATTGTGTTGATGAAAATGAAAAATAATGATAAAATGGAAAATTTGACTACATGAAAGCACATGATTTAACTAGTAATTCMGTTCAAGAGTGGTGTGGGTTTCACTCCTATCACCTTAAGCATGTTAAATAACACCTGCTTTGCAGGAAATGTGAAACATGTGGAAGTCAACATCTTGTCGTCTTTAAAACAACATTGATGAATACTCCATTATTACGCCTTTATCTTGAAACTCTGGTTAGGGGTATAAAATTAAATTTCAATTTTTTTACTATGTAACTTAATACCGTAGGAAAAATGTTTTGGTTTATTTTGGTTTTGYGTTGGTTAATTATTGGTTGGTTTATTGTTTCTTTCCTGAGTTTGCATAAAAGCAAAACATTAAACAATCCGATTTAAAACTTGCGTTATGTGTAAAACACCACTCAGCATGTTCACTGTTGTGAAAACAGGAGCATCATTCACTTCCTGCTTAACAGCCCCCACGGTGTGTCCTGTGACGTGTCCCATACTCCGTGTCATGATGACTGGCACTATTTGGGTTTCCCGAACTCTCACTTCCGAACAGCTGCTTTTGTTGTGCTCTCTGGATGAGACGACACACGATTATTAGTCGATTATTAGTCAATTATTAGTCCCTCCGCAGGCCAGTGACTGACGTGGGGCTGTTGTTTCTGCTTGCAGGTGGTGGGTCTGTACCGGCTGTGTGGCTCGGCAGCGGTCAAGAAAGAGCTTCGAGAGGCATTCGAGAGGGACAGCAAGGCTGTTACACTCTGTGAAAGCCAGTACCCAGATATTAATGTCATAACAGGTACCACATTTACTTGCTTTTCTTCTAATAAGAGTTCTGCGCCTTTCCTCATGTACCTTTTAAAAGGTGAAATTATGCTCTGAGCTCATTTTCTGTTGTCATTTTAACTGCTGCTTTGTACTGCTGAAAGCTGAGTGGGAATGAGCACAGTAACTGTGGGGCTGTGTAAGTATGGATGAAGCAGCAGGGATTTGTAGAGAGAACATGGAAGGACCTGCTTTCAGCAGCTGCTCCACCAGTTACAGAGTCTGTAACAGGAGTACAGAAAGGAGCTGTGGTCTTGGGGCTGGTTAAACCTCTGCCATTGGTTTGTATTGGAGCTGATCTGGAAAAGCTTGTTTGTGACCAGGCACCTCGATGTGCTGGTGGCTCCACACCATGTGTCCCAGGGCTGTCTTGGATCAGTTGTTGTTCTTCCCTTTATGCTGGAGATTGCAGGGGTTATGGAAACAGATTTCCCATCATCTTGTGCAGGCTAGTTAGAGCTGCAGGAAAGTGCCGTCATTTGATCACTGCTGTTTTAAAAACCTTACTAAGCTTTCTCCTCCYTGGAGTGGTGCTTTAGTTGGTGTCACACAGCAAGCTCCAGGCACAGGTAAGAATGTCCTGGGAAGCCTGTCTGCATCTGCATTAGCTCCTTAYGTGGGTCTCTTCACAGGAGTTGCACTGCAGAACTGAAGTAAGTTGTTGAGATTTTTTTGGTTTGCTTAAAAGTGGAACAGTTTTATAACTATTGATACTTGTTATGTAAGTCAAAGTTGATCTAATTTCAGGCATCACTGAGTAAGCCAGTTGCTCTGGGAAATTAGTCAGAAGCATTCACTGCCTGTATGTCAAGGGATGGAAAATGTAATAACAGTAGTTGGGGTATAAATTTTCTGTGCCAAAGCCCTTTCTGTCATATCCAACATCCAGCTGTACGGGAGAGTTAAACCCTGTTTGGTGGTTTATTTCATTTCCGTGTACTAGGAATTAATTTTGTTCATTACATTTTATAATTACACAATGTGTTATCAGACGACACTGCTCGATGACATTTACCATGTTACATAAATCTCTTGGTTCAGAGTGTGCAGCCAGTCGGTTCACCTTACTGCCTTGGCTGATTTCACTGTGGGGTTCAGTGTTGCTCACAAGTACCAGCATTCCCAGCATCAGAAACTTGTATTTATAGAATCATAGAATTGTTCAGGTTCAAAAGACCTTTAAGATCATGAAGTCCAGCCATTAACCCACAGCTGTTCCACTCTGGTGGCATAAATGAGGTGTACAGTAAGGTTAAAAAGTATAAATGGTCTTTTAAACTGGATAATTTCCTTCTCTTTACAAATAAATTAATGACAAAAAGTGGTGAAAAATTCTAAGATCAGATTGCTCCATGAAATTATTGAAGTCCCATTTTCTCAGTTTTTTTGTAAATCTACTCCTAAAGGGGATTAAAACCCCTCTGACAGCAAAAGCTGTCTGATACTGACTTGTAAGCAGACAAATGGCAAACTGCAGTTTGGTTAATGTAAACTTTGGGGTACTGGAAGACTTYGTTGTTAACTTTTTTTAATTTTAGAATACTAAAAATGGCATTGCACTCCCATGCTACAAGTAATCATTAAAATAAAACAGTGTTTATAGAAACAGTTCAGGAGTATCATGGGGAAAGGGTGTAGGAATTTAATACTTATCCATATACAAAAGAACCTGGAACTTTTTCTGAGAATTTTGATTTTCCTGAGTATATTGTACACTCAGAACCAACCAGAAGTGGCTGAAGCGCAAGTCTGAACTGCGGGAGAGCTCAATGCTCCTGCAAAGCCCTGAAAGGGCAGCAACAGTCTGGCTGGTTTTTCCCTGATGAGTTTGCGCTGTGGTGGTCGTATTGAAAAGCTGAAGTACACTTTTCTATATGCACTGCTCCAAACCTTGTCGTTGGTGGTGAGCTTTTGGTGACCATGCAGGTCTGGCTTGTTGGTGGTACTACTGAAGGATAATTTTTTGCATCYGGGGTTGTATTGCAAGAGTGAAAAGACTACAGCTGTGTTGTCTGCCTTACAGAAGGACTACTGGGTATGCTTTTTTATGCATTCTATTGCAAGAGTTTGCTTACGTGCTGCTTTCCTTACAAGGGAAAAATAGTTTTAAGAAATTACATTGAAAAAGTAGGTTATTTTCCCCGGTAGGCCTGCAGCTGTGCTGTACAATTGCCTGCACTGCCCATGTCAGTGTTGTGCTGAAAGGACTGACTGAGGGGGCCTGTGTGGGCAGGGGGAGCAGGGAGGGAAGGGRTGTGTGCACCTGTAGCTTCCACTGATCAAAATGCAGGCCACTGTAATTATTGGAAACTGCCTTGGTCTGGATTGACAAGGAACCTACAGTTTTTGTGGACATCTGAGTTACCCACCCTGCTTAGTGCTAGGAATAAAAGAGCCCGCAAAACTTACTGCATGAGCTTGGGGAGTTGGGTTGAGAGGGAATGTTTCCCCTGATTACTTAATGCTGAGGCTGATGCACATGATTCATACTTCTATCAGCCAAAACATGTGTTCCACAGAATATGAATCCTCAGCATAAATCTTGGCTGATTGGAAGAGAAGTGCTGCCTTATGTCCTTTTTGAAATTTGAGTAGCGCTCCTTTCCAAAAAGATTAATAATTTTTTTTAACGGCTCTCCAAAGACCAAAGAATGAACATTTAATGATTAAATCTTGACTGAGAAATGCTCCTGGGATTGGCACAGGTTTCCATACAATGAAGTGTGCTTGCGGCTCAAAGTGAAGTGTGCAGGSGGTTTGTGGAACTGACCTGTAGCCATGTTGTTGCATCGTGTCTGTTGGCATCCACGTGAATTCATATCTCTCCATAAAGCTTGCAATACTGCTAACAGTTCAGTGGGTCAGAAAAATGAGGAATTAATGAAGTGGATGGCAATGTCTGCTCTCTGTCTAAATTTGTTGTGTGTGGTTGTGTCAAGAGGAATGTGCTAGTGGGCCGGCAGCAGCGGGAAGTGTAGATTCATGGAAAAAAATAACAGCAGCTTCTTAGAGGGCTAATTTAGCTGAGTGAATAGCAAAAGGATTTAGAAAGGTCAAGGGGCATTCATGGCTCCCAAACCATCCTGTTATCCAGGACTGAACAGAAGAAAGTCCTGTGGCAGGTGGTAGTCCTATGATTGTGGATGCTGTTACAGGAATTCCTGCTAAATAAGTATTAATAGACAGTTGTGTTTCAACAGTATAAGCTAATTTGATTACAGCATACCATTTCCTACTGTAAGCTGATTTTGATTTCAGTCTCTCTCTCCAGAAAAAGTGCAGCTGAAACAAAGATCTTGATAGAAGTCAGCATCTCTTGCTAATGTTTTGTTTATGAAAAAAGGAAAATATCCCAGACCATGTTGTACAGCACCAGCATCTGCCACATTTGTTTCATAAATATTTTAACCAGCTAATCCACATAGGGAACATAAGCCTCTAAATTCAGGGAAATAAAAATATTTGGTGGGAAGGGAGGAATATGAGTAAGTTACTAAACAAAAACTAGYCACTTAAGTGGAGAAGTACCAAAAGTGGCATACTCTTTTTAAAACAAAGAAAAAAAACCACCAAACCACCAGGGAAATATTTTTTTCAGGAAAAAGTGGTTGTTCGCATGTTTTGTGTTCCTGAGGGGATGTTCCCATTTTAAGCACAGAGTGAGCTCCTGGAAGCTGTGTGGTGGTCTGCAGAGACAGTTTGGCCACCCCGTGGCCGTGCTGCAGGGGTAGGTGATTGGGCAGCTCAGGATCAGGGGGATGCTGCTTCAGGTAGTGCTGCTCCTGCAACACCGCTTCAGTAGCTGCRCTGCTGCAAGGTGCAGGATTCTTTTTAAATGAAATTATTTATACAGGTAGAAGCCAACTCTTACTTGCATTCTGCATGTGAACAGGGCTGTGAAGAGCAAAATGTTGACTTCTGCTCCCTGTACTTTTTTAGAAACGATCTTGTAACAAAGCCCACACTGTACAGTTCATTTTACAGCTCGGTTACACAGACTTGAGTTAAAGAAAACTGTTGCTTTGTTAAACAGCACAGTGTGATGGTAATTGCTGTGATACGAGATTTTACAAGGCTGTGAGGAGTGCCTGCTAAAAAATCTTCTACCTTTCCAACTTTACCTGTTTGGAGGACAGGCTGCTTTGTTAACTTGCAGTACCTGCTTTTAAACAGTTTCTTTTAATCCAGCGTTTCTTCTTAATAAAGTATTTAAATTCAGCTGTGATCTATCTAAAATTAGTAGAAATTTGTGGCACAAAATGCATTTTTTTTAAGGAAAATAAAAGCTGCTGGGAGACAAGCTTGTTTCCTTCAATTTTATTCATTGGTTGTGTTGGATATGTTGCTCCTGGATAACATCCTGCTACGTCCTTTTCAGAGGCTGCTGTGAGAAGCCTTAACGTTTAGAGTTTTTTCATTGGTCTGGCAGTCACTGAAACCCCTCTCAAAATGAAGTATCAGCCAGGTTCCAAACTAGCTTACAAGAATGCAAACGCCCAGTTCCTTTTTGTTTGTCTGCATCTGTGTGAAGAACAGGGGTTAATGAGGCGCTTGCCTGGTTGTTGCAATCCCTAGGAACAGCCTCTCCTCCAGCGCATCCCCAGCTTTGGAAACGGTGCAGTATTTCTCTGCAGCAGGGAGGGCTCAGTGCCCGGGCATTTTAGCCAGTGTACCTGTGGGTGTGAATTGCATTTGTCACAGCAGCTGTGAGTGGGGTGCTGGGGGTGCAGGGTGCCCAGAGGCAGGGGGGAGCTGGTGGCTCCYTCTCCCGAGGACATGTCTGGTTTGTGCTTTGCAGGGTGAGAAGGCACGAGGTGCTTCGCTCTGCATGCCACTGGCACTGGGATGTTGGCTCGTGATTTTATACCTGAAAATAAAACAGAACAGAAAAACTAACTGCTGGGTTTATATCAAAGAGGAGGGGTCATCAAGCTGAAGACTGGTGTTTGTAGGAGCTCCTTTCCTTGGATGGGAGGTGGACTGCTCTGAGCCCTTTCTTTGCATGCCCTCACCCTGAACATGAGGGAGGTTTGGAGAGATGTGTCCAGTGTCCCCACTCCTGCACATGCAGCTGCCCCTGTGCCCAAGCCCCTCTTTGCTGTGCCCTTTTGGTGTTGTCCTCCCATCCCTCGCTCCTGAGCGTGAAGTTTGTCACTGACACAGAGGATTTTCTTATGGGATGAGTGAAGTTGAGGTGCCTTACTGCTCCCAAGAATAGCTGCAAAGTGAATCTGCAGCTTGTTAAAGCCAACTGTTCTTGTGTCTCTTGTGAAGGTGTCCTAAAGGATTATCTGCGAGAGCTGCCCTCTCCCCTGATAACCAAGCAGCTCTACGAAGCAGTGTTGGATGCCATGGTGAAAAATCCCCTGAAAATGACAGCAAATGGTTGCGAGAATGATCCGAGTGACTCTGAGCACACAGCAGCCCTTCTGGATTGCCTGCCAGATGTTGAGAAGGTGAGCAGTGTTAGCAGTAAATTGCAAGCTTCAGAAAATAAAGGAACGCTTTCACACTGGATATAAAATGTCTCAGAATGTGTATGTCTGTTGATCTGAATTAACAGTTCACTTGGATGCTCCACATCTTTGAAAATACTCCCATGCTGTAATGAATTAGAGGATCTGCATTGCTGGATTTACTCTAGTTTTCATTTTATATTTTTTCTGTAAAACTGAATGAAAGGCTGTGATCACTACTTTTACATGATTAGATCAATGATTATTACTTTGTGTTGTCCTACTCCACTTCCGTGGAGCTCTTGGATCTGTATGTCATAATTACCTGGGCAAATGCATTCCTCTTTCCTAAGTCTGTGCAATAAAGCCTTTGCTTCCCATGCTGTGCAATGTAACTGTGCTGTGCACTGTTACCTGCCAAATTCACCTCTGTAGAAAACCACAGTTAGGCCCCTTGGGGAGAGGGAGTGAGCCAGGGGCCTGCACAGTATCTGGAAGTTACCTGGAAGCTTGTTCAGATGCTGACATCATATCAAGGGTTTCTAATGTACCTGGATCATCTGACTGCTTCTGCAGCCTTTCCTCCCTTCCTGATGTACCCTTTTTACTGTGAGAAAACTCATCCTTGTAAAACTGAGCTTAGGTAAGAAACAAGCTGAGTTTTACCAGAAAGTCTGTCTTAATTGGTCTGCTCTGTCATAGTCAAATACAGCTTTTCTAATTCAGCACTTAGATGTTCTGTTGATGGGTGTTGGTAGTAAAACCAGAGCTATCAGCCTTGGTCTTTTCCCTCTAGAGCAGTGACCAGCATCACCGTTGTCTAGTGTRTTGTTTCCTGAGCAGTATTGTGTTTCTTTAGGCTACCCTGAAGATGCTGTTGGATCACCTGAAACTGGTGGCTTCTTACCACGAAGTAAATAAGATGACGTGCCAGAATTTAGCTGTGTGTTTTGGCCCTGTGTTACTGAGCCAGAGACAGGAGACCACCAACCATAACAACAGAGTCTTCACAGACTCAGAAGAGCTTGCTAGTGCCCTGGACTTCAAAAAGCACATAGAGGTTCTTCACTATTTACTCCAGTTGTGGCCAGGTACTGTTTCATGAATCTGGGCAAGGAAAAAAGCCAAACCRTTGCTGTGTGTTTTTACTGTGTGACACTGTATATTAATGTGCAGGATGACTGAGGAGCATCAGAATTCTTAAAATGTGAGATACTATGGCATCACCTATTAATCTAAAGAAATCATGACAGTTTTATAATCTACTCTTTCTATTTGGTTATTTTGTTAAATGGGAAGTTTGTTGTTTTAATTTCTTTCTTACCAGATGGCAGAGTTTGAGTATAATGTAAGAAATGGTGAAGACTTTATGTGAGTAAAGACACTAGAAAAAACAAACCCAGTGATGTTAAGGTTTCTACATCTGAACTAGAGTTTGGAGACTTTTTTTCCCTCCTCTCCAGCTTTGGCCCAATGGGGTTAATTTATTTCTGCCCTTGTAATTTGGCAGAATTGAAAACATCCTTAGAGTAAGGGCTGTGCAACTTCTACTTGTTTTTGCAGAGCTTTGCATAAGGAAAAATGCTGCTCCATGATGGGTTTGAGGTGAATGAAGATGCTGCTGCTCCCTTGTCAGCTGCAGGTGGGCAGCTCCAAAGCTGCTCATAACCAAAAATGAAGCTTTCGGTCAGATCAGTGAGTCTGTGAAGGAGAGATGGGACACGTAGGTGGAGGAAGAGGGAGACCAAGAGCTGTTTGGGCAGCAAATATTGTGCAGGGGCTAATCATGAAACCCTGGGGGTGGCTTATGCATGGCTGCTGTGGGCTACAAAAGCAAGTGGATATAGCTCTGCCCATAGGAGTGTGTATTGCTGTATCAGGGTGGGAGTAGGGTAAGTAGTAGAGTTTTCCTTCACTTTGAAGAAAAAGCCGGGTGCTATCCCTTGGCTTGCAAGAACTGTGCAGGATGTTGTGCTTAAAGGGAGGTGAAACACAAATGCAGAGATTTGAGCAGGTGAGCACCACACAGTGTAAACAGAACACTTGGACTGAATGGAAGGATCACAGTCTGGTCCCTTATATTTAATCTTCTGTAGTTTGAGACAGCTTGATAACCAACATGTTGTGCAATACTTCAATTTCCATATATTTCCAACCGAAAACAAATAGTCTTTGTTTGGTTAGACTGTGTAACACTGGCAAGTTATTGTTAACCCATGGCCCTTTGTCTTAATGGAGCATAGTCTAAACAGAAGGGGTTTTGTCATAGTAAAAGTGGGGGGAAAAGCAGTGAGAGTTATTGCGTGTTACTGTGCAAGACATAAAGTAAAATCCCCTGGAGAGACCTGTAATGTGGACCCAGAGAGAGAAGGACTGGGCACATTTCAGGACTCAGCCTTTGTGCTTGTGTGTGAAGAGTCTAACGAGGAGGGGGTCAAAATGTGAACCGCATGGGTTTGTGTGCGCTGCCTTTCCAGCAGTGAATGGGAATAGAAAGTCTCTGCTGCGCATTACAAGAAGCAATGGTCTGTATAAAACCAGAAGTAGTTTTGCAGCTCAGATGCTTGACAGGCACAGGTCAGTGAAAATGGCTGTGCTGTTTGCCGTAGGCAGCAGGTAGCGGCGGAGGAGCCTGGTAGTAACTCAGGCTGTGTAATCGTGGGCCAGGTAACACTGCTGGCAACCCTGTGTGAGTGTATGGCTGCCAAGGGGCTGTGGCTGCTCAGAAAAATTAATGCAAATCGGCTTCTTTAATAGCATAGAATGTTAGGGCAAAAGAAAAGCACAAGAGTTCAGCTCTTGCTGTGTTGTTGGCTTCTCTGGGTGTTTCTCAGTGGTGGTATTTTTGTTGTATTTTAACACTCTTTTGCTGTGCCTGCTTTCTGTTACTCCCTTAGCCTGGAGGAAGCGTGTGAGCTGAGCTGTTTGTTTTTCTTTGACCCAGAGCTGGATGGTGATTAACTTGTACAGTGAATTTAATTGGTGTTTTGGGAGTTTCTACTTTTAGAAAGGCTTCTCTGCTGCAATTTGAATCTGGCATGCATCTTCAGAACTGAGATTTTACAGTAGTTTTTCCTAGTTATTTTATATCAAACTGTGGCAAAAAGTGTAATAGTGGAATGTATTGGCTGTAAGCTTGCATGTATTCATGCATGCTGTTAGCGTGAGGGAGGACAGTGGGCATCTGTCATGACTTTCCTTGTTGCAGCATGGAGTCAGTCCTGACTGGTTCAACTTCTCTCTTCTAGTTCATCACTCACCTGCCAAAGAACCAGGACATCTGAATGCCTTTCCTGAGCACTCATCCTCCCTGAATTACCTGAGACCCAAGAGGCAGAGACCTCAGATGCTGAATCTGAGCGGTACCGAGATGTCGRGGGTGCTCAGACCAAGGCCGGCAGGTCTAGACAGCCCTTCGAGCAACCGCTACGCTGGGGACTGGAGTAGCTGTGGGGAGAACTACTTCCTAAACCCAAGAGACTGCCTGAGTGAGGCAGACTACGATGATGTCCCTTCGGAAGACACGGAGAGCGGGGATGACAGCAGCAAAGTCGAGGAGCTGGAGGCCCCTGCAAGACGCCCTCAGCCCGTCCCTGGAGAGCACCCCTTTGGGAGCTACCTGACAGTGCAAGCTGTAGACTCTGCAGTGGATCACAGGGCAAACCTCAAAGACCTGCAGGAAAGTATTGATACTCTCATAGGAAACCTGGAAAGGGAACTCAATAAAAACAAACTAAATACGAGCTATTAAATCCTGTCCTGCACAACATCTCTTCCTTGTGCCTCCATGCCCTTCGTTGGGCTTCCCCAGCTGTGTGAGGAGTGATGGTGCCCCTGAACACCTTCTGGTAAGGCCACAGCCCACTTGTTAGCACATTTTAAGCCATTCCGTAATGTTTCTGCCTTTTTGTTAGAAGGCATTGTCTTGATTTGTGTGTTGGAGACAAGCTTAGACTGTGATGTGATTCCACATAGTGACATTTCTCCCTAAAAACACTATGCACTTAGGTGGCCTGGGCAATACCTGA
The DNA here is from genome assembly GCA_018881555.1 of Amblyornis subalaris. Taxonomy (NCBI): domain Eukaryota; kingdom Metazoa; phylum Chordata; class Aves; order Passeriformes; family Ptilonorhynchidae; genus Amblyornis; species Amblyornis subalaris. The sequence goes on along the minus strand of JACAXG010000004.1, from coordinate 11,276,481 downwards.
TAAAGCAACATCTCTGCTGTCAGTGGCAGCAGAACTCCTCATTCCTGAAATTCTGGCTCCGGTACAGATGTTCCTCTCCAAAGAGGATGAACGCTGCTTGGCCTCAGTTTTGCAGCAGGGACTTCAGATAGACTTGTTTTACTATATATGCAATGGCTGCTATGAAAAATGCTTTATATAATATTTATATATAAAGTTTTAATTGTACAAATATTAACGTATTACTGTATTAACACTTTTCAGTAATTATTTAAACAAGCAAAAATAAATATTTTTCTAACCTTGTTTGTATATATCTATGTATAAATGTGCATGTGTCTGTAGCCACCTTTGGAAACGAAGGTCTCAGAATTACAAAACGTTCTCATTTCTAGGAAGACATGTTCAGTGATGCCAGGACGAGGTTACCCTTTGGGTAACGCAGCATTTGATTTATGCACAGAAGCATGGCCAGAGAGAAGGTGGGGTGAATGATTAATGTGGATGACCTTGTGTATTGCAGGAACATCGGTTTGCAGGTGTTGACTATTAACTCTCTCTCACACTCACACCACCCTTTCTCTGGTTTGTTTTTTTTTTTTATTCATTGTTTATTTCTTCCTCCATGGGTTTTTTCACATATAAAGAAGGTCTGGAAGGTATTTACTTTTCAAAAAATATTTTTTGTTTGTCCTTTTAGCCTGTTTCTTTATTCTTGATATTTTGGTACGTTTCTTTTTTCTCCAGAGTTTTGTGTATTTTTGTTGTGGTACCCTTGTCTGGCTGCTGGTAGTTAGAGGTGTTTGAGCCCTCTACAAAGGGTTGTGGCTCTGGAGATGCAAGATTCAAGTTCTGCACAAAGGCAGTTACCTTTTTTTTTTTCCTTTAAGTTACTGTCCCAAAAGTGGAAGCCGTAATTGTCACATGAAGCTGAGTGGGTGGAGTAATGTTACTCCTGAGGAGTTTGGGTGGGATTCACTGTGACCTTATTAGATTCAGCTATCACCATGTGCTCAGAGCGTCTTTTATCTTTAGTCATTTATGGTGAGCAATTAAACATTGCACGTTAAGGACACACATTCTTGATTCAATTAAAAATAGTTACCAAATAATTACCAAATAGCATAGAGATGTTTTGATAGTCCCTCTCACCAAAAGAAGATACGGAGTCATTCCTTGCCCTCCAGAGGTCACATGCACACCCCCCGAGGAAGGGGGAGTTGGGCGGGTGGGGCTGAGAAGGTTTTGGTGTTTTGAGAGGCCAGACACCGCGTTGCTTTCAGCTGGCAGGGTAGAATTAATTCTACATCTTTTTGGTACAATTTTTGGCATCCCACCATGGCTTTCCATTCACCCTGTGGGTAAGTGGTTTTCTGATAACCTGTACTTCCTTATACTGCTTAATTGAAGAGTTATTTATTTACAATAACAAGGAATTAAGAATTGCTATGGCAAACTTCACCCCTCTTTTCTAAGAAATTATTTTAGCATGGTTCCGATGGTTTATTCAATCTCATTAATTTATTTTTTATAAGTGTTAAAAGATGCAAAACAATTATTGCAATATAATGATATGTATGAAAATGTAAATTTAACCTGAAGCATTTATCGATAAATTGATGTATTTTTTTAAACTTTTATACCTACAGAATGTGCATACTTTTTAAACTATAAATTTAAATTCTAAATAAAATTTGAATTAAGAACAAAATCTGTCTGTGCCTAGCTAGTGATTATTTATACCTGCCTAAGCTGATGTCATCCATTTGCACTGGCTGCACACATGAATTAGTTCCATGAAGACATTTAGCTTTTCAGAAGATGTTTTGTTTTGTTGTCATTTCTGGATTGACCCAACGTTTGAGTTAGGTAATTAAGAAGAAAAACAAACCACTACTCCATTAGCACTCTTGGAAAGATGTTTGCATTTGAATTTATTTATTAATCTTTCATTGCCTGTAATAATCCAGATCATATAAGTGGTCACCCCTTGAATATGTGTTAAGCTTTTTCTCCAGGAGGGGTCTGTAACTCAGGGCAGCAGTGCACTGCTTTATCAACTACAATATTTTACCATTAACACAGCAAAAATGAATGCCTTGATAAGTTGTATTAATGTTAATCTAATGAGGTAATTAAAATACAGTAATATCTTGTATTACTCAAACATTTCCTGGTAATTTAGTTATCACAACTTATAAAACATGTTTTGTATCTTAGAAATCCTCTTTTATGAGACATTTCCCAAGTGGTATTTTTGTTACATTATCTTAYAGATACTATTATATTTTGTATAGTTAGTTATATAATCCAGTCAGACTGCATTCTTTTTATGATTGTTACAGATTCTTAAGGAACAGGGTTACTGTGGGAGTTACCTTAATCTAGAAACACTAATTAAAACAACCTGCTTCTAACAAAGCAATAGTGAACTTTTTTACACGAAAGAGCAGCTTCTGACTGTGTGGTTCCAGRGCAGAGCTCCTCCGACCCCTGTGGCCGTAGCCAGGAGCTTCCCTTACTGTACTGGGCTGGGCTGTTGGCTGCTTGCTGTGACTCAGGTGGGCATCGGGAGCAGCTCCTGTGCACCAGGGGCTGGAAGAGGTTAAAAGCAGAGGGCAGAGCCCGCGGTGGAGTTCAGAGAGCAAATGTCCTTGGAGTGCATGGACTTCCTTCAGGTGTGACCTGTGCTTCCCAGGTAAAGAAAATGGGTGCAGGTGCTTTGACAGAAGCAGTTCCAAGACTTGCACCAAAATCACATACAAATGGTTTTACTCAAGCGCAAGCCAGTGATGGCCACCTGCGGGGCTGGGTCACAAGCAAGAACTGTAGTTTGTAGTCCCCAGGGAAAATCAGAAATGCAGAGGTAGGTCTGTGCCATTCTTTGCTGCAAAGTTTTAGGGATCTGATACACATAGGTGGATTCAGGAATGGATGAGGCCCATTCGTAGAGTTTTAATCCTTTCCTGTTTGTTTAAATAGGATTTTCCAAACACTGCTGGGGCTGCGTGGCTGATCCAGTTGACACTGAATTGCTTCTCCCCCTTTTTAGCTTACCAAGGTGCTTATTACAGGAGCATGCAAGAGATGGGTGGAGATGGTGTGGGATGTGGAACAGTGGGGTGGCAGCATGATCTTAGGCTGGCTTAAGCTGTTGGGGACCCACATCCTCAGAAACTTCAGGTTTTTACATCTGTCTTTCCCAAATGTGTAATGTATGTGTATGTTTGTTAATGCACAGGACAAGAAATGGAACTGCAGCTATTCAGACATGTTCTAAAAATAGAGGGAAACATCCTCAACTGATATTCAGGATTTTTACAGAATACATCTGATAAACCAGAGACAGCTGGTATTTCTGCTGTCAGGTCTTAACCCCTTCACCTTCTTCCACATCCCAAGGTATAGGATAGGGATAGYGGGATTCTTTACAGTGAGTGTATTTTGATATAAGAAGCTATTGTCTCACATTCTGGAGCTAACACCAGCTGAAAGATGGTTACTGGGGGCAGGGGAAGGACTGATGTTACACTGTCATGTTACTATGATACATTTGCTTTAAAATGTCATCCTACATAATGAATTTACTGTTTTCATTCTGCTTGACTTTTTTAGAACCACGCAGGAAAACCTGTAATGTGTCTTAACAACATTTTCAGGACAAAATTGGAATGGCCAGACATGAGATGATGCAAAGCTGACCCTACAGGTATTTGAACGCCTAGAATTGTATTAGAATAAAGGATTCTGATGGGATGTATAATCTCATGTCTCTTGTGTTACTTGGGAACAGAGATGAGGAGGAAAACGACGCTCAGGAAGATTACTCCCTTTCCATTGGGGCATTCCTGCAGCTCCCCAAAYTACTTTGCTCTAGGGAGGGAGGGGAGCTGATAAGCAGAGTCCTGATCCACTGCCTCCTTGGCCTTACTGTTAGGAAAATCCATCCGAAATCCCTCTGTCTTTTGGAATATTTTCTTAATCAAAACTCTCAAGAGTGCCTCTGTGTTGGGGAACAAGGCTCCCATTGAGGCTGCTGCCTCTTCTGGGGAATAGTGACAGACCTGCAGTGGAGGGGGGTGGCTGGGCTTTCCAAATAAGCCATGACCATATGATTGACTTATATACACGTAGTTTGCAGCCCTGTTAATCAAAAGAAATCTGTGGAAGATGATCTGAGGTGGTGTACTGACGAAGTCCTGGCCTGGTAACAGAGAGGTGAGCTTTTTAATTAGTCAGTTGTGTGATATTTACATATCTGTGTAGAGCAGGCTGTTAGTTAAATATTGATTTAGCAGAGGAGCAGTGTTCTCTTCCTGTTTGCACTCTGACTGCAAACACTGTGCTGCAGGTGGTGGGGACATGCTTGTTTAATTTTCCTTGGGTTTAATTTAGAGCTAGTTCAATATGAAGGACAAGGAATATTGCTATAATATTTAAACTTCAAAGTAGCAAATGAGACCATTTTTCATACCAAGTCCTGTCTAGTGGCAAATCTCTCTTAAACCTGACCAAAGTTCAATCAAAGTGCTAAAAATACATGACAGGAAGATCCTGGCTGTAGAAAATTGAAGGGGCATGTCTTTAACACTGCCTAACCCCAATTTGCAGCGTTTATTTTGGGACACGGGAGCCTCACACTGATCCTGTTTTCTCTCTGGCTGTGCTTTACTCTGACGAAGCAGAGCACTGGGGCTGGCTATTGCTTGTTAGCTGAAGATCCTCTCTGCAAATCCCCTGTGTGTCACTTGTCTTTTGTGCTTTAGCGTCTTCTGTGACCACATGGACATTTGTGTGACAGGAGTCTGTGACCCTCAAACAGTTTGGTGAGTCATGGAAAGAGTGAACTCACCCGTATAGAGTTTAATCTGTCCTCCTCTGATAGATTTAATTTCTGCTTGACAGGCTCTGCTCAGTTACATGGTGTCTGACCTGGCTATTGAAACCCAGTAGCAGCAGAACCACTTTCCAAAGAGTCCTCTCTGGATGGAGGGTGAGTGTTAATATTCATGAGCTGTTACTCATTTACACTGGTAAATATTAAAACTTCTGTACAACACCATTTGATCTCTCTGAGGGATAATTGTCTTTTGGCAGAAATGCACAGCCACAGTGAGCTTAGTAAAAGTTCTTTGTTCTAAATAATACTGATTTCTTTGAGGGCACAATATACTTTAATGGACTTGGTTTTCTGTTTGTAAGCATTTGCCAGGAGTAAGTAACAATAATTTTGTAAACTGATGAAAGCAAGTAAAAGTGGTCCAGAGTCCTGACAGACAGAGCTTTGAAAAACTATTATTTAAAGAGAATATTCATTATAACTGTATTAATGAAAAATAGTGGGGAAAGTGTGTCCAAATCAATTATTCTTTAACCACACTGTGAGCAACCAAATGGATAAGGTTAATGAAACAATAATCTCCAGCTGCAAGATTCTTTATTTTCCAAAGCTAAACATGTTCTGCTGAAATAGAGGTCTTTAGATAAGAAGCTTGCTGGTTCTAAACGTGATAATGGGCTCTAAGCATCCAATGAGGGGAGTATTTCTTGTCTCTAAATCCATTACTATCTGCTTCTCCAGCTCCAGAGACACAGTATAATGTGCATTTTCTTGCTCCTTCCTCTCTTGTTTTCTGTAGAGTAGTCATACTCTGAAGGAAAAACACACGTGAGGCAATAACGCACTGTTAAGCTTTGAAACCTGTACGTGACCCCACTGCTTGCCAGTGGATTGTATCAGTGCTGTCACAAATTAATGAAAGTACGTGTCACCTAGGGCTACATCAATCAACCAAAGAAATGAGAGTTTAGTTAATTAGCATTATTAAACCATTTACCTAAGAATGGATAGGCAAAATTCTTATGTGAGTAAAGAATGGAAGGCTGGAATACATCCTTGCTTGAAGGAGCAATGTTTATAGGGAAGTTGCCATAATGTAACTTTCTGAACAAGCAACTGGTGTAAAATTAAAMGCAAATTTATAGTTGTTAAATGTCCATAGGCTCTAATGCTCTTTTGGGGGTTTCACTTGACCAAAAACTGCACTCACATGAACTAGGACCATCTTTTCCATTCTTAAGAACCGTAACTGTAAACTAAAGAGCTGCTAAGGTATGCTGATTATGTCCATCCTGGTTTTTTGAAAATACTATGGGAAATCCTGTCYAGCAATACAGGTGCATTATAAAGATACAAAGAAACATAGAAAGTTTTCTTAATTCCAAGTATAACATACTGTTTTCTCTCTCTCTGTCTCCAGCTCCATTTCAATTCTGTTTTGGCTTGAAACTTTTGATACTCTTTAAACTCCTGTTCACAGTACTTCAGATACTTGACTTCTCTTTCAAAGTAATCAAGTACGTTGGCATGCTGTTAACACAGTGACAAACAAGGGTCATTACATGCCCAAAGACACAGATCTATTGCTGATGATCTGAACAGTATTAATATTTTATCTATATTGGGAATATAAATATCTCTATTTATCCCAATAGTTTGCAGCAAAACAATATAACGATGTGACCAACTTCAGGCACAAAGAAACCATCAAATACCATACTTCAGTGTTACACTATGTGTTTATCTGGGATTCTGTGTTTCAGTTTTTATTAGTCTCTTCAACAGCCTAGTATTTTTCAGTCAATACTTCAGTTACAATGAATGTAATCTAAATATTAGTGGCTGTTCCTTGGTTAATAATTCTGCACCCTAAACAGTTTAGTTCCAAAACACAGGTAATTTGTGCAGAAGCAATGTGCTTCCTCATGTTATCACTCAGTTAGCTCCTACCTTGCTTTGGAGAAGTTATTTTTACTAAAATGAAKCTGCTGACCTGATGTTTTATTGCTACCTACTGCAGCTCTGTGCATGGCAAACCTTTATGGGATGTATATAAACTATTTAAGTGCCTACATAAACTTAAAGCTGCAATAGAATGGGAAGATGATTTTGTGATGTAAGAATAACAAACTAGGTTGCAGGCAAGACTGTTAGACTGAAACACTAGCTCGATCTTTGGCTGGGAGGTAGGGGAAAAGAACAACTGAAAACTATGTAGAAATAAAGAGAAATTAAAACTATTTCCATTGTTCCCATGGCCTTTTGGTACAGATAGTCCTGATTTCAAAAGAGCATGAATGAATGGGAATGCTAGTAACAGTTTGCAAAATGTGCTTTCACTAAACTGGAACCAGATACAAAGACATGCAAACTGAATTACCAAATCTAAAGGCAAAAAATTGATGCAAATGTGGCCAAAAAGGTGAGAAAAAGGAATTCACTATATCTACATTACTATGCACTGTATACCATTGTTTTAGTGCATGACACCCCGTGTCATTTTATGGATGTGGCAAAAAATGCTGACCTCTTAATTGTTGTTTCCATGTAGCCAGGTTGGAGCAGTGGAATTCTGCCAGCTGTCACTGAGATTTTCTTTAGCTGACTCCTATCTAAGCTCTGTGCAAACCAGCTTTGCTACAGGTGATCTTTGGAGAATATGGCTATACTGACCTCAAATTAATTGCCGTTATTTGAAAGCAATTTTTTCCTTCCAGGCAGACTTGTTTCTGTGTTGGAGTTTTCAGGATAAAGGGTCACAGAGATTTAAAAATTCTTACCAACCTCATTACTCGAAGGGTGACATAGTGTTTGACAGATTTCCAAAATATGCAGTACTCCAAGATCATCAGAAACAGCTAAAAAATGCTGCTCTGTGGAAAGATATTTGACAAAAAACATATAAACAATCCAAATTCCAACAGCAATGTGAACCTCCACCCAAAGACAAGCTACAGAAGGTTCATTTTTTTTCTGGCCTTTTTAGTTTATTGTTTACTGCAGCAAAAAAGGCAACCTTATTGCTTTCTTATTTTATTAACAAATGAAATTCCCTTTAAAGTTTGTCTTTTATCAGACTTTTTTTTGAATTAAATATTTTCAATTGCTTTTATGCCATGGTAGTACACTTAGAACCGATGTATCCATTTTTGTATGTGCAGTGTTAAATGAGTGGAAGTATGTACTTACATAAGATAATTTGTAATAAGATTTATGTGCCTTGAAGACACGGGCCATTTTGCAAACACAATAAAGTGCAATCACCATCAACATACCTGAGGCACTCCAGGGGCTGATGAAAGTGATGATTGATTTGGAGATGTTCTGGAAATGAGTTGGCTCATGAGTTTTCTTCAGTAAGTCCCAAATATCTATATTTCCATCGTCTCTGCCAATGAAGAAAACTCCTGGTCTTGTTAAGGACCATTGTCCTGCAGTATATCTTCCTGCAGAGCAGCTTGACTGAAGGATTGGTGCATTCTTAATTTTTTTTTGAAAACAAATAAAAAATAGACCCAGCAATCAAACAGTACTATCAATTTGCTACTTCAGATCTCCTATCATTGGAAAATGCTCACAATTTAAATGATCCTATTACAAATCCTATCCGATTATTATATCGATGGCAAAATTGATTACACCTTCTGCAGATAAAAAGGATTCTGGGGAAGTAAAAAACCTGGTACCTCACTTCCAGTCTGTTAAGGCAATCTGTCTGTCTGCTGTTAAAACCTGTGGTCTGGAGATTTTGTCAGGTGCAACTAACCTGGATTCCTACATGAGACAAACTGTAAAAAGCCCCATGTTTCTTTGTCTTCACATGATGAAAAAACTTTTTCCTAAAATACAAGTTCTTCAGATTTGTTCAGCACACATTTCCTTTATTCTTTGRTTTCCCTAGCAGCAGAAATTAATAGCTGGGAAGCTACATTTTTTACATTCAAGGTTGGAACTGAAGAGTCACTTCATCTTTTTCTGTAAAAGGCAAGTTTACTAAGATATATCTAAAATAGTTTTCTGATGTGAAGAAGATGGAAAATCTTTTATATCTGATTTGTTTCTAAACTATGAAGCTTTGTGACTTACACACGCTTCTGAAAATAGAGTCTCTGAGCCTGTTACGGTTCTATCTTGTATACCTATCACATCTGTTACAGCTGTGTGAWAGTAACTTACTGTAACCCCTTCTTTCCAAATGGCAAAATTCGGGCCTCCAATGCTTAGAAAGATGTCTTTAAAAAATGGAGATTTCTGGAGAGTGTTGATAGTTTCATTGTGGAGAGTGTATTTCTGAGAGTGCTTCTGACCTAATGGAGGAAAAATGCAGTTGCTTGTAACTGGTGCCTTAGTGATCAAGAAACCCGAGTGCAGGACCCAGCACAGGCCTGGAAGATACCAGCTTCATTATTTGCTCACAAAGTACAGGAATTGGAATTGCCACAAATCTAGTTACTTCCATGATTTGTGCCAACAGGTGTGTGCTATTCTGTCATGCCAGCTAAACTGCTTGCACTTTTGAAGGGTGTGCTGCTAAATCCAGATGTCATCAGTGAGATAGACTATTAAAGCTGATGACCAAGAACCTTAAAAAAACAGAGTATAGAGACAAATATTTTTAAGTTAGTAATATATTAAGGTTTAAATAGGTATTGAGAAACTTGAACTTACTAACTGGTTTTGCTGAACTAGTATCAGTTTTCATTTTCCAGTTGTAATAAACAATTTCTCCATCCTGTAATGCCAAAAAAATCAAGCAAATGCTAATGTTAGAGCTTACATAAAAGTGACTTGTTTTTAAGCTGTGACTTTACTTAATTATAACCATCATTAAATATGATCTTAGTAAATTAAAACCTGAATTTGCAGCCATTTACTGAAAACACATTAAAGTTTTGCATCACCGTTTTTCAGTCATGTATTGCTAAAACAGCTTTACTTGCCATGATGTATGTAGGCAGTCCTTCCTGCAGAGTTAGGTGCCTGAGTTTTACAGTTCATGCTTTGCTCCAGTATTTGGGGAAAAGGTGACCGGAAGCAAAAAGATAGCTAGAAGCCAAATATTCATTTCCATATGAACTCAAAACTGGGAAAGATTCATGAATTTTAGTTGCATTGGGTAGGTAGTGGGCTATGAATAGCTGGGATTTCCTAAAGTAAAATTAAGTTGGGGGACAAAGTGTAGTATAAATGTTTTCACCTGCCATATGGGAAGACACTAAAAAAGAACCCCTAATCTTATGTATTCTGGAACAAGGAAATACTCTTTGGTTACTAATAAGTGGTTAAGCTCAACATATTTTGGAAATGTCTTCTAATTTTGCCCTTGAAGTAAGGGCTCATGGTCTACCAAATATTGGAGGTTTATTATTTTTTWAGCATGTAGCTAAAAGCACTAAAATGGAAGTAAAATGTGGCATGTTCAGAAAGATCTTTTCAGTTACACCTGAAGAAAACATTCAAGTCCATATATTTGTGAAAACTCTGTTATTTAACTGCTCAGTCTTTCAGATATCTTGGACTAACATTTTAATTGGTAATATATTATTTTCACTTACTTCATTTCCAACAAAAAAGTCAGTGGATAAATTCTCTAGCACTTCCAGATTTTTGCTTGAAGAAGTACTCATCTCTGTATATGGCCTCTCTTTGGGGGGTGCRTTTAGTGTGCTCAGAGATCTCGCCTTCCCTGGGAAACAACAGTTACATATTTTTGTTATACACTGGAATTTATCAGACCAAGCAAATCCTTTGTCTTGTAAAGGTAGTTTGTGGATAAGGGGAATTTCAAGAGGAGAGATGAAGAAAAACTGCCAAGTAAAGCAGCAGTTCTGTAGGTTTACTGTTTCCTGGTGGGATCTCCCCATTGCTGCAGCTGCTCTGAACTCAGTGCTTCCCCTAACCAGACAACTCCTTAGGGTAGCACCATCCTGTTCTTCACCAGTTTTACACAGCACCAGTGTCTCYGTGGGAACTGCCCTTACACATCACCCACAGCTGCTGCAGCCAGGAGCAAACGTCTCTGCTCCAGGGAATGGATTATGTTTCTAAAAATAGTTTTCTATAATGGCYGAAAAGGACATACTGTTTCAGGGATAAAGAGATTGGGCGGGGGGTTTACACGGGCTTTTAAGCAAAACCGGGTAGAGTTACTGTGTATGGAACTGCTCAGTTTGGATTCAGTACATGTACATCTCTTGGTAGTCAATACATGTAAGTCACACTCTGAATACCAGCATACTTGAGAAATCTTTTCCCCCAGATGTGCTTAGCTATACAACATTTTGTTSCTCAGCTTTTATTATGTATATACTGAAATACAAGGTTATTAAAAACATTTTTCCCAGTAAGGTGCAATAAAAATAGTACCTGAGGTTTTGTAACAATAATGCAGTTCCCTTAAACTAATTCTGGTGGGACCATACTCTGTGTTGGTATCCTTTTCACGCAGATTTATCTGTTCAGAAAAAAGTGCATTTGCTAAACCATTTTGTGAGATCTTTGAGGTACAAGTCTAAATGACTTTCTGCTGTAATGGAACAGATCTTTTCAGTTTGCAATGTGTTTATAATACTCCACACACAGTATTTGCTGCCTCATATACAAGCATTGAGAAAATGCTCTTTGTGTTATCTTTTTCCTGTAAGAATTTAGCTTTGTTTCTAGCAAAAAACCCCAAGCAACCCAGCTCCAGTGGTTGTGCTTGTTTGAAAACTGTACCAGCTGCAGCTATTCTGAGCAGCACAGATCAGCATGCCTAAAATTACAACTTCTTTTTCTTACCTAACACTATTTTCAGCCTCGCTTTTTTCCACAAACTGCTTTTCCATGACTCTTTTCATGAGACTGAATGTTGGTTTGCTAGTAATTATGGTTCTGCTGACCATGACCATGCTCCACCATTTGGGACACACTGAGATAGACAGCAGAGCAGTTGAARAGGCTGACAGGAACTTACACTATTTACACAACTACTTTTGCACCTACTGCAGATTTTTAGAGGCAGTCATGCTGTTTCTCATGAATTAGCTTTTCAAAATGCATTTTATTGACATTTCAAAGGAATGTTGAAGTATTTAATTTCATAATCAGAAAGAAAATCACAAGAAAGTCACAACTTGCTGGAAAAATTAGAGTTGGGAAGCAAAAGAATATATTCCTATAGAGTTCTGGCCATATCTACAGTTTGGCTTGATCCCTCTGTTCTGTATTTGTGTACACTACCTTTATGAGAGGTTTCCAGGAGAGACCTAAATTCTTATGGGTATCTGGAATGTCAGGGGCCATATTAAATCTTTTCTCCTCATTTACTCTCTCAGATAAAGATTTTTCATGATGTTCAATGGCTGGAATATCCCAAAATAATATTGAGCTGCAAAATAATTGAATAATGTATATTGTAAAATGTTTTGTTTTGAAGTTACATGCAATTTTCCTTACATTTTAAATCTTGGGGKTTTTTTAACCTTTCATCTTAAAACCTTATGTAAAAATAGAGACTCTGAAAATCAGACAAATGCTAGATAATTAATTGCTTCTTTTGTAAATGATGAAATATATTTCTTTATTCCATGTTTCATCAGTTAATTATACCAAAGCAGCTAGACAGTATTCACACAGTTTGCTTATGGACAGTTACTGGGTGAACTTACTGGCACTGCCTGGGTGAAATTCCTGGAGGCTGGTAAAACTGGATAGAATTGTGTAGCAGGTAATGTAGTAATCCACATCAAAGATCAGTCCGAATTTTTGTGTCTACCAATTTATTTGCTGATATTCAAGGCAAATGATCCCACTCACTTGCATCTGTCAACTCATCAGGGACTTTTCAGCCCTCTGATTGTTCCTCTTGCTCTACTCTGGACATCCATTCACAGATTTGATATAGCCAATAACTTTCCTCATTCCTGATATCTCTTTCCCTTTTCTAACAGGAGTTGCTCAGGGACCTGTGCTCTCCAAGTATGACATTACAGTGACTTCCCTGTTCTTAACTTCAGGTAAATACTTTCAATTTGTAACCCTGGTGGGTGAGTAGTTAAAATAATTTCTTCTATGTGTATTACTTGCATTACACTGCAAACTTATTAAGAACTGTATTTGCAATTTTTCCTCTCATTTAATTCTTCAAAGTCTTCTCTGTTATTTGATTAGGGAAAATAACTTTGCATCATTATAAAATTTTGTTCTCTCTGACCCTCCCTTTGATGTAACAAATATATGATTRAGCCCAGCCATGCAGCCTTGAAACGTTAAGCCTTTCGACATCGTGAAAGCTAAACATTTATTTCCATTTTTTGCATTCTGCCCCTGTGCCAGTCTTTCACACAGAATAATAATATAACTATCATGACTATTCAGTCCACAAAAGAGGAGAYTGATACAGACTAATTTTGCTAGCTAAGACTCCAAATTTAACTGTAGTTTACAGTATTTCTGTGGCCTTAGAATCTTTTAACAGCTTTTTGTGCATGTCACACAAACTTCATAAAGTTTTCCAAAGGAAACTGGAAGACGTCTTGTAGAGTATGTACTGTATATACCAATCAGGGGAGCAGGTTACAAGCTGCAGGTAATTTTCATCTCTGTTTTCAAAAGTACGCCCCTTTTGGTTGTCCTGAAAATAACAGTAATAATTATTACAGGGGAAGAAAATAATGAAAGACAAAAATCACACTCTGATATATAAGTACTTCAACACATAAAACAGGTTACTAGAAATTAAGTTACTGTTTCTGCTTGGGCAAGGTTTGAAGATCAGAACTTATTTGCAGTTATAAAGTCAAGCTATTTTACAAATGTACTTCAAGTAAACTGATGCCAGTTTTGCCTGCTACACACCTAAAATTCTAAATTAACTTAGCAGGATAAATACTTACTGGTACCATGGCAAGTCAGGCCCTCCTTAGTTTGCCATGTCTGTAACTTTTTTTATGCAGCTTAACCAAAGAGCTAATAATTGAGAAATTTMTCTCCAACAGTTCAGTGCAGCAGGAGTGATATGTCTTTGCCAAGTTTACACCATGGGTCATCTATCTTAAATTATCACTTGGCTAGACCTCATTGTGGGRTTGTAGTGGTGCCTTCAAATGTTAATTATTAATAGTTTAGTTTATGTATGTGGGGTTCTGCAGGTTTTATACTACKTATCATTTACCAAGTAGTTATTGGTTTATAGCAAATTAATTTTAATTACTCAGGAAAATAAAGGAAAAGTGTCAGGGGTAACAAGTGATTACAGGCTAATCAAATATAATTTACAGTATATGAAAAAATACATATTGTGGCTAAATCTGTACTTATCAAGTATGTGGCAAAATTTCAGCTACTTTTTTTTTAGGTGAAATTAGGCCTACTTTAATTTTCATTCATGAGTTTGTCTACCTGGAGTCMCAGTGGTAGTCTTGCAACCAGGCAAAGCTGAATTAGGTCCTGGATATAACTCTGAATAATTTTTCATTAATATGTAATTATAAAATTGCTGATTTTAGGAACTGTGCCATAAAAACTGCTATACTGTGCAAAGGCTGACACATATTCTATGTTTATATAACAAAAAGTATGTCCCAGTACATGTTGCTAAATACTGACAAAATAACTCCTTTGTCAGTGTTATTTCCCAGATGAACATGAAAACAGCTTTCTCAGCCTAAACTTTGACTAAAAAAACCCCACCCAAACAACAAAAGCCACAATGTTCTGCTACCCGATTCTTTTTTCATGCTTTACATCTGGTACCAATTAGTATCCATGACTATTACTGTATAAAATAATAATGAACAGTGGTATCAACTTTCTTTTTATGATATATGTGTGCCGTCTTCCTTACTTTTCTGGTAATATCACTAAGGACTGTAGTATCTGTGAAGTCTTACCTTTTTTTTCCCAAAAATTTATTGATATATAATTTCTATAAACCTTTTAAAGATTTCAGTTTTCTTCCTCTTGGCCTGCTTTTCCACTGTCATGATTTTGCATTTGACTACATTTGCATTTCAAATTAATTTAGCAACCATTTGCAATACTTGATAGTAAATCAGCACCCAGTATTCCTCTTGGACCCTTTAACTACATAGACACTAAGTACTTTGGAGCTTTAAAACCATCACAGAAAAAGTAAGCTTTGAGTACACAGGCAGCATCTAGAAAAATYAAGGTAACTACAATAACACCATTCTTGGGTATCCAGATATTTAGGTAATTGAAGTGATTTCTTGGAATTCTTAGTGACAGGCTAGATTGCTGATAGTAGAAATTCAATACATTCTATATATGATAGGCTTACTATAATTTTGAATTATAATTTTCTGCAAAGTTACAGAAATTTTTTCCAGTATGAGCAGATTCATATCAGACTGAGAACCCAGCACAGTTGTAAAGCACAGTGAAGAGGACAAGAGGCACCAGATTATTAATATTTACTAAATGCAGTGAGAAATAATGAAAAAAAATAATTTACTCTTTAGTATTTTCTCTTGAGTTTACACTAGGATTTCTGAAGTAGTAGATTAGAAAAGCAATAAAAAGAAGAAAAGTGAATTTTTAAACTCACCTCAAAATGACCTGGCAGCCAATGTATATCTGTTACTGGCTTTTTATGACTATATGGTCTGAAAGAGACTGCACAAGGTGGCACTAGAGGTGGCTCTGTGCTACTCTGCTGGACTTGCAGAAGTGGTGGCTAGAAATGTTTTAAGAAGAGATATCTTAGTGTATTTCCAAAATAAAATAGCAGATCCGTCAAAGAAAAAAGGTTACTTTGCATTCTGTTAATCCTTCTTCATATATTTCAGATCACTTTATAGAACTTTCTAGGGTTCTAATGCCTTCCATTTGGGGGGGAAAAAAAAAAGGAAGCATCAAAACAGGTCTTTGATATGAAGCTCTAAAAAGAATTCCAACATGCCTCCACAGGCACATGCACATCATTACTGTCTCCTCTGCTCTTCTTCTGCTTATCCTCTTTATTGTCTTCTTCTACTGAAATCTTCTTCCCATCTTCCAAGCTACCTTTTCTCTGTCCATAAATATCTAGAATACTTCTTCAGTATTGCATTCAGTAACAAACACTATCTGTATTTGATAGGCTTTGTAAGGCACGAGTGGAGGGTAAGTTGGTGCCCATTAAAGAACAGACTCACTGAAGCCTAAGTCGCACAAAATGCAGTAAACCTATTAAGCTGTACTAACCAGGTAGAAATTACATTGTGATAATTATGATAATGGTTTAATTTCATGAACTCGTCAGGTTTCTTATCCTTTCTAGTGTCTCATTGCAAAGATTATCTACTCCTCTCTTTTGACTCAGGATACCTTTACCCATTTTTCCTCCACAGACATATAGATATACTGCATATGTAGATATACTGCATATATATACTGCACATATATACTACTAAATACTTACAATGGAAGCATTTACCATATTGACAGCTGTTATCTCGGTTTCATAGAATCATAGCATGTTAAGGGGTTGGAATGGACCTTAAGGATCATCTAGTCCCAGCCTCCCAGCCATTGACAGAGACACCTCCCGCTAGACCAGGTTGTTCAAGGCCTTATCCACACTTTGAACACTGCCAGGGTTGGGGTGCCCACAACATCCCCGGGCAACCTGTGCCAGTGTCTCACCACCCTTAGAGTAAAGAATTTCTTCCTAATATCTAACCCAAACTTCCTCTCTTTTAATTTGTACCTATTACTCCTTGTCCTGTCACTATAGTTCCCAACCAAGAGCCCCTCTCTGGCTTCCCTGTAGATCCTCTTCAGATAATGCAAGGTTGCTCTAAGGCCTTCATGCAACCTTCTCTCCAGTCTGAACAGCACCAACTTTCTCAGCCTGTCTTTGTAGGGAAGGTGCTCTAGTCCTCCTATCAACTTCATGGCTCTTCTTTGGACTTGCTCCAACTGTTCCATGACCCTCTTGTGTTGGGGGCAGCAGAGCTGGACACAGCACTCCAGATGGGGTCTCACAACAGCAGAGGGGCAGAATTCACTCCCTTGCCCTGCTGGCCATGCTGCTTTGGATGCAGCCCAGGACACAGCTGGCTTTCTGGGCTGCCAGTGCACACTGCAGGGGAACCCCCTGTACACCACCACCCAACCATCACCCCCAGAATTACCTCAGTCACCTCTGCTGCTGCCACTGTTGCCTCACCCTCTGACGAGTCAGTGATTTCATCAGCAACAGGTTTTGCACTTTGCAGTTTTTCTTCATGTTTAGATATATCCCACAGTACAACCTACAATGAGAAATGATTACAAATTATTTCATCCTGTGTATTAACGTGCATTTTTTTTCAAATCATTGAGGTTTGGGGAAAAATAAGAAATTCACTCTCTGCACTAGAATTTATGAAGTCTTTAAAGAATTTTCTCCTTAGTCTGATGCAATCAGTTGAAAAGTTACACTTGTCTCAAAAAAAGTCTTTACAACTTGACCYGTTTATCAGTACTACAAAGAAGCATCGTACAGTAAAGGCTCAGTTATGGAATAACCAGACATAGCTTCAGTCTGGGTTAAGAGAGCTTCAAGACTCTGTGACATCTGGCTTCTGTCTCTATGTGTTACTATGGATGTTGAGTACATTTCTTCACCCTTATTTTTATATGGAAGAAAATACAGAAATATGCAATCTCATTTTTAAACTGTGAAAAACCTGTCCATTAACACAGCCACCGGCAATGATATTTGGATCACTTGGACAGAACTGAAGGCAGTAAATGTCTTCAGGAACCTTCAACATTAACTAGAGAGAAGAAAAACAAGATAGTTGAGAAATACAGTCACACCATTTGTTTGTTCTCATGTTATTTAAATGCTTGGCATATTTAAAAGTCTTGATTAAATACCTGGGGGCAGATGGGGTCAAAAAAACTCCAAAAAAGTATGACTGACTGGTGTAGCAACAATTTATTAGAAAGGTTAACTTGCTCTTCATTAGAAAGCTGCTTTCTTGCTGACAGGGCTAGAATCCCTGATTGAAAGAGAAAATTAATTTTCTAAAAAGAAACAATTCAAGTTTCAACACACTGATAATTATTCTAAATTACTTATATTTATACCTTCTGAATACAGTGGAAAAAAAAAAAAGGCAGGAAAAAACCCCAAACAAACCACCATGTATTTCTTTTTTTCTTTTTTTCTTTTTTTCAGATCAGCTTTGAGGAGACTATTTTTCTTACTTAACATTATGTTATTTAACAATGAGTCATGGAACTTAAGCAGCAGAATAAAACCCCTCTTTTTTTGCTACTGCTCCTCAGTGGTGTAATACTGCACCTGAAATGATGTGACAGGCATATAGTCCGGGCCACCCATCATGAAAACAAATCTTTGGTAGCCCAATTAATTTTCTACACAGGCTGCAGTGTTAGTTAGTATTATGCTGTGCAGCTGGGGCATTTATACAGAATTTAATTGTGCCTTGAAGTCTGGCTGTGCAGAGCAATAATCCACAGCATGGAACAGGAGTTGACATTTAGTATGTCTTGTGATGCTCCCTGGAACTCAACAGATCTGTGTCCCATTGTGGCTGTAGCATTCCTCACAAGTATGAGGCATGCTACAAGAGCCAGGCATGAGGACAAGCACAGTGGTATGCAGAGCCATCTGAAGAGCCTGGCACGGTTGCAACCCTGCTTAAATGAGCCTCGTGGGGGGAAATTTCTCTTTCTTATGATCTGCACTTATACATTAGTGTGAAGAACTTTGCATGGCCTGTATGAACTCTACAAAGAATTCGTCTGTCTCATTTTTCATTTTGTCTCAAACTGGCAATTCAGACAGGGATACTAAATCAGTTTTGATTTGTTTTTAAATTTGAAGGCTGATAATTTTATGAATGATGCATATTTTATAGCTGTCGTATAATACCCTTCATTGAAGACTCAAATCAGTACTGTAACTGCATTACCATAAATGGTTGGATGCCAGCGAACACAGCTAATGGTTCTGTTCTTGAGATACTGCACATGTGTAAGTGATTGGTATGCTTTAAGATAAACATCTATCTTTCCACCAGAACCGGTTTTGTCTTCTGCTAGGGCCTTCCAGTCATCAAAAAAAACATCCATAATTTCATTTTGCTGCAATGCAATTTCCATTCTGTTTTGTAAAAAGAACAGTTAACACTTCAATAATCCAGATGTGAGTACTCAATAGTAGAATCACAAATATTTCTCTAAAGAGACAGGTTTTGTTTTACACAAAATTATGATCACATTAGTTAAAAAATAAAGTATTAATTCCTCAGTGATGCATCACTGCAAGGAAACCCTCTTCTGTTTAAATAGAAATAGCTACTGTACAAAGAATTTAACTCTAGTTCTGTGTGGACTAAGTACAGTGCAATTGTCCAATCCTTGTGCAAAAAGTGTCATTAAGTAGGACTTGTCTCACTTAATGGGACATGGCTAAGGGCATAATCATGGGTAGGACAGCATCTTTGCTCACTGCATAACCCTCTGCTTGAGTCAGCAGTGTTTGAAAGATCAGCTTTGCAGTTTGATTGAAAAGATGTATCACTATTAGCTTTAGCAGTTCTAAAACCTATTTAAACCAGCATTCATATTTATATGTCATGTTAATTTTCATAGAAACAAGTATTAAGTTAATATTTGTTTACATTATAATAATAAACAAGGAAAAAAGGGTATATAGAAACAAAAAATAAAATTGGTATTTGACCAGACCAATCCATTCAGACAAGAGTACTTGCTTGTATTCTGTGTTATTTCAGGTAGTCTTTAAGTGTATTGCTGCAGTAATTTTACCTTAAAAGTACTGATGTAAGAAATTCTTTCAGCCTCTCAGATGATAGATTCTCTGCTTTCTCTTCATTTGACAACTGTCTGGGACAATACTGCGTGGCTGCATTTTTCGGATAGGTCCTACCCAATTGAAATAAATTTGAATGTAAGTATAGAAAACATTTCAAAGACAGAAGCCCAGTCATGTCTAAAATTAAAAACTAAATATACAGTTTTTCTAGAAACTTTTTAGAAAAGAGTTAAAGAAGAAGCAAACAGGGCATCCAATTTTGTTCTATTAATCAGTTTGTAACTGAGTAACTCCAGAATTTTAGTTGTGATAAGAAACAGTGCATAGCTTAATAAGTAAGCTGATAAATATTTTCTCACACTTACCATTTTGTCTGAGTACTAGTTTCTCTTACTTTTGGAACCATTTGCACCCCCACATCTTTTTCAAGCATTTGAATACTGAAAGTTTTGTCTTCATAGGATGTGCATTCAGCATAGCTGTCTTTTTCATGTGAAGCATTCTTATCAGTAAATATAATTGGTGCACCAAACTTCCTGCGTACTCGAGAAATCTTGTACTTAATCTGGAAAAGATTTATTTCTGTGGTTAGCAGAAGAGAAGGTTTTTGGAAAGTTTGTTCTTTAAAGTGGCAGCATTCATATAATTGTAGAACTAGTTCTATTAACGATTCCTGTGGTGAGCTTACTCATATTTCTGCATTTTGAAATTATGAAGTGCTCTTAAAAATAACCTACATATGTAATAGAAGACAGATTTGTATTTGTAAAACAAGAACTTGCAACATTTTTTGATTCTCCTAGTAGAATAAGAGAATTACATTTTCTACTTCATGCAACATCAAAACTGCACATTTAATTAAAGGACTGATTTGCAGGAAGCCTTATGTAATACTGAATTAGGTTTCCAAGACCTAACTTTTCAGCCCTCTTAGTGGAATTCTCAACTTTGGGTGAGGTAGTTCAGCTTCCCTTGCAGTGCCTAGGGGCAGAATAGCACTCTGAAGAAGATGCACAAAAAATTTGAGTGAGGAGTTTCCTTATGTTGAGAACTAGGAAGGAAGAAGAGATGTGGCTTAACTTCTGCCCACAAAGAGAAATAGGCACTTGATTTCAGGCAGTAGAGAGATATTGCTTTGTCTCGGATTCATAGCCAGGTACTTTTTCCCAGCATCTCTCACAGAATTGGAAAGGAAAGTAGGCTAAAAATACTTTTGAGTGGACCTTGCCAGCAATGTAGAATAGAGAATACTGTGAATGTGTTAAATTTAGTGACTGTGAATTAGCTTTAGAACGATCAGACATCTTTTTCAGTATAAGCAAGATGTCCAGCTGCTGAGAACTATTAAAACTTAGCCAGTCTTCCCTGAACAGGGATTTAGGCATTGAGTAAAAATCAGTCATGGACAGTTASATGCTTGGAGATGCTCCACACATCACAAGTTAGGTGACAGCTGTGAGTAGATCTACCTTTTGGACATATAATTTTCTCAATATAATCTGTAGATGTAATTAATCAAATATGTCCTTCTGTGAAGTCAGCTTGTAATACCTGTCAACACTTAAAAAGTGTTGCATGCTACATAAATGCCATCCATATTAAAAAACAGAGTTCACTGAGCTTCATGGAAACAGAGCAATGACTCAAATTGTAATCTGGCCACATAGTAAATTGAGCAAAAAGTGACAGAGGTGCCAATAACCAAAGATGATCAGGTCTTTTGAACTTACGCCTTAAAAAGTAGTTATGTCCAACGCAGTCTCACATGCCTTATTTGCAGGACTTAAAGAGAACAGAGATTAAAAAAAAAGTTTCTGCAGTTCTTTTAGCTTTTGTTAATAGTTTAGCTATCTCTCTGTTTCTCTTTCATTGTTAGTTTTCTTGAAAGACCTCAAGAAGAACTAGGATTGCAGCCTTCAGTTTCCTGACTTTTTTTTTTTTAAACTAACTTAAAATAAATTTAGGGGGTTTATATTTATTTGCTTGACTAAAATCTGTTGATTCTGACCTTTGCCTCAGTCTCTTTAACAGATTCTTCTTCAACTTCCTTTTCACTGCCAAGAGAAACCCAAGGTTTGCGGACAAAAGGATGGACTTCCAGAGTTTCTTCTCTATTTTCTTCTTCTTTTTCTTCTGTTTCTTCCACAGTTTCTGGAGGCTGTGATATCAAACAGAGAGAAATGGCACTTTTTCAACAATTTGTTACCGAAACATAAGTATGAACTAGAAACCAAATTTTCAGTCTTCATTCACACATTCTTTACTTTGTCTCAATGCAGTGAGTCTGTGCCCCTGGGTAGGGCTGGGGTAGGTCCCATTAATTTGTGCATTCGAATTTTCCAATAAATGTTACATATTTAATATTTAACTGCTAGACAGAGACTGTTATCTTGAAAGCAAATCATTTTATATAAAAAAAATTTATAGTGAGCTTTTACATTAGGCCCCCCTTTATGTCTGAGAAATCTGGGTATTGGCAGAGAAAATTAATGCTTATGATAAAGATGCGGCAATGGGGGTAATACTGACCCTCTGAAGTAAAATACAAAAATTTAATTCAGCCCTTCTCAGTATAAAATATATTTTTACAGTGATACACATATTTTTCTATGATCAGCTTAACCATTAGAGAAACATCAGATACTTCACAATACCATCCCTGACATCTGTGTTTGAGACTAGATTCTGAAATATTCATAGATAGAACAATGCTGAGGTATACTTGGATTTTACCTTTACAAGGTTTTCCTTGGCATCCTCAGAAGCAACAATGTAAAAGTTCTGTCCATACTGGAACTTTGGATCAAAAACTACCAAAATTTCTTCCCCTGGATATTCCTATTTTAATTAAAAAACGTTAGTGGAAAACTGAAAACAAATAATATTCAAAACAAACATGAGGTTGTGGCTGAAAAAGCTACCACTAGTGTAAATTTAGTATCTTAGGTTAATTTTGTGTTCTTAACAGAGAATTTCACGTGCTAATTGAAAAGAACAGATGGGATTTACTTTGTAATAAAAATAAGCCTGTGACAAAACTAATCTTTCATACAGAGAATTAAACAGAAAAGAAACTGTTTTAATGATTCTCAAAAAATAGGCCATGAATTAGGGGAAGATAAATATGTGAAGCTCTGTCAGTTCACAGAATCAAAACTAATGGTATTTATGTTACTTTTAGCATATTTTCAACCCAAAGTTAGTAAAAAAAAAAGCATGGCGAGTCATGAGAAACTTTGAGTCAACAATGATCCATGACCTATTCAGATATTAGCTCATTCAGCATTCAGATATTACAGCATCAGTGTATCTACACAGAGTCAAACAAGAACAGACCCTTTCCTTAAAAGAATATACACTCTGAGAGCATCAAGTCTTGAAGTGAGAATAAAATAAGCTRCATACTAGGACAACTTTTCTGATAGGATGGAAATCAGAAGTGTTTGCTCTTGTTTTCAGGTCTTGAATGATGTCCTCCTTTTTAATACATTTGAAACAATTTTCTTCTGTGACATCTTCATCAGCTCGGCAATTAAAAATTTCCTGAGTCTTTGTAGTCAAAGCTAAAGGAAAGATTTCTGGATGGCCTATGAAAGAAAGCAAAATTGCTTGATAAACAGCTTCAGAGTGTTGTTTAAACATACACGTATACTTTGATAACTCTGTGTCTTTACTGTTTCTAGCATAATGCCTTTGATTTTCTCAGCTTTGTTTTTGGTATTTTGGAAGGCATGAAATACAAATTCTATTACTTTTTACTAATCGTTGAAAATACTCTACCGAACATTTTGCACTTAATGAATACGATTTTCCTGGTATGAGGGGTTTTTTTTCTTCTTGATCAACAGCTTAATAAGAACTTTAGTAAAAAATCATTACTGGACTAGTTTTAATACATTAAGGTCAAAAATGCCTGGTTCTGATTTAAGAAAGCCTTTGAATAAATGTACTGTAGTCCTTCCATATAGTGCAGTGCCATATTAAGCCAAAGGTCAATCTAGGTGAGGCTTCTCCCAAAGAAGGATGCTTTTCTGATTTTGGACTTTCATCTTGCTCCCATTGAGTACAGAGTGCAGTAGAGTCTATTTCTCCCTAATCAAGTGAGACTAAAGCAAGGTCACTAAAATTAAAGTCAGATATTTATTTTCAGCTTTACTGGAGAACATATAGCTGTTGTTTTCTATACACTTGATCCCTGTTAGGTTCATTCATATTAATTCAGAACAAGGTCTCTCTTATCCTAGCTCTAGAACGGATATCTTCATTGGTTTTGGTGAGGCTGGATGCAGTTAGGTGAGCTGTCAACTGTGCTTTGCAAACACTCAATCTGAAGATAATATACAATGCTTCTTACTGAGTGTGTCAGCTGTATGTAYGTAGGGCAATGTATGTAATGCTGGTTTTTCTCATGTTCCATGTTCTGTCTCCCAGCTTACACTACAGCTGTAAGTGGTTACGATCACTCTAGGCCCAGCTAGATGAATCCTGCCCTTGAGACTCCTCCTTTGCTATACTGTCCTGCTAGCAGACTCATGCTGTGTCTCAGCTGCCCTAGTAAGAGCATTCTTCGTGAAGGCCACTATAGTTTTGCCTGAGAAGGCTAGCAGATGTTCATCTTTTTGGTGAACAGGAAAACTAAAAGACTTAGGGACGTGTATACCGTGTACTATTGTTACGTATGGAAATGGGCTGGCTGTTGTGATAATGGCTGATACTTTCTATCATCTTTGTTTCATTCTCTTTTCTTAGTTTGAGTTACTTAATTCCCAGCACCTGTGGGGCTTTTCCTCTTTGTGCATGCCTTGAAGAGAGGTTGACATACCTAAAGTGATGATTGTGACCAGCTGTGTCAGCATGTTTTGAGAAGTCATCTCTAATCTAAGCCAACAACGACTGACAAAATGATAAATCCTCCTTAATCTCTGCATAATCCTATCACATAATACATTATGTTTGATGAATCTGACATTTATCCTTTAAAACCTTTCAGTGCTGCTACTCTACTGCATCTGCTCTGCCATAGTCATCACTAAAATTAATGGCATGCATGATGTTTCTGGTACATGCTAGCCTATGCCAAGAATGGATTACTTAGTGTTCGCTGGTCATTTCGTAGCACACACAATCTGTTTGTAGCATACACAGTCCAGTAGTTCACTTTCATCACAAGCTGTAATCAATATTGCATGATTTTCCTTTTTGATGTCTTGGAGATTTCCAGGATTTCTGTATGGATGCTTCGAAAAAATACAAAATCATAGTGATGTTGATTGGGACAGACCTCAGAGTCATCTGGTCCAAACTCACTGTTGGTAACACCAGACCTCAAAAATCCCAACCAGGAGTAATGGTTGTTTATTCAAGAAGTTTTATGTTATTTTTTAAATGCTGAATCCTTTTAAAGAGATGGCTTCATTGTCAAGTGGAACAGTACAAGGATGCATTAAAGTAAAGCAAAAATACAGTAGACGTTACTATGAGAGAAAACAGAGTAAGATACTTTAAGTGTATTTTCTTCAATGTTTTATTGCAATAAGTCCAASTTAAAAACAAAGTAATGATCAGAATTAAAATATGTACACCTTTCAGTCTAAAAAACTAAAATTCTATATTACAGAATATTATTTTTAACAAAATCTATAATATAAGGAGCTGATACTGGAACTCTTACATTATAAACATTTTTATTGAATGCTCTTTTCCAGTAAAAAGTGTGCGACARCTGATCATAGGCTTCACATTGTTTTTCTAATACTAAATTGTACTTGTAAAATTTGTAACAGCAGCTCTTAGTGCTACAAGGACTTCACAAAGGACCAAGAAACTCTAGGGAGAAGTAAGGAACACTTGCAGGTCTAAGGAGTGCAYGCATGCAGTTTAAGTCTTGCACAGACAGTGTTATTATCCTGCTTTTAGGAACAGGTTCCTAGCAGTAGTATAGYTGTTAGAGCTCTAACCTTATTTGCCAGTAGGTGGAGGTACAATTCTCTCTTACTGACTAAGTATCTCCTGGAACGCTGAAAATACATTTTTTAAAGTAACACTTTAATCATCTGAGAGATCACTTTTTGTGCATTTTCATTACTGCAGCTTAGCCATTCAGTGATGCTAATCAGAGAACAACTTTCACTTCCACCCACGTGCTCATAAGATTATGTAGAAAAACAAAGTGATTCACGATTTCTTTTAAAATTACCTACTTTGTGTATTCCTTATTTGCCACACTGTCTTAGCTTTTAACAATAAAAGCTGTGCTGTTACAAGCCAATTAATAAGATAACCCTTTGGGCTGTTCCTGTAAACCATAGATAAATTTTATATTGACAGCAATTTAAGTTATATCTGAGGAATAATTGCACAAATCAGGTGAGGAGAAAAATCCAGCCAGAAATATGGAAAATAAAAAAAAATTGAAAATAATTTGGTGTCTAAGAAAAAAGAATACATTTAAATTCAGTTAGTTGCATATTTTTAGCCCTTAACTATGTCCATGCTTAAAACGGAACTTCTCTTGCACATAAGCCAAATTGTGACTTTTAAATGATGAATTTTTTCCCCTGCAGAACAAAAGATGCTAATCAATGTCTATTGATATCTGTGATTAAAACCCACAAGCAATATGCTAAAATCATCCTCTCACAAAATTTAATAATGATTTGACAAAGATCAAAGATTAAAAAATTATTAAAGTATTTCATGTTTTTCTTTCAATTGCTGAACTATTTCTAAATGCAAAGATTTTGCACCCTATAATTCTGTTGTGATGCTTTTTGTTTCCCCTGATCTCAACCTCAACCCAAGATAAAAACCTCTTCCACAAACACACATCTGTTTCCTCCTGCACTGCCTGGTACTCAGAGAGCCACTGTGATCATTGTGATAGCTGCATTTCTTCATAGTTTCTAATTTTTCTCATTCATAAAAAAAAAATTTTCCTTTTTATTCCCTGCCATTAGTAACATTGAAGCTTCAAAATTCTTTGAGTATTCCAGAACTACTACTTTAAAGCTCAGTCATCGTAGCACTTACCTATACTGGCCATAGAGAGATCAACTTCATCTTTTTTACCTGAAATATAACGACATGATGTAATGAGTAATGTTGGTTACAAAACTATAACGAGTAATTGTACCTCTCTCAGTTCTTTATATAAAATAGCATACTCTAACTTATCCCCTGTTTTTTTAGTGCATGGGGACAAAATAATTAAGGTAGATCTCATGTGAGACCAGATTGCTGCTTGTTTCATTGCTGCTGTACCTTACAGATTAAGCTGTGTCCTTTTCCTTTTGAGGATTCCTTAGCTTTGTTTTTACCTTTTTGTTTCTTTGATGATGTTTTTGAACCTTTCAAGGTGGTCTTTTTGGATTTCTGATTTTCTGACATTTTTTCAGATTTCCCTAGAGAAAGATATGTATCATCAATAATTTTAAACAGACAACAGAATGCACGATGTATGAGTGAAAATTTGGTCCATGACTTTATGTAGCTTATCATTAGAGTAATATTTTCATACACAGCTAAAGGTATGTTTCATAATTTTAAATCATAAGCTGTATTTTCATATCATATGTAATAGATGGAAGGACTTCTGTCCAGGGTGATTAAAAATGAACACTGATTATCCAAAACAGTGAAAGGTTAAATTAGGATAATGGTTTCGCTTACTGAAACCTAAGGACCTGAACTAAAGTGGGAAGAGAGTGGGTGAAAATTCACCAGTTATAAATGTTTGTCCCAATGTTCTTAAGTGTAAATCATCACTCAGCTGCACAAAGCATTTCTATTTCCAGTTTATTTTTCAATGTAGCTCTGTGGATGACAAACTGAGAAAGAAGTACATAATTAAATGTAGCAGCACAGAGCAGGAGATGATACTGTATAGAAGGCTACTCCTGTTTCATTTACTCTCCTCCATCCCAATATCTAGCAAAAAGCTTAGAACAGCAGTGCAGGAAAGGCTCAGTTCCATGGCAAGAAGAAATGCAGTTCAGCCCGCCCTCTGCTCGCGCCGCACAGCACCATCATGTGGGAGGTACTCACACAGCAGCAGCCGATGGAACAATRAATCGGAACAGCCCAAATTCTCTTAGAAGTACTGAAAATTGGTTGTTGTTATTATTGAAGAGCCAGAGGCGTTCAGATGGGATGAGAACAATGGGGCACTCACTTTTTTTGTGTCTTCCCTCTTCCATGTTCACACTTTTTAAGACTGTAAAGTGACTGAGAGAGGAACGATTTTCTAAATATCTACAAAGCACCTACAGTATCTGGATGCTGTTACAATTTTTACACAATAACAAGAGGAAAGTAGATGCAGATAGGACAGAAAGAGATGGTACCTTCAAGAATGCTGGCATGACATAACTATTGCTGATGATCTCTTACAGGAGCTACAGYCTGTTTGCCTGTGCATGTGAACAGCACATTTACTGTCAAGATGCTTAAGGTGAAAAGGTGAGTTTATAAAATAAATGCTCTATCTTGAGAGTTTCCTTATGATCGGCCTAAAATAGGGTGAGTGCTAAAACAAACATGCTGTGGCCTGTGTATTTGCAGTTTCTGTGGCACACCCAAACTGAGAAACAGTGTTTTACTGTTTTGTAACACAGTTCTCAAATACTCCAGAAGCAAGCAATATAATCTTAGCTTCCAATCCGAATTTTAGTTTGGAAATGGCCACTGATGGCAAGATATAGGTCATGGATTATAGCCTGATAGTATAGTCTGGGTTTGGGATTTATGTTGACCTCCCATKAATTCAAGGTAAAAATTTCGTTGTTGACTTTAATGGGAGCAGAGTCTGATACTCTTATTACAGTTACGCATTTTTCTTTTTCACTCCAATCAAAATAGAAAAATATACTCTAAAAATCCTAAGACTCTTTTCTTATCATTCTGGATGTTGCAGATCACAGGTGACAAGCTGCATCCATGGCATGTTAGTGTATTTCTCTATTGTTTAATCTCTCTTGATTATGGCAAATGCAGTCCCCTTCATCAATCTGTCTGAGGAACTGTAGCAATTTAATATTCTGCTTCTTCCGAAAAGCAATGATGATACCACTGCAAAGAAAATTAATGTTTCAGAATTCTGAAACTTTTCTTGTGCATGGGATGGTGTTTTTAAAGACCCCACAAATCATATATAATGAACCTAAGGAGGAAGTTAGGAGTTGTTTCTGCCCTCACTCTCAGAGCCTTTTTGTCAAATACAGGAGTAGAAGCACTGTTAACATAGTTTTGTGTAACATTCAATATATTTTCATATAGATATATTTTCTATCTATTTTCATACATATGTATACTCTTTCAAAGGAGCCTATATAATATGCTTAGCTTATAGTTCTGAAACACTCTGGCCTACCTCACTTAGAGTGCTTCTCAATTCAGATGGTTAAAAGAGACTAATTTTCCCTTATTTAAAAAGGAAAAAAAAGTGCAAAGCTATTTCTTATCTATCTCCTTGTATATTTTACATATAAAAATTGTGAMCCATTTTGTAAATGAGTTCTGTGACTATTCCAGTTTGAAACCAACCTTTATGCCTCTGTATGAGAGACAGACCTCCAGAACAGGAGGTAAGGCCAGGTGTTTTGGAAATTAGTTGAAGGACAATATGAACTGTCTCATATATATTCCAGTCACAATGTCTTACTTTACCATTTCATAATTTTACACTGCAACAAAGCTATTTTGGAAATTTTGAGTGAGTTCCTCTGAGTATCCTAAACTCTAAGTCACATGAATGGAGGAAATACTGTGAAGGCTGAGATAAGTCACATGCCTATGTTTAGTAAAAGAACTCACAAATAAAAACACCCCTTTTCTTTCAACTGATTTCAAGTACATT
Source organism: Amblyornis subalaris (assembly GCA_018881555.1). NCBI lineage: Eukaryota > Metazoa > Chordata > Aves > Passeriformes > Ptilonorhynchidae > Amblyornis > Amblyornis subalaris. Next base: position 11,247,030 of record JACAXG010000004.1, on the reverse strand, counting down.
TTACCTATAAAAACAGTTAAAACTCTTGAAAATGGTCTCCCAGTAATCAGCTCCCCCTCCTTCACTGAAAGGATGAGATGTAGAGTTAGATGCAGCACTATAGAGATAGGGGCAGTGGTGGTGAAGCTGGTGTCGGTGACTGGTGCATGTATTTGTGAATGTTAATACAAAAAGTACCCCTGTTTAAGGGTTGCAGATGAATACAGCACTCAGTGGGACTGTTTATGGTTCCCTCTGGGATGCACAGGACCTCCCCAGCTGGAAAACAGATGGAAAAGTACAAACTGCTTATCTTCTTTTACAATATCCTAATACCATATCACCCCCGCCCATTTGTCATCCTGTAGGCATATGATTGTCAGTGGTTAAAACATGTAAGGCCTCCAGAGAAAGCAAGGGCAGAGCTTCTAGAAACTTCTTTGGAAGCATAATCAGGCCTACAGCCATTTACTAAGCATATATGCAAAGCTGGTTTTTACACAGGAATATGGCAACCCTCAGGTGCTCCCTTCAGGAGACCGACACACACTGAGAACTTCAGGTGCTGAAGAGCAGCTGTTTGCATTTCTCCTCTTCCAAAAAAAGAAATAAAGGAACAAAAGTCCTAATGTGTAAGTTTAAAGCTAGTAAGAAGTAACCTCTTAGTTCAGGGGTTTGCTTTTTTCACTAAGGTTTTACACAAAATRCCAAATCCTATCACGAAAGCCATGAAAAAATCAGTGTCTATATTAGTGGACTGTTTGAAAATAAGACCAAACCAATTAATTTCTTCACTCTATGGTTAGTTCCTATCCTCTTAAGAATGTTTCTATACTGCTTATTTAGAAAGGACTTGTCAAGACACATGCAAATGTATTATGCCTTTCCGTTATGCTTATATAAATTCATGATTCTAGGATTGAGAAGAGGTTGGAAACAACATTTAAATTAACATAATTTGAAAATTTTAAGAGTGCAAAACTTATACACAATCATAGCTCTTGAAAATCAATTGTCATAAATATTGCAGTGTATTTTGTTTTTAAAAAGTGAATAATATGAAGATTTCATTAAATATGTTTAGTCTAATTTTTCAGCAATTTTTCAGTGGAACACAGTGTTACGTTATTTAATTGTTAAAACCTGAGTAAATATTTGACAACTTTGTTTGATATTTTATACTCTAGTTTGTTTACAGATGGCTGTAATATTTTGAACATTAGACTTAAGTGAAAAAATAAGATCAGAGTGTTCTCATTGTTTAATGTACTGAAACATCTACAGCTATAAACAAATCCGTGAAGTTGCTAGGTACTGCAAAAGGCAAAAGTTAATTAGCTATCAGTTCTACAAAATATGCTGTCGGGTTTGAGGACACAGAATGATTCATTAGTGCCTAATTGAATGATTTAAGGTCAAGTTTGTGTGAATTACTAATTTAGGACTGTAATTTACTATAACTTGGAATGACAGAAGAATTGAATGCATGTCCATTTTACAAAAGCACTACTAGGAAATTATAAAAAACATGCGCTACTTGCTTTTTTTGTTGTTGTGTCACTACCAAGCTAAAAAGCACATTTCTGTTAGTAAACATTTAGGAACTTGTTAAAAATACCATCTTGAGAATTCCTTTGTCTCTCCAGAAATTCATATACAACGTTCCCTTTAATTAAATTTATTCCATTTTGCTCTACATAAAGAGCAATTAATACAACATTATTAATAATGCTTGTGCATCTTTGGACACAACTTCATTGTATAAATTGTAGGAGTAAAGCTGAAGTTTTGGCAACTGCCAAATCATTTCAGCATTTAAATATTTCTATTTGAATGTACCTGGTTTCACACATACAACTTCTCATTAAATTAGGCTTACTTGAACCAGTAGGTGTAGTTACAGTATCTGGGATGGTAAGTACTATATATGTAAAATTAGGTTAAGAATTAAAAGAAAGGCATAGCGAACAAAATGGAAAACTTCATTAGAACATTGGCTAATACTGTGTTCTGTTTCTTTCCTTTCTTCCACTCAAAGGGAAACAGATTAAAATTGGAAAAGGTATAACATGGATGATTGAAAACATAGAACATGTTTTGTACTGGGAACAAACTAGGATTCTTTTTAGCCTGAAAAGGATATGATAGAAGTTAGTGAAATCACAAGAGACATGGAGAAAGTAACCAGGGGATGATTATTCGTGGTCTTTTGTCATACAAGCTGGCATCACATGAGCTTACGGATGTGGAACAAACAACTGGGAACAAACAACTGGGAACAAACAACAGGACTGCAGAAGTGTTTCATTGCACAATAGGTGGTTGAATTATGGAATATACACAGGACAGCTGCCAGAAGCACACAATTTCAAAAAGTAACAGAGCAAACTGACAGATGAAAAATTGAGGGCTACTAAAAATAATGATAATACATCTGGCTATAGAAATGAAGCCACATATCCATGAAAAAAAGGGTGCAAAGAGTGGAAGTATGGCTTCACTATAATCTTGCCTGGACAGAACTGGTAAGAGCCGGTACAGCTGGCCTAGGTTATTAAAATTTTGTAACAATTTGGTTGGTACTTCAAAAGTTACTAAATRTCATATAGAAGTTGTCATAACGTGGTCCTGCCTGACAGGACCATGTTGCCTTGTCATGACTTTCGAAACAGAAGTGCTATATTGTAAAAATTTATACCAGACAAGACTTTTTAAAGCAGAGGTAAGAAAAAGAGTGATCTCGTTTTCGAAATGCGAGAGCTGGGTCGCTGGAACAAGATCATGTATGGAGACCGGGGATGGGATGGGGGTGTGGATTTGCGGGGGGTTAGCAGCAGCACGGGGATGGTGCGCCAGGGCGGGGGAGTGTTTGCAGCCGGGTCTCGCCCTCAGCACCTCTCCAGCCTTCGGCACAACCCCCCCGGGGCTCATCCCGGCCCAGCGCGGAGGAAGGCGCTGCCTCGGGCCCGCTGGCAGTGCCTGAGGAAAGGAGCGGCTGAGGCGGCTCGGCGGCACGGGACAGTCGCGGGCTCCGCGCCAGCAGCTGTTCCCTGCCGGCTGCTGCCCGTGTGCTCCCAGGCGGGCACCTTTCACCCGCTTCCCTCAGCGCTGCTGCGTTCCCTCCATCCCCTACCTGCGCGGCCGCAGCCCTGGCCCGGCGCGTCCCTGGCGGCGCACGGTTGTCATGGCGACGGGGGCAGCCATGATTGACGGCTCGGGCAGCCAATCAGCACCCTGCTCTTCCAACTCGCCCCCGCAGGGGCAGCTGCGGGGAGGTGGCAGACAAGAACTACCTGTCCCAGCATGCCGTGCGCGAGAGACGCGCCGCCGGCAGGACACTAGGGGCGCGGGGCATGATGGGACGTGTAGGCGACAACCGGCGGCAGGTCCCTCTGCAGGCAGGCCACCCACGGACCCCCGCCCAGCCATCGCCTCGGCGTTGTCTGCCGGGCAGTGCTGGGGCCGTCTCCAGCTGGGATTTAGGCGATTCGATRTGGTTTGTTAATACAAAGATTTGTATTCTGTATCTTTTTTATTTTGGATGCATAAAAAGAATTTAGTTTGCTTTGCTGCAATATAAAAYATAGGAGCCCCGGCGTATCTTTCTCTCTCTGCAGAGCGCCCAGTGCTGGTCCTTGCTGCCACTCTGAGGTGGCACCTCTTCTTATAGTAAGCAGGAGAGTTCCTTCTGTCTTCCGTTTCAATCTGTACAGCCAGGAAGTTCCCTTTCYTAAAATGCCTGCTACTCTCCTTGTTTTGGCCTTGGCCTTATTTTACCTTCTCTTTTTATACCAGTGTTCAGAGTGGTACTTCCAGCATGAATTAGTCAGCTGTAGACTGGACACAGTTATAACCCAGGGTTTATCGTCTTGTCAGGCAGCAATGCCAAAGGGATCATTTCCGCAGTGCAGTTGGACTGGCTCAGAGCCAAGGCAGGAGTCCGTTTTCTTTGAAGTTCAGTTAATAACTTTAATAGCTTAATTGTGTGTAAGTGGAATGACTTAAGCATGTCACTCATTTCACTCAGTTCACTGTATCACTAGCTGCCCTTCATAACTACAGTTCTGCGACCTGGAAGGGGTTTTTGGGTTTTTTGGTTTGCTTGGTTGGAGGTTTTTTATGACGGGTGCGACACAGCTATTTATAACATAAACATTAACTTTAGTTCCCCGGTGGAGAATCCTAGGTCAATAAATCTGGAGCCGGCATTACCATCCTATAGGAAGTGCATTACAGCGTGGAGAGCCGCCTGTCACGTGCGGCAGGAGGGAGATGTGCAGCACAAGGTGTCAGACGCCGCGTGTGCCGGTGTGCACAGCACAGCACAGCGCAGCCCAGCCCAGCCCGGCATAGCGCRGCACATCCCTGCACGGCACAGCGCAGCCCTGCATAACGCAGCCCGGCACAGCGCAGCACAGCACAGCCCCGCACGGCACAGCCCGGCACAGCACAGCCTAGAGGCCGGGGCGCGCTGGCGGAGGCCGCGGCTTCCCCCGCGCAGCCAAGCGGAGCCGGGAGGGCGCGGGAGCGGGAGGCGGCCCCCGGCACCGGGCTGCGGGCACCGCGCTCCCACGGCCGCCCCCGCGGCCGCAGCAGCCCCCGGAGGCCGGGGAGCGGCAGGACGGGCGCGGCGGGAGCGGGGCGCGGGCGGCAGGTACGCTGGAGCCTTTAACAGTGGGGGGGTGCGGTGGGGGGCGCGCCCTCGGCCCCCAGCCTTTGGCTTTGGGGTGCCACAGTAAAGGGGCAGCGGCTGCCGCGCTCCGGCCTGGCGGGGRGTGGGGATGCGGGCGATGCCGGGCACGCCAGAGGCGGCTCCCTCGTCGGTCCCGGCGCGACCTGCAAGGCTGCGGCAGCCCGCGCTGGCAGCGGGGTGTGGGGGCCGCCTGCAGCGGCCGGGCTGGGGGCGGCGGGGGGAAGGACCCGGGCCCGGCTGCCCTGACAGCCCCGGCTGTGGCCGCCCCGGCTGCCGAGCCCCCGGCCCGGGCCACGGGAGAGCGCGGTCTGGGCTCTGCCTGGCACGGCGCCTCCAGCCCACCGTGAGGGCCAGAAGGGTTTGATTTTTTTGGTTGTTGGTTTGTTTGGTTGKTTGTTTGTTTGTTTTTAATCCAGCACATATATTGACAGGACTATTCCAGTGTCAGAGTAGGGCTTAACTTTAGAAATGCTGGATCAGCTGTGAGAAAGGTGAGTGGAAACCACAGCATACTGTATTGTATCCTGCAGGACAATGGAGACCTGATAAAACAGGAGCTGAACTTTTTTAAGCCTCTGTATGGGCCTATTTTTAGTGTTAAACTGCTGACTCAAAACTTTACCACCTTCCCTTACAATTGGGGAAATTGAAGTTGTTGAATCATATCCAAAACAGACTGGTGTTCTGGTGTGTGCAGGAGCTGCTGGAGGAGACTGGATGTGACTGCATATTTGTAAAAATCAATCTGGATGATGATTTTTTGTTTGAGTTATATAATAACTATCCTTATGCAAATAAAAAATAATCTATCTAATAAGGCACATCTTTATTCACAGCCTAGGTTATCTCCTCTGTTCTTAATGTCAATAATCTTTTATCTGAAATAAATATTCCTGGCRACCTCTTAAGTACTTTATAAAGAATTCATAAAATGTTTGGGAGTCAGTGAATTTAGTAACATATCAAAATCTAAACATGCTGAATACTATACAGAACAATGTCTCAAACCATGTTTGTAAGGTTCTCATCTAATCTTTCCCCCTCATACTCAACTAAAATGTGAGCCTCTTCAGCTAATCATGACACAATTACCTCTTAAGTCTTTTTGTCTGGTTCATCATTGCTGTCGGTTTGCACTGGGTCTCTTGTGGCCAAAGAAATAGACATAATCCTGCTAAACCACAAGTTAATGCTCTCAGGTAATTTATCTGAATTGCAATTTGTCACGCTCCATCTCCATTTCCAAGAGCGAACAATGCTAATACTAACGTATAAGAAAAATGCTGTCTGTCTTGAAAATTCCATTTCTTTCAAGGACTGGGCATAGGCTTGTGGGTGTGGGGGAAAATACTAGCTACAGCACTACATAATTTTTCCAGGAGGGTGAATGCTCATGAGAGGCTTTTGGTGCTCTTCTTGAGTCAGGATGTCTTGCATATATGCTGGTGTTGTCAAGTGAGAGAGGAAGAAGTTTTCAGGAAGTGACCCTGTAATTCCAAATGGACAGATTCTACTATTAAATAGGTGTCCTGACAGTCTTATCTGCAAATTTAAGAACTTGCCCAAATTTTAATTTAGGTTCTGCAGAACATGTGCAATAATATGAGAAAGGTCTGAAATTCAGTGTAATATGCTCGTGCCTTTAACAGCAGATAAACATCTTTGGAGTCCAGGTTGTTAGTGCAGACTACATTGATGCTTAGAGGTTTTTCAACCAACAAGGACTGCTTTTCTTTTCAGAAATGGAAAATCCTGAAGTGGCTGTGAGCAGCTGCAGTGCTCATGATGGTGAAAACCTTTGCAGCTACAAAAGACACTCATCAGTATCACAGGAGGGGCTTTTGGAAGACCGGCTTAGAAGGAAGTTAAAATTTTTCTTCATGAACCCATGTGAGAAATTTTGGGCCCGGGGCAGAAAGCCATGGAAACTTGGAATTCAGTTACTCAAAATAGTAATGGTTACAGTTCAGGTGAGTACCTATGGAAGCAGGGACCCAGCCTATGGGAAGTCAAATGAATGCAGGTGACATGCTATTCATGGTGTGGTGCAGAGAAAGGGGAAGGATAGACAGCAAAACCATCTTATTTGCATATATGTACCTTAGATCTCTGGTGGCATAATTTTTTCCTAAACCTATTGAGAGAAAAAATAGCTTTTGTAAGAATGCAAATGAAAGGAACCATGTTTAAGGGCTCAACTTCACTTTTTACTTTACTTTTTTTTCTTTCCCATTTTTTTCCCCCAAAGGACACCATCCTTACACATCTGTTACCCCAATACCTGCTTCACTGTTGTGTTTGAGGGAAGGAAAAGTTGCTTGTGTGTCAATATCCCAGTGACAAGAACTGAAATTGGTGACTTTTTCATGATGTTTGCTTATATCTTGCATATGGCATACAAACTCTTGCATTGAAAAGAACCTCAGAAATTCTTCCTTACTCTTCCTCTCACACAGCTTTGCACCATAGATTTCATATAACGCATTTATGTGCTGCCCAAAACACAATTGTCTCAAAGCTCTGTGGTTAAGAAGGAAGAGGATCTTTCATAAAGCCTTTCTAATGCCTCGGATGATGATCCTTCAGAGTTGCCCACATGTGATTTACCTTTGTGGGTATGTCAGTGCTATGACAATACAGATTATAAAAAAGAATGTTTTTAATGGTTGCATGAATGATGGGACAAACTGCAGAAATAAGAGTTCTCCTGCTGTGCATCTGGCAGCATGTTTGCGTCTCTTAGTGCTTCGTTTTTAAATGTGCCATTGTTCTCTGATTGTCATCTCTCCCATTTTGCAACTAAAACTAAAATTTGATGATGGAAGAATCCCAACAAGAAAGAAACTGCTGCTGATTTAGTATTTTCAGAGAAAATCTGCCTGTAGGAAATTCAATCTTAGCACTGTTGGTTTGCTGGTGCATTCCTGTGTGCCAAGCACACTGAGCTTGCCTACAGAGCATTTCAGTATCTCTGTAACTGTTACCCTTATCAAAACCCACATATCCAGTTTGCATTACGGCCATAAAACTAATCTGCAGACTACTGATTCAGACTTATCTCTGATGAGTTTCTTCACAATACACCTGACACCAGATTTGAAACAATAGTCAAGAGAACTGGGAGCTCCCAGAAACGATAATCACATACTTCTAGAAACCTTTTCCAGCTTGGATAGTAGCTAACAGGGTTTTGTGCTCACTTTTCATGAAGGGTTGAAATATTTTTTTTTACCAGCTTCAGAGGTTATCCTGTTACAGGCACAGTTTTGGTCAGTTATTCTCAAAGCGCTTTTCACTGAAACATGATTGAGACATTTGTTTTCCTGAGTTGTCCTCGATTTGCCTTTTGTGCACTGGAGTAAGGACTTCAAAGTGGGATCCTGTTAAGTCTGGTCCTGCCTTTTTGGCTGAGGAACAATGATATTCCCCAAGGCAAGTCAATTGACGCCAGGCTGAACTAACAAAGCATGTGTAACAGTATATGGGGCGGTCGAACTTGAGATGGTATCATTTTCTTTGTAAAAATTCGAGTCCTTGGCCAAGGTGCTGTAAACATGTTAAAGGCACTTTCTTGAAACCCACTGTTTCCTTAAAGTTAAACTTTCTTTTGACCAGCTATGAAATGGAGCAGCCTGCATGTAATTGCCAYGTCTACCAACGTGACAAAGGACTGGCTGTTTGTAAGACAGGATTCATGTTAATCCAGAAGCCACCTTTGTCTTTGAACAGGAAATATAAATGTCATATAAATGTCTTTTTCAGCTGGTGGTTTTTGGATTGAGCAATCAAATGGTGGTTGCCTTCAAAGAAGAGAACACTGTTGCATTCAAACATCTCTTCTTGAAAGGATATATGGACAGAATGGATGATACCTATGCTGTATACACACAAAGAGATGTCTATGACCAGATATTCTTTGCAATAAACCAGGTAAGGATTGTCACTGCAATGTATACAATGTGTATGCTCTTTGCCTGGGTACCTTTTCTTGAATTTAACCTCTGTGCCAGTTGCTTAAGACTAAAGCATCAACTCATTTAGGTTTTCTGTCATTGCCAGAGCATTGTGCTGTGGTGACACCTTAAAGCTAATCAGCATACTAGTTCTACACTAAAAGCAGTCCTTGGATATGAGCCAGAATTCTTTGCAAGTAACAAATTAGGCTTTCTAGTAAGGATTGTAAAGAGAAAAACACAATAAGCAAAAAGGTATTTAGATGCAAATCCTATGCTAACTCTTTTTGTCAAATACCTCAATGTATTTCAGGACTCAGCTCTAGTGTGGTTTAGGTTTCACAGTTCTTTAGATGACCTTTTAAATGAGATGGGTTATAACACAGATCTAGACGCTTATAACACAGATCTAGACGCTTCTGGGTTTGCTTTGTTTTGCTTTTTTTTTCTCAAAGACTAACAGTTTTATTGCCATTTAAGTTCGTTTGTTTGTTCTGAACTTTAGTACTTGCAGCTGCCCAACATCTCTGTTGGAAATCATGCTTATGAGAAGAGRGGAACAGAAGAGACAGCTCTGGCTGTTTGTCAGCAGTTTTACAAGCGAGGAATCATCTGTCCTGGAAACGACACCTTTGATATAGACCCAGAGATTGTGACTGGTGATGAACCTAATCTATTTTATCAGTTCTTTGGGAGGAGAGACCCTACATTTATGATAAATTCTTTAAAAAAACCCTACAGTACTGTATAGTCTTATCACATGATCTGTATTGAACTTACTAACAGCCAAAACTGGTAGACAAGTACTGTGTAACTAACCTCTAGCCCTCACCTCCAATGTCTAATGCCACAAAAAAAAGATGAGCTGTTAGCATTGATGACCATCTAATACAAGTATTTGGGGCTAATTTCAGGAGCCTTCCCTGTGARTTCGTGATGAATGACTTGGCTAGTGTTCAGGGGAGCCAGTGTATTTGTCAGTTGGCTTCTCAAATGACTCCTCACTCAAGCGTGCTATCTTGTCTGGTGTAGCCAACAGCTCCTAACAGCCTCAGGAGTGGGACAGGCAGATTACAGTTAAAGAACCTGATAATCCATGAGATATTGTTGTGAGTCCTTATCCATTCCAGACTGCTTGTACATTGAGCCAACGACTTCGTTAGACAACTCAACAATGGGAAAGCACAATTTGAATTTCACTCTGGATTTCCCCAGGTGAGGAGGAATGTGCACCTCCTGTGCTGGGGCACGGGTGCGTTTTCCCTGTGAAAGGCTAACGAGAAGCTCTGTTGCAGACTGGTGGCGGTGCAGCTCATGTTCAATCTGAAGGCAATCAACCTCCAGACCGTGCGTCACCACGAGCTCCCTGACTGTTACGATTTCACTCTGAGGGTATGTGGAAGCCTGCCGTGTGTCTTTCTGTTCAAAACCAGAAATTGCCCTTGCTGGTTTACTGCACACAGTCAGCAGATATTTTCTGAAGAGTGTTGGGCACCACTGGGTCAGTGGTGCTTGGATTACTGTTAGGGCTTAGTGTACTCTGTAAATAACCACCCATTGGGACGGTGGGAGGTTAAGCTTTGAGTGCTCCTGATGTGGTCCTGAAGCACTTGCTTGGCTTACAGCCACTTGTGCTCTAATCCATCTGAAGTATAATGAAAACGTAAATCTCTTTAGAGAGATGCTGCTGGGAAAGGTTGTTTGCAGATCATAGAGCAATGAGAATGTAGTTTAAAAGAATTTCATGTAGTAACTAGTTGATCAAGCAATTTGTGGCAAATACATGGCTTACCAGATTTGTCTTTCCTTTTGACAGCATTTATTTGAATATACTGAAATTACTTTAAGCGTAAAAAGGTTTTGTAACTTCTCTAGAAGAATTATTCTGAATCAGTATGTAAGCTTAGCAATACAGTGGGCTATGCATGTAATTGTTTAACTTTATAAAGACATGCACCTTTTTTCATTTGTTTTTGTTTTTAATACAGATAGTGTTTGATAATAAAGCACACAGTGGAAGAATTAAAATAAGTCTAGACAATGACATAGCGATCAGGGAATGTAAAGACTGGCATGTTTCTGGATCAAGTAAGTGACATAAATTGTTCCAATTTTCATGCTGAAATTTTGACCACTAGCACAGTATTTGTTAACCTTTTTCTTTATTAAAAGATGAGGCACCATTAACATACAATCTCTAGTATGTGCACTCTAAATCCTGACTTTCTAAGGAATTGTTGTTCTTCAGCCTCTGATCTGAAATCCTGAGAATCCAGCCACACCATTACTTTCTGTAGCAGTTCTCAAAGCTTGCACCATTGATAATGTCAAACCAAAATGTTTCCGTGCCTCACTGTACATCCTTCTGTCTTTGCCTACTGAACTTATACTGCTCATTTCTTAAGGCAGGGCTGAGAACCAGGCAGTTCTTGCACCAGGCAACGGGACACATGATAGAGGTGGAAAGTTGAAACTGATTTACTCTTATTTCAGCACTTAGCACCAGGAAAGATAAGGAAGCATTGTTGCTAAGGCGTCCTGGAGTGGAATAGCTAGAAGCACTTTTTATTGTTGCTTAAATGTCGTTTGCCTTGTATTTGGGTATAACTGAGATGCACATATGGTTGAATTACTTATACAGTCACTCAAAAGAGTGAGCCACCTTTGTTGGCAGCTATTTGGCCTGGTCAAAACATCATCATTTTTCATTAGTAAAAATAATCGCTTTGATAGCCAGAAGCTTTCCAGGACTTTAAATTCGACTTATTTTTAATTTTTTTTCTGAAGTATGCAGTAGGATGAACCAGGTCCTTTTTTCTACTTCGCCACTTTCCCCGTTGCTATGCCTGTGTTAGGGAATGAAGAGCCGGCAGTGAAAAAGGAGAACTGGTGTTTTTGTAAAGATCCAGACTGAAATTAATTGTAGGGGATTGAATGAAGTGCATCACAGAGCTCAGCACACGCTCGGGCCGGCTCCGCCGCCGCCGTGCTCCGGGCTCGCCACCTGCCCTGCCGTGCCACCAGTGCCCGGCAGACGGCGCGGCCGGGACCGGAGCCCATCCCACCTGTCCCGGGGATCCGCGGTCCGTGACTGGAGTTTGCCCTCAGTCTTCGAAACCATCCCCTGGAGTACCCTCTATTATGTTCTGAAATCCAAGGAAAGCTAGAAAGGTAATGACTGCAACTGGACAATAACAACTTGTTGCTGTTCTGCACTACATTGCAAACCCAATTTAAATGGCAGCAGTGTAACAAGCAAGAAGTAGGTGGGCTTTTCCTGAGTAGTGCAGTTTGTGAAGTCAACTAGAACTTTAATAGCCCATTTTGTAGAATTGCTGCATGTTCTTGCAAATTTAGCATTTATTTGTTTGATTTTTTTTTCTCAAACAACCATTCTTTAAATCCTTATACTGTCTCACCTAGTTTCTGCTGTTTGGTAGGTATAAAAATAAACAAGCAAAAAGACATCTAGTGGTAGATTTGGTGCAAAATTTAATGTTAGATGATCAAGAATGTGAATTTTAGTAACAGAGGAGATGGAGAACTTATGTCTAGCTCAATGTTGATCTTGGCTAGCTGAGCAGCATTACAAGTTATCTGCACTGTTCTAGGACAGAAAACCTATTTCATAGTCAAATACTGCTCTGAAAGATAAAATACATACCATAAAGTTCCTAGAATTTTATTTTAATTTTTTTTTGAGAAGTTCTGTCACTCCAAAGGCCATTCCAGTCCTTGTAAAATGATTGACTCTCACCTCTAATTTTGCAGGACTGTAAGAATCACTCACACTCTGGTATATTTTTGATGTGGTATCAACCCTCCTGAATTTACTGAAGTGGTATCTGTAGTGCAGATGCACTCGTGTCTCTCATGAAAATATGTCAGATAAACCTTTTTGGGAAAAAACGCTAAGATTTTTCTTAATCCAGTTATATAAACATAGTTAACACCAAAACTTGATTTTTACTTCAATACTCAAGATGGTCAACAAGATGAAATGCATCTGACTATAAACATGTACATTTTTGTTCTTGCAGTACAGAAGAACACTCATTACATGATGATCTTCGATGCTTTTGTCATATTGACTTGTCTGGCTTCATTAATCCTTTGCACACGATCAGTGATTAAAGGAATTTGGCTCCAAAGGGTGGGTATAACTCCTTCCTTGGAAAGTCTTGTCTTGTGTAAGCCTGATTAACTGTTTTCTTTCCTCCTTTTCCCTAGGAATTTGTCAGCTTTTTCCTATATTATTATAAGAAAGAAGTATCTTTCAGTGATCAAATGGAATTTGTCAATGGATGGTACATCCTGATTATGGTTAGTGATGTCTTAACTATTGTTGGATCAACTCTAAAGATGGAAATACAAGCCAAGGTAAGCTTTTCACACTGTCAGATGGAAGTAAAACTGTTTCTGTCCCACCTAGGTTTAAATCTCTCAGATGGCTTTAGGTTGGCTATACTTGATTCTGAGTGGCATAAAATTTTAAAACTCAATCTTCCCCTCCAGAATTCCAACTGATGCATGTTGTTTCTAGTAGCAAGATTTAAAAACTCCAGATATCACTATATATTATAGTTCTAAATTATCTTTCCTCTCTGTGACTCTGAGGAATAAAATGAATTCGTCTCTGAAAGTCTGACTGTTGAATTCCTCTCTTCCCCACTTACATATGCTTATTTGATGGATTTTTTCAAATTTAGCATTTAACTTTTGGAACTCTGTTTACAAGTGTTTAATTAGCACAGAGTTTCTCTCCTTAAATGTCACTTTGCTATTTTCCCAGCTTCTGTTTTCCACCACGTACATAACAGTCAGCCACAGCCAGGTTCTGGGCCTTCAGTTTCTAAAAAACTTGATATGGACAAAACCAAAACTTGTAAAACATTATGTGCAGCCAGAATTAGGGAAAAAATTATTATACTATGCTATCCTGAAGCACTCTGATATTCAGATAATATTGTTCTCCACAAAATCTGTAGCAGACTTTGAAGGGTGACATTGCAACATAGTGTACTTTGGACAGTAGTGACGAAAGGATAGGTCTGAAATCCATCTGCTGACAGCTTGACTATCACAAACACCCTGTACAAATTGCCCTATCTTTCTTTAGGACCTATAAACTCACTAACAGTAGAAAGAAGCTGTGAGGAAGTTGCCTAAGATAAGAGATAGCTCCATCCTGCTTTGGGAGAAGCAAAGAAGAGAACAAGATTGGAATAAGATCTTGCATTTGGGATTCCTGTATCTGATATTATGAATATATAATTATATATGTTTCTTTTCTAAGAGAGTATTTTACTAAAACTCCTCTCTACAGGTACATTTCACTTCATTTTGCAAGCCTTATGGACCATAATAACAAGATCTTGTTCCATGTTACTGTATGAAAGTGGTTGAATAACAAGTTCACATTAAAGTAGCCTAAATTTGTTTCTTTTCAACCTCTAAATGAATTATGCTAATTAGAAAAGATTAGCCAATATCCGTTGCCAATATCTATTATTTATATTTTATTCTTAGGAGAATGGAAACAGAAAATAATGAAAACTTCTTATTCAATTAAGCTGTCACGATCCATTTCAGAGTAGAGCTGCAGTTCAGGAACAGAATATATGCTAACTTGGATGAAAACAGGCCAGTACGTCTAGCTGGAAAAAACAGTGAAGTGCCAGTAAATATAAATTAGGTTCTGATTAGAATTAATTAGAAGCTAATTAGTCTTCTCCTTGATAGCTTTCTATACGTCATAGTTCCCAACTACCTAACAAGATCCACCTGAGTGTTTATCTCAGCAATGCTGACAAGTTACGCTAATTTTTACAAACAGCTTTTCCTATGTACTGGAAGAACCTTCTTTGCTCTGTGTCATGTCTACACTGTCCATTGGGATGCAGTGCAGAGATTCCTAAGATGCTCTGAGGAATCTGTCAATGTAGATTCCAGAAATAGGTGCTGCAAGTCTGGAAGCAGCATAAAAATGTTTGCAGTACCACTGCATATCTTGGTGAGCTGGGTACAGAGGGGATGTCTCTGCTTCTGCAGCACACCTGCACTCTTGGCCTTGCAAATACAGCTCACATTGTCAGAATCTGTTTTACAAACAGCCGTGTGTAAAGGCATGTGAAATGAGTTGCACTTGAAAGTGCCCCTGCTCTTTGGTGGGACCTCTCTCTAATGTATATTGCCTCAAACTAATTTCTAATGGGAGAGTTTGTCAAGGAAAAAGTGTTTCTTGACAAATCTTTGTAGTAATGGGAGTCAGAATTTAGAACCTGTCAGTTGTTACAATAACTAATTTTTTTCCTCTCTCATTTTTTTCTTTGTTTCTTCTCCTGCTTTTTTTCAGAGTCTGACAAGTTATGATGTCTGTAGCATACTACTAGGAATATCCACTATGCTTGTGTGGCTTGGAGTCATTCGCTACCTAGGTTTCTTTCAGAAGTATAATGTAAGGATCTCCTGCGATCTTCATTCTGTTGGTATTTATTCTGTTTGTTGCTGTAAGAGGACTGGAAGAAGTGTCTGTCTGAATTCTAACTGTTTGCATTGCTTTGTGCAGCTTCTTATCCTAACATTGCGAGCAGCATTACCCAATGTAATGAGGTTCTGCTGCTGTGCTGCTATGATCTACCTGGGCTATTGTTTCTGTGGATGGATTGTACTGGGACCATACCATGTGAAGGTAATGTACTGATCATGAAAAAAGACAACTTGAATAATAGAATGAGAGATTACTACTGTTGTTTTCTAGCTTTCCATGTCAAGGCTTCCCTTAATATAAAAATAGTGCATCTTCAACATCATGCTGCTCTGTTTGAGGAGTCTGACTTCCGTGACTCAATCAGACTTTCCTCAAGTTATGAAAGATCCAAGTCAGAAGTGGAAGCTGCCATGACTCCCAATCACATGCTGATATTTTAAGAAATAATTTCCATTTTGCAGAACACTGGTATCAGACTAAAACTTTGGAGTCATTATGCTTATCCCTTTTAAAAGATAAATTTGGTTATCTGAATTGAATGTGCATGTGTATATGAGGTGACAAACTTTTCTTGTTCCTCAAATGTTTTACTGTTTGCACCTTGTCATCCCCCGGGTGTAGGAAGAGATCCGAGGCAGCCAGTCATCAGCTGTGTATCTTCTTCATGTTTTGTACAGTCTTTGTATCCAAATAAAGCACTGACATATGTCCTTGTCTTCTTCCCTCCTCTCTAGTTTCGCTCTCTGAATATGGTTTCCGAATGCCTTTTTTCATTGATCAATGGAGATGACATGTTTGCCACCTTTGCAAAAATGCAGCAGAAAAGTTACTTGGTTTGGTTATTCAGTAGGATCTACCTCTACTCCTTCATCAGTCTGTTCATCTATATGGTCCTGAGTCTCTTCATTGCACTCATTACAGATACATATGAAACAGTCAAGGTAAGCACAGACTATTCATTTGGAATAATAGTGCAAGATTGGTGCTATCAAGACTCTCATCTTCCTCAGTATTTTAACTTGCAGTGCATGCCAATCTAAGGAATAAATATAATTACTACTTTTGAGGCAAAGTGATGACAGAACGGTTTTTAATCCCTCTCTGCTTCATTCTTCTTAAAAAGTCTGTCTGTTTTCCTGCTCCAAGGGAAGATAAATATCTACTAAAAAGCAGTATTTTCACATTAGGTTCTGTGAATCTTCAAATTTCAGACTTGAGCAGTGTCTGAAAAGTGATCTGGGGAGAATTTGGGTTATTGTATGTTTCAGCCTTGTTAAAGGTTTAACTAAGTATCAATTTTTAGCACTACCAGCAAGATGGCTTTCCAGAGACAGAACTTCAGAGATTTATATCACAGTGCAAAGACTTACCAAACTCTGGCAGATACAGGTTAGAGGAGGAAAGTTCTGCATCTCTCTTCTGTTGTTGTAATGGTATGTATCTATATTAACACTATCTGTTAAGGTATATGCAAAAGCAACACACTGCAAAATGTCCCCGGTACAATGTTTATGAAAAGTACTTAAATTTGGGGGGGAACCACACAAAAATCCCAAACTATTTCTAATGCTCTAGAACAGAGCACTTCACCAAAATGTCTGCAGTAACAAATTTCTTAAAACATGTGAGGGAACTTTCAAATTAAGAATCACTTAACATGCAAAAAATGGTACGGAAAGTTAGATAATATATACAGTAACCTGGGAACCCCATACATGCCATGTGCAAGCATTAACATTTCCTGTACTCACTGCAACAGGCAGGACAGAGAACTCATTCAGTGTTTTCTTACCCACTTTTAAGGAAACCTTGTGCAGGTAACAGGTCTGAAACTTGGGGAGAAAATCAGCTTGTCAAGATTTTAAGACAGCATGCAGTTTAAGATACTATCACAGCACTTGGAAAACATTGCCTAACTTCCATTATGGAGGACATGTGCTTCAGTTATTTGAAGTTTTGTTTCTTCAGGAATACTGTTTGCAGGATACATGGTTTATATTTAACTTGGCTGGCAGCAACTCTGAGTCTTGCTTGCTGAAGGGCCTTTCAATGGCAGAGCTGTAAAATATTTGCCACTTGATTGGAAAGATCAAAGGTGTTTGCACCTCCCTGGTATTGGGCTTTTCTGGTGGGCCATATTGTTGTATGCCAGATACAATATATCTGTCAGGGGAAGGAGATGGGGATATGTTTTGGAGCAGGGAGATGACAGAGCCTGCCGTGAGCCAGACCCTGTTCTGACCGAGTGTCTTACTGGAGATAAAAGTGTGGGATGAAGCAGAGCAGGGCATCTTGCTCCTGGGTAAAGGGCATGGACATGTTAATATTTCCTTTTCTGCACACACCTCTCAGTTTGACCAGACAAGAAAGCCAGCATAGGGCGGGACAGAGTGGGAATGTAATAATTTTCCCACTGACTGTGCAGTGCGGATCAGGCATCTAGAAGAGAATGTTCATGTTCAAAATGTTTTATGGTAGTTCACAGCAGTTTCTTATCAATGTATGTCAAGTTAGTAACAGTTCAGTTGCATTTTTAAGGCTCCTTATACAGTGAAACTATTACTTTGATGCATGTACCTAATAACTTCCCCCCCTCTCTTGTACAGGTTGTAGTGAGCRTATTTAATGGATTGTGGGAGCATATCATGGAGGCTTTAAAGCAGCACACATTGCAAGAACTGGACAATGGAGCTGGTGGAAAACCCTATCTAAAGACTCAACTTGCYTTTCTCAAAAAACAGTGTAAGCCTGTGGCAGAACTTCATGTTAAACTTACAGACTTTTTGATTAGACACTCACTGCTAGTTCAGGGGGGTTGGAGTTTGTTTTTATTAGCTTTATTCTATTTGTTTCCTCAGTTAAATTGTGCTAGAATGCAAAGGGCATTAAAAAGCTGTCTGTGTTCAGAGACTTGGCTAGATTATAAGAGTAGAATATAAATGTAGTAACTTTCAACTATAAGTAGAACTAGAGCTGGACAACTGCAGCTTTGAACACCAACCTAGCCCTCAGTACTGCAGGCATTATCTATCTATGGCTGACCTGTTACTGAATGAATGAAAGCTCACTCTAGAGCACTCAGCATTTTTTGTTTATTTGCACTCATAGTAAAAATAAAAACTATGAAATTAGGTGTAATTTGTTTCTGGAGTCATTACAGTGAGTTGATACACAAGCCATTCAAATATAGCTGAAAGCATAAAATAAGTATTTATTTAAACAGAAGTACCACTGGATGTAAGTGGTAGTCTATTCTCAGGGGAGGCCAGGGATATGCCAGGCTGAACTGAAGTTTGAGGGATGAGTTGAGTGGAGAAATGCAGATGTTCTCATGTATCTAGCACTGGATAGGATCAGTTACAGTCTTCAGCTTAACAGTGTGTGGATCTTATGTTTTTAAAGGAAAAGTCAGACAAAAGCACTTTCAAAATAGCTATTTTTAAAATTTTAAATCTTCCTCTGGTATACAAGTCTGTAATCCTGAAGTCTAAACTAAGTTAAATACACAGGAGATGTGTCTCTGGGAGTCATACCTCTCCACACTTGAGAAACTGGATGTTTCCTACCAACATAAAACCTGCCACTGTCAGTGGCTGTCTGAAATATTAGCTTTTATAAAAGTTCAGTTTTGACAACTTAGTTTATATACTTTGTTGATTGTGATACCATTTAATGGATGCCTTATTTTCTATAGTCTATTCACTCTGGGAGCAGAATAGAAAACCAAAGGGAAGCATATTTTAGGGAACTTGCGTTTGTGAGTAACATGGCTGTAGCTGAATGTGACAATGTATAATGCTGTGGAGGACACTAAACATGTTCTGTCGGAATGCTTCCACATTGTAAATGTGCTACAATAAACACTTCCAGCTGCAGTAAGTATTGAGTGTGTCACTATTCATCTTAAGAGTAAATATGTTGCCAGGTTAATATAGGAGCTTTGTTTTTTAACAGCACTATGCAATTTCTGGCACGAAACAATGTGTTGAGTGTGTGAACTTGGACTTCCTGTGGTCATGATAGTTCCTGTGGACCCTGGTGAGGACCTGTTTCCAGCTGATGTTTAACAGCATTTCAGAATTTGCCATAGAAACAAATATTTAAGTATTTAACATTACACTAGAAATGCTCCCCAAATTCAGCAAAGGCAAACCAAATGCAAGGCGTAGACAGAACAGATTATTCACAGTATCTGAAAGTTTTGTGTATTGAGGTCCTTGTCTTTCAACACTCACCTAAGACTTTCGAAGCTTTTCAAGAAGCAGCAAGGTAGTCTTGCCTCAAAAAGCAAATATTAAGTGACCGTGTTTTCTCTTGACGCATTAAACACCTTACGGATCTTCAACAACACACAAAATATAATGTGCAAATCACTATTGTATAAAGTAGTTTATGCAAAGAATTGTGACAAGGATGGCAAGCACTTTAAGATCAATGAAATGCAGAAGGCTGATTTACAAGGCTTTTTCATAGAGAGTTAAGAGAAAGCTAAGATTAATAATTTGCTTAAAATGCAGGTGCATTTTGTAAACAGCTATGGAATCCTTTGTTTGCCAATACAGTTATAAGGCAAGAAGTGGTCTGATTTCATTTAGAAACAGAGCAGACCATATGCTTCATCACTGTTAACTTATTAAATTGGCAACAAGTTTCAACAAAATTTGACAGAGCTCTAAAGTATCAAATTCTTACAGTATTTTACAATAGCAGAGAGAAAGCATGTTAATAGAAGCCTGCAGTATGAGCATAAGGCATGGAAAGCTACAACGAGTGACCACAAAGCAGGAAAAGATACTGTATATAGATTCTTTCTATTCCTAATAAAAGTGGAGAAGTCTTCCACTGAAGACTGGTTTCTATTACCTGAAGTGAAGCATGTTTTGCAGTAAAATCCCTGATAAAATCTGTAAGTCATAACCTGTGCTTGTGCCACGGGTAAAAAGTCAATCAGCTTTGCAGAAATGAATTGGAAACCACTCTCTGTTACTTCTGTTGGACTCCACAACTTTTAATCTAGCGTTTCTGGCAGTTGTGTGGGTTTGGGGAGGAAAGAGTTGATGAAATACAAGCTGCCTTCACACAGTAATGGGCAGGGGCAGACTGTGAAGCCAGAGGGGAGGGCTATCTAAAAGATGGAGAAGGATGTTTAAATTAAAGGATAAGATGGGGTGAGGGGAAAAGAAGGGACAGCTGCTTATAAATTTATCAGGGCAGCAATTGCATATTTCTGGCTATAGGTGCAGGCTGTTATACCGAGAAAGAAGAACAGTACCCTGAAAGGTTAGTGGCCTACAACAGCTCAAAATTTCCAGTTCTGACTGGGAAAATAAATGCTGCTTGTATTATATATCTGATACCTACTTACATTCTGGGTTTTTTTAAGAAAAAAGCAGACACTCAAACACATATCGTTCACCTTGGTGCTACTGCTGGCTATCTAAGTGCTTGCTTGTCCAGATTTCTGACCTGCTTGATCCTTGGTATTTAAGATCTTCATTTGCCTGAGTATTTTGCTCACYTGAGAAGAAGCTTGTCAATGCTGTGTTTTCTAGCCCACTGGCTGCATTTGAGAAGAAGTGCAGCTCTGCCAAATCTGTGTGCTGCTGTTGCGTGTGTGGTGAGGTTTTTTCATCTTATCAACATATGATTTGCTGGTTATGGCCTTGCTGAACTGAGATGTGTGACTATCATCTTATTCTAAAACAACCCCTTGTGACTTCGGAGTATCAGTGATCTCAGCATTGGCAATGCTGGTAGCACATGTAAAGCTGCATCCTGGAGACATTGGTATCTTTATGCTGATACAATCAAGCAGGCACAGATACAGCTGTAAAATGCAGGTGGGGAGAACAAGGAAGCAGATAAAACATCAGATAAACTCATGCTTAAATATGCCATCCTAAGGAAAACAGGGCTTTCAGCCCTGACCAAGCAGTTGTGGAGAGGTAAGAGAGTGTCTTTGTTCTGATTCTCACTAGGGTCTGGAAAGAGTTCCCCGAAAATACCAATAGTCAGTATTTCCTCATGAAAATAAGTTGCAGGGTGCTAAACTGCGTAGCTGTTTTCATACCACAGCTTATTTCAATGCCAATGTTTTGCATATAYAGTTAGGGAGAACTTCTTGTTTTCAGCAGAGCCCAGATCTCTTAACATAATGAAGTTACACTGAGAGGAAGAGAGGTGAGATCCTTACTTGTTTCTAAGTGCCAGTTTCCATGTTGGATTGAAGCACATTCTCAAGGGAAGGTAAACAGTGTGCATGCAAAATAGTAAGAAATCAAATTCAGATATGCTCATACCTATCCAGTAATAAAATGTGTAAAGGCATAATTTATCTGGCGGGGGGGTGCAGGAATGGAGATAGGAAGTAGGACGACACACAGATGCTGCAGTGAAAAACCAAACCTATGGCTGCATTTGTTGGGAGCATCTTCCTGCCTGAGGCAGTAGCCAATACCAGAGGAAGTCTTAAGAGAACTTTCATGCATGAGCTGACACAATGCTCTTGCAGCTAATGTTGAGTAACTGCATATGGATGTTTGTCTGGGCTCCTGTTCCTTATTCTCCCTTAAACAGTGTGACCATAACCAAATACAGCATCATCTGAGAGCATTATGTAAGAATCCTATGCTGCCCATCCCCACTGTGTGGGTAGGTGGAGAGCTCAGTTGCCGCAATGAAGCCTCTTATGAGTCTACATTCTGTTTTGAACACCCAAGTTTGGAGTAACTGCATTAAAGTACATCCTCTGAGAAACTATGTACCTCTTGAGCTGCAAGACAACCAGCTCTGTAGTAGCTAATCTCACCTGCAGTCTTCCCTGCACGTTATCTCCGCGTCTGCAACTACGAGTTGGCATTAAGACAACTACCGTTATCACAGAATCAGTCATTATGCTGAATTGGAAGGGACCCACAAGGACCATCCAGTCCAACTCTCAGCCCCGTACAGGACATCCCCAAGGGTCACACCATGTACCTGAGAGCACCGGGCCGTGCTCCTGCAGCAGGAGCCAGCGCACGGGGCGGAGGCGGCGGAGCAGGGGGAGCCGGACCCGCGGCCGGGCCGGGCCGGGCTACGCAGGGCACGTGGGCGGCGGGCGCCCTCCTCCGCCGGGCCCATAAAGGCGGCGCGCCCGGCGGGGCAGGGTGCGGGGCTCGGGCCGCTCTGCCGGAGTCCTGCCCCGCCCGGGCAGCGGCCGACCCCCCGCGGCCCCATGGAGATCCCGCTCAAGCACCTGCCCGGCGGGCGCGCCGCCGCCAGCGGGTGAGCGCAGCGGAGCGGGACGGGACGGGACGGGACGGGACGGGCCCGGCGCCATCCCCTCGGGTCGCCCCGCCCGAGGGAGCGGGGTCAGGGCGCTCCTTCGCCGGCCCTGCGGGCGGGCCGGGCCCATCCCATCCCTCGGCCGGGGCCGCGATAGCACTGGCGGCGCGGGCTGGGCGGGGGTGGCCGCTCGGGAGGGGCGCTCCCGGCACYGCACCGCACCGCGCCGAGCGGGCACCGGGCGGAGGTGTCGCCCACGCTCGCGGTTCGGGCTGCCGCGCGAGGTAGGTCCTGCCCTCCGCCGGGGAGGCCGGTCGGCAGCGGGGAGGCTCCGCCGTGTGCCGGTGCGCCGCGGGCACGGCGGGGGCGGCGAGGCGCTCCGTGTGTGCCCCGGCTGCGGCCGCTGCTCCCGCGGCAGCCCAGCGGCGGTGACGGTGGCAGCTCGGCACGGGACGGCTTTTCCCTCCAGTTCTGAGAAGCGCGAGGCGATGCCGTCCTCTGGCAGAGTGCTAGATAGGCTTAGGAAAGATCGTGAAGGTTAAGCTGGGGTTGCCCAGGCTGATACGTAGAACTCAACTCGATGGTTTCTTTTTTCCCGTTTTTTTCTCTTTCTTCCCCCGTTAACACCCCATCAATCTCGTTGATACCTCTTCAAGATGTAGAGCTCAAGTAGATAAATATTCCTGATATGGAGCTCTGATGGACACTGTTAGTGTTGCTACAGTAGTGAGTTACTCATTAAAAAAGTGACTGCTCACTTACTGAGTGCACTTTAGCCACTTGATTCAATGGCGCTTTTTCTGCTTAGTGAAGAGCTAAGTATTACAAGCGTATTCACAGCGTCTCTCAGAAGGTAGTTGCGAATTGAGGTCCTTACTGTTGAAACGACTCTCTTGAGCGGAATGTTGAGCTCTAAAATACCTCGCTACAAAGCCAAACAGTCCTACAACTACAGCAATGCAGTCTCGGTTATAGTAATGCAGCTGTTAGAATTGAGTTAGTAACAGTTATTATATACGAGACAAATTACACCTGGATATGCATCTAAGCATGCATACTACAGTTGGTCCTCATTCACAAAAATTTGCTTGTCAGTGCTTTACAAAGCATACTATGGAAACTTACTGAGTGCTGTTAATTACACTAGTGTGTCTGAATTTAATTGTTCCGTTGCTCTGTCTTGAGCAGAGTGCTTTGTTTCAATTAGTTTTAGATGATTAGGCTAATAACCATGTGGTAGAACTAGGTCGTTTGTTTTAGATATGATAAGTCACTGTTAATCTCTTGGAGCTTTTAAACTTCTTTAATGCTTTGGTTGAAGGTTCTAGTTCTGCAGATTTAATGCAGTCTATTTGGATGTAATTTTGAACCTCTCCTAGAAATGAATGAATTGAAAAACAGTTGTTGTATTTCACCTGTTGCCCTGTTACCTGTTTCACCTGTTTAAGAAATGAATTATTTCTTAAATACTACACCAGAGAATGCCTGTTTTTTTTGTTGGAAGGCACAGTCCAACGGTGATACAGGCTTGAATCTTGGATCTTCCTCTTAAGCTGTAAAAATGTGTTGCTTTCCATGGTGGAATTTCCTGCTCATAATTTCTACAGTTAATTAATAAAGGGAGCTAAAGATGTCAATGAAAATAATCCTTAGCCACAAGTGAGGGTTGTATAAACGTAAAAGTGCTGTTATTAGTCAACATCAAGCTTTTGGAATAGCTGTAGGGTCTTGAAAGACAACTTTGGAATAAACTGCTGTCTTTCATGGTATGTATTTGAATATCAAAAAAATAGTGTTTGTTATAAAGTTTGCTGTTTGATTTTTGTTTGGTGTTTTGTTTTTTGTTGTATTTTTTCTTTTTTTTTTTTAAAGATCTGTCACTTCTGATATGCTTTTAGTGGAAGCTTAGGTGGAAATTTTGCTGAAGTCTTAGAGTGATTCTTATGTCATACCTTCATGCTTTAAAATTTGACCAGATTCAGCTTAACCCTGTTCTGTTTCCTCTTTCTTTCCCTCCTACTCCTCTTGCTTTCACTCTGGGTTAGCTCTTGTTCACTGTGTACCCACACAAATATCTCTGCCCGTTCAAGAGAAGCTGGTACGGGAGCAGTGGTGTCTTTGGGTGTCACTGCAGGATAGAAGTATGTATGTACCTCTTTCCTTAGACAATGCTCACAGCTATAATGATCATATGCTTTTCTGTCAGGTGTGTTTACATTTTTCGAAGTTTTTGTATCTTAAACATTGCTAAAGCTAGTACAGTGTGTTTTTATTATAAACTTAAATAGGGATGCAGTCCACAGTTTCTTTTTCTTAGAAACTTACATTGTTTTTCTTGCTTCAAAAACCAGTCATTCTACCTCTTGTCATCTTCATGAAATATTGATTTAAGGCTGTGTAAGAAAAATAACCTTTGAAGTTTTAACATTAAAATAGATTTTTTGTTGTTTTCACTTCCTCTTCTGAGGAAACACCAGTGTCAACTTTACTGTGCCTTTTAAACTTAAATTTCTCTGCTTATGGGACAGCTGGTTCTAGCAAATCAAATGTGCTTTGTGATCTACAGTGTGAGCTAAATACCTATACACTTCAGACAAGTGAAGACACAAAAAGTAACAATGCATCTGAAAACCTGGAATCAATGCTTTTGGGTTTAAGCCTGAGGCAAAATGTTATCCTTTGTAAAATTCAGAACATCAGGAATAATATTCTGAGTGGTAAATGGGACTGATATCAGCCAGTGTCAGATATGATCCTCTTAACGTGTAAAGGGAGGAAAAAATTACAAGTTTAGTTCTGATCTGTGGGTGAAATAGGAACTTTCTGAAAACTATGGCACTGGAAAACAAGGTCAAAATGATTAGGAGAAGGGGAAAGTTTTCAATATCCCATTCAGCTGAGAAGGAGGAACTTAAGGTGATTTAAGACACTTGCAACAGTCCTCTGTGCTTGGTCCTCTGATTTTTACATGCCTGGGTATTTAAATAAATAAATGCATATGAATTTAGCCCTTAAAGCTGCATGTTTGTAACAAAAGTGTGTGTAAAGCCTCCTCTGATTTAATCTTTGACACCTTTTTCTTCCGGTAGAATGTGGGTTATTCAGACAAATATGTTAACAGTGGTCCCTCTTTGTTTCAAATATGGTTTGTTAAAAGAGTAATAGCAAGTCTACATTTCTCTCTATTACAGACCCTCTTATTTAATGCCTATTTCCTGATAATTATTTGTCTAAATACTGTGCTTTAATGATCTAATTTGCTTGAGTGATTTTTAATGATGTGATCACAGAGAAATATTTTTGCATTTCAGTAAAATAAACCCAAAACTGTTTTGGACTTTTTCTGCCATGTGGTAATCTGAGGTGAAACTGCAATATGAGGAAATTGTCAGCCAAAGCATTCTGTTGGTTTCTAATTAATGTGTTATTTATGGCAGAAATATGATGACTCAGTCAGATTTAGATCTAAAAGAGACGGCTTTGAAAGAGGATTTGAAGTTTTACTTCATGAACCCATGTGAAAAATACAGAGCAAGACATCAGATACCATGGAAACTGGCTTTGCAGATTTTGAAGATACTTATGGTTACTACACAGGTAATCCTCTGTTTTTACTCTTAGAGTAGCAATAATGTGCAAGAGAAGCAGGTCTGTGCTTCTGGGCCTTTGCCATCCCTGGATATTTTTTACTGACTTGAACTTCCCACTTCAGTCCATAAAGAAAAAATACTGTGAAAGGTGTTTCAAGGGGGAAAAATAACATAAATTACAAAAGCATCCTGGAGATTTTGGGGCAGTATTTGACCAGGTATTTTGCCATTTTTGACATAATACTTTAAAGCAAGTTACTGTTCCTGCTAAATCCAGCACTGTCTTCGGGCTTATTGTCACACTACTGCTTCCTGTTATATTCCTAGATTATAGTTTCACTGGACTATTTCAAAAGTGATATTTCATGATATCTAATCAGAAACTTGAAATGTACATGTTCAGTGTGAAGATGCTAAGGTTTCTGATGATGGTGGGATGACTGGGCTACAGGAATCAGATGTGCCCCTTGCTTCTGTCATCAGATAATGCATTTGAACAGCCGGGTGCTGTTTCAAATACTAGGTAGAGGCAAAGAAGAGGGTATTTTTAAACTGCACTGGTATCACAGTGTAGTTGGTTATTTTACAGTCCACTAATAAATAGTTACTGCATGTGGAGGGAAGCAAAATGGGACACACATGTAAGTGGAAATTACTTTTTCTGAACCTTTGAAATGCAAGACTGACACCTGACAGTTTGAAAGAACAGCTGAATTTACATGCTGAGTTGTGGGATTCCAGGTTTGTGTTTGACTTGCTTGCTATAAATGAAATGAAGCACAACCCCAGCGTCTGTGTGCCTGTGTTTTATTGACCATGGCAGTTTCTGCAGCCCCACTTGGCCGGGGTCTGGCCTCTGCTGTGCTGTGCCCAAATCCTGACAGGCCTCTCTCTGCAGGTGGGAGTGGGATGCAATGGTTGGTCTGTCTAGGTAAAGCTGTCTAAAGTGAGTGATTTGCACTAGTGCTGGCACAATTGTGACCTGTAGTGGCAGAGCTAATGGGAACAGGGATTGTATTAAGGCGTGTGGGGGAAGGAGGTGGTGGGAAGTGTGAGCACAGTGTAAGCTGAAAGAATGAGTGCCCTGGCTTTCTTTACTGTCAGCCGAACCTCATATGTGGATTATTCCTCTTCCTTGAAAGACAGGGCTGTAAGCTTTGCATGTGAATGATGATACAAAATATAACTTCACATGTCTCTGAAGAGGTTCAGTACTGCCATCTGTCCTAACCTACTGGCTTAAATTCTTGAGGATATCACCGAACATGTAATTTTTCTGTCTTCTGCCCCAGTCTCTTGCTATCCTTTGTGAGCAGAGGATAGGGGTGCTCTGCTGCTTTGTTTTCAAAGGCCACAAGATTTTCTGGACTCTTGCTTGAGACTTTAGTTGTCAGCCCTTGGTTTTGCTATGTTGGGCAGGTAGTTGGCAAGAAAAGGAAGATAGAGTTTCTGAAGGAAAATGTGTTGCTGCTCTGCAGGGAGCTCTCAGATGTGACCTAATATTAAATGGACAGGTTCAGCAAACATCTCTGTATTTCACAGTGAAGACAAGACCCTTGAAGGACTACCTGGGAGTAAGTTAAGCTGCCTTCAGGCTGCTTCTGCCTGTCATGACACCTGTGGCTTCTTCACTGTGGTGCAGCTGCTGGCATATCTGTGCCTGACTGAAAAGCAGAAGAGGCTTCTGTCCCACCATGGGCAATAAGTTTACTCCAGTGCTCTGATGAAGTCCCCTGGGGAGTCCCCCTGGAAACCTTGCTCCGTGTTTCATTTCTGTGTATTGCAGTTGGAAGAGCCCTAATTTTTCAGAGATACTAACTGGAGTGCTGCAGGCTTACTTGTAGCATTCAACTAGTGATGGGTTTTTTTGCAGCCATCTGAAAATACAAATAGTTGATTTATAACTTGGCTAAAATATGAAAATTCAATTCTTAATCTGAAGGTTCCACATACCCGGCAGAGATAACATTCCATTTTCTCTGTCCTGACTGTGACTTTGCCATACAACCAAGCAGCCTTGCACTAGATAGTCCTGCTGCATGTGTTCTTTCAGCATGGTCCAGATCTGAGCAATTAATTTCTAGATCAAAACATGATGTATTCCAGTAAGGGGGAAAAAATAGATATGCTTTCCAGTTTCCATTGTTTTGAACAAAGTGGATGTGCGTGGAGCCTGCTTGTTTGCTTTGGGGGATTTCTTAAGTTCACAGGTTTTTTGCTTGCAGTTTCTCACTCTTGCGTCTTCCCTATTTCTGTCAGATTCTAGTGGGGCTTGGAGACTCCATACGGTAATGAGAAAGGTTCACCTTTGCTGCTAGTAAGCATTTTAAACCTAGGATGAAGGGTTAGCAGTTTGGGGCTTGGGGCTATCCTTCTGCTACTGTGCCTGTGAAGAAGCTCTTGCTGAAAAACCAAGCGGTTTCTGGGCTCTGTTTGTTTTCCTTGGTGATGGTGGGAATGGGAACATCCATACAGTAGGGGAACACAAGTCTTCAGTAGCAACTCTGCTGTCTGCTGTTCCTTCTTGTTATAGCCTCCTTAAGCAGCACCCGGGTCAGGCAGGTGATGCTTTTTATTGCCGCAGGGTTCCACATGGGTTTGCTCTAATCCTGTGCCATGCCAGAGGTAGGAAAGGTACAGAAATTTGTCCTATAGCAAAGCAGGGCATTTCAGGGGTAGCAGGTTGTGCTGGTAAGTTAGCTTGTCTGCCATTTGCATCCATCACAAAGGTTTTGGCGAATTCCGGTTGGAGTTGTTCGTCCATTATATGTGAAAAGTGATGTAGCTGTCTGTTCAGTTGCTGCACTTAGATTTCTGTTTCTCTTACCCTGCATGTGATAACCTTGGTTTTAGCAGTCTTGTGGCATTAATTAAGAGATTCTTTGCTCCTGTTGTAACAGGGTTACAGGAACAGACACTTGTCTGTTTTGCATTTACTATAACTGAAAGCTCTTTTCAAAATGCTGCTGCTTGACCACTGTTCAAAATTCAAATGTGTTTCTTTTTTTCTCTTGTCAGCTTATTTTTTTTGGTTTGAGTAACCAGCTGGTGGTCTCATTCAAAGAGGAAAACAATATTGCCTTTAAACATCTATTCATCAAAGGCTATTCTGGAATTGATGAAGATGACTACAGCTGCAGTATATATACACAACAGGATGCTTATGATAGCATCTTTTATGTTATTAATCAGGTATGTTTGAGTGTGTGTTTATAACTGTGTTAAAGCTGCAGCTACAGCTATAAACTTCTGGTAAGTTTCTGATTTTCTGTTTGCATTCTTGGATTTCAGTTTTGATATTTCACTAAATCAGTGTAGGTGGGGGGGTCCTGAAGTTTGTGTCTAGCTGTCTGAATTTTTGTCTCTTGGAGATGAATCCAAACCAGAATTTTACTTGGGTAGTGCATAATACCAAAATCCAGAAAGTTTGAAAATCTGAAATCCAGAAAGTTTGAAAATCGGTCATCTGGTTTGAACTGGAGCCTTGGTTTGGGTCTTACGGGCCTGAATATACCTATGCATGGAATAAAAAATATTTGTGCTTACAGCTGTCCTGAATTGCAGCTTTGTAGTGAGTGTTGGAGGCCTCAAAATGGGGAATATGGTATTTAGGAGTGTAGGGGGAGTCACTCTGGTTAGGGATGGTATTTTGAAGAGCAGTCCCTTTACAATTTTCAGAGAAAAGTGGATAAATCTAGGATGAAAGTTCACTAAATGTTTTTGTATTTAATATTAGTATGTTCAGAAGTCATAAGACCGGAATATGAAACATCTCTTGTGTTGGGAATGATGATAAGCCCAGAAATTATTAACACTGGATGAATGGAAAGTGTCTTTTAACCACCTTTCATTTTCACTGGCCTTGGCACATGAGCTCTGACACTTGGGTTAAAGCAGTGTTGCCACTGTCAGCTGTGCCCAGCAGCATCTGCGAGTTGCAGGGGTGCCAAGGGCCAAACCTCGTTCTCAAACACCCCCTCTTGGGGGGGATTTGCTGCTCCCCTGTCCTCTCCTGCAAGCTACAGCAGAGCCACCAGCAGATCAAATGTGCTGTCTCTGCTGTGCTGGACAAGACCAAGACTCTCACTCCTGGCATGTTAAATGAATGGTGAAGTAGTTTTCTTAGTCGTCTTTTTAACTTTCAGTATTGGCTCTGCTTCTGCAATAAATTGTGCTTTTTTTTCCTTCCTTGCTTGCTTTCACTTTCCTTCTTTTGTAGGCACTAAGGCTGAGGTGAATTCCAGATACAAGACAGTAGAGAAATAATAGCTTTATATCCTCAAGAATGAACCAGTGTGTGATACAGGCATCAGAAAAAGGTCTCTTCATAAAATGTCTGTGTGGTATAAATGTAGTTATATCCTTTAAGGAGATATAACTTGTGAAATCTGGGTCCTTTAGTGTCATATGAAGTTCCTGAGACTTTTATGTCACATGTAAAAATTCAAAAAGCATGCCTCCAGATGAACATTGTGACTATTGTTGTCTTTTTTTGTTTGTTTTTAAAGGGTGCCTTGTGGGAAGAGCCAAGCCAGATGACTCCTAAGCTAAAAGCAAGGCTTATTTTTTTTTAATTTTGAGATAGGCATCTAGGAGCCATGGGTTTTGGTGTTTTGAGTTTTAATTTGAAGTGTGTGATTGGGTAGGTGAAGCAAAAAGATATGATATTACAGAAAATAGTAATTGTGCCCAGCAAAGCTGGAGTTGTAAAAATTGAATTTTAGGCTTTGTGTAATATACCACTGGGATATTTTCATACTTTGGGAAGGAGGAACACATGGAAGAGTACACAGGTTTACCTTGCTTCTCCACTGGGTTCAATCTGAAGTTTCTGTTATGAAGAAGCTGTGTGAAGTTGTTATTCTTGTGCCCTGCCCTGTGGCAGAGGCCTTAGCACCAGGATATTCTGCTGCCTGCTCTGTCTGAGGCTGCTTGGAAAGGTATAAACAGGAGCGTTGCTCTTACTGTTTGATAGTGTTGCTTGAAAGTGGCACGTGGGTACCGCAGCACCACGCGCTGTGCTGGCCCGAGGGCACAGCCTGAGAGCACAYGTGGGCAGAGCAGCAGCTGCTGCATGCAGTGGTCTGGAGACGTCCTCAGTGGGATGAGGAGCTGTGACTAACTACTGTTTCCACTCACTTGAGCTGCTTTAGTCAGACGTGGCTTCCTTAGGTTGCTCTGGGTTCAGATACCGTTCTGACAGGGTGCAGAGGCTGTGCCTTACTCCTGGGCTGTCTAAACTTGTTGTAAACTCAGCTGTGAGTACTGCAACTGGCACTGCAAGGCAGAGCTTTGGATAGAAGTGTGGTGGTTTCTGTTGCAGTTCCAGTTCTGGACACGGAGTGTGTGGTTGTTAATGACTGCTGGGATGTGGTACCTCACAAGATGGGGTAGTGGCCATAATGCCCATAGGAAGGAGGAAATAGGATGACAATGAATGATGCATAATAAAGAAATCCATGTTGAAGGGGAAAAGGGACTAATCTTTATCAAGGCCAGCTGAACAATTCTTTCAAGGAATAGGAAACCTTGCCTGACTTCTGATGTTTATTTACTTAAGGCCTCCCAGAAAGCTAAATGCTTTCTTGAGAGCAGACCACTGCTGTACACTGTCCTGAGCTCTTTTGCTAGGTGAGGTAATGATAAAAACTAACAAATTACTATGTGTTTATGCCTTCCTCCTCAAAAGGCCGTGGATCTGTCTGGCTTCTCTTGGAGAATGTTAGCTTTYGGGAAACTGAGCTGGCAGGCAGCAGCCTTCATGGTTAGTCATGGATCTCCTCAGCTGTTGAAGAGTCAAGGGCCACCAGAAGAGGTGTGCCCCGGGGGTTTGCCTCACTTGTGTAGGACTGGAACGTGTGAGTCCAGGGATCAGAGTCCATGCATCTTTGGTGTCTGCTGGAAGCAAACTGGGAGAGGACCAGCCTTGAATGAAGTTTTTGGTGATGGTCAGGGCTGGTCCATGTTTGGACAATGCTTGGTTTGGCACAGCTTTATTTGCTTCCACTTCTAGTCGTTGTTTTAAAGTGTATCTTGCATATGAAGAAGGTGACTTGTGACTGCTGCTGTGATTTTGCAGTAAGTGGAAAAAGAAAGTACCTTCCTCACGGACATGTTTTCAGCTGCTTCTGTGCTTGTGTAAAGCAGGCAGGTTGAGTTACTTTTGGAGGCTGCTCAAGCTCTGTGTTCCCTGGTTGCTGGTTATATAGCGAATGCATGGCTTCCCTCTTCTGTAGTCACACAGGGAGCTGCTTTGGTTTTGATCTTGGTGCGGATTTGATAAGAACCATGACTTGAAACTTGATTGCTTTACACGTGATCCGAGTGGTGTGAAAAATATCACCTTCATGAGGTGAATACATAGGATATCCCTGGGGGGTGTGTGGTTAGCAGCAATACTGCATTGAAGTCTCTGCCAGGCTGCAATTAAAAGCTGTCTGACCTATGGGTGATCATTTGCAGGCAGCCCAGTGGGTACAGGGCTCTGGGTCGCTGTGTCACCAGGATGCTGATCACTACTAATTAGTGGCCAGCAGCCTTCCTGACTGTAAATTGAATGGGAAGCTTTTATGTGAAAGTAAAGATTTTTTAAATGTAAAAACCTGTATTGATACACATAACTGAGGTTTCAATTTGCTATCTAATGCAAAAAAGATTACTTTCTCTAACTTCTGTTTTTGTTTTTAAACTAGTACAGGCATTTAAAGAACATATCCCTGGGGACACTTGGTTATGAACATGAAGGATCAGGTTTAAAAATCTGTAAACAACAGTACAAGAGAGGCACAATGCTTCCTTCCAATGATACACTGAACATAGATGTTTCTACTGAAACAGGTACAGTGCTGTTGTACTTAAAAAATGTCTTGCTGTGGAGTACTTAAATTCTAATGCTAAAGTTTAAAACCAGTAGCTTTTTGTGTGGCAATCACAGGAACATTACAATGCTTCTTGCCTATTTCCCTCTTGGTTTTTAGTACCTGTCTAGAAATGACAGCTGTGTAGATTATGAGAGTCTCTTTTCAACCACTATCGTTAGTGGGCTGTGGAGGTCTTTGTGGTTGATGACGAGGGTTGGTTTTTTTTTTTTCTTAAACATACCTCTTCCCCCTCTGTGCAGGAGGTTCAGATACAGACAGGTCAGTCTGTACCTTCGGTGGGTGGGTGCCCTTAATGCCTCTGAGACCCGGCTGTGAGCTGCTTGAGAGTTAGTACACAAACCTGCTTCTGACCCCACTAGTGGGGCCTTAGTATGGATAGGTTTTCTCAAAATTAATGTTTTGCCATACACACTGATTTTTCTCAGTTCAATGCTACTTTCAATGTGAAGTTTTTATGATTACATCTTTTCCTCTTGTCTTTGCAGAATGTATCATTTTAAAGCCTGAGGAGCTAGCTGGTAAGAAGGCAGAACTGAAGCTGAACTCTTCTTTTTTCAATCTTGAATTTTACAGGTAAAGTGATGGGGATTTTTTTACAATTTCAACTTGTCCTTTCATATTAATATGGTGGATTCTGATTTGTGCAGTTCGTGTGTATTTAAATATGTTAATACACTTTTTCAAACATCCAGGCTTATACAGGTTGAAATCTCCTTCAAGCTGAAAGGCATTGCTTTGCAGACAATCCATGCCCGTGAATTGCCTGACTGCTATGCATTTCAAAACACTGTGAGTATGGGCTATGGCACTTCCAACACTCTGTATGTAATGAGAGCTTAAGCCAAGGTATGGGTATCATCCTTGTACCTGGATGGCAAGGGAGACTCCGTTAAGCATGTCCTGGCCCTTACCCCTCCTTCCCAAAGGTCGCTGAAATGGTGTTGCCATGGGACTGTGTTGTTTTGTAACATGTTCCAGTTGGTAACTTCATAACTTGAGAAAGGGATAAGGAATTGTTCTTCTTCTAAAGATTAGATGTGAAATTTGGCCTCTTGGAATACTGCTCCTTATGCAATATGTGTCATGTTCTCTACACCCTCATTTATGGTGACAACTTTCTTAAAACTTAGCATGCATTAATACTGTCGGTATGTCCAAAGCACTTGGCAGGATTTGTTTTCTGGAATGAAATCTTGCTAGTCCTGTTTCTGATATAGCTCTGTATTTTCAGATAACTTTCAATAATAGAGCTCACAGTGGGAAAATCAAAATCTATTTTGATAGTGACACTGACATTCAGGAATGCAAAGATTGGCACATATTTAACTCTGGTAAGTGTGGTGCACGTGTGTTTGCATGACAGCAGCTATGCATCTCCCATCACTTTCGCTGGTCTATAACAGTCTGTCCCGCAAGACATTCCCCAGCCTGTTCGTCCTCCTCCTGCCCTTAAAACAATACAACTTGCCTGATGCAACTCGTTACCTCTTGCTAATTAGGAGCTAGGAAATAATTCCTTTTATAAGGGTGTTGTGGTGAGATGACGTAATCATCTCTGCATACCAGTGTGTGTTAGCAGTAAGCTCCACCTGCAGGGAAGATGAATGTTTCTTCCACAGATTTTTAATTTCTCTCTTACTCTAAGATGACTCAATTTAATCCACTTACATTGGTAAATTCCCATCTGAAGCCTTCTACAGCTTTCATTTTTTTTTCTTATGACTAATTGAAGCATATTATTTCTGAAAGTTGACTTTTCCTTTTTTTTTTTTTTTTTGCCACTGCTGGTAGATTTAATGATGTGCGTGAGCAAAGGCTGGCAGCTGCCATGTATTTCTAGTGTTAAGGTTTGGTCTGACAGCTCAGGAATGTGCACTAAAGGCCCCTTAGAGGAATAGTAGCTGTGACAGCACTGTGCAACTGCTTCTCCCACGTGTTGCTGTAAAGGACTATGATGGAGCAATATTTTTCAGTGTGCCATATAGTATCTTGAATAATAAATATGTCAAATGGCCTGCCTTTTGCCAGGGCAAAGCCAGCTTATCTCTGATAACACCATGTTGTACTGATATTAAAGTGGTAATTTATAGTATGTTCTGAATAACCTCAAAGTGCCTTGGCTTGCATCTATGTCCAGTAATTCCTTAGGGCTGTCTTTCAACTGTTCCTGAGTAGTTTATTTTTCATGTAATAACCAGCTGAGGGAGCATGCATAATTCTATAATAAAGGTGAGCTGAAGTGCTATTGCAACAATTAAAAATTAGTGTTTGCCTGTATTTCATATAATTAAAAATGTATGTTATGAAAATATGAGGACAATTGATCTGAGAAAACAAAGGAAAACACCTAATTTGTGTTCACATGATGTTTTTTAAAGCTATGGATGAAAAGAATACAGCACAGAAAGTCAAACAGGTTTCTTATTGCAGACTAAGGTGGGAATTTTTATTTTAATTTAATGGTGTTAATACAGGCCAAATCTGCATTTCTTTTACCCCATGTAGTTGTAACACAATGGGAGCACAGATGGACAGGTAAAAAGGGGGATACCTGTATTAACATACCTGTTTTGGGGTTGATTTTGGAGAACTTGAACATATTCTTTATTCTTGTGGCCCAATCTCCATGACTGTCTTGATGTAATTCTCTGCCTAGTTGTGTTCAAAATATGCTTGCAGGAAAAATATAGCTTATAACACATCTGTTTATGAGGTGAGAGTATTTGAGCACAAATTTTTGCAAAACATCACATTGTGAAAAGACTGATCTTACTTCATTTCCTTGACTCTGCAGTTCTCCAGAAAAACACTCAATATATTCTAGTCTTTGATGGATTTGTCATATTAAGTTGCTTGGCTTCTCTCATCCTCTGCACACGATCCATCGTTCTTGCCTTAAGACTACAAAAGGTAAGCACAGTGCTCATGATCTTAATGCTTCTTTGGTCTCTGCCTTCTTTGCTGCTGGTCAGAAGGGGTACCATTTGAAATGTTCAGTAGTAAAGTGAGTAAACCTGTTCCTAGATATCCCTCTCTTACTGTTACCTCTAGAAAGGAGGTGTAGATGTCTTGGTGAACAATTTCTAGCTGAACGGGTTTTATTTCTGTTTGTGTAGTGCTGTAATATGAAGTATTTTGTTGTATCTCTCAAGGGCAAAAGAAGGAGACTTCCCCCCCCCAGGATTTTAGACAAAATTCTGAGTCTTTCTGCTGTGAACAGTCAATGTATTCTGCACCTCCAAAACGTGAATTTTTTCTTCCCTGGCTTCAGAGTAGAATTCCGATAGAGGTCTAGTCATGAATTAATGCCTTAATGAACATCCCTAAAAGCCAGCTCTAACTGGAGAAAATGTAAAGCATAGTTTAGTAAAGCATAAGCCAAATAGTCCAGCTCTGGCTGGGTTCTTCTGTAAGCATGTGGCTCATGAGAGTTAGAAGAAGAGTCCAGGGTAGGTAGGATATGAAAGCACATACTTGTTTATCTTGCTCAATATATCCTTTTTGTAGCTTGGAAACAAGACCAAGAGCGAAGAGGACTCGATTCAACAAAGGCATTGTTAAATTGCTCTCAGGAATAGGCACATCACATTTATTCATGAGCAAAAAGAGCACATGAAAGCAGACGGGCAGTGTTGGGCATGGAGATGAAATTGTTTGCTCTATTGGAAACGAGAGCTCTTGCCGTGTAGTTGTATTTGAGTTACTGCCTTTTTCACTTCTTTAGCTGGGTGGCCTTGCTCTGTTAGAGGTGGATAGAACCTATGGGAAAGGGCATAACAGGCCGTGATCAGGCTAGTGGGGATGGGTTATGAAGTCAGGTGTTCTGGGAAAAGTTCATTTTCACTGGCCTAAATCCRTCTTCGGTTTTTTTTCCTGTTTATTTCTGTTGCTATTGAGAATTAGCTTTAAACTACTATTCCAGCGAATACTGTAGGAAAAGTGGGTATGTGAAACTTGAACATTGCTCCCTTTTTCATCTAAGGTGACCTGTAACTTAACATCTAAATGCTTGTCAACAGAGATTTGTAAATTTCTTCTTGGAGAAATACAAGCGCCATGTCTGTTACGCTGATCGCCTGGAGTTCCTAAATGGGTGGTATGTCCTGGTAATTATCAGTGATGTGATGACAATCATTGGGTCAATCCTAAAAATGGAAATAAAAGCCAAGGTAAGAATTTCATACTTCAGATAAAATACTAATCTTGTTACAACCATGTGTAATGCCCTTTAAATTGGGGACAAATGAAAGTGAGCTATAGTAGTCAATAGTCATCTGTTTACTTTTACTGGTTCATTTCCTAGTGCTAGTTTAGCTAGTAACTGGTTTCAGTCACTCTTCCCCAAAGTCTTTCAGTAAGACCATGTCAGCTATTTAAACATCTTATTTCCACAGTGCTCAGACCCCTAATTCCTGGTATAGGAGCTGTGGGTAGACAGTTCCTAACAGAAAAACCCAACAATTTGAGCTGTTAGTTCTGAAGAAGCAGTAGCACATACTGTACAGGGAAACCACGAGTCATCCCCTTGAATAAAACGGGGGTCTTAGTGGCTTGTAGGACTGGGAACATGGCTCTCACGGCTTGCTTTCCTGGCAAGCATAGGCACAGACAATGTCACCTGCTCATCCTTGACCTCCCCATCCGGGCTTGCTGAAACCAATGTGCTTTGTCCAGCTGGCAGCTCTTCAGGAGGCTTTGGGGATTGGTTTGTTTTTTTTCTAGTTTGCTTTTTTTTATCTTCAGTAGATGTATGTCAACAATTCATGTGTTCACAAAACTGTGTTCTGGGAAAAACAGCGTGGGTAGTGTGCTGCCCTTGCTTTGTGTGTGTACTGAGGCTCAAAGGGCAGATCCTAGAGTGGCCTTCAGAGGAAGCACTCGGGAACCTCTGACTGTATGGCAAGGTGGGGATTGAGGGGAGGGAAACTGGAGCTAGATGGCT
The DNA here is from genome assembly GCA_018881555.1 of Amblyornis subalaris. Classification (NCBI taxonomy): domain Eukaryota; kingdom Metazoa; phylum Chordata; class Aves; order Passeriformes; family Ptilonorhynchidae; genus Amblyornis; species Amblyornis subalaris. The sequence goes on along the minus strand of JACAXG010000004.1, from coordinate 11,209,236 downwards.
CTCTTGTGCTTGCTGCAACCAATTCTAGCCTTCTAAAGTAAAGTGCAAGTAGATTCAGTTATACACTTCATTTTAGTAAAAAAAAATGTTTTGAGTTCTGAACTGCTGGCAGAGAACCTGTTCAGAGATGTAAATGCATGTAAGCATGGAAAGGGCTGTAGTCCCAAGGCTCAGTTTTCATGTAAATGATGGCTCATGTTTTTTTAAATAGTGAATGAGAGCTTCTTTGCCTAGCAACAGCATCTAGTAACCTTTTTTAAAAACAAAAATTGAGTTAATCAATCTAATTTTGAAACTGTTGTAACCAAACTAAGGGGTTTTGTTCTTCCAGACTTTATGCAAAATTTCCGGAATATGAATGTAGATGTATTTTCATTTGCAGCACTGTTGTGTTTGAATGATCTTGGTAAATAACTGCAGTTCACATTGATCTGGTTTTTGTGATGTAGCAACATGCTTTCAATATTGGACTGCCCTGCCTTGTTTGTTTGAGGTGCTGGAACTTGAATAGTTGTCAAGCTGACGTACCTGCTGCTTTGTAACTTGATCACCTGCTCTGTTTGGATCCCTCAGAACCTCACAAGTTATGATGTCTGCAGCATTTTACTTGGAACATCAACTTTGTTTGTCTGGGTTGGAGTCATCAGATACCTGGGATATTTTCAAACCTACAATGTAAGGCAGGAATGAAATGTCTAACAATTAATGCATATATATATATATATATGCACATATACGTGTCACTGTTTTTCAGGTCTCTAAGTTTTTTTCTTTTTCCCCTTCTCCTTTGCTCCACCCTGACTTGTAGGTGCTCATTTTAACTATGCAGGCATCGTTGCCCAAAGTGCTAAGGTTTTGTTGTTGTGCTGGGATGATCTATCTTGGCTATACTTTCTGTGGCTGGATTGTCCTGGGACCTTATCATGAGAAGGTACGTCAGCAGTATGATTACTTTTGTGGTGTAATAGTGTGAATAACTCTGTGTGTGTGTGTAGAGCTCCTAGTCAAAATAGAAATGTGTCTTAAATGAAAGTGTCTGTTCAAAAGCTGTAATATTAACATGGGAGTGTTTCTCCTTCCGTCTATACCTGCTGTCACCTGCTCCTTTTAACAAAACAGCTGTATTCTTGCTTTTACTGTGTGCTTGAAGTCAGTGTGATCCCCGGCGCCGGGCTGTGTGTGTGGGGAGCGGATGGCTTAGCCGGGCCACGAGCATTGGTCTGTATCTCTTCCGCCCTCTTCTGGCAATCCCAGTTCAGTTGAGTTGAAGAGGCACTAAACAGGTCACTGTAACTTTGGTGGGTTTTTTTTGGAATCTCCTTGGCACTGGCTTTGTTTTTCCAAATCTTTCCCGTGCCACGTAACTTCAGCTCCTAAACTGTGACTCATAAAGGGGTGGATGAATGCTTGTCTTGTTTACTTTGCTTCCTGTGTGGGGGTGTATTGTGGGTTTGTTTGTTTGTTTTCTTAAGGTTAGTATCAAAGTGCCTGGTATGTCTTGTCTGAAACCTGGGTGCAGGAGTAAGGCTTTGTATATTCTAGAATACAAGCAAAAACAACCCTAAAGCTTGTTTGCTTTTCCTCCTGGCAAATGGTCTGTGACAGTTTGAGAAAAGGCAGATTCCTGTTGTGACAAATTCTAAATGTCCATTAATGACTAATGAGTGCATGATTTCTCATTCTTGATCTCTGGTTACACACAGTGTATATGTAACAGAGATGCTGCCGTGCTTGATTCAGCTTCTTGTGCCCCCAGAGCTCGGATTCCTCTGACTTACTGTAGTTCTCTCCTTTGCGCAGTGCAGGTGTTCAGTCTGCATGTGTTCCAAGTTGATGACAATACATTTCTCTGTGGGATGCTGGATGCAGTGGGATCTGTTGTAACTTCTGTTGTAACTTCCCTGCAACAAGTGCCTTATCTGAGCCAAAGGAAGCATAGTCCCTAACATGCCTGTCTATGAAAGTGTTACCTCTTGCCTCGATATCATATGTCAGTGTCAAGAAAGCAGCTGTAGCTGTGGGGGGTTCCCATTCCTGCCAGTTTCCCAGTGTCCCACGGGAAGGCAATGTGGCACTGTGCAAGGCAGGCCAGCCTGGGGGTGGCTTCCCTCCAGCCACCCAAGCCACCCTGGTAAGAAATGGGAAGAGTCTTCCTGATGTGCACAAACACCAGAAAGCTCTTTATGCTCAAAAATATAGAAATATCTATGTTGCTTTTCCTTCTTCTGCTACAGTCAGAGCGAGGGAGTGGGTATCTTGCATTTTGTGTTATGTCAGCCCAGGGGCTTCCAGGTGAGCAGTCCTTAGCAGGTCTCTCCATGTGCCAGTGCGTAAAAACTTGAGTTGCTAAAAAATTCCTTGTGCCACGTCCCACTTCTTTCCGGATAATGTACTGTCGAGTTCCACCRTGGCTTTAAAATTCAATAAAAACAATAACAAAATAAGCCATAGGTGTAAACCAGACCTGCTGTTTCTGTGCGAAAATATATTCTCCTGACAAGCATATACCTCTTGACATCTTGTTTTCAATATAGGGCCACAATTCAAGTGAATGTAGTTGTGTTAGTTCATTGATAACAGCCACATTAAAGCATTGTGCATTAATTCATATTGTCCAGTAAATTATTGTTAACAAATCCAGTTATTTGGAAGGGCAAAGCAAAAGGGGAAGGTGGCCTTACCTGGTAGCTGAATGGATTTTAGCCTCAGGACACATTCCAGCTTGGGGAAATGGAGTTTGGAATTTAAGAGAATGTCCTTGAAATGATACCATGATTTTTGTGCAGGGTGTGTTCCAATAGTTTCATAATACAGCTATAGCTTGTACTTAGAGCTCAGGGAGGGCTTTCTGGATGACAGATTGTTAATTTAGTTCAGATCATTTGAGCTCTGAAGGCTATATGCTAACTCTAGCTCCTTAACGCAGTATTGATTTATTACCCATACTCCAGTAATGCTGCAGAGCTGGGAAACCAGAGGATGTGGATTGTGTTCCCAGCATACTACCACTAATTTACTGTATAGATTCTGTGGAATCACTTTAGCTGCACTTTGGCAAATGGGATGATACTTTTCTGCAGGGCAAAAATTGCTTATAATTCAGTAACTTTCTGTGGTGGTCAGCTATTGACTGTTTTGCCAGCTGAACATCACAAGTTTATTTCTTGATAATAATTCTTCTTATATCTGATTTCAACATATCATTCTTAGTCAAGATATTTCTACATGGTTCTATTACTGACATGTTTATTTCGGCCTGAATGTACAAGAAAGTGTGGTAGCATTTGATTGCCTGGGTTGGCTTTTTTTGTCTGCTGTGAGTAAAACTTTGAGTTTTGATTGATCTTCACATTCTACTGATAATTTGTACTCATTTTCTAGTTTGAAGATCTGAACACTGTGGCTGAATGTCTGTTTTCTTTGGTCAATGGCGATGATATGTTCGCAACATTTGCTCAAATCCAGCAGAAGAGTTCACTGGTGTGGATGTTCAGCCGGTTATATCTGTACTCCTTCATTAGTCTGTTCATATACATGATCCTCAGCCTTTTTATTGCACTCATTACTGACTCCTATGACACCATAAAGGTAAAACATTTGTTTTCTGTTACACTTCTAATCAGTTTTATAGTCATTCTTGTAAATCGCTCAACACCATACCGCCTACTGTTAGGTCTGATGAATGATGAGATTATTAAAATCTTTTAGTTTAGTCTGTGGCCAAATTGGGAGGATGACTCTGTCTACTGACATCTCAGAGCCACGCCTTTGGCAGGAGTTTGGAAGGGTTCAAACAGATAACTCTAAAGTCTTTTAGGTGTCCAGGCCTGCTTAATGTGCTGCTTGGAAATGTGTGGTTAAAAGGAAATATCTTCTGAAAGATGCACTGCTTCACGTTCAAGTTAAAATTGTGCCATCCATTTCCAATATGAACGGTCTGAAAGTGAACCTAAGGTTTTGGTAATTACCTTTTGTTCTTGACCTCAAGTGCTGCCTGCCCTTCATGCTCCTGGTAGCCTCAGTGACTGGGGGAAGGCAATGTGGATCACACCCTTCAGCTCTCATCTCTTTCTTGTCTTGGTGTCAGAAACAGGCCAGCAGAATAAGGCTGGTCTGACATAAACTACAACTTCCAGACTGAGCAAGAGCTTTGTTTTTGAAGCACCTCAAAATATAACTTAACTGTCTGTTCTTCTGAGTTTACTGGATGGTCTGACCTGCAAAACAGTGTTTTACTGTTACTCTTCCCTCTGAGCATTTCACACGGATCAATTGGGAGCTGTTTCAGTATGCTGAACTCGTGTTTTTCATTGCATTTCTTCAGCATGGCAGTGTTAAATATCCACTCTGGGGCCCTTCAAATCCAGCATTAGAGTTCTTAGGGAAAAGGAGCCCTAAACACTTGCAGTGAGCACAGCAGCTCACAGTGAACAAGGGAGAATCAATGCCAGTATGACCTGAGATCACTTGCTTGGCCTTATGGACAGCAAACAAAACATAAGAGAATCTGTGAACAATGTGAATTTTCCGTCACTTACATACTTGATGGAACAAAGCAAGCTATATAGTGTTTCTAGGATGAGAATGAGGTTTTTTCCTTCCTACAGCAATATTTAACAAATGAACCAAATAGTCTGGTTTTACTGTCATGCTCTAGAGGAAATTTTAGAACGTTTCATGCCCAGTAACTTTTCATGTTTGTGCTCTTTCTTTCAGAAATACCAACAAAGTGGTTTTCCTGTAACAGATCTACACGAATTTCTAAAAGACTATAGCAGTGCTGGCTACAGAAAAGACAGGACTTCTGTGCCATTCATCTGCTGCTGCAGGAGGTCAGTAGGCTGTTTTTAATGAGAGTTTTCCTGAGAGGTACAACAGTTAGCACCTCACTGCAAAGTGCTGCTTCACAAATGCTGGAGTATCCAGAATTCAGCCTGTGTAATATTTGGATGATGTTGTTCCTCTTGTACTTTACTTTGTGTTAGATCTTTAGTCTGGTGATGATGCAAATGCAGTAGTTCTGAGATTAAACATGTTGTAAGTGTTACACTGTTATGAAAACTACTATGCAGAAGTTGATGAGAAAATTGTGGAGTACAGCATGAAACTACCAAGGATTCAGGAGCAAACTAGGTCTCTGCTTAGGGTTTTGCAAGTTGACTGTTTCTAAAGAACTTTGCTACTAAGCTTGAAGTAGTAGGAGAAAGCAAGAGAATGTAATTCAGCCAGAGGCTGGTGCTTCACCCCAAAGCTGTGCTGTGTCTCTGAGGCAAACTGTTTGAATACCATCTGCCAGAATATTGGAAACACACTGGTAAATGTCTGTTGCCTGTAGACATCTTGGTCGTGGTCCTTTTTAAGGTGGTGGTGAGAGATGAACATCTCACCTGGTGCTTGCTGGTCTGAAAGCTGATTCTTCACATTCCGTTTCTGAGGAAACATAACACCTCTGAAGCCTAGTTTGAGATAGGAGGGATCTTGTCACTGTCCCAAGGCAGTCCAAAATAATCCGTTCATGTGCACAGAATGGTTGTGGGCACTGTGCAAGGAAGCCAGGCTATGGGAGAAGGAACAGTGCTAAATGTGAACACTTAATCCCAGCTAGTGTAACAAATCGTGTTTTAGCAGTAGGATACTTGTCTACTTATATACTACTGCTTTTGTGAAATGCAACTTTATACTTTTGGTGTACCTTGGCAGAGGGGGAACCTCATAGCCAAAAAGGAGCATGTGAGATGATGATGGGCAGGTATCCCAGCAGTTGTTGGGGGCACATGAAAGCCAACCGGTTAACAAGAACTCCAGCCAGGTCCAGCTTGAGGTTTCACATGAAAGTCTTCATGCAGAAAGAGATTTTTGTGTGCTTGAGCATAATAAATATACACTGTAATATGCTGTACATACTGAGGGCACAAACCTGGTAGCTGGAGTGAAAATCTAGAGCTTTTGCTACTGTAGCAGTTTCTGCATCCTTGTCCCAGTGCAGGTGTTAGAGTTGTATGCTGAAATGGGAGAGCATGGAACAGAAGAATCAAAACTCAACTTGTATGGGTAAATGCTTCCTATTGCATTTCTTGCTGAATGGAGATTTGTGAATTTTTTTCTTTGCAGACAACAGAGTGATGACAACTTGATACTTATTAATTGATGGCGGCACACTGAAATTCACCACTGATGTATGCAAAGAAAGCATAGTGGTATGGAGAAGGATAATTCTCCAAATTGCAATGAAACACACCATCTGGATCTGCCTCATGAACAGACTAGTCTTAGCTAATTAAGGTTTTGGGAGAAGAAAAGCTGTTAATGTGACATGAGCTGGCTGACCAACAGGAGAGCCCAGAAGCTGTGTGTGGAGGAGAACTGTGAAGAACTCTCTGTTCTTGCCTCAAGTTCTGTCATGTTAGAGAAGACTGATCCTTGAGCATTGTCTGTGGAAACTTTGTTTGCTAATGACCTTGAGGAGGAAGCAAAATGGCCGTGAATTAATTGTTGTTGTTAATAAGAAAAAGAATGATACGAAAATAATTTAAAAAAAATAATCTTGTGTTAAAAAGTGTTAAATAAAAGGAAGTCAAGAAATGAGGAGTTTTTCACTCAAAGTGATGCATTCGGCCTGTCATTTCTACTTGGCACATTTAATTTATTTGAAATAAATTTAGGTAAAACTAAAAAGCTGCACAAAAGTGAAAAATAATTGCTGTTCTCCCTCTTGTATATCATTTTAACACAAACCACTTATAGGTAGGTCACAGGCTTTTCTTTAACTGCTTTACTAAAAAGCAGTCTGTTATCCTTTTTTTGGCTGTCTTTTCTATTACACCCTCAATATTGATTTGTACTGTGTCCAGATTAAACTTACTGCTTTAGCTATAGTTAAATACTTTTTTGCATGGTTGGAAATTTATTTCCTTCTTTTTTTTTTTTTGTAGTATTGTACTGTTGTGTTGTCATAATCCAGAGGACAAATTCAGGCAAAAACAGTGCCATGGAGTCTATTTCAAGCACATATTAATTGGAAGAAAGTGTGTAACAGCTGAGTCTTGCAGTTGGTTTGTTCAGGTGACTTTCTAGCTGTCTTTGGGATGGTCGTCTATAAAGACTGTATTTTTTGCTTTCCTCTTTATAAACTTTTTTCAATGAGAACAGAGGACTTTGGAGAGCTTTAAAGCACTTCCAGGATAGTAGTGCATAGATGTTAACYGAGTACTTCTGGAAACTTTCAGGAGTGCTGACTGTCCCTGGGGTGGGTGTGCTATTGTGTTAGATGCTCCACTTTTGTCTGTCCACTGTTTGTTCTCTAAAAACCCACTCTTTAGTAGATGATGTTGGTGTGCTGGCTTGGTCTTACTATGTGTTCTTAACTACTGGTGATGGTCTCTGTAAGTTCTGGCTTGTTAGAGTTTCAAATGGCAAAAGCAATTCAAAATGCTGCCTTGGTATGAGTGAGATGAGTGGCAGCTCCTTTTTTTCCCCTTTTTTTCGTTGTTTTGTTTGGGTTTTTTTTTCCTTTTTAGTCTCCTGCCTAGTGTTTACCTTCGTAACAATTAAACTTTTGTTGTTGAAAGTGACTGCCATTTTGCCTTGCTTAGGCTGCAGCTAGGTGTCTAGAGCAGATTTTTTTGTGTCAGTATTTYGATGCATCCAGGCTCTGCAAATTTTAATGCTTCTATTGCTGAAATGTCTTTGGGACAGAGAATGCTTTTCCCATCTCAGTCTGAGCAATATATTGCTATGGCCTAGACTATCTCTACAGCTTGTGGCTATAAATGAAATTGCTACCAATGACCAAGATCTTGGGCAGTTAGAAAAGATTTTTTGTAATTGTCTTTTCATCAAGCTGATGCTAATTGTGTGATCTAGAACAGAGAATKACTGTCTTCCACTCAGACAGAAGAGTCAACTTTTCTCCTAGTGTTCATCTGCAGAACTTGTTTGGGTCAATGGTAGCTTTTAGGTATATGCTCTGGGGCACTGGATCACCCAAGTGCTCTTCTGCAGACTGAAGAATGATCAGCATTTGATTGCCAAGGTCCCCCTGGCCCTTACAGTGTGAAATCTACTTGGTTATGTGTAAGATGCTGCTGTTTTCTGAATTTGCTGCTATTTTACTGATTGGCTTTCTGGAGTGTCTCTTTCTAAACCAAACAGTTCCAGCATGCCTGAAAATGAATTGTGTTTTCCTTACTGCTCTGCTGTCTGCCACCACTCTCACAAATCTTGGGTTRGAGACTTGAACCTAGAAAAAGAAGATACTAATGCTATGTGTGTGGATAATTAGTCATACAATGTATGAACAGTATAACAGGCTCATCACCTCCTGAGGCCTGGTGCCTCTCTTCCCTAAAGCAGGCGAGGTACATCCCATACCCTTGGCACTGTGAGTTATAGTGCAGGAGCTGTGGTTCCTCATTCAATCTCCAACTCTCTCTTTCCAATTTAATAGGACATTGAATGTGACCTGCCAAAGCCGTTGCTCAGAGAAATACTTGTTTGTGAGAGAATCCTTAGGGAATGAGGGAAAGCATTATCAACAAAAGGAAAGCAGAGAATACTTTATAATTCTTTACTGATTTCAAGACCTAATTTCTGTAATGGAATAATAAAGCTTTCTTGTCTAGTATTGATTTTTTTTATTGTTTAAATCATATGAGCTTCTTGCTAGCTAGACTGCTGCTTCAGCCCTACCATATTAGAGCGGATCACTAATGTGTTGTAGAAACCAATTTGTGTCTTCACCATCTGGTGTTCTGGTTTTTTTTTTGTCCCTCTTGGAAAAATAAGATAAGAGACAGTTGCTGGAGGTTATTACTGGCTCTGTATTCCACAGAGGTGAAACTTAACAGGAAATCTGGCATATGTTGACTCTTAATTCTGCACATTAATGCAGATTTGAACACGGTTGCTGACTGATAGATGGTCCTGCTCCAGCTGGTAAGGAGGTGATGCACAGTAATGGAAGCAGAACTGGAGCATGAACTTAAGCAAAGTGCTTTGAAAAAAGGCTGTTGCCTTTCATAGTCTTGTTCTCTGGGAATAAGAAGCTTTTGCTAATTGTTTATAGGACTTAACAAAAGGAGGAGAGAAATGGATGAGACAGTGAGAAGGTTGCATTAGAAAGAAATGGGCAGGAAGGAAGAGAAGAAAATTTCCTGAGCCATATTCAAGGTGAGCATTCAAGTGAGGGGAACAGAGTGAATAAGAGTTTGGGCTCTTTTTTGGGAGTTTTTCTTTTTTTTGGATGAAACAGGAAAAAAAAATGCTGGAATGGAGTCAGTTTGGCATTTCATGTATAACGTTCATGTGCAAGGCTGTACGTAGGCTTTAATGCTCTAAGTTTCACGCGGTAATTGTTACCAGGATTTCTGAGAAGTGGAGTAGAGATGTTCTGCTGAGATTTTCTCTTGTTGGTTCTCCAGGTCTGAGCAGACCCATGCATCGCTCTGCACTACTTGGAGATATGCCTGGCCTCAGTAAATAATTCAGGTAGGTAGCAATGGGTCAGATCCATCTGATCACAGGCTTCAGATAAATTTGGGGTTGTACTACCTTCTACCTCCGAGCTGGGCTTGTGCTCCATTCCAAAGCTGTGTGTGCTCAGTCCTGCCCATTGGAGGTGACATGAGCCTCAAGGTTTCTGTATGACTCTGTTGGGCGTGAAGTAGTTCTTGTTTGCTTTTTACTCTAGGTTTCAAAGAACAGCTACCTGTGATGCTGGAAGCGGCATCAATACCTGTCTGTACTGTCCGGATCTACTCGCGGAAGTTATTGCAATTTTGTCTGGGTTTTGCTTTTGTTTCCTAATGAGTGAAYGATGATGGAGCTGCTGCTGGGCTTTTCAGGCAGCACAGCCCTTTAGACTCGTGCGACTCCCGGGTGCTCGGGCCTCTTGCCCGTGTGCTCCGGAGCCCCCCGCGCCGTGGGAGAGCCAAACCCTCGCCGCCGAGAGGAAACAAACGCTCGGAGCGCTCTCCGTTCCCTCGGCGCGGGCTCGGGGCAGGTGCGGGGCGGGCAGTGCCGGACGGGTTAACGCCGGCGGGGCGGGACGGGACGGGACCGGGCGCGGAGCGGGGCGGGCGRGCCCGCGGTGCGCGGCGGCGGCGCTGGCGCTGCTCCGCTCCCCGCCGGGGCTGCCGGTGAGTGGGACCAGGCTGGGCCACCGACAGCGGGGCCGGGGCGGCGGGGCGGGCGCGTCCTGGGGCGGCGGCGGCGGCTCGGTGAAGGGGCAGCGGTGGGAACGCTGTTATCGCGGGCTGGACTAGCTCCGGCAGGAATGAGCCTTTCTCCCAGTAGTCGGGCTGGCAACACTTTTTACAGGTCTGTAACCCTGTCCGGTGGTGCCGGAGCCCCCGGGCGCGCCACGGGCCGTGCCGGTGAGCAGARCGGGCAGCGCCCGGAGCGCAGCCCGAGCCCGGCGGGGCAGAGCTGGGCAGCGCCGGTGCTGCCGCTCTGTGCCGGGGTCACGGCGCGGTGTGTGCGGACACGGACGTGCGTGTACAGAAACATACACCCGAGTTTCTATACATTTGAGACTCCGTTTGAACAGCTCTGGGGGCGTGCGTGCTGTGCCCTGCTGGGACGCGGGCATCTGGTACGGACCGCGGGCGCTGGCACAGGCTCTCCTATGAAGAGAGTTTTTTTTAATACGGTATTATCTTAATCTATGCAATACACCGAAAAAGTACACCGCTATTATTTTGCATTATCTCTCTTGRTAAGTTCTTTCCCTTAAGGAAAAAAGTCGGCGGGGGGGTGGGGGGGGGGAAGAAGGAGATGTCGAGGAGAGGGAGAGAGAAAGGAAGCAGTTTTGTACGCTTGTGTTTCCAGAGGCCATGTACTTAAGTCTGCTCTCACTTCTGTGATATGAGTCTAGAAAAACACATTTCTTGTTATAGATTGATAAGGTGCATTTGCTGCAGCTTTGTTGTTTAAGCTGTGCTGTATGTGGTTTCTTGCATGTTCTTCTGGTCTTCTAAGAGGTGTGGTAGGAAGCACAACTCAAATCCAGTTATATGGTGAAAAATCTGATTTCACTAAGCTTATCTGTGTACTGAAAATGAAACTAAAAGCAGACAAACAAATCGAACAATTCCACAAACCAAATTTGCACAATCAGTAAAGAAGCAGCAGTTCTTACCAGCTGAGAGGTGTATTTAGCTTTTTTCAGAATGCTAGGCAAAAGTTTCGGGTGAGTTAGGCTGGCTGTGTCCTTATCCTACTGTGCTACACTGACCATTAACCATTTAGGAACACCTTCCAGCATAGTCTTTACGCTATGATAATGAAATAAAATCTCTGAAGTATAAGATTTGACATGGTAGAGAATATATTTATCTTGGGTATTAGTCTAAAACACTGACATACCTGGATCCTACTATTATGCCATTAGGTCAACTTCTATGTCTTGGGCAAATATGTTTTGGAGTGTGCCATTTGTACCAGTTCCACTGACACATTTGCTTGCAAACCCAGGCTCTGAATCAGATACAGTCAGGTGACTTGTTTTAATCAGCAGTGGTGTGATTTAGGTCCTCATCAGCTATGTGCTGAAAATAAAGGGTAGAAGTTTACTTGTTTGAGACTGTGCTGAAATAGTCTGTATGCATATTCCGTAGGTTTTGTGAAAGAAAGCTGATTTGTTGAATGGTGAAATGGAGCTGGTAGTAGTGATCAATGAGCGGACCTGAAAGTTCTGCAGAAGCGGGAAACTTACTTTAGAAGCAGAACAGGTATTCTAGGCATGTTTCACAATGTATAGGCTGTTTGAGTGACTTTTAAATACTTTAAATGCTGTGTCTGTTTCCGCATTATAGGATGACCTGCCAGCTCCTTCCAGAACCACACTTAAAGGAGACTAAATGAAGGCTTTGCAGCAAAGTTTTTAGTTTGAACTCCATATATAGATCTAGTAAACCATAATTTCAGAAAGTCTTAAATTACCAAAGTCTGAAGTCTAAACTTGTGGTAACTAGCGAGTTACTTGCTATCTGCCCCTAACAACTTTCTGCGATGTATCARAGCTTTGAAGAGCAATTTAATGCAGTAGAGCAGATTTGTGCTAAAGGGATTTCAGRAGCTGTAGCCTGAGCGTTGTAATACCTTGGTGGAAGTGCCCCTGTATCTCTGTTTTGCCGTTCAGCTGTCAGTGTCAGTCTGGAGCAGTTTGCAGAGGAACAGCACTGTCACATACATGCACAGGGTGACACTTCTGTGCCCCGACAGTGATTTTTAAGCCTCTTATCAGACTGTGTGTACAGAGCACTGTGGTTCGTGGCTGGCGGTACTACTTCCTCTCTCTGTAACTTTAAATATTTATTCTTGAGGTTCTACATTTTTGGTAGGTTTAATACTTTTCTTGAGACTCTTTGTTTGTACAATATAGCATTGGTCTTTCATGCAGGATGTATGATAAATAAAAACCTTAAATGTTTCCACCACTGATATCTAAGAGTTGCCAAAGAATCATCTTCATTCCCTTTGCCCCGCTCCCTTCCCAGTCCAAAAGATGACACTATAATAATGGACTATTACTGGCAATATCCAGAACCATGGTGGAAATATGAGTAGTGCTGTACTTTCCATCAAGTTAACATTATGTAGATGAATCAGGCTTGGAGAGAAAATGGATGTGGCACTTTGCTCTCCTTAGTCTAAAAGGTATTGAAGACCAAGGATAATGCTGCTTGGGAGTGCTTGATTTGATTTCAGCCAGTTATCTGAAAGTTGGTATATTTCAGTTAAAGAAAAAAATATAGCCAAACACAACCACAAATAGATTCCCTTACTAATAAGTAAGTTCTCTGGTTGAAAAACCTATTCATTGGGCCTTATAGTTTCTTAATCATAACTTTTTTCCAATTTTTAAAGCTGCATTTTAGAAAAGTTTTTTAAAAATKATATTCTTGGTTCCTTGAAGTGTGCCATATAGCATGCTGTTTCAAATACAGGCTGTGCCTGCAGAATTTCCATGATAAACAAAATGTAAAACAGTTACTTCTGAGATAATTTGTCTCTGTAAAACCTGTTACATGAATGTTGGCTTCCATTGCATCCTCTAATAATGCCAGATAAAAAAAGCATTAGTTTAGGTATATTTATGCATAATTTTGTGTTCTCTATGGACTTCCTTTCAATTTGTTTCTCTGAATTGATTTTGGTTATAGTATCAATTAACTATTAAAGACAAAAGTGAAGCAGAGCACTTACCTCACAAAACTCTTCCTTTTACAGTTACATATTAACATTTTTGGCTTCTGCTGTGTTACACACCCTTTTCTGCACTGGTATTTCTTTCTAAGCTGAGGTRACTTGAATGGAGTTCTTGGGTTACTGTGCAATCATTTGGTTGTGTTTTTCTCTGTGGCCATACATGTAGCAGGGTGTGGAGGGGAACAAAGAACCAATTCCCTTTCTGAACTGGTACTGCTTGTATGTATAGCTTTGTCTGCCCAGCACCCTGGCTTGSTTCTGCCTGTGCCTTCCTCTTGGGAGTGAGGTGAGAGAGAGCTTTTCAGTAAAGAGCAAAATAAAAGCAGCACTGGTGGTTTATCCAGGAGAGGAGGATGAGACAGAGGGTGTCCATGCCTGCCTGTGGCACAGGGTGTGGGCAGGCAGATGCAGTGCTGTGGGCAGCCCTTGGCAGGGACTGCACAGGCTGCAAGCCTCCAGACACTCCTTTTGTGGTGCTCTCTCAAGGGCCATCTACTGCTTATGGGTAAGTTTAAAAAGCTGAAGCAGCATGTGCAGGTAGGCAACTGCTGCTGCTATTTCTCTGCAGCGACAGTCTGAATGCAAAAAGAGTATTTCAAGTGACTCTCCTTGTTCTGCAACCCATGCCTGTGATCAGTCAGTCTGATAAACTCAGCTTTCTCCAGAGCAACTTTTGTAATAAGTTTCAAAATCTCTTAGAGATCTGTGTTTAAAACCTGGTCGTTGCTAATGGAGAAGGGGAGCCAGGAAGGCAAAATGCTCGGGCCAAGCTGGCAGCCTGCCTGCTCTGCAGGCTGAGCCTGGGCACAGCTTGCTCCTCTGCACYGTCTCACGGACCTGCCCGGACTGTACTGGCTTTGTGATCTCTCCTGTTCCAGTGTGTATCATTTTGGATGTTGGGCTGCCCTGAAATTCTGCACAGACATTCCTGCGCCAGCTCAGGAAAACCAGCAGTAAACCAGGCTGGTGTTCTGCCTGGGCAAACAACCCTCCCTCTCCCCTGAGCTGACTTTCAGCCCTGCTAAAGGGCTTCACCCGTATTGTCCTCCTTGTAGGTTCAGTCTTGCTCTCTGGACTTTTCAGTCCAGCTGTAAACTCACCTTGAATCCTCTCACGGTCGCTTTCTGCGCCAACCTTGGCCTGTTGGCTTCCTCCTTCTTGCATTTGTACAGAAACAGGGCAGAAGCCATCAGAGTCCCCTAAGTGACGCCAGGCCTTCAATCAAGTTCTGGCCAATGTGTTGAAASAACTTGGTTTTTAATGGACAGGGAAGAGGCAGAAAACCATGGGATGTGCCATCAGTCACRTTATGGCTTTCAGGCTAAATTTGATAATGACCTTATCATTAAAACACTATTTKTGCTTTCCTTCAGAAATGTCTGCATTAATAATGAGTAACTCAACTTAGAGCTGATTTACAGGCCAGATTTATATTTTAATCAAAATTACTTAAAAGGTAATTTTAATCACTGTTTCAATCAGTAAAATCCTTGACTTAAATAACTGATATTAAACTTCGTAATAAATATACACAKTTTTAGTAAATTTATTGAAGCAAGCAAGATTCTAATTGAATAACAAACATTAAACCATGTTAGCTTGCAACTAGCTGAACCTTTTGTCCAAAACATTATCTAGGTGATATTTTATTTCACCAAGTCTTTATTTAGGTAGCTAGTGTAATATATTCCTACATACTCATGCAAATTCTTGACTTTTGTTTAAAGAATAGTGAAGAACATATAGTGAGTTGATAGGACTTATACTTTCATAGAGGAATTTAAAATCAATTAAAATATACAAACTGTCATTAAGACAAACGAAGTTCAAGATGTGATGGATTGGGAAGAATTCTTAATGTGTGCTTTTGTGTTTGAAAGCAGTTTAACTGGAATCCCAAATACTTTGAGATTTTTTGGAACAGAGAATTTTTCCTGCTYAAAAAAAAAAGAGAAAGCTTGAATGTCAAGAGTGGTGGAGGAAAATGTACTTCAGTCCATCAGTTTGTGATTTTTGTGGCCACTGTTGGTTGAACTGAGGTAATTAAATAGATTGAAATGAGGAAAATAACCTTTTAGACATGGGTGTGCTTTTGCCACTTGTAAAGTTTTGATGTATTTGCCTGCAAGTTACTCAGGACAAKCTGTTAGCTCAACTCACCTGTAGAATATGCAACATATGATTACTGCTGGAGGTCTGTAGGATAGGGAACACCAAGTGGCATAGAAGAGGTAAATAGAGAGTGTTTGCTCTCCTTTCCTGTGAAAAACCCCCAAAAATAGCAAGCTTGTGAGAGCCAATTTCAAAGCAAAAGAAGGCAATTCTTCATAAAGTGAGTAGCAGAACTGGGGAGCTCTCTTCTGCAGACTCTAGAAGACTCTTGCCTTTATAAGTCTGGACTGACAAGTTTAGCTGTTTTTTTCTACTAACTTTGAACAATATTTTGCCTGAATATTCAATTTTTTTTGTACTTAATAAACGGATTTGAAATATGTAATATTTATGGGTTATTTTTAATAAAGAGTTATTCTTAGGGGTTATTTTTTTCTTTTTAAGTTTAAACCTGCCCTGACTAAGATAAGCATCTCTGATTTGGCTGCAGAAGAGAAGACCTGGAGAAGAAAGTCTTGCCAGGACATGTGACATGCCARGAAATATGGGATATCCCATCACATATCTTGTGTCTGGTGTGGGCTGGGGCAGGACCACTGAGGACTCGGCTGCATAGCTCTGTCACGGCTGCACAGCTTCCCTAAGACCAGGCTAGTTCTGCTGGGAGGACTTCAAATGAAGGTGTGAAGTGAACCACTGTCTGCAAGGCCCCTGCTTCTTGTACACAGGCTGATACAGCCGGCCAAGTGCTGCATCTCCACTTTGAGGACTGGGATGTAAACCAGCTCTAGTTCAGCTACTGCTTTGGTGCAGCTTCCATTTGGAAATCTCCAGAGTCTGCCCTGTGACCCTGAGACCTCAGCTGGATGGTTTTCTTCTCCTTCTCACCATATCTCAAC
The DNA here is from genome assembly GCA_018881555.1 of Amblyornis subalaris. Lineage (NCBI taxonomy): Eukaryota > Metazoa > Chordata > Aves > Passeriformes > Ptilonorhynchidae > Amblyornis > Amblyornis subalaris. The sequence continues at coordinate 11,193,016 of JACAXG010000004.1, read as the reverse complement.
ACTTCAAGACAGCTCTTTCAAAATCATTTGTCATTTGAGCTCTGTTGTGTGACAGTAAGTGTTTATAGTGTAATTATTTCAGTGGAGAATTATGGATACGTGAATATTTTTTCCTTTGCTTACTACTTTTAATGAGGATGGGATCTCATTAAGCTGAAGTATTTAAAATAAGTTCATAGTCGATATTTTGGATTTCTTTAAGCTTTTCAACAGATGAAATGCAAAAAGCATCTGCAGATTTCTTTACTCTCCTGTCACTGCAAGCAAGATTCATCTGTTGAGATGATTACACAGTAAGATACAACATGTTCAGAAAACCTTCCCTATAATTTTCACAGGTTTGTTTTTTTTTTACTCTGCCATTCTTGCCCAAAATGCTGCTTCTATTTGCAGGCATTTGGGCTGTTCTGTAAAAGCTTCATGTCAAGCTCAGTAAGTCCTTTGCTGCCGTGGTGTGTTAGAGCAGAGCCATCTCGGCTGGCAGGGTTCCCAGCACTCGGCTACTCCAGTAGCTGTTGTCTGCAGCTCCTCAGGGACTCCTGGTCACTTACAGACTGAATTTGATTTTTGAGTACTTCCTAGGTGAGAACAGGGAATGTACTGACTGCCCAACTCCCCCATATTGCCCTGAACAGGGAACAGTGGGCGGTGAATTCCAGTTGACTCATTGCAGTGGATTTGCATTGCTGAGGCTTTTTTATTTTTAGACAGAGGGATGCTCTGTAATATTTGAGCACAAGGGATGATTTACTTGTTTCCTTCCACTTCTTGTCCTTAAGTAGCTGTTCTTAGTTCTGACTATGTTCTTAAATTTGATGCTTTAAGTAATATATTATTTTATAAAAAAGTGTCTGGCCAGGTTCTTGAGGATAATAAAATGGACAACAATGTCAAGTGGCCTGCTTTCATGTCGACTGCTAGGCAGGAATCAAGAAAAAAAGGCTAAGGAACTAGTTCAGAAAAATGAAATATTAAAAAAATCACTTTGAAAATATTAATTATGGAATACTGTAATTTGATTTAAAATGGATATAAATATTGCATGAAATAACACGAGTAGCATAAGATAAATGATGAAAGATGAACCTTTTTAGCTTGATGCTTGGAAGGAACCTTTAATACAAAAGTGGCATGTTAGCCAGCCTTCTGGGGATTGTTTAATTTGCTTCCCAGTCCCTGGGGAGATGAGATATAACTGTAAAATAACCACATGGTAATAATAGACTAAGTGAACCTGATGTTTATCTGTGAACAATTTTAGCAGCAGAGGTGAAAAGCTTATGCTTTTTTTAATCTTTATGCCTGTAACCACTTCTAGGTTTTTTGTTGGCTGCCACTCTGTATAATATCTAACGTGATTAGGATCTTGTGCCACGGCTGCGTTCCTGGGTTTTGCTAAAACAATACAATATCCATTAGTGAAGTAATTGTTAAAACCCTTCTTTAGATACTGACAGTGAATGTGAGGGCTATTGATGATCAGGCACAAACTCTCCCTTCTGGGCTGCGAGACCCTGTGTGGGGTCCAGGAACCGTGAGTGAATGCTGTCAGACTTCCTGTGTAAAGTAGTCCAGGTTCAGTGGGGTTCATAACAAAGGCAGTAAAATTGCCCCAGCAGCTGACACTGACCTCGCCAGAGTAGCTGAAGTGTGACATAATCTGGAACTCGGACTCCCTTTCCATCATCATGTTTAATAGCCCTGTGTCCAAAATAGTGCTGAGTGGGTATAAGAAATAAACCCCAGCACTGCTGCTGTTTCTGGGGCTTGCTTTAACCTGTGGTTGGGTAGAAGACTGGGTTTTGGTTTTGAAGATAACTGGGCTCTGTGGTGCTTACAGGGCTGTAAAATAATTCCTGGCTTTAGAATAGTCAAATATCTGGAATGTATTTTTCCCTTTTCAGCACACATACTTAAATCATCTAGTAGTAAATAACAGCTATGTATATGCTCAGAATATATATGCCTGTAGTATCTTATATGTTTTATAGATTTATTAATATGTAATTGAAAAACCAAAAAAATTTTTTTCAGTAATGAGCCTTTTATTGCTTAGTCAGTAAAATACAAGAGTTATGATTTATGTTTCCCTATCCCAACTGGCTACACTGAGAAATGGAAATAATGATGGGGCTGTGGCTCAAACATGGGATTTCACAGCAAGAATGGCTTGGCTGTTGCTCAGATTTTCTCCATGACCTCCAGAAAGTAGTTTTTAACTTCTTAACTTCCATCTTCTTGCCTGTACAGTATGACTGCTAGTGCAAAGGAACTGTGCTGGGATTTTGTAATTAGGTAAGACTTTTTAAAATTCCTGATTCATCCAAGCATCATGCACTGTGGTCCTCCAGTGGGCAGAATATCTTCTGCATCAACCCTGTACAGTTTGAATTTTTACTTAAGGCCTCCAAGTATATACCTTCTCATGTCCCTGTCACAGCCCCTTGTCCCCCAAAAGAGAAGATATGGTGATTGAAGCAAGGACTATTAGCTGATTGTTAATCCTTCTTTCTTTTTCCCTTCCACCCTTCCTAGGATGCAGGGGCTTTAATCCAGGATGAATGAATGCTACTATGATAAGCGCATGGACTTTTTCTATAACCAGACAAAGACGGACACAGTGGATGAGTGGACAGGACCACAGCTCATTGTTGTTCTGTGCTTTGGGACATTTTTCTGCCTCTTCATTTTTATTTCAAATTCATTGGTCATAGCAGCTGTGGTCAAGAACAAGAGGTTTCATTTTCCCTTTTACTATCTGCTGGCCAACTTAGCTGCTGCAGACTTTTTTGCTGGAATTGCCTATGTCTTCTTGATGTTCAACACTGGCCCCGTGTCTAAGACGCTAACAGTTAACCGCTGGTTCTTGCGCCAGGGCCTCCTGGACACCAGCCTGACTGCGTCCCTGGTGAACCTGCTCGTCATCGCTGTGGAGCGGCACATGTCGATCATGCGCATGAAGATCCACAGCAATCTCACAAAGAAGAGAGTCACCTTCCTCATTATATCAATTTGGGCCATCGCCATTTTCATGGGTGCTGTTCCTACCCTAGGTTGGAACTGCCTCTGTGACATTACTGTCTGTTCATCCCTGGCACCCATTTACAGCAGAAGTTACCTGGTGTTCTGGAGTGTCTTAAACCTGGTCGTCTTCTTCATCATGGTGGTGGTTTACATAAGAATCTACATGTACGTCCAGAGGAAAACCAATGTCTTGTCATCACACACTAGCGGGTCAATTAGCCGGAGGAGAACCCCTGTGAAGCTTATGAAGACTGTCATGACTGTCTTAGGTAAGAGACTACAAACTATGGTGGGCAAGGCTGAGTGCCAGTGGATGGGTTTGTGTTGGTTTGGTTCAGCTTTTATTTAAAAAATACCCCAAGAACAAACAAAAACCCACCAAAAAACTGAAAAAGCCCCCACAAAAATCCCTCAACCTCCCTAACAAAAAAATCCCCACTGAACTTTTAAGTGCTTGGAGGCTCATTCTGTCTGCTTGAGATAGTGAAATAGCTGTTGCACCATGCAAAAACACGAGAGAGAGGACTGGTCAACACACAGAAGAATAGTGTCTCTGTTGTGTAGGCACCTTGTTACAAAACACAAATTGTGAAGGTGTTTTGGTTTTTGCTTGGTTTTTTTTTTGGAGGGGCGAGATAGAAAATCACTTTGGAGAAAGGCTTCTGAAGGTTCACAACTACCTAGCAGAACATTTTCAAAATAAAGTTCTTCAATATTTGCACAAGGCCATGAGCCCTATGGCTGGATGTTGATAGTTTTCTTTGCACATCTTCCTCTTGGCTGTTTCCTGAACATAGAAACTTCTTCCCCCTGGAAATGTACCTTCCACAGGGAAAGGAGAGATGCCTGATGGGTCTATGACTTTGACAGAGGTTTGCTTTCCAAGGGAAGGATTCACCTTCATTCTGTGAATATTTCATGGTGCAAAATGTTTTCAGGTGACGATGGTACAGTATAGCCTTAGATCTCTAAATCACAATGTGAGATTTGACCAGGATTCTGCCCTAAAGACACTGTTGATACTTGAGCAGCTCAGGTCACTTCATCAAGTAGTTGTGATGCAGCTGTGTATTAAATTAGAGATGGACAGAGCAGGTGGTGAATCCTTGGAACAAATACCAGCTGTAGCAATTTTCCCCAGAATTATTTGGATCTGAGCAAGATGTGTCCTGGAAACCAGGTATTACATGAGCAGGGCTACAGGTGGAACTGAGGGTAGACTGAGACATTTGTGAAGCTGGGCTCAGGTGGTGGGGGACTCTAAAACCACAAATATGGCTTTACTGCTCTAACAGGTCTTCTGATGTTGTATGAGCTAGGACAGGAAAGCTGGAGCTTTTGGGAAAGCTGGTGTCCATTTGTACCTGAGACACAGTTGTGTCACATTGCAGCATGGTAGTACTAGAGAGCTCTGGGAGAAAAGTGTAATTTTTCATCGAGGTAGGACTTGGCAGGGTAGGAAGTTCAGGTTGAGGACGCTTTCTTCCCCTTGCAGTTTTTGGATGGTGTTTGCACCATCTGGTATCTGATTTTATTATTTTTTTCTGAAATAATAGTGCTGTACTACAAAACACCTTTGTCTACCAAATGATGTTTTAAAGTGCTTTAGAAGCTGAAATCTGTTAAACTTTACAGTGCCTGACCTTGTAAAAGAAAGTGGACTGATAGTTCAAGCACGTACAAGGTTCTCACTTATACTTCTGTGTCTTCTGAAGTTGGCTTGTCTGCTGCCAGAGCCTTTTCTTTCTAAACCCTTGCCCAAATGTTCTTCCTTTTGTCACTTTGATTTTATGGAACTTATGGAGAGTCAATTTGGTGGTTGTTCCTATCCCCCTGCCCTCAACTTGCAGGGGCAAGTTTTGATCTTTTGCCACACCTAAGCTCTCATGCGGTGAAACCTATACCATCCACCTCGAAGGAGAAAATCCCTGCAGAAAAACTCCAAATTGCTCCAAATATGATCCTGCCCTAATGCATAAGCATCAAGTAGACTGTAGTTACCTGCTGCATTGGAAAGAGACAGAAAACACAGCACTTTTAAAAAGCAGTTCTCTGAGCATTTCTGTTGAAGGCAGAACTGCACGCACCAGCTGATGTGGGAGTTGGAGGGACAGGGATGGTGGCTGCTGTTTGCTCATGCCTCGTGGTCCTTTAGCCTGTGGCAAGCCTCCAGTGCTCTCTGTGACCGTGCTGCTGTGTGGAAATAAACCTTACTTTAAATCTCATTTCAAACTTAATCTTTCTTTTCCTAGGGAGTGGGGCCTTAGGACTACAGGTTGATTTGAAGTTCAGCATTAGCTTCCTCTGACTCACAGAATATGGCTTTTCAGCCATGAAACTGAATTACAATTCAGGCAAAGCAGTTAATGATATTGTGTGCTGGGTCAGGTAAATTTAACTTAGAAAGCCTGAGTGCTACTTTAGAGATCATGATTTTGTATATTTATTTTGTCAGTCAGAAACAAAACCGAAACAGAGCCTGCTTCCAAAGAAGTCGAATTAGTGCTGGTGTTGCTGGGTGTACAATCTACTTCAAGCTCCTCTGTCAGAGGAAATGTATCTTGGTGTGTTCCTTCATATTAGTTCTCCAAATTTTGACTCTGAGAGGCTTTTCATAAACATGTATTTCTAATAATGAGAACTTATTTTTTTTAAACAGTTTGAAATGTGCTCTTCTGAGCAAGTCATTCAAGCACACTGTGCAAAATGTGTTGGAAAACAATTAGGTTGTTTTCTGGACTTTCCAATTACCACAGGAGTCACCAATTGACCAAAGTGATTATTCCAAAATTCTTCCTAGAACCACTGATGCAAGAGCCTACAGCTATATGCAGCACATGGGTTTTGCCCAAAGCAGTTATTTTTAATGGTTTGTTCCAAAACATCTGACAATGCTTTGGAGTCCATGCCTGATATGGTCTTAACTAAAAGCCTATTCCAAGATGCTGTGCTGGATAAAGCATGATAAAAACCAACATTCTTGTTCATGTGCTCTATTGGTTTCATGAGAGATTCAGGACAAAATCCTTCTGCTCTGCTGCTGTGTGGAAGGGGGCTGTGTGTAGCTGGGTACTGCTGGCATGCTGCTCCTCCCAGCTTCCTCCTGCTCCCTCCTTGAGAAGGCTGGGCTGTGGCTGGCTCTCCTKCCAGCAAAACATCCCTGTCCTCTCCGGGTGTTCTCCTTCTGTGGCCCTACATTTGAGAGTTGGGGAAATTGAGATTTTCATGTGATTTCATGGATTCATGGTGATCACAGCTGCAGGTGGCTTTTTGCACCACATCCCTTAGGCTTGGAGGGTCTGTTCCAGAGGCTGGGAGTCAAGTCCCCATCATCTGTGTCTTTCTGCCATAACCCCTAAAATAGTCCATCATGGCATAGGAGTAGGGCTTTCCCTTTGCCATGCTGAACCACAGGGAGTTGTCTAGTTGAAACAGGAAGATGTGAAACTTAACAAAAGGGGCTAAAATGCTCTTGGGCTGACCTTGTGGCATAATCCCAGCTCAGCCTGTGACTGTAGCTTTGAAGAAGGGTGGCTGCAGGTGTGTGGGTGTGTGACTTCCAGGTGGTTGTGTATGTGGTAGCTCCTCTGAACCTGGCACTGAGATTCCTGCTGAAATAGCAGCTTTGGGGTGGATGATTTTCAGTTTCAGTGAATTTATAGTTTAATTGGTAACTTGCTGTTTTAACTTGGTCGCATATGTGGCAAAGGCAGCTGGAAGCTGCTGCACTTTTTTTTTTTCTCTCAGCATCGGCATGCTCAGGGACAGCTTTGATGTGCAGGGTTTTATGAAATGATGCTGTTGAAGCATCAGTAGTGCTTCCAGATCCAGAGGAATTAATTTTTAGGCAGAGATGATGTAATCTACAAGAAATTCCATAGTTAAATCTAATGGAAAATCCTCAAACTAACCTTTGAGGCGTTGTGACACCTGATCTCCCATAATCTGGTGGAAAGACTCAGAGTGTTCTTCTAATCCATGTGGCAGCCAGGCTGTATGTCACTTCTGTGAATTTTAAAGAGTCACGGAAGTTAAATTATTTTTGGAGTGTGGCACTTTGTCAGGGAGAGGAGCTCCTATGGGATAAATAATCTGCAAACAAGAAAATTGCCAAAGGGCTGAGACTAGGGCGTATTTTTATGCTTAACCATGGTTCCCTCTGAAAGGTTGGTGGTAAAAATAACAAAATCTGAGCAAGGCTCTGAGTCTGAGACATGCCTTGCTTTCATCTCTGTGGTGCTAAGAGCAAAATATGTTTTTGATAGAGGCAAAGCAACAGCCCCATGGAAGCATTAGCCAGTAACTTGGATGGTGTCCCTGTGTTGCCCCTTCCTTGTCTTCAGTCGTGGAAAATGTGGAGAGACGTGTCTGCAGATGTCTTTTATCTTCCCTTACTTTTGCAGCTGAAACCTTTTAGGATTTTGCTTGTGTAGGTAGATAGGAATATATCCTAGGTGTTCGTGGACTGATCCTACCTGCAGGATTCTGTTTGAATCTTGGGGTTCTGTTTGAAGGAGAGACTTCTGTGTCTTTTGTTAAATGTGGCTTTTGGGGTCTCTTTCCTCTCCTGCTGGCTTCCATAAAAGCATGGTTGGGCCTTGCATGCTTTATGGTACAAGTGGTCAAAATGCTTTCAGCACCTGTTCTAAGGAAGGTTTGTTACCATCTCAGTTTCTGCATGGAGCTGGTGGATTGGCAGCTCAGCCAGTGACCCGTGGTAGCTAGTGAAAGCTCTGTGTCCAAACACTTGCTGAGACACTTAACTACGCACAGTATTGTCTGGGGGGTTGTGGTCCAGTGCTTGCTAAAACTGGTGGGATTTGATGGTGAACCCCAGGACAGCAGATCAGTGCAGTGTTTTCTCCATTGTACACTGTAAGAGAGAGCTGGTGTCTCAATTGCTTACTCAGCAGGCAGGAGCCAAACCAGTGTGTAGTACAGAGACTGATCAGGGAAAACAAGTGTTGTGGTAGCAGCGTGCAGATCCCGATGCCAGTGGGCAATGGAGGAATGTTACTGATGTTAACCAGTATCTCAAAACTAACACTGTGAAATTAGTACTTAGCATCACAAAAATCTTGGTACAGCAGAGTAGAAAATTCAGTTTCTGAAGAAAGTGGTCACTTGCCCTTTGGTCCAATATTGCCTAGAACAGAGTAAATCGGTTGGTTGAGTTTTGTCTGTAGTCCAGGAGCACAAAGTTGCAGTAAGATCCATGATACTTTGTCCTGAATATATTTTTCAGCAATCCTAATGCTTAGTAAATCACACAAATTCACTTACATAACACTGTGGCCTGCCCATCATATGGGCAGTGTCCATTCAAGTCTTGGATGGCAAGAAGTGTCCGGTGCTGCTGGCACCAGCCTGTGAGTGCTACTGGTGGGGTGGCTGAGGTGCTGTCAAGCACTGGCTCTGGTGCTGCTGGGGTCTTGCTGTGGTCCGGGCTGCCTCCCACTGCTCGCTTGCACAGCTTGGATATGGGAATATCAGCAGCTTTAAAAAAAATGAGGTGGACTTAATTGTTCTACCAAAATTGTTGAACAGATACTCACACCCCCAGGAGAGCTCTTAGGCATGTAGATGCTATTATTTGTTGAATTATTTTTTCTTCTAAGCTCCAAAATGGGGAAACTCTGCTATGATAAGTGATTGGAATTTCCTCAGCACATTGTTCAAACTGTGACTTCTGGGCAGAGTTGTAATTTTCTATTTCTGTATGTCAGACAGCAATTGTGGCTTGTGCTAAGTTAGTATTATCATGCATATGGGTACTCCTTCCCCGGGCTCTGGGCGAGGGATCACAGGGTGCAGTGCAGGGGGGAGACCAAGGGGCGGATGGGGCAGTCCAGGGCCCCTCTCCAACTTGTGTCCGAGGCTGCATTTGGTAGGGATGTTCCCCCTCCTCACCTGTCCTGCCCACACCCCTGCACTTATGGTGGGGGTGTGCAGGAACATGGGAAGATGTAAAAGCAATATTGAACTTCCTCCTAAGCTGTGGTTTTAATGCTTTCTTTGTGTTGTGTTCAGTCTGTCTAAGATCTCTTCTTCCTTATTCTGCCTTTCTTTAATTTTTTTTATCTTCTTTTTGAGGGGCTAGTGGGAGAGGAGTGTATGATGTGCTTTGTCTCTCAGCTTCTATTATCACCTTGTTCCTCACAGGACCTGTTGTCATTCCTGCCTTGCAGSTGAAACAGAGAACTCTGCTGCTTGTCCAGCGCTTTCTTGCTATGTTTTGGGGAAATGTCTCCCTTGCAGAGTTTTCTCTTCCCTACCACTACACACTTACTTCCTCACCCTTTCTATGTTTTGGTTTTTTTCCTTTTTTTCACCCCTTCATTTCTTTGCCCTGACTGCTACATCCTTAGGTTCACCTTCGCTAACTCATCTGTTTGTTTCCTTCTCTATTTTCCTGTGTAACTGAATTTTTTTCCTGCAGCCAAGTTGTTGTGTCTCAAGTTCCTGGCATGAAGAGCCTGGGAGGGAGCAGTGGAGGGAGGTGGACTCTGCTCTGACCAGGAAGCCGACAGTGCTCATGTGTTGCAGGCAGTAGGCAGTGGCATGCATCCTACACTAGCTGTGGGGCTCACAGCCAGGACATGTTTAAATTATGTGACACCTGTCTTATTAATTGGCACTGCAGAGTCAGCTGTAGAGTGGCAGGAGACTTGTCTCTTTAGATGATATTGCAGCAGTGGTGGAAATGAACCACCTCCAGTCTTCTCCTCCAGTACTTGACAGAGATGAACAGAGGAAGTGTGTGTTTAAGTGCCAGTTCTCTGCTTGTCAATGCTCCAGAGCTATTGTTTATTTATCAGCATGGATAAATCACTGTTGTAATGACCTTTTCCGAAGTGTGTTTGAGCTGATGTTGTCAGCAGCTCAGATTCTTGCTCCCTGCAGTTTTCTGAGAGCTGCCCTGCCTCCTGCTCAGGGCTTGGCAGAGGAGCTGTAGTAGATATAATTTTGCTACTGTCATTAGAATTTTGTCCTCCCCTGCTTTTATCATTTTTGTGTAGAATTTTGATGAACTCAATAATCTTGTAAGATGCGAAACACTCCAAAACCCTAGAAGTTTGAAATCGGGTGTGGTTTTTTTAATKGTGTTCTGTATTTCTAGGTGCCTTTGTTGTCTGCTGGACCCCTGGCCTGGTCGTCTTACTGCTTGATGGTCTGAACTGCACCCACTGTGGGATTCAGGATGTTAAAAGGTGGTTTCTTCTCCTGGCCCTGTTGAACTCTGTCATGAATCCAATAATTTATTCATACAAAGATGATGAGATGTGGGGTACCATGAAAAGGATGATTTGCTGCTCCTCTGAGGATAAGAGCCAGGAGAGACGCTCGTCTCGGATCCCCTCAACGGTTCTCTGCAGGAGTACGGATACCTCGGGCCACTTCATTGAAGATGGCATTATTCAAGGGACAATTTGTGGAAAAGGAGACCTTAGTGACAAAGGAAACTCCTGAGCTATGCAAGGGACTAACTTGGCTGGGAAAGGAGAGGGGGAAGGGAGAGGTTTTGTAAGAGAAGATTGACTGGCAAAGCTAGTAAACAATATATCCACTTTGTTCCAGAGCCTCAACTCCAGTGTTAAGAAAAGTTCTTATAAATAATTGCCTGATGGAAAAACACTTTGTAATGAAGAAAACTTTCTGTGCTGCCATCTTTCCTTTTTGTCTTTCAAGTACATGAAATTGTTTTTTTCATGTGAATGGAATAAATACCTCTCAGAGACTTTTTGTGCATGGAAACAAAATGTAAGCAATGTAGTGAGACCCTCCTTAAGCTCCTACTGAGAGAATAAACCTGCCTGATGGTGCAGGTTTGGCATTCATTGAGTATTTATGCTTTGAACAGTTTCTGTGCATCTTGAGGAGGATTGTAGGCTTGGTTGGACAGAATCGTGACCTGCTTTCTTGGTTTATGAAGTTCATGAAATAGTTCATACTTAGATCTTCTCTTCCTCCTCCTTATCTTGCTTTCAAAATAGGTAGTTTGATGGTTTATTAAAGCTATGCCAGAAACCTGGCTGTGATGGGAGACCCAGACCAGGCACCACTGTGTGTGAGTATGTCTGACCGTGGATTGTCAGGACCTGAGAGTACAGAAAGCACAAAAGCCATTATTTCTTTCATAGTGGGGTGAATGCTCTGCTGCTGTTGTGTAGGCAGGCGTTGAGGGTGGATTAGCAGAAAAGCAGCGAGGCTGAGCTCATTATGCTCATTTCTCACTTCCCCAGATAATATCAAATGGGTGTGCTCACTCCTCTTTACCTGCTGTGCCACTGAGAGAAATGAGATCCAAAACTCTGTTTCACAAGGATGAACTTTTAAGGGAAGTTTAAATACACATGTATAAGAGATTCAATCAAGCTATTTAAAATAGAATTTAATTTACAGACAAAAAAAGCCTGAAACCAATTTAAACCTCTACCAAGAGTACAGTATGCATCGATTGTTGGACCTTGTCTGGACCACATTTAACCTCCGATTTGCAAGCAGATCCTACTCGAACAGGTACTTGAGGAAGAGACCATCAAACTGCAAGCAGTGAAGGGCTTTCAGCATTGTGACTAATCAAATCTAGCATTGATGCAGCCACAACCCAAACAGCTGAAGTTCTGACTCATGGAGTATGCTGAAATGGAGGATTCAGCAATACAAAGCTCTAGGGTAAACTTTTAAAATTTAAAGTCTCAAATTAAAAATTGGATTGTAGATTTCTCAGTACTCTAAAAACCTGGCTTGTGCTGTCTGGTTTCAACAGCAGTGAGCTCCCTGCTGCTGTTTTAACTTCAGGAGAAGTTACCTGTGTTGTCTCCTAGAGAAAGTCTGATCCTTGTTATTAAGGCAGGTGACCACAATCAGACGTCACTTTGAAAAGTTTTGGAAGTTTTCACCACTTGGAATTACCAGAGGCCAACACCAAGAACATATTGTATGAAGCTGAAAGATAAAGACCAGCTGTGATTTGGACAAATTCTTCCTTTGGTGCGACTTGCATATGGATATCTGGACTCTGTTGGTCAAAACAGAACCAGTGTTTGGCTCAGAGGCTGAGTAGGGAATTTGCAGGACACACTGGGGACTTTCATAGCAGCCCTTAGCTTACAAGCACAGCAAGGCCCTGTTCAGAGAGCTCTCCCATAACACACGTTATCTTGTAGGGATGTGGCCCAGTATTCAAGGTAGATGCTGTATTTGAGTAATGCTAAAAATGTTTACACATTTTTTGCTATTCTAATGTAATTTTTTTGTGCAAATACTACTTCACTGCTTTGGTGTTCTGAAAAGCATATAAAGTGGTGCTTTGTAGAGGCAGTGGTGTGGGGGGTTGAGCCTGGCTGGAGACCAGGTGCCCCCCAAAGCTGCTCCATCACTTCTCTCCTCAGCTGGATGGGGGAGAGAAAATAAAACAAAAGGCTCATGGGTCAAGATAAGGACAGGGAGAGGCTGATCACCAATTACAGATTTGACTTGGGGAAAAATTAAGTTATTACCAATCAAATCGGAGAGAATAATGGGAAATAAAACCAAATCTTAATACTTTCCTCCCGGCCCTCCCTTTTTCCCAGGCTTAGCTTTACTCCTTGTTTTCTCTATTGCCATCCCACAATGGTGTGGGGGGATAGGGAATGTGGTGAGTTCATCAGTCTCTGCTGCTCCTTCCTCACAGTGAGGATTCCTCACACTCTTCCCCTGCTCTGTCGTGGGGTCCTTCCCACAGGAGACAGTTCTCCACAAATGTCTCCAACGTGAGGCTTTCCCATGGACTGCGGTTTTTCACAAACCACTCTAGTGTGGGTCCCTGCCAGGGGGTGCAGCCTTTCAGGAACAGGCTGCTGCAGCGTGAGTCCCCCATGGGGTCACAAGTCCTGCCAGCAAACCTGCTCCAGCGTGGGCTTTCCATGGGGTCACAGCCTCCTTTGGACATTCCCCTGCTCCAGCATGGGATCCTCCACAGTCCGTGGGTGGATCTCTGCTCCACCATGGGCCTCCACGGGCTGCAGGGGCACAGCTGCCTCCCCAGGGGCTGCACCACGGGCTGCAGGGGAATCTCTGCTCCAGTGCCTGGAGCACTTCATCCCCATCTTGGTGTTGGCACAGTTGTTTCTTTCATGCATTCTCACTCCTCTTTTCAGCTGCAGTTGCACAGATTTTTTTCATCCATCTTAAATACGTTATCCTAGAGGCGCTGCCGTTGTTGCTGATGGACTCACCTTTGGACAGGGGTGGGTCTGTCTTGGAGCCAGCTGGCATTGGCTCTATCAGACAGAGGGAAGCTTCTTGGTTCTTCTCACAAAAGCCATCCCTGTACCCCCCCCCACCTCTACCACAACCTTGCCCTGCAAACCCAATGCAGGTGGCATTGCAAAGGCACAGCGTGCAAGCACTCCTGTCCCTACAGCTACTGCAGTGCATAGTTTGTCTGAACTAGGCTGAAGCTCTGTATACAAAGCTAGTAGGAAATAAAATGCTACTTCAAAATAAAATTCTTGTTTTGTTTCCTGTTTGAATGGTGATTGAGCAATGTTGATGGGGAAATGTTGTTTCATGTTACTGTGGGTCCAGGGTGGGAGTGGGGGTTCTTTTAATAAAATTTTTGTATTTACTAGCAGTACTAGCTAGTATATTACTTGGTTGAATCAGGCCCTGAAGAGAGCTTGGATGAAGATCGTGAGCATCTGCAGCAGTGGAGAAAAGAGTGTCTCTCCTGCAAAGCTTGGGATTCAGGATGCAAAATAACTACATGTGGATGATATTTCCAGGAAAGCAGGAAAAGGTAACTTCTGTAAAGGTAAAGGTAAAGGACCTCATTGTTTGTACAGTACCTCATGCAGCGGACTCCTGGTCTGGGTTAAGGTCTGAGAGGTATTACCAATCATTCTGCTACAAGTAAGTGGGAGGGTTTGAGGTCTCTTATCCTTTCTGTCATCTCATTGAAAATAAACCAAACAAACCAAAAAGCCCCCAACAAAACAAACGCCAAAAGCTTGCAAGCTGGTGCTTGGAGAATGGTACTGTTTGCCGTGACATGCCGTTTGTTTCTGCAGGATGCTTTCCTTGGAGCTGCTACCTCATGGTCTACTGCTATAAATTGCAATGTGACATGACTGGAACAGGAAACTGATCTTGCATCAAACTTTCCTACGAGCTGCTACAGCACAGGCTGTATGATGTTTCCAATATCAAACTGTAAACATCTACCTACTCACATAGCAGTGAATTCCTTATTAACTGCATAAACATTTATCAGAAGAGTTTGTCTCAAGGAAACCATTAAAGCACTATTTATACTTGAGTAGAAAAAAAATAATTAAAAAAGCAAAGAGCAGTTGGTGAAGGCAAGTTCTGTGGGGTTCCCTTGTTCCCTTTTCCACTAATATCCCAGAATATCAGTATCACTTAACTTTGTATGTGCCTGCTCCTATTTACATATGTCAGTGTATGTTCTGCTGGGGAAGGCTTTAGGGTGAACACTCACAGAAACCCGAGGACATTTGTTCTTAGGAAGCAGAGGAAGGCAAGGAAAGAGTTAACATTAAGTCAGAGAGTTACGAGGTTCTGCGTGTTCCTGGTGATGCTGGAGGTCTTTCTGTGTCTGAGAGCTGCTGTACTGCAGTAAGTAGCAAGCAGATACTTCTAAGACAACATCTCCATAGCAATTATGGTTTGAAAACCTTTGTGATATTCTCCTCTTTTTTTCTCTCTCCATCTGCTCCCAAACCAAAGCTGCATTTCCTGTTGATCATTGGGTCCAGGAAGAATCGCTCCATGGCTTTTCCCAGGGCAAAGATGTATGGTCTGTCCTCTGTGATTTGCTCTCCCATAAAGCATGTGTGGTCACGATCATTAGAGATGCTTTTCAGAGAACTATTATTAAAAGCTGGGAACAATGAGGTTTTATTTTACACGATAGATCTTTTGAATCTTTCTGGATAAGCAGCTAGACTGATCATTGTTTAATAGCTGTGTGCGTGGGAGAGAAGTTTCCCTGATATATGTGCTGTCAGTTTGACCTAGGTGGTGTGGGTGATGAGTCCCTCTGGGACAGCAGCCAAATTGCTACAGCTTGAGTGCCTCTAGAGCATGGCTCTTCCACTGCTTTGGGGCTGCTTTACCGTGACTGTTTTTTCCTCTGTATAGGTTTTTTTGTGAGTTTGTTATTTGGGGTTTTTTTAGTGATCCCTGCAGATTGGTGAAATACATCTGCATTATTTGTGCATATGACGGCTTGTACATGTATTTGAACTGCATTACTGCAGCTGTATGATGGTGCCTTTCTCTGGTCAGGTCTTTATTTTATATACATAAATATAAATAATATATAATAAATTGTATATTATATATATTATATATATAATTATAAATCTATAAATAAATATAAATAATATATAAATATGTATCTCTTCCAAGTAGCAGTTAACTATAGGAGCAATACTTCTGATACGATTCTTTCACAGTTCTAGTGAACTCTGCATGGAGATTCTGAACTACTGGTTATTGGAAGATGATGGAAGAAGGGTCGTTTTAAGCTTGTCGTATTTCTTATGCTCTTTCCCTGTGGTTCTGGCTATTGGCCGCTATCCAAGTAGATGCAGGGCAGGATCAGCCTTTGGTCTTGCCCAAAGCAATTGCTGCTTACAAGATTAGAGCCAAAAAAATGAAAATATACAGAAATGTTAAAAAGAAGCAGCCAGGGAAATTCTGTTATTTATCCCAGCTTGTGATTCTAATTAAATCACTTGAAAGAAGTGATCCCACTTTCCCCCTTGCACCCACTCCTCCTTACACTGGTGCAGCCATTCATGAGACCATATGGTGAACTGTAGTAGGCCTGAGAAATAACCCTGGATGATACACATTGCTGGTAACTACAGAAGATTTTCTACTTGTCATGAGCCCAGCAGCTGCATTATTTCCTCTGCTTGCTATGTGGAGTTACAGAGATGATTTGTTTTCTAGAAATCTTTGTAAAACACAGTCCTCCTTAAATGCTATACTTTGCAGTGACTAGGCATGCTTCTATCAGGGAAAAAGAAAAAAAAATCCATCTGGAAATGAGGAATTAGGTCATGATAGTTTCTCCCCACCCCCAAGGTCTTTTGGAAGATAGGAAATTTAGACTCTTATGTGCTTTGAGGCACTCTTCAAAACATCCTGCTTATCTTTCAAGTAGCATTCGGTCCCTGGCTTCTTTTGTATGCATTTTTATGGTATTGATAATGTTTTTTCATTGCGGCAGGCAGAAGCATCTGTTTTCTTCCAACCTACTTAGAAATGCTACTTTGCAGCACACAGGTATGCTATTGTGAATTGTCTTGTACATGCATCCATGCATCTCCTCCTCTGTGTGTTGAAATGAATTAATTTTCACATTACCCTCTGCTATACTTACCACAGACAACTGTGTTAGTGACAGCTCTTTTTTCTGAATTAGCCTTTACTAAAATCCCAGTTCTGCACTTAGGATTCTGATATATGGCCCTATAAGAATGTCAACATGCAGAATAAGAAAAGCACAAATCACTTGCTAATCTGTTCTCAGCAATAGCTGTATTTTAACTTCAATGTCAATTTCATTGTAATCATAGACATGGCATAACTTCTCTAAAAAACCCCAAAAGAAATAAACAAAACCTCCCATTAAAAAAGCTATGGCAAACCAAACAACGACCCCCCCCCAAAAAGAACCCAAACCAAACCCAACACCATGCATATCTGTAGGCCAGGAGTAAGTCAGCACACTTACCATCCCTGACCTTTAGTTTACCAGACTTGCTTTGAGATATATGAGAGTAAGGTAGTCTTGTTACTGAGCAGAAATAATTGCTTAGGGGCTTGGTAGGGGATCTCCTGAGGATGTGCTTCTCATCTAGAGAGGTTCTTTAGCTTTCCTCCTAAAGCTGCTGTGGAAGGAGGTAGGATACTAGCCCAGGAGCATCATCTCACCCATTATTGTATTTCSTAT
The DNA here is from genome assembly GCA_018881555.1 of Amblyornis subalaris. Lineage (NCBI taxonomy): Eukaryota > Metazoa > Chordata > Aves > Passeriformes > Ptilonorhynchidae > Amblyornis > Amblyornis subalaris. The sequence goes on along the minus strand of JACAXG010000004.1, from coordinate 11,176,017 downwards.
GTGTAATCGTTAAGAACATACATCTACTGTATTGTCCCTAATGTTAAGATTCTTTTGCCTATGCCAGACTCTCACAGTACTGTAGCACTAATTTTATCACCACGTTCCATTTGTATTTATGCAAACAAATGCTTGGTGTGTTGGCTTTACTTAGATTTCTGTTAGGAATATGCTCAGTTGCTAAAGGATGTCAAAAAACACAGAAGTGGAAAGGTTTGATCTCCAGAGATGGAAATGTTATTAATGCTTAAATGATTCTATTCAAATCCCAGTTAACGCATCAGTTGTTATGAATGTTAGTGTATTGGCTTGTGCAGTGCACTCTGCGATACTGGGCTGGGATTTTCCCACAGGTATAAATGGGTTAATTTAATTAGAAACATGAGTTTGTGCCTGCAGGGATAAAGGGCCCATGACCTGTGAACTCCTGGTTGCTCACCGCCGTGCTTTAAGTTTGTGCAGTTACAYTGCTCTCAGAGGACCCTTTTCTGTGAAAGGAGCCCTGTGTGTGTCGGCAGCTGTGAGGTAAAGGCATTTAATGTTATGGTTTAGATGGTAGGTTTCTGCTATATGGGAAACTGTCTCTATAGCAAGAAGCTGGCTGCCAAACACACCAGCCCCTCAGACACAATTAYCCATTTTCAAGAGGAAACATTTGTGCCCATAAGCACAAATTTACAATCTTGGAGTATGTCCCAAATTTGACCTACGTTGTTTTGTCCGATTTTCTCCTTTATAATCGCTTTGCACAGTCCATGTAATTTTTTGTGTGTTCTGCTTTGTTCTTCAAAGCACAGATTAAACCACACTTCTCTCTAAAGAGATAAATTCCACCAGTATTGGGTCCTAGAGCAACCCTTCAATTTCACAGACCAGAGAGCCACAAAAAGAAGTAAATATGGTTGAGCAGAGATTTTAGTCTTGAATTTTTGCAAGGTCAGAATACCAACAATAACAAAAATAGTTATGCTTGCATGTATTAGTTAAAAATGTTGGAGAAAAATACTTTGTCAGAAGAAAAGTAGACCCTAAGCTTATGACTGATTTTTGCAGTTCAAATGTGAGTTGGGAGTTCTAAACTTTTAATTCGTGAGTTCTCTGGACAACAGAAGCAAAGAAATCTGTTTTCTGATTGACTTCTCTGAACTGGAGAGAACTGCCATGGGCATTCAGCTTCTTCCCGGCACGAGGGGATCCAGGCAGGAGGGCGATCTCCTGAAGCCCTTCTCCCAGCTAAGTTCCAGTCCACGTTTCTGTCTCCATGGGCACCAGGAGCTTTGCTGATTTACAGAAACAAAACCAAGCCTAAGGATGGAGGAAATTCTGTGGAACACAGCGTGAGTTCTGGCTGGAAACTTTCTGGTAAGTGCTCGTGCCTCCTGTCCCCAGCGGTGGCTGAGGTTGCACCACGGTCCTTGCTCCTGTGAAGGCAGGAGCAGACTCTCCTCTGCCCAACTGTTTATTTTCCCAAAACCTGTTGGTAAGGCAACACCTTTAGATCTTTGCCTCTCAGCCAAGTTCTATTGAAAGTGACTGATGATTTCAAAAATTACAAGGGACTAGTCAGGCGAAAAGTGACACACACCCCATGCCTCATTCCATTCAGAAAACAGGATAAAATGGTTTTATGGATGCAATTTTATGCTTGCCTGTGCATAGGTGAGGACTCTCTGGAAGAGTATGGAGGCAATCCCCAAATCTGCTTCCCAGCAGATCCCCAGCACCCTGATATCTCACCACTGCTGTGCCTCTAATCTCACCCTGTCAGCGCCAGGAAATACCAGTCTGACATCATTATCCATTTTGTAGTCAGCAAAATTGTTAAGGAATTATTGAGGTGAAGTAGCTTTGACTCCTTCTCTCTGCAGGAGTATGACTGTGGCTTGTGGTTCTCCAAAAGGCAGCAGGATGACTTGCGAGGAGCTGAGTCCACCTGTAAACACAGTTATATGTGAAGGAAAATCAGGTTCCCATGCTTTCTCACCTTGTGTATGGTCTGCTTACTCTGTGATGGCTGACATTCAGAAGTTTTGCAAAGTGACTTGAGGATTTACTTCGATGTGAGTTCTGAGACCTTTTTGTCTGGTTGGAGTGGTTCAAATGAGCCAGAAATCACGGAGGGATTGACATGAGGGAGCCTCAGGGGATGCAGATGGTCACAGGAGATTCCCTGTGCAGCGGGCTACTCCTCTTATGAACTAAACCTGTTGCTACTGACTCTTCATTGGGCTGTACAGCTACCAGCTGTGATTGTAAGCCCTTTTTGTCTGAATGGGATTGGGCCATCTCGGTGGTGCTGTGGGTGTTCACAGCCTCAGCTGTCACAGTCAGGGGCAGCAGGACCAGGTACTGATGTTCAGCACCCTGACACAAGGGTAGGAAACTGAAAGGAATAGTAAGAGGTGACACGTCGATGTCTCAAGGGATTTAAGCCCAATGACTTGGTGAGGGTTGCCAGGACTCTCTGGTGGATGACAATTCACTTCTCTCTCTTCTCTTGCCCTCTGTCCTTTCTCACCCTTTGCAACAGCAGTACAAGCTTCAGAGTTGAAGAGCTTTCAGCCAGTGAAGGCAAACATTGATTAGAAGAGGTGCCAGGGATGAGATAACACTCGGATTTGGTATGAGCAGTTCATCCTCCCCTGAGGCAGTCAGACCGAATATTTTGACTTGCTACAATAATTTCCTGTGGGCTGATAACCACTGATTCGATACAAATGGTAGTAACAGGCTCCATCAGGAGCTGTCCTGAAGGGCTGTTGATTCATTTAATCCCACAATGAAGATTGAGTGAGCTATTATTTCGAAAGGCAAGCTGGATCCAGCATGCATTTGTATCAACACGCCAGAGATGACACAACCACTGCCTCACCCAGCCCAGCAAAGTGGGTTTTTGCTAATGCTTTATTTGGTCTCCATGTTTGGCTGGGACACAAGCAACGCTCTTTTGATGTGTTGTCTCTATGAACAGTAAAATAAAAACATTCTCTGTGAGAGGGTGGCACTGCTGCGTTCTGCTCACTTGATTTCTGTGCATCTTCCTTCTGCACAGGTTCTAGTGGGAGATGTCACTGTGAGGATCAGGATCTTGTACTACCTGAGATGCCACAGTGACTGGGATCGCCTGCCCACCAAATGCAGCTGTGGGAGCTCCTTACAGTTCCTGCCACATTTTGGGAGCAGCAAGGAGAGCCGGTGGGTGGTCTTGCTGAAGGAGTCCTGGTGGTCCCTCTCAGACAATGTGCAGGGGCTGGTTCCCACCTGCACGTGGGCTCTTCACAGGTTCCACATCACTGCTCTCCTTGGAGATCCCACAGGCATTCAGGCATCTTTCCAGTTATGGGGCTTAAATTTTTGCCCTTTAATTTTTAAGGAACATTTTTGACATTGACAAAGTTGAAGCAACTGGAGCTTTCTTTGATCCAGGAGCGAAGTTGACTCAGCTCTGCTTTGCCCAGTTTTATTTAAAGACCATGACTACTACTTCTGAAATATTACTCATGAATGCTGTTATTGCATTGTCTGCTTTCCCATCTGTTAGATGCCATGGCCCCAGCAGCAAAAATACCATGAGGGTAGCACCTGTCAAAGGTCTATTTAGGCATCTTCAAAAAGTGGTAAAACCTGATACCAATAAAGATAAGCCAAGTTTTGTTACGATAAAGTTTTCTTTGGATGTGATTTTAGAAATGTTACTATTTATAGCACCTCTGGAGTGTTGATAGGAGAGAGGTTGTACTCATCTGTTACTTTAAGTACAATTATTTGCTTATTCCTGGCTTAAACAATGTTACATTATTTTTTATAAATCATGTACAAATATATAACCCCCTATGTAAATCTGCCCTCAACATTCTTATTTGGTTGCTTCCCAACTCTAGGAGTTCACACAGGATAAAAAAGTATCACTTGAGCCAAACCCATGTCCCATCTTCTGGGTAACCTCCGTGACTTCATGACAAATCAAAAGTCTATTTATAAGCATAGCTCATGAAACAGGAGATGCCCTGAACTGAGTCCTGTGTATCACGTAGAACTGTAAAATTACAGTTCTGTAGTGAACAGTGCATTTAAATATGAATGATAACTGGAAGAACAAATTAAATGAAGCCTTGTTTATATTAATTGAGTAGATCTGAAGACTCCTTGAAGCCAGATGTCCCATTAATAAGCATTGCCTAATGGACTGTATTTCCTTCAGAAGCCTCACCACCTTCATTGGGCACAAGGAAATAACCAAAGAGTTCTGCAACGCTGCGGCTCCATGGTGCTGCACACAGACAAGCTGTGTGTCTGCAAGAGGCTCGGGCATCCTGTCCCCCGTCCTGGCTGCTCTTACATCTCTGTCCCCACGGGCTCAGCACCTGCTGGTCCTTCAGCCAAAATGGAAAATTGGAGAAGAGCACAGCTCTTCCGGTCACATCCCAGCAGGGACAGGGGCGATTATGTAACGGCCACCAGCTGCTCTTGGGGTTAGGTCTGCCCCACGAGTAGTCACAGTGGTGAGTGGTGCCCTATGGCAGCTCGTCGTCCTGGGAGCTGAAAGACACAGCGGCAGCACCGGCAGCTTTCCTGGCATTTCATGGGCATCTCCCTGCCCAAGACTACGGATGCCTAAAAACTGCGTTGGAGAAATGCATGTTTTAGTGCTAAATCCAGAGAAGGGAGGGGGTTGTGCTGGGGCCCGGGTTCTTGCTGGTGGCGTCTGCAGTCTGTCAGGTAAGGCGTATTTTCGGTGTGGATGTTTCTTTTCCCTGACAGTGCACCCTTGGTGCTGCCATGGGGCAGCCCGCAGGAGCCACTCTGGGAGGTGGCACGGCACGTTCCCTGCGTGGTACACGGCACTCCTGATCCCCTCCCCCCGTTGCCTGGAGCCTGCCGGGACGGCCCAGSGCCTCGGTGGCATCGTTGTGTGGTGCCTGCTGGCCATGTGCCACCCCGAGGGCTCCCTCACCACCCTGAGGACTTTGCAGGCAGCGCCGATCTTGCCCAGCCCTTGGAAGCCCCTCACCAGGGACTGGGCAGGGGGGTGACGGGGTGATGTAGAGAAAGGGCAGGCAGAGGAGCGTAGAGATGGGGCTGTTGATAAGGTTCCAACCACCAAACCGGTGTGGAACCGTGTGATTTGGCACAGCTCAGGGAGCTGTAGCTAACAACACAAAAGATGAATAATTGCAGGTCATGGCATTCATTCTCCGAATTTAAAAATGATTAAGCTCTCGGTGAGGGCAGGCAGCTGCAGGTTCGGGCTGCCCTTGTCCCCCCAGYCACGGTTAGCATGGCGCTGACGTCCGGCTGGCGAGCGGGCACTCTCCTCCCCCAGCTGCCCTTCGCCCAGAGCGGGGCTGCTGCAGGGCCTCGCTGTGCCCCTCCTGCCCCTGGGCTTCGGAGGGGACCGTGCACGACATGGATGCCAAGGGCTCTGCTGCTCAGTTCTCCACCCGAATCAAAGCTGTGACATGGGGTAAGTCACAGCCTCTGCAGATGCCTGTCTCGAGCAGGTGGACATGAAAGGGGCAGGGAGGACAAACGTCGGCTCCAAACAGGCACATCCAGCCCGGCGCTCTGCTCTGCTGCTGCCTTCACTCACGTCCCAGGCCATGGAGACAGAGTTTTAGAGGGGCTCATGGGCTAATGCACCGGCCTAAATTGAGTTTAATTCAGTATTTGAAAATAACGGGCATGTTTAGTTAAAGTGAAATAAGTAATGACTGGGAGCAGGGAGGTTTTTATAATGTTGTTGAAGGGAAAGTACAAATAAAACGGCTGGTTTTCAATCAGAAAACTGTAATCTATATAAAATTATATCTTATCAGGATTGTTTCATCTAATTTTATGTTCTCTCTCAGTGCTTGAGAGGTACTACATGTACCTACAAGTGAATGTGTCCTTGAAAAAGAAACAGTAGCTACTGTGAGTTCCTGCAGAGGGCTTGGAGTGAAACCCCGAGGATACTGCTGGAAAGTGTAAAAAATGTTGACTTTGGAACTGCTGCTGTATGTTTTGAGCTAAGAGTTTACGTGAGTTTTGTCATCAATCTGAAGGGACAATGCTTTGGTGCAGCTAATGTGGCACTTCAAAGCCTGAATCCTGTAAGCAGGAGGCTGAAGCTAAAACAAGAGCAAATGAAACCACCAATGCTTGTTAAATGGTCCTTTCCTCTAACTGCTAATGGTCTTTTAGTCCCTTCCCTGTTGGAGTCTAAATGTCTACCAGCTCCTTTCAGAGTCGCAGTGTTGCTGATCTGGGAAAATTATTTTGTCTTCCAATTCTTTTTCCTCATTTCACTGAGCAAATCATTGAGAACCTCCTYACTGTCTGTGTGTCTGCTTTTAATGTGCCTTTGCTGCAAAGCTTGCAGAGGTGCCTCTCCAGCTAATTCTTTACAGCAACAAGGGATGTTGCACAGACCTTCAGCACTGTCAGTTGTGGGGAAGAGGTGAAGTCTGGGATGGTGAGCAAGGCTTGAGATTGCTAAGCATGGGGGGAAAATGATGCCTAATGGAGCAGCAGTTTCAAGTGAAGGGTGAAAGGAGTCCTGGAGAAGGCTGGTATTTATCTGTCACTTGCTTTGTCTACACATGGGAGAAGTGGGGGAAGAAACAAGCATTTCTACCTAGGCTATCAAAGTGCATTTGACATTGCAGAGAACTCATAAGAGAGCTTATTTAAGGTTCTCTGTGATGCACACAAGCCTTGAACCAGCTATGAATTTGTCTTGAGGGTTCCTCAAGAGAGGAACCTTCTGTATGAGATTATGGCCACAGCTTCCAAGCACTGCTGCTGTTGCAGACTTCTTTGTCTTCTCCTGGGGAAAGCTGACTGCTGTTGCTTTTCAGTTTACAAGGAAAATAAAGCAAAAAGGAAAGAAAACACACAAACAAACAAACAAAAACACAAAGAAAGAACCAAGTGCAAAAATAGAAAGGGCTATCACAAAAATAAATCATTGAAACATACTGGGTCACAAACTGGATATAGACCGTTAGTGTCGGGGTGCTGTAAGCAGAGAAAAAAATACAAGGTTTGTTCTGTTATTTGTTAATGGGAAGATTGTGCTGGCAGCATGGGGGCTTGACAGTGGCAGGTCACATCCAGGATACTGGGTTGAATTTTCTGGAGAAACTGGGAGGTGTCCAGAGGACAGCAACAAACCTGGCAGTTGTAGAAAATATGACCACTGAGGAAAGCTTGAAGTAATGGAGCTGGGCACTAGACCTTTCTCATTAGAGAGGATAAGCACCGTTACTGAGTATTTAAAGAGAAGAGATGAGTGTGCATGTTGGAGCTTCAGGTATGGTTAGGTGTATCTCAGAACAATCTTAGGCTTCTTCCAGTGCTAAGTTCTGGGATGTCCCTGTGTTATTGCAAATGCCGAATTGGSGCTGTAAAATTCTCACCCTTCTTTTTTTGCAGGATGAGCTGGGAGAAAGGCAGACTGGCAGCCACAGCACAAGACCTCACAACCACTGTTCCCATCTCCCACTTCTGGTTCCATTGCTGGTCCTGAGCAGCATTATCTGCAGGTAATAATCTTAGAATTCCTGTCATTGTTGAAAGGGTTAACAGCTAAACTCTTTCCTGAAATGGGCGGAGGTCTCTGTGTGAGTGGGACTGAAGATCTGCAAAGTAATATTTTGTTGCTGTTGAGGCGGCAGAAAGGATAAACACTCCCGGCTCATTTATAAATATTTGCACTTACAAACAGGAGCAAGGGTAACTGAAGAAAAATGTGAAAGACTCATGTTGTTACTGTTGTTTTTTAAAGTTTGCTGTCCTGCAATGAAATACCTTTTAAATAATTCTATGGCAACCTCAGCATAACAAACCCCATATCCCCTTCCACTCAGTTACTTTGACCAGCACCAAAACGCCGGTTGGTCACGGCATCTCGACGGCTGCCAGTGTTTAGCCAAAGCACAAGTCTGTAGGAACTGGGTCCTGCTTTTTCTTTGCCCAATTTAAGAAAATAAAAATAAAATAAAAATAAAATAAAAGATGTTATGGAAATTAATACCAGGCAGTTACAGCAGGGGAGATACAGAAATAATCTGTTTTAATACTGAGAGATAGCTCTAAAAATCCAAGTGCTAGGCCACTCAGTAATTAAAAATCCTCTTAGAACCATGAAGCAAACTGTGCCCTACACACTCCCATTTTGGACAAAACAATTATAGAAAGCAGCTTAAAACAGGTACTAAAACCAGCAGACATCCGGTTAATAACTGTAGGGTACATTAGGCACATTAGGGTACATTAGGAAATAAGAGGTTTGCCTGTTTATTTGCATTTTTTTTTGGCATAAAGAAGTAACATAGTTCATGAACCTCTCCTCTTCGAGACTGAATGTGCTGCTGGTGCAAGTCTGAGATGGGAAATCAGCAAAGTTCATGACTGCCAGTAGCAAATCCTGTGGAAAAAGCAAAGGCAGAGTTGTTAAGGGTTGTGTTCTCTGGGAGTGGTAAACCCCGGAGCACCCTGCTCTTTCACCAGCACCTCATAGGTGGGTGTGTTGGGGTGCAATGGGATGGATCTACATGGACCATCCTGGAAGGAGAGGGTGCTGGGGCAGGAAACCCCTCCTGCACACCAGGAGAATGCGGGTGCTATGGCTCGGGTGGTGCAGAGCTGTCTTCTTGCTGCTCTCCACAGTCATGAGTCAGCTGGGTCTGCTTTTGTCAAGAAAGGGGAACGCGACTGCTCTTGGAGATTCAAACAGGGAGAGGGTGAATAGCACCTGTGCACCACCACCACCTCTGAGGCAGAACTGTTCCTGGCAGTATATTCCCAAGCACTTTATTAGATTTAATTTTAAATGCCTCTCTCACTGTGACATTCTCTGCTTCCTCCAGGCGGTTTGGCTCATTAGGTCCATTAGTACAATTAGGGATTCAACACAGCAGACCACTTGAAAAACATCAGTCCAAAGGGCATCTCACTGACAGTTGATGTGGCTTCACTCTTTCTCCACCAGAAAAACTGCAGGAGCAAAATATGAATGCCTGAGTGTGGCCTTTCCTGGAGAAATTTCCTTTTTCCATGAAAAAATGGGTGTTCATATGRTGCTGTGGTCTGATGGCAAAGCAGAGCTTACACGGCTCTGTGCTACAGCTGGACTGTGTGGCAGAGCATCCTGGGGCTCAACCACTGTTGAGTTTCCCAGCCTTCACACCCTGGAGAGACCATCCATAAAGGAGGAGCAAAGATGGTCTCTTATCTGGAAGCAGAACATGAATAGCTGGAGGAACAGAGGCATGGCTGATCACATAAAGGGGGTCAGCATGGCCCTGCATTCGCTAAAATGTGCTTGTGGGTCAGGGGCAACACACACAGCTGTCTGCTGGAGCTGGTGGATGTCTACCATGAGCCACAGCCTACCATGGCTGCTCTTGGAGAGCAGGGGGCCTGGGAGCAAAACAGGAGGCAAGTTTCAGCCTCCCTTAAGCATCACTTTTCTTCTCTCACACCTGGAGTAGTGGTGGTCAGGGTGTGGGGCAGCTCTGGCACCATTTCAACCAAGCTGCAAGCCAGAATTGAGTTATTTCCTGCTGTGTGCATTTGGAAGAGGCACATTCTCCACGTTGTCCTGCTAGTAATCTTCTGCTGAATCATAGGACAGTCAGTGCAATGAGAGGAAAATCACTTTTCCGGAAAAGAGTGATGGCATATGCTAACACTGTTAGGAGAATGTTGCCTGGCTTTGGACAACTAGTTTTTGTTTGATAATGTGGGAGATGATCAAGATCCGCTTTTAGATTTCCATATGGAATAATATAAGATAGCAACTCTTGATGGCAGTGGGAAATARGCCTATTTATGCTAGACAGAATTTGGGCATGACAGACCAGAACAGCCATATGTTGCACAGTACTATGCCACCCTCCTATGTACTTTTCTGGTTAGTTCCTTACAATTCAATATGCTCAAAGTAGAAGCAGGCTGTGCTGTGTTTCAGGAACTTGTGCAAGCAGAAAATCCTGTTAGGAGAATAAAACTGCCTAACCCATGGATTGTGTGTTGCATGCTCGGCACCATCAATCACTGCTGTACTATGGCAGCTGGGGAAGGTGGGAGGGTGCCAGAAGYGTTTTGGCAAAGAGCAGTGCCAGGCTCATGGTCACACTTCAGAGTGCTGAAACCACAGCCCCTGGGTGACCACCTTGCCCCTGCCATGGACAAATGACTTTGCAGGAGATGTGGCTGAAGGGGATGTACAGCTCCACCCAATCACCATGTTTTACAGCCTAGTGTGTGAACCTAGAGCTTGGCAGGTTTCCTCTTATGTTAATATGCAGGGCAATGAGCTAGGGCAGCTGTTTGGCTTTCAGGAAGCGGCAGGACATACCCCTGTGGCAGGAATGGCTCCAAGGGTCACAGCTACATCTGGCTGCTGTTCAGCCCGCAAACAGAGTGTGCAGGGCATGTACCTTCAGAAGGCTGACTCTTCCATTAGCTGAACACTTGAGAATCTTCCAGAGGTTTGAGTATTTTTCTCATACAAACTTTATTAAATTGTACAAATCCTTCCTGAACCAGTTGTTCCATCACATCTGCAGTCCCTTCAATCTACTGTCAGTCACCAGATTCCAGTTTATGAACCTGGCCAAACAACTATCCCTTGCACTGTGTATGCACAGTGTTACATGGGCTGTCATCCTCTGCCAAAGGCTGTGAACGAGTCAGAGCTGAGGAGAAACAGAAAAAGCACTTAATTTAAACAAACAAACAGACAAACCAAAGAAAGACAGAAGGAAGGAAAGAGAAAGGAGAATCAGGTCAAACTTCTATTGCAGATTTGGGCTAAAACTAAGATGCAGGTACCGGAACTTTCTAGACAAGAAATACTCCTACAACAGCTTCTTTTATTAAATCTTTAAAAAGATGAATTGTCCGATAAACCTCCCCGCCACAGTCAATTAATAGGATATTTATTTTTCTATTTAATTTAGTTAAAAGCCTGCAGTGGAGACTAGTTCRTACAGCTGTGTGGATTGCCATCAGCCATGCTGCTGGCATGTGGGAACCAAATGTCACAGCCTTCCGACAACTTTGCGGAGGGCTGCATCTCGTGTTGCCATGGAAATGGACCTGACCTCACTGAAAGCTGGGTAATGGGCTCTAAAACCATCACCCCTTATACTGAAAAATTGCTGGGGTGACCTTAGGTAGCAGTAGGAATACTAATAATGTCTCAGTTTGTGGAACGTTGGTCTTCGTTGGTTTTATTTCATAGAAGTGTCATGTTYGTGCTTGTATTGAAATTATCTGGTCAAATATAACCCTTCCATTTGCATTACACCGACTGACCACAGTGTTGCAGCAGTCAGATACTGCTCAGACCCAACAACAGGGAGAGCATCACTACAAAAATGGAGTTGAGGAGGAGGATTGTTTACTTTAACTAACCAGGCATATGCACACAACGGACCTTTTCTTTTATCATGTCTGTCCTGTTCCACAGCCATTTTCCGTTAGTCCAGAAGTGTTTGCTTGATCCACTGCCACTACAGTATATGATAAAATTCAATATTATTATGTCCCACATTAATGTCCTTTCACTTTGCTATGTTCAGCAATCTCCAGCTTTGCCCTAGTTTCACAGGGTTCTTAATTGTACTGAAAATGTTTGCCTCTAGCATCATAGTAACATCTTACTAATCAAACAATACTGGCAAGGGAAATTATGCTATGCAGATAAATTTGACCATGAGAATTTAAACTGTAAAAAAAATTACAGCTTTTAGGGAAAAATTGTGCCTGTAGACACAGGGTGAAATGCAGGGCTGCAAGCAAAGAAAATAAGAGTTGGAAGTCATCTTCTCAGACTATGATTTTGGGGAAAAACCTTCTACACTTGCCAAGAGTCCTGCAAAGACAAAGCCCTTATACGCCAGTCTTAACTTTGAGATATTTTAATAGGTTGCTCTTAAGTTATTTACCTTTATTGAATTAGCAGACAAGTACTTTTTTACTTTATTATTAGCTCTAGAGAAATAGCATTGTCCACCAGAAACTAGTGTAGTCTTTTTTTTACTGTTGCATATCAAGATRTGATCTTGAAATTCTTTTAAATCTGAGTCTTGAGCATATCAATATGTTATAGCAAAATGAGGTATACWCTTTAAATTCCTGGAAAAATCTGTCCCTCTTAGAAGAGCTGCAAACATCATACATTTAAAAACTGCTGAAATTAACAGTGTGTATGTACTCTCCACTTTAATTTGTAAACTCATGGCWTGCTTATTTTTATTTACTGATCAGATGATTTGTGGGTAGATCAATGGCTTTTGAGGCTATTTGCTTTGTCAATCCTCTGTCAAATTAAARAGAAAATTCTGTAACCATTTCAATCCATTTCTCAAATCTGACTTGCCTCCTTATGGTGCCTAACAGCACTACTCAGTAGTATTTCCAAGCCTATGCAGAGCATTCCTGCTGTATTTGTTTAAAAAGAYGCCTGAACTTGGCCCATTATAGTTAGAAGAGCTCTGTGGCAGGGATGGGGTTTGCACATTCAGAGGGGAGGCCGGTAATGAAGGAAGCTAACACTTCTGTAGTAAAAGTCATTAGGTATGCAGCCAAATTCAGATTTTATAATCTTCCTCCAGGCCATGCTTGTGAGACTCAGGATTGTTTTAATTACATGGTTTCTTTCAAGTAGATTTTATAGGAAAAGGATTGCACTGTTTTCCTTCAGTGACTACTCTTTTTCAGAGGCTCAGAGGCCAAGTAAAAGATCTCTGGTGGTTAATTAGTTTCCGCAGAACCTTCTCACACCCATTTTCATATGGGCTTCACATTTTAGAGTCASGACTGTATCAGGGAGAGCTGAGCTGGTGCAGGCTGCCATTTGCAGAATAGGAARATCTCCAAGCCACTCTCCAATCAGCACGGTCACTTCAGCTACTGACACAGCCACTGCCAAACTAACACATGGTCTCTTGATGCTCAGGAGACACGGAGCRCCTGTCCACTGAGCAATGGACAGAGCAAGGGTGATCTCCAGAACAGACAGTCAGGACGGAGTTCTRGGAAGAGTATTTCACAAAATTTGTCTGTCTGTCAGCGTGATCTGAAACCTGCATCCTGTTTGCCTCACGATAGCTCCCAGTTTCAGTTTGGATGAAGTCAGGGGCAGGTCTCCCACTGCCTTCAAAGCATGCAAAGTCTTGGCATTTAGGGGAAAATCAATATGATGAATAATGATGCAATATGAACACTTCTGTTATAAATGCAGAATGTAAATAACACTCTTTTATAGCATTTATTTAAATCCCCAGGCACTGGTGGAAAATAGGTCTCCAAATAATCTAAATAGTTTGGCACATTAAACTCTCAGCCCTTACAAATATTGGTAGTGTTTCAAAGAATGCATTTTTAAGTGAGCAATAAAAAGCAATTAGGCATGTAATTGTTGTTTTAGAGATTTAATCCAATTCCCACTGCAGTCAGTGGGAGTCTACAATTACTTCAATGGGGATTGAGATGGGACTTTACACATTTGAAGGCAGGGAGGGAAAAAGAAGGGGAGAGGCAAACCTGTACAAATTCAGAATTGGGAATTTCATAAGCCTACATAAAATGCACAAAACATTTGAGATAGAAGACATCTTTTTGTTGGGCAGAAAGCATCTACTAACCACAACAGAACATGATTTCCCCCCTCCCCTCCATACAATGCCCCTTCTGTCACTTGACAGCCATACAATTAAATTCTAGAATAGTAAACTTTTCTGAACTTCTCAAAGAAGGTAACTCAGTTTCTCTCTGTCAGATGTCACACCATCTAACTCTAATTAACTGTATTTCTGTATTTGTCAAGTAGCACAAATGTTGTTAAGAGTGTGTAAACCTGAAATGGGCTAAACACTATAGAACTCATATTTGACTTACATTTAGGACAGACATGAATGCTATCAACACAGGCAGATGGAAAGCTTCAACGTTTTTTATGCTATTACTTTCATTGAAAGTAAAAACTGTATTTAGTTTCTAAAGTGGAAATTGGAAAGATATACTACTCAGAACACTCACAATCACTTGTGAGAATCATGGATGGTATATCAATATCTACACTCCAGAGATCTGAATCCAGGTTTATAAGTATTTTGTTTTCCCCTTGGCTGATGTGCAAATATATCATGACTATGAAGATACATAACTCAAAACCAAGTTCCCTATATGAATCTTTGAACTTTTAAGTTGTCAGGATTATATCTGATGGGAAAAAATAATATACTTGTTACAAAATTTTAGTGTAATTTTATTTCATTTTTTACCTAGGTATCACAGGATCTCATTTACAGCATTTTGTTTCCTGCAGAGCTGAGACTGCAGGCTAATATTTTGTCGTTACTGAGTCAGGGCTAGGTTCAGTGGTTTGGCTCAAATCTAAATGGAGTAACAGAAGATGGATGTAAGTGAGCTACTCGGAGTTCTGGTGGAGTGAACACCCCCTTTCTTCTGGTGCAGGAGCAGAGGCGATGGGCATGATCAGCCTGCCGCGAATGGAAGCTCTCCGTCCACAGTTTAAAGGTGAGACTCTAAAACCAAATATGGCAAATCATAATATCTTAAAACTTGCTTTTAGTCTAGGAAGAAATGGTATAAAGCCGCACAACACAGTGATATTTTCCTAATACAGATGATGGTTAGTAAGGAAACATGATGCAACCGACTTCAGTGATACGGCAAAAACGAGTTTCCAAGGATTTATAGCAACCAAAGTATTACTTCTGGTGATTTATAAAGCTGCACACAAATCTTCCTCTAGACAGTCAGAGGAACCAAGCACAGAAGATAGCTGCAATGATGTATTACTGTTTGTTTGACCTCGTTCCTCACAAGAACAGGGCCTTTAGATCAAATGTGTTCGCACCAAGGCCGACTCTGCCCTCCCTACAGTTAYTTGCCAACTGCAATAGGACCTTGGAGAATTAACATTTTAACTATCGGACTTTAGAAAATGTATTCTACTCTTTCTATGGCAGTGCAAATACACCCCGTTTTCAAGAAGCACTATCTMCCACCATTAAATAAAAAAAGCAATCAAGGACACACTGTGAGGTGTATGAGCAGACCATGGTATCCCAGCGAAACCCTGGAGAAGCAGTGCTTTGAATTTGCTGATTGACCACTGGATGCCACTATTGTTCCACTGAAATAACGTGTAGTGTTGTCATCTTCTGACTGTCTTACTACCCCAAAGAAGGGGAGTTTAAATAGCACTAGTGTGTGCAATTTTCTACAGAAAATAAGGGGTTAGATYTGAAATTATTAATGCCTTTTACTGTGTTTAGAAATTTGGTTTTTCTTTCTGCACAGAGTCCTTTCTCCAGTAGGAATCACAGCACCAGTCTCTCYCTTTGAAGGCCCTGGCAGGCTACCCCCATGCTTTGACTAAAGAGAAGCAATTTCAAATCCACATTCTCATCATGCAGAATGTTTAGGCATTATTCAGGAAAAGAGTAGGAGATGAATGACCTAACATTAGCCCCCAAAAATTCATAGACCTGAACTGGGGAAATGGTCAATACCGTGGTGCCCAGCTGGCTGCAGGAGGCTGCAGGTGCTCAGAGCCTGTCAGTAATAGGCTCAGAGGCGGATGTCAGAGAGACATATAGGATTGGAAGAAAACAAGATTAAAAAATGCAAAATTTGCTCTACATGAGTGGGTTTAGGTTATCTAGCTTTTAAAATCTCTTTACTGTTTTTAACATTTTAAACTATATAAATATATTTGAAGCAGGACCAATTCTGCCTCTGTCTGCAGAATCATKGGGCATGGATTGCTGTATTTCTCTCCAGCCTCAGATCTGTGATCTCTCAAAGCCCACGGGGAAACCCTGGAGCTCTCAGGGCATGGGGCAGTGCTGAGGTGTTCCCATGACTGCTCTGCAGCCCTCCCCCCTGAAAGGGCTTTGCTTTTACCCCTGGCATAAACACAGGGTGTAGCACTGCCTCAGGGCGTTGCATCCCACAACACTGATCTGTATACTATCTCACACTGATGCTTTCCATGATTAAATTCCCACTTGAGGCTGGCACTGATCCCTGCTCTAGTAATAGCGTGAGCAACGATGCCGCTTGTGAGCCCCTCTGCTCCCAGCTTTTCCTCAGACATTTTCCCGTGCAAGTTCTCCACACACCAACACCATTCATCCCTTCCTGTCTGTGCCATGCAGCCATACTGTATTTTTTTACTTTCCAGCAGACAACCCTGTCAGAAAGGAATAGACATTCTCCTCCTGGCTGCTCTACTTGATATTCCAGAGGCAGTCACCTCCAGCAAGAGGTGAAGACAACAACTGCAGGTAGTAATGTCTTAAATCYTCTGCTTTAAAACTTTGCAGTAAAGCAGTGAATTATGTTACATGCTGGCACCTTACTGCACCACTAAAAAGAAATTTTTCCCTTTCCTACAGATAGTATAAGAGGAAAATATAGGTGGGTTTTTTTCCTTGTGAAACCCACACGCATTCCTTCTATTGGCAATTTCACACACACACAAACAAAATACTGGATGTTTGAAATTAAAATCAAGATTGCTTTATTCTAGCTGAGGAATCCCTAACCTCATTTTGCAACTGCCTTTCAAAATCCAGCAAGTGTACTTTAGTCACCAGGGAAAGGAATCTGTCGGCTATGTGGATATGAAGACAGAAATAACAGCATAATTTATGATTGAACCTAAAACAAACCACCATGATTTTTYCTTTTGCAGTTTTCAGCAGTTGAAGTTATTTCAATATGACAACAAAGCTTTCCCACCATGCTTTGTGATCATATTTATTTGAAAAAATGCCTTTTTTGTTTTTTATTGTGGGCTCATTTTATGCTCCACTCCAGCTGTTTAAAAAGATTTCTTTGGCTTCATTTCAAAAGGGCAATATTTAACTTTTTGTAAATTCAAGTGTACAATGTAGAATACCAGTTTTCATTTTAAAAGGACCTGATATAACAATAATAATCATAATCTAACTGTCCTTGAGCACGTCAGAGCCTAGACAGTGACTGCAGAGGTGCATAAGAGAGTTGTTACCATACCCACCGCATACATCATTAGATGTTGTTTCTGCAGATATTCAAAGAAATAGCCTAAGCTTTTGGAGCGGAATGTCCAGGTGTTACCTGGAACGCAATTTCTGATAACAATTTTACAAAAATTATTTCACTTAACAGACATTTAAAAAATCCATTTGTTGGCCTCAATCTGTTTTTTAAGCAGATAATTTTACTTCTTCAAATAACAGAAAACCTTTCTTAAAATATTACCCTAGAGACCTGTAAGAACAAGTTACTCATCGCTGTCTTTCCAGTTCTGGACAGTGAGCTATTGTACCAGCTGTGTTTGTCATGTTTAAACTGTGAGTGCTGGTGACTGAGAAGTTTCTTTGTGCAGGCTTCAGATTAAGAACTAAGGAGAAAACAACTCACATTACCAAGAGTTTCTTATTATCTTTAAATATTTAGATTTAAAAATATTTTCTTCATTTCTGGCTTGGCGTTTGCATTTCTGTTGCAAGCACCATGTGGAGGAGGCAGCCCACCTATCTGCAGAGACAGCATGTCTGGGCAGAGATCTCTGAGAGATACTGCTCACTTCTACATTATTGTCCTTCAAATTTATTTTACATCATAAGTATTTGATTTTATTTTTAACATATTAACACCAATATTGCATTTTTGCTAAATAGTTAGAGTTTCCTTTCAGCTGGTAATCTGTCTTGAAATTTCCTTTTTTTTTGTCCTAGTGCAGGCGATAGCATTTGTGCACGTGAAGTTTAGGTTGTACATAGGCACTTGTGCATCAGCACCCGCCAGATCGAAGGGTGATATAGAATCACATACACAATTGTTTCCTAATGCTTTTAACGTTCTCATCCTAAAAGAAAAAAGAAAGGGTTTTGATTTAAGTGTCTTTAACTCACCCTAGCTCAGACTGTACTCCAGGCTGACATGAAGTACCTCTCTTGGGAGAGGCATTGTCTGAAATTAGTTGCAGCTGAGAATGCTTAAAAATTGGAGTATCAGCTGTGTTCTGTGTGGATAAYTGTAGTTTAATGGCTCTGCAGGCTAGTCAGAGACCAGCTAAAGAGAGACAGGATTGAAATGATTACATTATGTTGCTTTCCCAGCACTTAGTATTGCTTTGTGGGCATCAGACTGAAAGGACAGTGCTGTGGTAAAATCTGATGCTAGACATTTTATTTTCCTAAATATTTCACTGTATGGTTGATAGTAGCAATGGGTGAAAGCTTTTAATTCTTCTTCTTACAATCTTCTTACAAATTATGCTACGGTAAGTTTTCTCATGGAAGGAGAAGATTTGTATTTTCATGCAGCATCACTCTTGGTAGCTCTGAGGCCTGTGCTGTTTCACAGGACTGTAAAATGAATGGTAAACTCAGCTGAGAGTGTCAGGGGCATATTTCTATTGAAATTTAATGTTCTAATGATCTGAAATTGGAGCTAAGAAAATAAATTACAGCCCTTGATTGTGGAATGGATTTCCCTGAAAATACACTTAATACTTTGGTGCCTCAGTTCCGACATTTGTAAAATGAACACCACTCCTGCTCCCTTTTCTCTGATAACCCTTCAGAGTCTGGGGCCCTATGTTTATTTTGGGGTGCTGAACTATGACAGAGATTTGTTTATTTGCTGACAATAGAAAAAAATCTTGTTTTCATGACTGGTGAGAGATCAGATAAACCACACACTGTTTCTGAAGACACCAAACTAACACACTTCATTCACTGCTTTCCCCTGAAATGCACTTTTGCTGCTTTTCACAAGCTGTGGGAGCTTCTCTTCATTTCCTTGGTGCTCCTTTACAAACGCACTACAACAATTTCAAATGCTTTTGAGTGCCTTAGTGTTTGGTAGGTTAGGTAATGGCATTTGCATAACTATCTCAGCAGCTGTCCTAATGAAGGACAGCAGTTAAACACACAAGATTCAGTGACATTTAGCCCTGCCTATAGTAATGTTTCACGAGTGTGAGTTGCTGAACAAATTTTTGTGAAGCTTTTTCAGGTGGAGATTGAAGCAGACATGCAAAATATTGCACGTATTCTCTGAAGATGGTATATGTGTAGTACAGGACAGAGTGGGAAGAAGAACAGCTGTTTCATGGCATGAGTTGCTATAGCTACTAACATCAAAATTTGTCATGAGGTATCTGCGTCACTGAAACTCTTCAATGCAGTTGAACTAAATGGCTTTGCCTGTGCTGCTTCTCTTCTCATGGAAGAGGTTCCTTGAACTACTAATATCCAAATGATTTCAGAAGGGAACCTGAGTTGCTGCAGGCATTGTAGCCATTTGATGGTTTGTCTTCCTCCAAAGATCTTTGTGGTAAATCCAATGAAAGCTTACCTGGTGCCTGCCTCCCACAATGGAAGGAAAAATTGAGTGCCTACAGTACCCAAATCATATGTGGAGATAGTTAAATGAGGTAAACATCCGCTCCCATTTTTAACCAGAAATAAGGTTCCAGAGAGAGAAATGTGTGGGTGTAGCTCCCTGAAAGGGGTTAGTATCTAATGCCTCATTGATGCTAAAACTGGGGAGCCCCATTCCTCTCCACGTTCTTTCTTTTCCCTCTCTGCTATCCTAGATTATTTGGTACTGGCTCTAGCATATGTGGAACACTCTGTGAGACAATTCACTTGCTAAGCTGTTGGAACACTAGTCCAACCAAAAAATTAAAATAAATAGAATTAATGAGCTGAACCGATTCAGTCGAGGGTCCAATAAAAACCAGGGCCTGTGCAAAAGCATGACTGTGTAGACAATTTTGGAGAGGAGCAGTGACACCCCATGATTTAGTTGGCATCCTGTCCCTCACCCTGAGGCACTCTTGTTCAGAAGTTTTGGCTGTGGTTTCTTTTCTGTGGAGTCAGCATCCTTTTTGTGTTGCACCACCTGGGATCCCTGATGATTAGTTTGCTTTATGTGACTCTGGTTTGGCACAAAGTCTTGGATGGTGGATACTCTGGCAGGTAACACCACCATCTCCTCCCAGGGATATTTTTGTGACTGTTGGTGTCCTTGGTCAAATCCCTTGGGAGAAAGAGAGGCATCTTTTTCTTTACTTTTTTTAACTTAGCAGAGAATAGCCTGAAATCTCATTGTCCAAGTGCAAGAGCAGAGGAAAGTTTCAACCAAAAGTTGAATGTCTTTAAATACTGAGCCAAGTGACTCTCATGTAGTGGGGCACTGGGGGAGGGCATGATATGGGTCACACAGATGGGCTTGAGAATCTAAAGTCCTGTATCCTGCCGTAGGCCTCTGCATCTTTGGAGCCTCCAATGGGCTCCAGAGATGTCTATTAAGATCACTGCATGACTGGAGCTTCTAATGTGTGAGCTGGAACTGAGAGCAGACCTTAAAGCGCTTACTAGTGCACAGCACAACCCACAGCCTGGCTTATGAGGTTATTTTTATGCATCTCCACAAAGAGACACGAAAGCCCTATGAGCTGGGCTTTGTCGAGATGCAGCTCTTACACCAAGAGACAATAAAGGAGTCACAGGCTGCCACTGGCCTATTGCATAACAGGATCAGACATTTTAATGAGCTTCTGCTAGTCCAGGGTTCATCAGCCCTGCTGATTTGTAATCAAGCAGGACACTGCTATAGAAACCACTCCAGCAAACAGCATTTTTGAATGTACTTAAGAAGATGAGTTTGAATTGAAATGCAAACAAACTGTGGATCAGTCCATCTCTTTCTGAATTGTAGGAGCCTGTTGCCCTATTGTTCATGTGACAATTTAATCCAGCTCGAATTTAAGTTTTTAGAGGTATTTTGTATAATTCATTTCACAAAGCAGTTTCCTCTGGTTCTTTAATATTTTTTCCATTATAGTTCTTAATTCCACTTTTTAGCAAAGAATGAAAAAGAAGAAATGATAAATACATCTTCAAAATTTTTCTAATAATTTATTCTGTAAAATATTTTTATAAAAGAAATTGAAATAAAATTAATTTTTAGGATAATCTATATGACAGAGAGGAACAGATATGAAATAACACAAGTTGTTTGTTTATTTTGAAACCGAATTATACAGCAAAATAAAAGGAGTTTCCAGATAATTCAGTTGATTAGATTCAAGCAAGCCAAAGTAAAGAAGGAAAAAACTGTTTAAGGAGTTACACTCTTAAAATTTGGGTTATTGTCAAAGACCTGACATCCACTACAGGATATTTATATTACTCAAGAGAGTGCAAGAGATACTTAATGTTATCTTTTACTGTATCCCTTAGGACCCCAAACTTCCAATGACACCACCCTTTGTGTATACCAAAATCCTCCGTATGTCACCCCATTATGAATCACTTTAGAAAGCTGTGTTTTACTTCTCACTAGTTTACAAAGACTATGTTATACCAAACTGGTGCGTTATCAGTGAAGAACTGTGTTGTACTACAGCTTTTCATAAGGTGAAATTTCCTCTGATGCTTTGGCCTGAATGCATCCCACAAAGACTTTCCTTTCCTGGCCAGCCTTTTAAAAAAAACATAAACCAAACCCGATCCATGATGCACAGCAGAGTGCTTGGGGAGTTCTCCTCTGAATAGCATCAACTTCAGGAACAGCTGCTAAGATCAAATGGACAAAGGGAATTCGGCACCACCCACCCCTTGTATTATCTTTTAAAGCTCCAGGAGCTTAATCCTTCCTGTGAACAAGGTCTGTTGTCCTACTTGCATTACCACTAACATATTATACTTTGTGTAAGTCTGCTTCCTCCTCGGAGTGCACCTGCGGCAAAGCTGCAGTATAAAGGTTCAAAGTCTCTGCATTTAACCTGAATCATAAAATGAAACTTTTCTTCTGCACTGCAAGGATTTATTTCCTATGACCTAAATAACACTAAAATAATTTAGTTATTAAAAATGTTTATTAGTGTTTTTTGCAAAGATACTAAAAGTTAAAACAATAACCAGTATTTCTGCAAGCTGACAGAACGTCCTTTCAACACAGCAAGAAATAGTCAGTTTACTAGCTCCATATTCTTTTTTATCTGCCTGGAGAGGTAGTTATGGACTGCTCTTAAACGAGAGAAATAGCTTTATTTCCAATATGTATGACAGGAGTATATTTCGTCCCTGRGAGTTAAATTTTGTTGACTTTTGAAAGGCTGATTTTGACCTTACTCAGCATTTTCCCATTCTCAAGCTGACCTTTAAAAACCAGAAATGTTGAATGAAAAAGAATTTAGAAGCAGAGCAAGCAGTGTGTGAGAGATGTAGGGAGGTTTATCACAGCTGTGTTTGTGGCAGGAAAACCTACAAGGCTCTTTTTCTTTTGCAATTCCATCCCTTGTTGCACACCACAGAGCATTGCTCTGTCCACTTGGTCACCCTAAAAGTGAAAATGCTAATGTACTACCTGTGTTCCCTGTTACCACTTTCTTCTACTGAAAATACTCAGAAAGTAAGCAAAATTTGCCAGTTTAGGTGGATAACTGAATTTAAGAAAGTGTATATTACTATAATCTGTCGTACTTGGACACGAAAAAACTACACGGACTCGGTTCTGTCAAGGTAGGAGTAAGAAGAGGGGCCGGACGACCCGAGGTTTTTTATTTATATGTTCTTAGAAACTACTGTGGATTGGAGGGTGAGGTTGCCACCTCTCAATCACACTGGTCAAAGGAAAAACCTATCAAACGTCTCTACTTAAGACAATAAAATGTAAACAATAAAAGAAGGTTATCAAAACATAGCTATGTTTATAGAAAATACATAAGAACTCTGTTACAGAAGTGAAAAACATTGAGGAACTGCAAAACCCAGGGTGACATCAATCTATTAAAAAGAAATATTTTGCATCCCAGTTGCTGTGATTTCTCTGTGGTGGTGTCTTTGCAGTCATAACAGTCATTCTCTCTACTGTACTCTAAACCTCTTTTCTGTCAGTAATTGTCTGGGTTTTTAAAATTTTTTGATCTGGTCTATAACACCCTAGCTTTTGAAAAAAAAAATGACAAGAATAATCATCAATCTCTTCCTGTCACCAAAACCCAGGAAATAGTCTCCCAATGAATTTCCTAGGTTAGAAAGCCGACATTAGTTTATTAGCAGTGCTGGATACATGGGGATTTCTCCTCAAAGCATACATGAAGAGCAACCTAACGGACCAGGTCGTATGCATKAAAATAATGCATATTCATGACACTTCTATTACATATTCATTACATTTCCTGAATAACGTTATGYTAATTATTTCCATTAACTTATTTGAATATGAGTAAGGGTCTTTTGAGAGTCTTTGGTGGTTGTTTGTTAACATCCCATGCCTCAAAATTCCCTTTTATGGTCCCGGATTTTCTGATGAATCTCCTTTCCTTGAGATCACTTACCTTGTTTACTGTTTGTGGTTACTTGCACTGAATCCTCCAACAAAGCACTCTCCTCAAAGCTAAATGTAAAGAGAATATTGGACCTGTTCTGGTGACCTCATCTTAATAAAAAACCCCAAACCAACAGAAGGTTGATAATATTGAAAATTATTTAATAATGTTTATTAACCTGGAAATACATTAGGATGAAAATTTCAAATTTTGAAAGGCAACACATCAAATATTTAGTGGTGTGATGTTGAGCAGTTAATTGATGTTATCTGGGCAAAAATGTGTGTGCCAGACTGGGTATCTTGGTGCTCCTCCACCATTACTCCCAGCCACAGAGAAGACTGTTGGGTCTTCCACAGGGAAGCATTTTTGTGACATGGGACTGGGAGAAGAACACATTGAGACCAGCTGTGGAGAAGGACTTGGGGGTTCTCGCGGATGAAAAGCTGGACATGATCCAACAGTGTGTGCACACAGCCCGGAAAGCCAACCCTGTCCTGGGCTATAGCCAAAGAACCATGGCCAACACGCCGAGAGAGGGGACTGCCCCTCTCTGCTCTGCTCCCGTGAGAGCCCACCCGGAGCACTGCACCCAGCTCCAGGGTCCTCAGCACAAGAACGGTGCTGTCCTGCGAGAGCGGGTCCAGAGGAGGCCACCGAGATGCTCTGCTATGGAGACAGGCTGAGAGAGTGGGGGTTGTCGAGACTAGAGAAGGCTCCGGCAGACCCTATCACACCTTCCASTTCCTGAAGGGAGCTTATCTTAGAGAGAGTGACTTTTCGCAAAGGCGGAGAGCGGTGGGGCAAGGGGGACGGGTTTAAGCGGAAAGAGGAGCCGGGCCCGCGCCGGCCCTGCCCCTGGGGCCGCGGGCAGGTGCCGGAGGCGCGGCAGGTGCCGTTACGGTCTCCCGGCAACCGCCCGGCCAATGGCGGCGGGGCGGGGCGGGGCGGGGCGCGGCGCGGCGCGGCGCGGGCTTAACCCCGCGGGGCCCGGCCAGGGCCGCACCGGCCGCGGGGCTCGCTCGGGATCCGCCTCCCTCCTCTCTCCTGCCTGCGGCCGCAGCAGGTGGGGGTGCGCGGGGGCCGCTCCGCCGCGGCGCGGGCGGGGCGTTGGGCGCGGCGGGTAACGGCGGCGGGGCGCGGGGGCGGCCGGGGTGGAGGTACCGCCGCTGCGCTGGGCTCCCCTGCCGAGCCCGGGGGCTTGCGGCGCTCCCGTGGTCTGGGCTGGCCCCGGGCCGGGGGAGGGCCCCGTGCGGGGGCGCAGCAGCCTCTGGCCGCGGCGGGGTTGTGGTCCTGACATGTGCTCCCTCCTCTCAGGCTCCGGCTGATCCGCGGGGACGAGGGAGAGCTGCGGTGGGGCTGGGCTTTGCCGGCTCCCCCCGGCGCTGTAAGGCCCAGCGTTTTGCCATCTCTGTGAAGCTACAAGCGGCAGATGCTCGGAGGTGAGAGCCGTAAAGCTTTCTCCTGAGTCAGGGAATTTGGGGCTGCTCGGGTT
Source organism: Amblyornis subalaris (assembly GCA_018881555.1). NCBI lineage: Eukaryota > Metazoa > Chordata > Aves > Passeriformes > Ptilonorhynchidae > Amblyornis > Amblyornis subalaris. The sequence goes on along the minus strand of JACAXG010000004.1, from coordinate 11,151,157 downwards.
GAGCTGGCGGCTCACGTGATGGCAGAGTACAGGTTCCGTAAGTGAGTTGGGCATTTTTTAAAATGTTGTTTAAATTTTTATTTATTTGCAGCAAGGCTCCTTTCAATTTGAAGATCAACTCTTAATGCGAGACCAGTTTGTAGTGTTACTGCATTCCGGGTTTATGTAGAATGCTCTGCTGCTTGCTGTGCTGAGTGAAATAGTTAAGCAGGGCTCCATAGGCTGCCAAGGTATGATAGGAATTTCAGGGTAATGACTTTAAAATAAGAGGCATTTGTAGTAAAATGGGAATGTATTAGGTTAATTTTAATAGTGGACTTAAAAAAGGAGACCTAGAGAAATTATTTGATATAATTAATGGAGATTTCAGATTATGGGTGTTTATGGGGAACAATGTTATTTCTAGGGGTTTTTTTGGTGGGGGGATGGGGGCAGAAAGCTATGGTACTAATATTAGTTATAATTTGGACTGGAAAGAGCACAGGAGAGGGTAACACCAAGCTCATGGAGTTCAGTATCTTGTTTCTGAAGCTAGTAGCAGATGCTAAGGAAAATATGTTGAGTATAGTTTGGTCATACAGCAATGATTTTGTCTGTGTATCCTCCCAGTATGCTGCAGTCTGGACATGAAGGGTTTCTGAGCAGAGGTTGTATCTGGCTTTTTAAATTTAATAGCTGCTGATGGATGTTTTTTGAAAAATTGAAGGCAGTTTATATATTTAGTATTCACAGCACCTCATGGTGATGCAAGTCCACAGTTTGTGTTTTATGTGGAAAAAATGCCGTTATTCTCCAGCTTTCACACTGAATGTTTTATTGCCTTCTTTGTAACTGCTGTGTTAAAAGAAGTAAAGAATATTTGTTGTCTGTATGTTGGTCTTGTTTCTCCAGCTGTTTCCTCTTCTAGCTGAAAAGTCAGCTTATTAGTCTCTTACATGAAAGAAACTAATGGTTGACCTTCTTGCACCATATTCAGGTATATTCTGTCTTTTTTTACAGGGAAGGTTGTACCTGTGTGTRATATTAAAGGTGGAGAAGCTTAGTGCTCATAGAGAGACATTTTGGTGGTCTCTTTTCTGTCCTCTGCTGCAGTGTTCTATTAAACGCCTGGGAGCTGTTATTTCCAGTGGACTAATCATAGGGACCCTGGGWTCTCTTCCTGCATGATAATGCCTAACTAGAGTCTGTTGGTTTAAGTACATAGCAGAGCTGTCTTTTTCATTGTGTTAGTTTGTGTTTATGAACAAGGAATTTCAGCTGCTGATTTTATTCATTCGTTTAGTATGAGGACAACCTTCTGCTGTTCATCATTCAATCTGGGTGTTTATTTTTGTGAACAACTCCGTATAGTTCCCGAGAACATCACCTGTTCGTCACCTTTTTTGAATGTACTGAACAGCAGAGATGCCTGCAAAAACTCTCTTGGGACTCTAATTTTGGTCTCTTTTGGGAATTTCATATATTTTCCTCACCAGCTTCTTCCTACACTTTGCCCTTCCCCATTTATAATCAGTCACTAATAAATTCTTTAACATCTTAGTTTAACAGCTTTTGGAGGGAACATTGTGAAAAGCTTCTTGAAAATCCAATTATGGTGTCTTGCCCAGGTGTGTTGGATTATTCCTTCTTCCAGAGCACCGTGGCAGACTTGTTAGTGTTGCTTCCTTCCACAGAAGGTATGCCAACATTTCACCAGTCCTATTTGTTTGCAGTTACCAAGTCTGTTTTGTGACGTGTTTTGATTAACAGAAGTCTAGAATTTACATGAGACTTATTCCATGAATTCCCTGGTAATCTCTGGAGAAATTATATAGTTATCTTCTTGCATTCCATGCCTGATTTAACTTGCAGGTTATATGCTACTGAAACTTGTGTTTCCTAATTTCTGATTTCTGGAATACTGGTTCTGGCTCTGCCCAGTAAATACCTCACCAACTTTAGGAACTAATAAAATAGTGGGTTTTTTTTCCTTTTAAAAAGTTGTCTGCTTGCAAAGACAGACAAGCTATAAAGTTTGGCTAAAGCTGACCTCAGGAAGACGAGGAGGACATGCCAAAGATAGTTTCTGAGGTTTTCCTCTTGCCTGTGATATAGGGAGATTTGGTAACAGAATGTTCTGCTCCAGCTACATATAGTGGTTTGTGAATGCAGAGAGAGAAATGCAATTTTGAGGATTAACAATAGAGCTATTGTTTAGTGATAGGAAAATGCTAATGTGAAATCCATCGTGTTAGTTCAAAATGGGGTGGGAATTTGGGAGCCAGATAAAATGTTTCCATGTGTTTCAATTTTTTCAGTGATTGAATTAACAGAATTTCAGTCATCTGTGTACATAAAATGTAGAGTTCTATCTTGAGGTAGTACATCAGGTTATATTCCTTGAGGCAAAGACCATGACAGAACAGTCATTGAACACTGAATTTTATCAGATATAAGAGTATATTCTGTGATTATATGTGTTGAAAAGATTAAATATTTATTTTCTTAAAACCCTTGGTAATTTTAATTTGTTTGCTTGTTTGGGGTTTTTTTTTTAGGTAAAATGGAATGGAGAAGTGTAGTTGGGATTTCTGAGTATGATGCATTCAGAATGAACAGAGACTTCATACTCGCAGGCTGGGTGGTCTGACTTGCTTTTTCAAATTACTTTTGACAATACTGGGAAGTTTAGCTGAAAATCTGATATTACTTAAAGTTCCCATGGAATGTGGATAAGTAGAGGGATTCCTTCACCCTCATTTTGAAGCTAATAGATTAATGATTAAATTGCCACAATGCTGTAAGTGTGGGAAGAAAAATCTGGGCTCAGCTTTAATTGCAAGACCTATCATTAAAATTACAATATTAAATAAAGGTCACTAAAACTGTAATAGATTTTTAGAGGAAGGAATTCTTTTAACTATGCCATTGTTACTGGATATTAGCACATATTAGTGCTAATTATAAACTGATATTAAAAATTCTGTAGAGAGAAAATAAATGTCAAAACTCTAGGGAGGAAATGCAGGGACTTTCATGGCAATTACATGAATTAAAGCAATTATATGTCATGACATTACCAGGCATGTATTTGTAAACCTACAGTGTCATGACTGGAGTGGACCCTAAATGTACCTAGACTGTTGTGTCTATCCGGATAAAAGCCATCTGTGTGACATCTGTGGATTACCAGACAAATGTAAAAGCTTTAAACAGCTTCACAGCTCCTTTTGGATATTGTTTTAGTAGAAAAGAATCACACTGGTCTTCAAGTAAAACCTAAGTATGTGACCCCACAATTTTACAAGTTGAAACATATGCATGTCGYGGCTTGTAATAGTATTTGAAATATATGGAGGAGGAATGTTAGGCAATATCTGGTTGATGCTGACTCTTCAAACTTTCTTCTGAGACATTGCACCTCTCCAGAGGTGCCTTTTCATATCCTCCCTACCTTGGGGGAAGGGAAAGTTTTCTGGGTTACCAGATACTGCATTTCCCAGTTGTGTCACACCCTGTCTAGGTTAGGGATGACCAGATGGTGCAGTATGATCACAGCACAGCTCTGGGACAATTCTCCACTGATTGTTTGAATGAGTTTTACAAACCCAGTTACAAACTACTCCTTTTCAAGTTTAAGCATGATATTTAGAAATTTTAAGTATGCTGTGTTAAGTTTATAATTCTATTGCTTGTTGCTTATGATTTTCAAGTTTTGATATGGCCTGATCTCAGGCTTATTTAATCAGATTTCTGTCTTAAATCTTGGCATGTTTATTGTCAGTCCCTCCCCTGTCCCCCAAAATACAAACCAGTAATTTTAAGCTTTTTTTGAGCTCCGTGGGCTTGTGAAATGTATTATTTTTGAACTTTTATCTAAAGTTGTTCTTGAAAAGGAAGATATATTTATTAGTGAGTTATCTAGGAGTTTCTGGAAATATTTCTGTAGATTTTTGTCCAAAAATTCCCAAGATGCCTTTCAAAGAAGTTCTGGTATGTTATTACCATGACAGTGCTTTTTTTTTTAAAGTTCTTTGGAATTTTTTGTACTTCATTTGTTGCAACAAGCACTTGAATGGCTTGGTTTGATTACTGCTTCCTTGATATTAATCAAGCTTTCTGTGATTTTAGTGGGGTGTGTATTGGTTTTTTTTTTTTTTGTTTGATGTAATATTTCTTTTTGCAGTGAGATGGCTCTGCTGTGATATTCACATTTTGAATTTGGGTCCCAGAGGCTCATTTTTGGACAATCCATCCATGTCTTGGTGTCTCCAGGAATTTCTTGCTTGGGAGAGGAAGTGACACTGCCAATTGGGGGAATCACATCTAGAAAGCACTGGGTGGTTACAGGGTTTTGGGCAAGTCATTGAACCTGCTAGGGAAGTAACTGTATCAAATCCCTGTGTACAGGAAATGGGCCAGAAGGAAAGCCATTAAGTGGTTACAGCAGTTTGGGCTGTTGAGTGGYTCTTTTCTCTTTCACCTGCAGTCAGTCAGATTTCTGACGTTAGTATGAAATGCTGGGAAACAGCAAAATTAGATTTTTGCTTCCTGTGGCCTGTTTCCCTTATCAGGGCTGAGGGGGAGGAACAAAGATGGACACAAAACCTTCTTGCTACTTTGTTTGGTTAAAGCCTTTTCTGTTGACTATGAGAGCCTAGGGAGGTCCCTAAAATACACTTCAATCTTATGTATTTTATTATTCCTCTGTAATTACATGAGATATTGCTTCAGAGTTATACATTTTCATCCTCTACATGAATGTGTGCCCTGGTATGTTAAAGTGGTTAAAGAGAGCATTGTAGTGTATAAAAGGTGAAGGGTCCCTTCTGAATACACTGTATCTAAATTAATTTTACATCCTCTCTGTCTTCATCAGGAATACTCACCTTTAGTTCTTGCATACTTCAGAGAGGCTTTATTGAGATGTGTTGCTCCAGAGAAACTGCCTACACTGGGGAGGAAATGTATCTGATGGATATTAATCACTAGATATCTTTAGAGGTCATTGTTGAGATGCTGAACTGGCAGTAGAAGCCATGTGGAACTGATGACATGATCTTAGCACGAGACTAGAGGCTTGTAGCATTCTCTTTTGCAGCTGACACAGGATTGTCTTGTTCTTCACATCTGAATTTAATTCAAAATACACTATATAAAGATGAATCGAGTACAAAATACTGACCACTCCCTGAAATTATTACTTCTTCAAAGCTGCTGCACTTGTCTGATGACACATAATTGTGATTCGAGATACTTTGGGGTAGTGGCCTAACAGATGAAGGAAGTTTTGGAGTTTGGTGCTTTTCAAATCTTGAAATTGCTGAGAGTGGCTTTTAGTCTGTTGTATTAAACAGTGTGCAATGGACTGCAGGTGGCCTTCTCAAGACAAAAGGCTCTAGATCTTGCAAGGTTGAGAGGAGAATATGGTTGCGTTACCTGGACCTTATTGTACTTACTTATTTTTGCTTTCTCTGTCTTCACTAGGCTTCCCTCTGACCCTGAGTTTGTGTGTTAATTTTCTATGTGTCCTATTGTTAACAGTGTGTCGTTACAGGGTAGTCTTGCTAAAGTATCTGCACTGAATAAATCTGCACGTGACTTGCAGGGTGCAAATTTAGAGATTCATTGCATTCCCATACCTGGATTAGTCCAGCTCCCAGTCAAACATTGTTTAGGGTGATAGATGCTGTGTCAGAATAGTATTGCCAGTGTAGAAAGAGACCTGTAGGTTGATAATACTTTATGTTCAGCAAATGTGGGTGATAAGACCTCATAATGGGTATGCAATCTCTTAAAGAGTAAAAGCCAACTTGTTTAGAAGTAGCAGCATATCTGAAATGAGGTTAATATTTTTGTGGACTTTCCAACAGTCCTTGATGGAATTTGTCTTGACGTTCTTAACAATCTTTTGAAATATTTTATTAGAATGCAGGATTGTGATGTCAGTAATGAGAACATACTTGTACCTAAATTGCTGCCTTTTTCTCTTGTGTTTGTGCGTTTATCTATCTGATGGATCCAGCAGAAACAGAAGTAGCATGTAAGAARTGTGTCCTATTAAAACTCACTGACCTTGAATTCCATTTTAAAAGCACAGTAGTTAAGTTAATTTGGGGACATCTTGCTTTTACAGGGCGAAAAAACTGAAAAGTATGCATAAATTAATATGTGCAGAGAGAAAGCAGAAAAAAACCATTTCTTAAACAAGAACAGCAACTAGATTGTTGCATTGACTATGTTTTCTTGCTGCCTTAGGTGTACTTTCTGATATGAAAGCTTTCAGGAACTAATAAATTATAACACATATGAGGAATAACTGTTTACCTTTCCTACCATGTAAATTTATGAACCTGGAGAAATGTTCCTCCGGCTGGATAGTTATTTAGAGATTTTTTTTTTTTTAGTGCTGAGCATTCTGAAACATGACTGTGCACCAGTATGATGTCTTAAAGACTTGGTGTTGCTTTGGGCACTGTGTTTTGTGCTTTGTAATGTTGATAAGGATTTTTACTGTCTCTGTGTTCTCAAGGGACCTCATGGATAATAACACACTTTTTCTTCCCCTTCTCTTCTTTTTTCCCCCTCCAAATGATAGTTTTTTTCCAGTGATAAAAATACAAGGGTTTTGTGTCAGAAATTTAGAAGTTGCTTGTCCAGAATGTGTTTATTGGAACATCCCTGTGCTCTAAAAGTCTACTGAATCCATCTAAAACAGACTTTGTTCTGAAGTGTTGGTTGAAACAAAGGGGCCTTCTTCCCTGTCAGGTGGAAAGTTTGTTTCCCTGAAGTATCATTGTTCCCATAACAGCTGATGGGTTGTGCTGTCCAAATCTTAAGCATCCAAGCTGGATTTAAAGTTTCCAGCAGTCAGATAACTAATGCTATTATGTGCCTTCTTACTGTGTGGTGGAGGTGGGGTGAGGGGACAATCGGTTTGTTCTGTCTTACAAGTGGGTGGCTTTCCTTTGGTTTCCAGAGGGACAGTGCTGTACCGAGTGGATGTGCCAAGAGGGTAAGGCTTCTCCTGTTTGTTCTCTTCAACAGTTTGGGAGTTTCTGCAAAGAAGCAAGCAGCTTGCCAGGGAAAGGCAATATAAGTAAATGTRTAAGTTAATTTAAATGGTTACATATTTCTTAGAAGTTCCCTTTGCCCTCTGCTGATATATCTTCTCTACAGCCTCTGCAACACTTCTGTTTAAATAATAATCCCATTTAGACAGACTTATGTTAAAACTTCATGTAAGTTTACTGTACTAAAATTGCTTCCTGGTTATGTGGCAGGAAAAAACCTAATATTTGGCTTGCTGTGTTTTCTCAGATGTGTATCAACAGAAATCACTGAGTTATCTACAGTGTGATTCTTTATTTTGATGTGTGCATGGCATTTGGGCTTCATGGTTTACAAGACAGCTAAGGCTAAATATAGATAGATGCATCCTTTTTACAGTATAATATTTGCTGTGCTTACTGTGTTCCAAATGCTGTGTAAAGAAGTAGAAAAATTTCACACGGTTCAAGAGTCACTCTCCCGTGCCTGCTTAAACCTTCTAGCTGTATTAGCTGCTTTTGTTAATCTAAAATGCTCTTGCTATTTTAGGAGATGCCGACGTAACACACGTTGCCAGCAATTGTACTAAATACTTCACTGCTGAACCAGTTGCTCAGGTACCCAGCCTGTCTCTGTTGCTATGGGAGATTGGAAGACTATTACTGTGCCGGTGCTGTCATCAGGTAAACTGGCAATATTTTGAATTTAGTCAATTTACTAATTTTACCAGTGATGTTATAACTGCTACAGAGAGAGATTGGAGTTTTGTGCATGACATGTTTAAATAGTTAAACAGCATGGTAAATAATGTGTAGTACAAACAGTGCTTTGTCTTGCATATTGAGTCCTTACAGAAATGCTGCTCTAAAATACTGTACTTGCACATATATGGAAAGGTTTTAAGAACTTTCAGTTGCATTTTATTTTTTATAATCACACCTATCGGTGTATCTTGTGTTTTCAAAGATTTCTTTACTTATTCTATATTCTTTTACCTTACAAATTTTTTAAAGGAGTAAATATTTTCTTGCCTATTTCTGCCTAGTGGAAGAGTAAATTACAGCATACACTTCATAAGAAAAAGGATACTGTATGTTCTCTAAGTATTTTACTAATTGCACATCTCTTGCACCTGTGTAGAAAAAGTAATTTAAAAAATTATGTTGTAGTAAGTCAAGTAAGAAAGCTTGGTAATTTTTTTTCTTGATGGATGAGTAGAACTTGAAAGATACAATACTTTAAAATGTTGCTGAATCTAAATCTTTGGTGGAAGTTTATCCTTTTTTATTTATTGTGAGTTGTTTAATATGTCATTCCAGATAAAATTCTGAGCTCTAGAATTGTAAATTTCTGTAAATAATAACTTGAGTACATAAGGATTTCATTTTTTAATGTGATGTGTTAAAATATTCTTTCTTAATGTTAACTTTTAGATAGCAAAAATATACTTCAATATACCTCAGAAAGAAAGATATCTCCTACAAGCATGAACTCACAAGTGCTACACTTGCCACTGCCTTCATCCAAAAACATGCACAGCTTTTTCAGTGCCTTCTGCACAGAAGAGAATATTGAACAGAGTATATCCTATATTGATAGGGTAAGCCAAATCTTTTTGTTTATTGGAGGTTGTGTGCAGGTGACATTAAGTCAATTGTGGTAAAAAAGATTGACTGGATTAAGAAGGTTTCTTCCTCAATGCTCAGAAGCTGAAGTTGGTGGAAAGTTGGATTCAGGTTTTTCCCCTTTATACAGGATTTCACCTGATACTGTTTCTGTCTTTTGGAGAATTGTGGGAGATTGATCCAGTTATTGATCTCATTTTTCCCCCCTCCCCCCTTGTCTTTTACCAGGAATTGACAACCTTGGGCTTTCCTTCTATTTATGCGGAGTCCAAAGGAAAAGAATTAAATTTAGTATCTATCATAAATTGTATGAATGAATTACTTGTACTGCAGCACAAGAACCTCCGAGTTCAGGAAGAAGTAGAAATGCAGCATCTGAAACTGGGAAGTGATATGGATCACTTACAGAACTGCTATGCTAAGTTAAAGGTAGAAAACAAGATCATTCCACTAGTATTATGCAGCTCTCTACATTCTTAACAGCAAGTCCTTTTTTTTTCTTTTTTCCCCAGTACTAATTTGCAGTTGTATTTTCACATGTATTTGGGGGTTTCTTGAAGTCTGTTTTCTGGATGAAAATGCCTTAAAGTTAATGAAATATGAGTTAATAAGAGAACTTCTAATTACTTAGAATTTTAGCCTCCTTAATCAAGGAAGAGGGAAGACTGTTTGAATTGGAAGTTTTAATGTACACTGTGGGTGAAAATGTTTAACACTTCAGTTCCTATCATTTAGTATTGCTTAAAAGGGTATGCCCAGCTCTAAAAGATAAATTCCCAATATAATTGTAACAAGTAAAAGTATAGATAAAAACCCTGTAATGCACTAGAAAAGTTATCAGTCTTTTTCCATATATTAGTTTTTTCCGTGTGGTTTTTTTTGTTGTTGGATTCTTTAAACATCCAACTACAAAGTCTCTTTGTAAGAATTGCTCAGAAGCTGTTGTCAAACCAGAAGTTGCTAAGCTTCATTTTATCACAGGATAAACACATGCTCAAGGCCAGTCACTGTGAAGTAGCTGATATATTGGAAGTTCATGGGTGACTTGTATGTGCAGTCATATTAGAAGAGACTTGTCTTTCTCCTGATTCTGTCAAGAAAATAAAATATAAAAAAAGGAAAATATTTCAGTGCATGATTCAGTGCTCTTTTAGGCTTTCTTTTTGCTTGGTCTGGTCAGCACTATCTCCTTGAGAAGTAGTGCTGTAGATTTTCAAAATCATAGTAGTCCTGCTGAGATTGGTCATCCCYGTAGAAGGATTTTGATGACATTAAAAGTCATGTGTAACTGCACTCATTTTTATACAAACACTATATAATGTTAGTTTCCAGAACACTCCAGTTGCTTTCCCTAGATGAATAGCTTTAAGGTGAGAGAGGGAAAACTTGTTAGTACTACATCAATCCCTGGGCATTTAATTTGGCTGTCAGCTTGTAAGGTTTCTCATGTAGGTTCTTTCAGGTACCATACAGCAATCCTCTTGACTTCCACTATTTTGTTACCTATATTTCAATGTAGTTTGCTTAGAAGTTCTTGTTGTTTGAATATATCTGCACATATGTACCTCACTATGCATATGAAGGAAAAGAGCTTGTGTTTAGTGTTTGGCTGTCATTTAAGTTGCCAGTTTCAGGTCTGAGTCTCCTTTGTGGATAAAATTTCCTAACCTGCTAGTTTTGCATCATCTGTTATAATGAGATCATTTGTCTAACCTTCTCTGTATATGTGAAGTGTTCCATTTGCATTGTTATGGTCCCAGTCTATATCTGTGTTAATCGTACCCTTGATTATTTAACAGAAATGTTCCAGTAAAACTGTAGTTCCAAATTCATATAGGTTGCCTAGTATCCACCTCACTCTCACAGTACAGATATGCCTACAGAATCCTGACAATGAAAAAGTCATAACTGTAAAATACAATATTTGTTAAATACCAAGCCATATCACAAGTGAGGTGATTTGGCAGTTTGGTTTGCATGATGTGTTTGTTTTTGTTGCTTGGTTTTTTAAAAAATATTTTGCTATTAATTCTTATTGATGCTGAACTATCAACACTTTTTCTAGGAACAGTTGGAATTATCTAAAAGGGAAATAGTTGGGCTTCAGGAAAGAGACAGACAACTGCAAAGCAAGAACAGAAATTTGCACCAGTTACTTAAAAATGAAAAGGATGAAGTGAGTTGTTTTGTACCTTAACACAAGTCATTRCATAGATATTGAAGAATGTTGGGCTTTTTTTTTTTGCACGGAGTCTTGTAATTTCTGATTTTGAATGTTTTTGTTGTTGTTGGTAAACGTTGTCTTTCAAGGTGATGGGCATGTTGCATATGGATAAATAGGTTCTATAAGGGATAGGTCCAAGTTACAACAGTAGAGAATACTGTACAAATGCAGATGTGCAGTTTTCTGAGACGTTTTRTACAGCTTAGAATGTTCAGAAATATCAAAAAGTAGGAGGGGCAACAGGATTCAGTCACTCAAACATTTGTTTATAGAGGCTTTTCTTTTTATTTGTTATGTTATAGAGGAGAGAAAAAGACCAAAAAGAAGGGAGGTGGAGGGAAACCCAGGTCAAAAGCGCAGTCTCATTAAACTTAAATATCTTGAAACAATCAAGGTCAGAAAACACTTTGACGTCCCTGACACTTCTTAGGTTGGGTTTTGTTTCCAATGTGCTCCTTCCCTAGCACTGTACTTCACATGGCTCCTATGTTTTTGTGAATGTGGCTCCTAAGTTTGTGAATGTTCTCTGTGTTTTGTAAACATATTCATACAGTTGGGAATCACAGCCCTATCTGTATATAGTGAACATCCTAAAGTTCCAGCTTAAAATATTGCACATGCTGTATGTTTGTAAGGGTAAATCTGAAAATTAAAAAAAAAACCCAAACCAACACAGCCCCAGGAATTGATAGTACACTTCAAAAACTTTGTTTATGAAGTTTTAATGTTATTTTAGACCAAATGGAAGAGTCTGTCTTCCAATGTCCTGCTGCCCCAAGGAAGAGGAGTTCATGTTTTAGTGTAAACCTAGATTCTGAACATGAATTACTGAAAGCAAAGATATGTCTTTCTCTGCTCTGTTCAATAAAGGCATTAAAGAAGGTTATGTGAGTTATCAGAATGTTAATTTAGTTGTACTTCAGAGGAATTACAGTAATATTATCTGTTGCTTGTGGATGTGGATTTCTGCTGAAAAGAAACTACCTCTCCTGAGATAAGTCTGAGGTCAGAATCCATGGTTTGGGAGAGCTCTTCTGATTCCTTTTGTCACTTCCTTTCACCAGTTTAATAGAAGCATTGTTTTGCCTCACGTTTTGGTTTTCTGAAGAAGTTTGTGTTTATACTTTAGTTGAAGAAACACCTCTTTGTGGCATTGCTTTTAGGTTCAGAAGTTACAGAACATAATTTCAAGTAGAGCTACACAGTACAATCATGATATGAAGAGGAAAGAGAGAGAATATAACAAATTAAAGGAACGGTTACATCAATTAGTCATGAACAAAAAAGACAAAAAGTTAGGTAAGTAGCTCTTTGAATTTTATCACAGCAAAGTTAGCATAACCTGTATGTTAACCAGAGCCAAACTTAAGCATTTTTATCATTAAAGGCAATGTGGCCCTCCTCTTACAGTTCTTTTTGTATGTTAGAATGTTAAAGAAAAGGTGTAATATTTCATGTTAACCATCTGTGTAAGAATTTTCTATTTTGTGTTCCATAAGATCATTTACAAGGCACAAGCCAAATGCTGATCTTTACAAAATGAGGTGTTTTGTTTCGTTTTTTTTTCCTAAGGAAAACTTACTTGCAATCAATTCCTATGCTAGAGCTATCTCTCCTCTATTTTCTTGCTACTGTTGCCATCACAAGATTTTTGGATAATGTTATAAACCACTGTATTATTCCAAGCAGTTGCCATCAGGAAGGCACACTGCATGAGCTTTTTACCCTGGAGATACTACACTCTACTTGTGGTTAACACAAGTAATGAGAAGTTTTTAGGAAGAAGTAACACGAGGCAGACATATCATCCAGTACTATGTGAAATGAGGAGAAACCAGATCTCCTTTATCATATGAGTACTTGTATGTTTTACTGCCCAAAAATTGTGTTCAAGACATTCATCAGTGCTATTTAATCTCAATGTAGTTTGTGTGGTGTGCTGCTGAAAATGGGTATTGTTATGTGTTTTTAAAAAAATACCTTTTGGTTCATATATCTTCCCTTAAAGTATTTATGTAATTTATCTCCAGTGGATGGGAAGCCCTGCTCTTCTCCACCTGCCACCCCCATAACACTCAGCTATTTGTCAGCTGTAGTGCATGTTTTAGGAAGCTGATTTGATTCACTAAACCAGAAGAAAACTATTCATGTTGTTTCCAAGGTAGTTTTCTGAAAGTCCTTGTGCATAAGCCAAGCCAGGTTAGGACACAGCAGGAGGAACATCTATTTTGGCTGCAGAAAGTCTTTAGGTATCAGTTCAGTAAGCTCTAGAAGCCTCACCCTGAGGTCAGCAAAACTTAAACATTCTTGACTCTGGTTGGCTAGTACTAGTTAAGTATCAGTGAGGTGAAAAGAGCGGGGATTTAAAACTAATTACTGTTTGCTTGATGGGTGACTATCATTGACCACTAATCTGTAGTCATCTGTTGGGTTTGGCTTTTTGTTGTTGGTGTGATTAGGGTGTGTTTCATTTTTTTTTTTTACTTTATTCAAATGTGGACAGAGAAGCTTCTTTGTTTTGAGGAATACTTTGTGAAGCATCAGGAAGCTGCTTACCCTAAACAGGAGATAAAACTGGCATTATTGCCAAAAAAGAGGAGAGAGTTGATACATTGATATAAAGGTTGAAATAGGGATGAAGGTGCCATTAAGAAATGCCTAAAAAAGATAAGATAGGATGAGAATACATCCCTCTCAGCTTCCAAACACAACTATCTTCTTTCTTTGACTGTCTTACTTTTGCTTTAAGCAGGGCGATGTGGTTTCATATGGGCCTGAAGATTGAGGGGGATATTTGCGTAATGTGGTCTCCTTATAGTAACTATATTTAAATGGAATGTCATCTAAATATTTCTATATTTGCATATTGTTTCACATTTTGAAATATCCTTTTCATTTGTAGCTATGGAAGTTCTAAATTATGTTGGTAGAGCTGATGGGAAGAGAGGTGCATGGAGGACTGATAAGACAGAAGCCAGGTAGTTGTCTTAGAACAACATTAATTGAAGCATGTATTAGGGCTGTTATGTTGTTACTGTAAGATTATTTCTTCCAGAAACGAAGAAGAGATGTACAAAGTTCTGTTAAGTGATTATGAACAACGCCAAAAACAACTTTTATTGGAAAATGCTGAGCTGAAGAAAGTTCTTCAGCAAATGAAGAAAGATATTATTTCACTTCTTCCACCACAGAAACAGAAACCTAAAGAAAGGTCTGAAGATGGGCTGGTAAGTATTCTTCAGTTAAAATTAAATCTCCATGGTAGTTTGGTATAGTGCCGAAGTAATTTGATAGTTATTWAAAAAAGTGAACTTCTTATGAGACATGCAGTGGATTGCACATCATGTGCTTTGCATATCCATCCGTATTTAAATGTTCTACTCTCTGTGAACAATACCCAGTGTATTCTTTGCAGTCAGTCAGTGAAAAGCTTGAAAATATTCTTTGAATGAATTTTAAGTGCAGCAGCTACCAGTATGTAATTCTGTATTGCAATGTGTATAGGATTTTGCCTACCTGGGGTTTTTGGTTTGTTTGTTTCCAGATTTTAAGTATTTCTTTACACAGGCTACTTTTATGGAACAGTATACTGCCATGGCTGTGTAGAAAAGCACTAGGCTCTCTTTGTCCACTTCTTTGTAAGATGTGAATAAACTCTTCCTGATTTGACTGGATGACTTGCCCCTGTACTGGGGCAGCTACTGCTTAGGTTTGACAGGAGARCTCAGTAATCTGAGCTTGTCTAGCTTGAGGATGTGAGAGTGAGTGAGTCTTGCTAGCTGACACACTCTCTGTGGTGGGGTTCTGGGAGATGCTAGGTCACTTGTGTCTCCTCACCATTTTGCAGTCAGGGAACTGAACTCCCTGAGTCAAATTTCCCTGGATGGAAAAAATCTTTCTTTTATGTAAGGGTTTTCATTCTCTGCAGTAAATTGAATCTGTGCACATATTTAAATAAACAAATACACTTATTTGGAGTGCTGAAGTGGTTTGCAGCTTCTTATTCCTGCTTCTACAGGTGCTGTCAGACCTGGAGGAAGATATTGGAGAGTTAAATAAAGAGAATATGTGGGAATTATCTTGTGAAACTGTGCGAGAGCAGCTTACCAACAGCATTAGAAAACAGTGGCGAATGTTGAAAAATCATGTTGAAAAGCTGGATAACCAAGGTGACGTTTAATTGCATTATGAGTAGATATAAAATAGCTAAATAAAATTAGTGCAGATGTGGTAGTTTTAAGTAATTGGATGCAAAATATGTAGTTGCCTCTTAGGAGTCTTGTCTTGCCACATCATCTGAAACTTCTTGTGGCATTCTGAAACAAACTGGCTGATCGTATGGTGCTGGACTCTCCTCATTTCCAGCTGTTAAACAGCATTAGGACAGCTAAAAATATATAAAATTCTTTCCTAGTATTATTTTCCCATGCAAGTAAATGCAGCCACTACCACAGGGATGTTTGCTGTCAAGAGTAAGATTGAGAGGGCCATGCATGCAATTGCAAATAAAAGAGCAGATGGCCTTTGAGAATATGTTTACACCCTAGAAAAGATTTCAAGAACGTTTGTAATACCTTATTTGGTGTAACTAACTAAAAAATAAGCACCAGGAAGAATGTTACAATTATTTGCTCTTTTCTTGTCATCTTCTAGGGGTTTTTTAGTTTATAGGGATGACCATAGTATAGCTCTTTATATAGGGGGATATATATAGCTTATATGTAGAATTATTAATGTTCAAATACTGGCATCAGGGGATCAAAACTTGGCTCATTGCAATCACTGTGATTTAGCTATGCATTAAATTAAATAAAACAGTATGTAATTGTACAAAATACAACCATTCTTGTAATTCAGTCCCTTACTGCAATGAAAACATGCATCTAGTGTTTGCTAGCTCTATTTCTCCTTCTTGAAGGACTTGAAGGAAAAGGCTTTCTTTTTATATCTGTGATAAATATAGTTACTGTCATATTTTTATGAACACATAAGCCCTTCAAAAATGGGCTCTGAAGAATAGGCTAACAGCATGTCAGTGAAAAAAAAACTTTTAGTTGTCTTGAGTTCCCTTTTAAATGACTGCTGAAATAAGTGAGGATTTTGTGTAACACTTATTGCAGTGTAGATGGTTGGTTTACCTTGGGGAATGTGAAACAGCCATGTTTTCATTGCTGGTTTTTTTCTGAACTGGATTTGATGGATGATTACATGTGTAGCACCAATTTTGGATCTCTTGTCTCTGATAGAAATGCTTTTGAGTACACTGTGTATCTGTCTTTCAGGATGAAACAAATGGTCTAAAACCTTTTGCTCTTCCTGGGAGTCTCTGATATGAGGTGTTGGGGTTTTTTTAATTTGTTTTAAGAAACTTTTTTTTACCCCTTAGTGTCACGTGGACATTCAGGAGTTTTGAATGAAAAAGATGTCATTTCAAGAGAAGACCATGAGCTAGAAACTGAAAAGCTAGAGCTGGAGATTCAGCAATGTAAAGAAATGATCAAAACTCAACAACAGCTCTTACAGGTAGCAGGCTTTAATTTTTCTGATTTTTCTCAGTTGAATCCAAGTGTGTTTTATTTAACATGCCACTTTTCTTGCCTCTGAGCCTTTCTCCATTCTTTGATAATGCTTTTAAAATAAAATATCTTAACGGTTTGTCTGAGTATAGGTGTGCTAGTGGGTTGGTTAATAATTCCATGACATTTTAATCCTCGTAGGAATAATTTTGGGGGTTAAACAAAGATGAGGCTAATGAGGTCAGCTGCCTGAACAGGAACATATCTGAAATTTTCCCCCACCATCCACCAACTTGATGTTTACTGCATTGTTTCTGTATTAAGCTTCAACCATTTTTCTGATAAAACTGAACCTGTGGAAATACTCTACTTCTTAAATCACTCCCAAATTAATGTTTGTCTTTTTTTGCTTTATATCTGCAGCAACAGCTTACATGTGATGATGACACCACTCTGTTACTACAAGACTGCTATTTGCTGGAAGAAAGAGAGCGTCTTCAGGAAGAATGGAGGCTATTTCGAGAACAAAAAAAGAATTTTGAGAAGGAACGAAAAAGTTTTACAGAAGCTGCTATTAGATTAGGACTTGAGGTATTTAGAAAAGGGAGCTCCTAAGGGAGGTGAATTACAAATAAGTAGTCTTTCTTTTGTATATGCTAAAGTGGAGCCATCCAGCAATATCTATTTGCTGATGTCTGTAGAGAAAAATCACTTCCATACTGTATAAAACATATCTTTGGTCATTCTAGAAGATCATTCTGTTGGCAACTCAAAAAGCCAAGGTTTTTGTGTGTTTTGGAAAATATGGTTTCTGCAACTGGAACCAAACCATTTTTGTTTCAGCTTTTGAAACACCTTAAGTGCTTCCAGAAATCGGTAATTAACTAAATCCCTTGATTCTGCCTAAGTTTGGTTTCCTACAAAAGTAAGGCCTATGCAAATTTCAGTCATATTTGGCTGCAGGGTTGAATGTCAAAGGTGCTTGATTGCTTAACTTTTGTCAAAACCAGTGACTGTTGCAGAAACACCAAGTAATTGCTGCGTTTCCCTTAGTAGAGTTATTATCTGTTCTGGTTTTGTCGTTAAGCTGGCCAGTAAGCACAGATACTGGCAGTCAGGGTAGATGTGTCTGTGAATGAGTTCTAGCATGTATGTCCTTTAGTCTAGCCAATAGTTAGGGTTAAAAATGTGAAGGGGATTGCAAGTTTGGCGGGGAAAGGCCATGATGATGTGATTGTGAAACCAGGATAGCACAGATATAACAGGAATAAAGCCATTAAAGGGAAAAAAAATGGACTTTATTGCTTACAGAACTGCTTGCTTTGATGTGCAGAGCAGAAAGTTGGAGTGGGATGTGATTAAAATTTATAAAGCTGTGGATTCAGTTGAGCAGACTGTTGCACTGAGCACTACTGTTGTTCACCAAATCCTTCAAGATTTGGACTAGAGGGAACTCGTAATTTTGAGATTAAGTCAAAAACATAGACAAAAAGGTACTTTTTTTTTTAATATACACCAGATAGTTGACTTCTGAATTTTTTTCAAAGGAGATTGTAAAGGCAATAAATACCATCAAGTTCAAAAAGCTGTTGCCTGATCTTATGGGTTGCCTGATCTATGGCTCACAGATAATGAAAGTGGGGCACAAGGAGGTGCCTTTCAGCATCTATAACCAAATGGCTTTTGGGACTGGGAACCTGTGAGGGAATGCACTGCGGAAAGTGGCCATGCTCATAAATAGTATCTCTTGTGGCCACTGTTGGAGACAGAATGCTGAACTAGATGGACAGACTCTCTGACCCAGAATATAAAATAATTTAGATTTTTACTTAAGATACTGAAACAGCAGTAGGTCACATGGTAACAAATACTGACTACAACTAATTTATTTTGCATTTTAGTGAGTTGGTTAATTTCATGTTGCATCTTGAATCTGGCTTTAAAAGTTGTGAATGATGATTTTTTGTCTGGAAATGTTTAGGACTACATTGCAGCATAAGTGTAACTGTTCATGCTTCAGCTTGTCAAAATGCTGAAGTATGAAAAGAGAAGCAATGCTTTAAGCTTTGTAGGTGTTTGTGAAAGTTTGCGTTGCAGTTCAGCTTCCTCTGTTTTTCTACTGACATAGAATAGGYGCATCCTGTTTCACTGATGGTTTTTGGAGAAGAAATAGCTTGTTGCTTGATTCCAGAGCCATTAGATCTTTTGGAGGCTGTCTATTAGGCATTATTTTTCTTTTCTGTGCTCAGAGGGGCTGGAAAGTGAAACAACCCCTTTCTTTTTGCCACAGTTTTAGACAAAAGCAGTCAGTGCTATTTTCAATGTAATTTTCGCCTGTTTAGAAGGTTTAAGCAGTAATCCTTCCTGGCAGCTGCCTCAGATGAGGGCTACCTTCAAGAGGTAGTGCTACACTGAGGGGGAAGGGGAGCATAAGAGATGGTGTCACTGGAGTGGAGAGCAGTCAAGTGACAGGATTACTCAGACCTCTGTGGAACAAAACATGGGGCTTGGCTAGTAAATAAGTGCCTCCTCAGCCAATTCTTGTTGGGCTCAAAAGCTTGCTCACAAACAGTATTTCTGTGTTAAACTACTGGCTCTCCTTAGTGACATGACTTTCTGAAATAGAATAGCATCAGTTTAATGTGGACTAAGCTTGTTCCTGTGGTCCTAAGTGCAAACTGTCACTTCTTTTCCTAGAGAAAGGCATTTGAAGAAGATAGAGGAGCATGGCTGAAGCACCAGTTCTTAAGTATGACTGCTGATTGCAAGCACTCTGAAAATGTGACCACTCCAAGTGCCTTCTTAAGAAGCAAGTATTTGGTTCAAACTATGTTCTTGCACAATGTTTCTTTTTCTTCCTTTCAAATAAAGACATAAATATGAACAAAACTATTAAAAAACCAAAACATCTAAAGAAAAATTTTACCATGTATCTGTGTGCCTCTACATGTCAGGGCAACTGAAGATTTCCTTTTAAAAAGGGAATAGTAACTCCCTTCCTGATAGTTATTTGTGTAATGAATTTATATTTGTGAAGCAATCTGGTGAACGTCAAATACCTGTCAGCACTGCAAGTAGCTCTCAGGTGCTTTGATAAATACTGTAGAATATGAAATCATTCTATTTTTCCACTTCATATGAAAGCTTTGAAATCTAAATGTGAAAGATTGATGTGCCAGGGATTGATCTGGCCCTGCCAAGTTTGCCTTGTCTTTCCATTGACTTGAGTGATGGTTAAGTTCATATAAATGGTAAGACATCTAACTTACTGCATTTTAATTTTGTTTTCTGTATTCTGACAAGTGTGCAGGTTTTCATGTTTATTACCCTCTGTGGATGCTGGAGAAGTCTTTACTTAAGGAATAAAAAAGCTTTATCAGTTGAAAAGTAAAAAACTACATTTGAATGACTTCATATGCCTACTTGCAGTGGTGGCTGTGTATGCAAATGCTGCATTTTCAAATTTAGAGTCCTAATTTTAGCAGCTTCTTTCAATAGCATTACATATACTTACAAAATTTTATCACAGGTCTATAACAATAAGATTTCTTATTATAGCTATGCCTTAAGGTGTTTGTGTATTTCTTTTTTTTTAATTTTAAAGCAGAAGACACAAACATTTGAAGGACTTGCTTGTTTCCAGTTGACTGTAGTTTAACTGCTGCTGTGTGCATCCCTTAGGTTCTGACCAGGACAATCGATCAGCGAAATCTGCATCTCGGCAAAGAAAACCTCCCTCTGTGTTGAGTGCTCCTGTTTCAGCAGAACCTTGCCAGACATCTCAGTGTATTACACAGAACAGGTTGGTGAAAACAATGTTGTAGATGGTTTTTAGAGTATTGATCTCTATGTAGAGTACAGGCTAAAAGCATAATTGGAGGCTTATGGTTGGTATAAAACAAAGGATACTGAACACCGTATCATAAAAACAGTATTCTGTTTCTATTCAAAGCATTATTTATTTGCATTGTAACTTTTTTTTTCCACTTCCAGTGTTGCATCAGAAAAACCTGCTGCAGATAACATGCCAAATCTGTGGGTGGAAAGTGATGACAAAGAAGAAACCGAAGAATGCACAAAGTCATGGGAAGACTCTGGAGTTGGCACTCTGCTATGTAAAAACTTGCACATGGAACAGCTGCCTTAGACTTCCTAGGGTTGCCTGCTGGGTTTTTTGTTAAAGATTTGTTCATAAACTTACAATTTTAAATGAAACAGAATGCTGTGAGTTTGATCGTTCTTCTAGAGGGTTATGTGGTGATCTGAATTGTGGTGTGTTTCTGTGTGTGTGCACATGGCTTTTATTTTTTAGACCATTTTTTGCCTCTTTCTTGCAACTCTTGGAAGAAGATAATTAAAAATATATAAAAGCTTTGATATTTTTCTAGTAACAGAAGCTCTAATTCTGGGAATAAAGCAATGGTCTGAAACTTTGACTGTAATGAAATACTGGATCCTAACGTTACCTTTCATCACAGGCAGAGATAGCACTTTTAGAAATTGTTTGATTATTGGATACATTCATTTATGTCTCAAGTGTAACTGGCATTAAATCCTCTTTTGCCTCGACTTGAATGTACAGTATACTGTAGATTTTTAACAAAACAGGTTCTATATTTATTGTGTGATTTGAAAATACCTCTTTGATATCTCAATGATTTAAAGTGCAAAATCTTTATATATTTGTAAATAGAACAAGTGGTTATGCTGAGAAACCATGAAATGAAACACATGCATACATAAATATTATTTTACATGGCATTTTAAATTGTTTTATAGTGATACTCAGTTTACAAATGCATTAGGACTTTCAATGGTTCAGTCAGGAACCAAAGTATTTCAAATGTGAACAATAAATGTGTAATTCTATTCTAAAACACCCTGGTTCTATGATTTGTCTGCACTAAACTTTTAAGCTACCATGGTTATAGGGCTGTATACAATGTCTGCAGATCTGGTGCTGGTTTTGTATTTTGTTAGTTTTTCCTTTTAGTTGACTTCAGATTTTTATTTTTTTCCCTGTAGCCTTTGGGAAGTCTCTTTTATTTATAATAAAAATAGCCAAGTAGAGGTAAGATGTTTCAAGGTCTCCTTTGCCTGACTCAATGCATGTAATTTTCCTTGTCCAGTACAAATCCATTTGGTCTCTTGGGTTTCTGTGCATATGTGATCATGTGTACAGCTCTGATCCTTGTGTAATTGGCCTTTTGGAAGGTGTCTAAGGAACTGCCTTTCTTGGGGTCCTAGGCAGGGAATTAACTCAAGCTTAGAATCCTTCACTGAAAATGCATTTGCTGCTCTGCCCATTTTCTTCAGAATTGGATGTAGTGTAGTGATTGGACTACCTGGAAAAATAGTAGCAGAATAATATAGGGAAGAGAAGAAACTGCACTTCTCCAAGAAGCTAGTGCAGAAAGCTGCGGTTTCTGTGAATGAGTTCAGTACATTGAGTTACAGCTTGAGATGAAGTAGTGGCCAATGTAAACTGCAGAGGATACCTGGGTGGTTTTCACATAGCACCCTTAAGGAAACAGAAGTGGATGTGATGATACTTCTGGTTGGCTTTTTGCTGCATGGGTACTCAGGTTGGAAAGATAATATCGTATTTCTGTTTCTCTTGTTCTTCCCCCATAAATGGGTGTTCAGAGTCGTGTCACTTGCTGCAGGCGTTCAGCAGTGTACAGTTCCTGTTGTGTTTCACCTTTCCCAGTGGTTGGGCAGGTCTTACCTGAATTTTGGTGATGGAAGAAGAAAAACACATTCAAAAGACATATTTTAAAAAGTAAAGTGAAAAGTTTAATATATTAATTGTGAGAACAGAATTCTGCACGTAGGATAATTTTCAAGCCAGTAGTGACTGCAAACCTGTCATTCCATGGCTGAGGCAGGATCTGGATGCCACCAGGGGCTGCTGCTGCTCCAAGATGTGCTCGTGGGTGCCCCGCTGGGAGACTTAAATGCATTCACTTTACTTGGACCCTCTTTCTTCAGCCTAGTTTTCTTCATGAAGGTAACTTTTAGGATAATAATGCCTTGAAGAACAAAATAATTTACCCATTTAATCTTTTGTTTGTGTCTATGGAGTGATTAGTAATTAATAAACTGCTCTGGAAGTCTGGAGTGTAGATTCAGTCCTGTCCCTGTAAAGAAGTAAAACATACCTCGAGTTTTTGGATTTCTCTAGGTACAGTGACTGGTAAGATTTAAAATCTGAAGCTACTGCTGGTAACGGTATGACAGCTGCAGCGGGTGACATTGTAGTACTTAGAACTGTTAGAAACAACTGCAGGATCTTTCTTACTCAGAGACTGTTGAAGAGCMAAGGGGGAAGCTTCTTGCAGGAATGTGATACGGCTATGTCACTTCACACAGGTGTATATTTGAGATAATACAGCAAGAGCCCTACTTAAGGGACAAGAAGTAGAGACTACCAGTGAGTGATTGCAGTACAGCTATTGTTAGCTACCCATGCATGATATTGAAAAGATGGGTTATCTTAAACTGTGATGTTTCGTTTCACAAAAATCTTTAAATACAATATCCATTGCTTCTTTTTCAGTCTGTGGTGAGAGTGCTTTTACCATAAATATCATTCCGATTAGGTACGAGTACTTACTTTCCAAGATTATATTAAACTGTTCATTTTTTTCACTTTCATCCCCAGTGGCTGATACCATATAGCTCCTGCAATACAGACGGTGTAGCAAAAAAACCCTAATAAATGAAAATTTTTCTTGAGAGAAGTTTCTCCCTACAACACAGCCTAATTTGAAGAACTGCTTCTGCCAGCTTCTCCAGACATGCTCTATTTCAGTTGCAGCAGGACAAAAAAAATAAATCATACCATATTCTAAATTGTTTTTTAGGGCTTATTCTATGTCTAGTTACATTGCAACCAGGTCAAGGTAACTGATAAATCTAGATAATATCAATACAAACAGGTTATTCTTGAAAGCAAAATGTAAGTGTATACAGGATAATGGCAATGCTGTATGTGTTGAATTAGCTCAGTTATTACTTGTGCAGCTTTTTTTTTAATTTGCAGTTATCACAAAGCTTTTGTCTGTGAAGGCATGTAAGACATCTTGGTGTAAGGTTTTTCCCTTCTACTCCCCCATATGATTTTCAAGAGAAGCTGATGAGAAGATGTGAAAGGTTGATAGAGTTGTATCAAAAAACTGATCTCAAGAGAAGTGTTCAGATTATCTGATGGTTTATTTATTGCTTGCAGAGAATACATCTCATATCTAATGTTCACTATGCCCTACAAAGTTGCCCTGTAATAAAAATCTAAACACCTGTGGTATATATTTCGTTGTAGTTTTCACGTGGCTAGTGTTCATGTTTCTTTATTCAAGTTTTGAGTTTTACAAGAGGTACAACAAACTGGAATGCATAACAGGTAAGTTTGTTTTAAAGAAATGTTTAACAATAAAAAATTAATTACACCTGTATGAAAGAGCTTGTCCCCTGAGGCACAAAACATGCTTGTTTCCTTGAACTCTAGAGGATAGATAATCATGAAACAGGAGACATTTCTCGTGAGTGTTCACCCCCTCACCCCTCAAATATCTTCTGCAGTGAGCTGGGTGGCAGTTCCCAAAGTAGAGTTCGCACAACCCAAGGTGGGTTTACAGTCCCCAGGGACTCGGTTTGAAAAATTCAAGACTTAGGGGAATGACAACCCAGGAACATCAGTTGCTAATGAAAGACTGTAGAAACTGCTGAAATAGAAAATAAATGTTCTTTTGTGGGAGTTAAAATAGCATTTGCCACAAAGCACTTGCCTGTGGTTAATCATATAACTATAGGAATTGTGCGAGTAGAAATAAAGTGTCTGATTAACCAGTATGGCATAGATGTTGAATGTGAATTGAATTCATGGTTTTTGTGTGACTTAAAGCTTACAGTTTGTGTTGCCTGAAATTGCTCCTCCAGAAACATCCTCCAACTCCGAAGCCCATGTGCACTTTTCTTGCCTTTTTTTGTTGATCCAGATGCCACCCAGCTCACTTGGGAAGACTGTGTGACTTGTTTTGGGGATTGACCAGACTCGTTTCTCCCAATCTCTTGCCATATTTAAACAGGCAAAGTGTGTTTTGTGCATCTCCTGCAAAAAACAAAAAACAAAAGTTTTTTGCCTCTGTGGCCCCCAAGTTTCTAAAAACACTCAAGTGAATGTGTTCCTGGGCTCTCACTGTAAATCAGTGATGAAACTGGCTGCAAGCCTTCATCTGTTTGGGTAATTCGGCTGCATTTTGTGTTTGACTCCTTAGGAAATGCAAAAGTTTTAGCTGACCTGCACGCCCATTCTCCCTGCTTTGCTGGGAGGAGTCTCTGTGGCTTTTAATTGTTCAGATTTGGCTGTCATTTACCTGGAAAGATAAAATATTTACTGATGGCTTATGAAATCTTTGTTCATTTAAAAAATATTCCTGGTCAGCGTGACCAGAGCTGAAAGGACACACTGATCCTCTGATTTATTTGAATAAATATATATTCCATATATATGGATTTACAGTAGAATGTTAAATGTGCTTTGGTGTACATAGGAATATAATAGCAATGTCCTTATCTCCTGTCTACAGGGGCAGCTGTAACCAAGGCTGAGGGAAGAGGAAGAGCACTGTTAATGTGTGTGATACTGACTCTATTAATTGGGCTGCTTTCAGCGAGATAACAGTTTGGGTCAGGTGCCAGGTCAGCATAACCTGGGCAAAATCAACCTAATCCATGGCAGGACCAAATACCAGCAGCCATCTGTGACACAACCTAGGAAATTAAGTAATACGTTTATTGTAAATTTATTGTAAATGATCTATTAAAACTTATTAGGATAAGCAGAGACGTCTAAACAATTCAGCAAAAGGCTTATGAGATAATCAGTGAGATGACAAGGTATGACTTGATTTCCTTTATTCCATCTGAAGAGAAAATATGATTGCAAAAAGGGAAGTGTTTACATAAACTGATAAAAAACTTGAGAATTCAGCAGAACACAGCCACGTGTTCCTGAGCTTTCTTCCATAAAAGTCCCACTGTGTCTGGCGGAGCCCCATTCGCCTTCACTATGAGGGGGATCATACTTGCACTAGTGCTCACCCTTGTAGGTAAGGCTGCATATCCCTTCCTCACCTTTCTTTCCCAAAGTTTCCTTAAGTTCAGTGTAAGGCTGCATATCCCTTCCTCACCTTTCTTTCCCAAAGTTTCCTTAAGTTCAGTGGCAGTGATTGGATCTAGATTGAACATTACTTATCTGGTGTTTCATCTCTTTTTGCAGGTAGCCAGAAGTTTGACATCGGTAAGTAAATTTTCTTCTATAACCTTTTCCAGTGACTTAGCTGTTATTTCTTTTTACTAGAACATGCTTGCAAGTATTGTGAAAATGGCTATTATTTCCCACAGACCCTGGATTCAGTAGCAGAAAGAGCTACTTGTACAGCTATGAAGGCTGGGTGTTGAATGGGCTTCAAGAAAAGAATTTAGCCAAAGCCGGCATGCGCCTGAGCAGCAAACTGGAGATCAGTGGGCTGTCGGAGAATGTTTACCTCCTCAAGGTACTGTGTCTTCTAAATGTGCAACAGTAAGCTGAAATCACAGTTGTGATCGCATCTGGCTGATCTGGGGCGTAGAAAGCTGCAGGAAACACAACCGGAGACCGATCACTGTAGATGTCAGAGAACGATCTGCGAGCTACAGTTTCAGAGGGGCTGAGTCACTTCCCCGTGTTTGTTGTGGCAGCTGTTCCTCAAGGCTTTGTATCAGAAATTTAATTATCGGGGGTTCTGTTAGAAAATGGTTATTTCTAACTTAAGACACTTAAGCCTGCTCTAAGATTTGATTCTAGTCTCAGCACACATTTCCAACTCCTGTGGGAAGCCAGGACTTGGGTATGTAAAATCATTGTCATGAAGGCAACTGATAAACATAGACTTAAAAAGGGATAGAAGCTAAAGATAAAAAGTGATAAATGATAAAAAGTAAGATTAAAAATGAAAATCATCCAAAAAAAAAGCATGTAGCAACATTTAGTGTTTGAATAATGCAGTAAAAGATCTGTACATGTGAAATCATGCCTCTGCTGACTTCAGCAGTGATAGGACTTACTCAAAATCAGTATGTTTCAGAAAAATACTTTTGTCTGTTTAATTCAGTTACAAATTCGAGGTTCTTTTTGGAATACTGAATTCAGTGACAGCTCTCACTGGTTGTATTGAACTGTAGGTCTTTCAAAATTAGGGACTAGGAATTGCATTTCACACTATAGTCTTCGTCCCGAAATTCTTATATAGTGTGCACCAGGCTGTGCTCTGAGGCACCTAAGCTGGAAGTAACTTTGCCAAAGTTACTGAGATTGCTTCTTATTTACATTGTATCTCAGTGTTTATAAATAGATTATTCATTGTTAAAATATTTTGGTTGATTTGAACAATTCACAGATATGAAGCAACTATATTAACTAGTTTAGTCCAAAAAAATTGTATAGGGATGAGTTAGAATGAAACATTCTAAAACTGCATTTTTTTTAATGTTTAGAACGATATAAACTTTTTAAATGCTAAATTTCATCTAAAGCAGAGCATTTATTTTAAGGCTGACAAAAAGGGAGACCTTTATTTGATATGTTAACTGCTTCTGTAAGATAAAATAGTATGGTTGAGCCCACAGGATTTGCACTGGTTTTACAATAGTGTATGCACTAGACAGAAGAATTGCTGTATGACTTTCTAAGCCTGCATTTGGAAGCAAAGAGTATCTAACTAGTGGTTATGTTAATTTCTTCTAATCTGTTTGCATATTTACTACYGAAGTAATTTTATTCACCTAAGTATCTTTTCTTAATTTCCTTCCAGATCCGCTCCCCACAATTCGAGGAATACAATGGCATCTGGCCCAGAGACCCATTCACTCGCTCTTCCAAAATCACCCAGATGGTTTCCTCATGCCTTACCCGGCCCTTCAAGTTTGAATACAACAGTGGACGGATTGGAAACATTTATGGCCCAGAAGACTGCCCCGAGACTTGCATTAACATAGTGAGAGGAATACTGAACATGATACAGATAACCATTAAAAAGTCACAGAATGTGTATGAAATGCAAGAGGTGTGTTTCTTTCTATTCTAAAACTATTTTACTGAAAGGATGTGTTTATTCTCTTTAGTTGCTCTTCCTTTGAGTTTCTGTTTACTTGCATCTACTTTCAAATGCTTGTAGTAAGAAAAAGGTGATTTTCATTCAGATAGAAGAAAATGTGTGCATGTGTGTTGAACAAATTATCTGGGCTGAATTCTTTCTGAGAGATCTGTCTTTAGTCTTAATGTGCAGTTCTTTTGAGAAAAAAGAATTATTAGCTATGAGTTTATTTGTTATATGGCTTCCGTGATATAGCTACTCAATCAATTTTATTTAATTGTTGATATTAATTAATTGATTACTTTTCATTTTGAACTCCACCCTCTGACCGAGTATTGTTCGCATGCCTATTTTTTAGTTCAATAGGAATAATTGTATGTAACGGTAACAGGTTTCAAAACATAATTAAGATTGTCCAGTAGGTCCTAACCCTCATACTGTTCATTCAGAATCTTCATTCAGTAAAACAACTTCTTACACAGTGAAATCCTGATATAATTGGGAAGTCTCATTGTCTGTGTTCATTTGCCAGGCTGGAATCGGAGGTGTTTGCCATACAAGGTATGTCATCCAGGAAGACAGGAAGAACAGCAGAGTCTCTGTTTCCAAAACTGTAGACCAAAATAATTGCCAGGAAAAAGTGGTGAAGAGTCTTGGAATGGCTTACATCTATCCCTGTCCTGTTGACATCATGGTATGTGAGATGTGAAAAGATCTTCCTAATTACAAGCGTGGCCTTTCTGTTCCCACTTACCCTTTGAGTCTCCCTGTCCTCCTACAGAAAGAAAGGATCATCAAAGGGACTGCAGCTTTCTCCTACAAACTGAAGCAGTCAGACAGTGGTACCCTGATCACAGAGGTGGTGTCTCAGCAGGTGTATCAGATCTCACCACTCAATGAACCTACCGGTGTTGCTGTCACGGAAGCAAAGTAGGTGGGACATGGGCTTGCTTCACAAAGTGATAACAGTTATAGGTTCTATCAGTCCCCTTCACCCCCAACTGAAGTGAAATGGGAATTGAGCTCCACAGTAATGGAATGGAGATGTGTAATCACACTTGGGGTTCTGCCACAGTCCTAAAAGTTCAGCAAACCATTCTTTATTTTTGCCTTAGTCAAACTGGCACTACAATTACATGGAAGAAAAGGAGAAAAGCTACTTTGCTCACTTATACCATAAGAATGCAACTTTACTGCTCTCTTTGTCCTGAAACAGGGCTAATTTATAGTGTCAGGAGGAAGATGGTGCACATAGAAATAAGATCATTCATTACACTGAATCAATAGCTCTCATTCAGCAGACGGCAATTTTGCTTCTCCTCGGAAACAATTTCATTGTAGATAACTCCAATGCCATTTGTTCCAGACAGAAGGCTTTATTCATTAGCAAAAGGTTTTACTGTGATACGACAAATTATTAAAGAGTAAAACTGATACCATCACAGTATCACTGAGCCAACAAACACCCAAGGTGCATGGTTGAAGAGAGATAGTGCCTTTCTCCTGTGACATTTGTCTCTTGACAGACAACAACTCACCTTGCTTGAAGTGAAGAGTGAACGGGGGAGCTCCCCAGACATCTCCATGCAGAGCTACGGAGGGCTCCGTTACCAGTTCCCAGCAGTATTGCCACAGATGTCACTGCAGCTCATCAAGACAAAAAACACTGAGCAACGGGTAGAGTATTTTTAGGTCTTCAAATTGCTTTCCTAATTAAAAAAAAGAACAGTGATCATAAATGCCAAAGAATGTAATCATGTATGCCCTCTCTCGTGTGCTTTGTAACAGATAATCGAAACACTGCAGCACATAGTCCTGAATAACCAACAAGATTTCCATGATGATCTTCCATACCGTTTCCTGGAGCTCGTCCAGCTCTGCCGCACAGCAAGCGCTGACACACTTGAGTCCATCTGGAGACAATGTTCAGATAAACCCCGCTACAGGTATTTCATTGTATCAACCTATAAGAAACTTTCCCAGTTTTGGAGAATTGAGAGCTAAAATGAAGGATTTGTTTTAAATCTACTTGCAGGCGATGGCTGCTGAGTGCGGTTTCTGCAACAGGCACCTCGGAAGCTCTCAAATTCATTAAGAGCAGAATCCGCAGTGATGACCTTAACTACCTTCAGGCTCTTCTAAGTGTTTCCTTTGCTCTCCACTTAACAAAAGCTGATGAACACACTGTTCCAATAGCAGCAGTGAGTAAAGCYGTGTGAATCTTTCCTGTCTGACGACAAAAGGAATGACAATCAACAGCAACCTTTGATTAAGTACATGAGAGACTGGATTCTCCCCTTGCGTACACTAATTTTGTGCAAACGTTGACCCATGAATTTCTTTTGGCATAGCATAGAGGAGAGTTCTGTGTCTTCATTTCTCTGTATTGATATAAAGCCATTCTCTTATAAGAGAATATTCTGAGAATAATTCCCATTTTAGTTTGCTGGGATCACGTGGCATGCCTTGTACAGACAAAACTTTGTCCCCTTTAATCTCTTACTTCTGAAACAAATGATGATTGGTGTGTTATGTCACTTGAACAGCTCTTTTAATTGCAGACTAGCTCATGAACTGGAAAGTGCTGCAAGAAAAGTAGTAGTGCAAACATCAAACGTTGACACAAATGAATCATTTATTCTGAACAGGATTTTTGCTATCTCTAATCAATATTATTCTTAAATAAGAACAGAGGACATGATGTGAAAATGCATCATTAATATAATTGGGTTGCACATTTTTCTAGGGATATTCAATTTGTACATTGATGTTTATCCATAGTCTTAGTGTTTTCAGGGTTATATTCAGTTGAGGAAAATCAAAATGGAGCTATGTAAGCTTCTACATGTATAAACTAATGGGGAATCAAGCTCCTAAGTGAAGCCTCCAAAAAAAATGTCTACAACCTACTTTAATTTGTTTGGATGAGAACAATAATCATTCTGAAATTGATCCCTTCAGATATGATCTGATGATCTTCCTACTCTGAAAGCTTTGTGAAGCACTGTATTAAATAACGAATTAATTTTTTTTTTCTTCACAGGATTTAGTGACAAGTTCTCGAATCCAGAAAAGTCCCGTGCTTCAACAACTTGCCAGCTTGGGATACAGTTCTGTGGTCAATAGATACTGTTCTCAGACCTCAGCTTGTCCTAAAGAAGCTCTCCAGGTGGGCAGCTTTTTGCCAAGGTTTTTTTAAATAGCTTAGTAATGTTCATTATATTAGCTTAATTCTTTTAAGATACAGTATAAAAATTGTGATTGGAAATACAAATACACATTTTGTAGGTCTCCTTCAGAACAAAGGCAATGAATCATTTTAACAATGTAGATATTTGCTTCATCATTGAAAACACAGTTTTCACATCGCAAGGGTAAAATCCTCAGAGAAACCACCATTGGGTGATTTTATTAAAACCAGTTGCTTTATTATGATAGGCTTTTCAGTGGGTATAGGGGACACTGTGGACAGTCTATACATTAGGATGAGAAGATTGAATTATGCTTTGTCTACAGCCCATCCATGACCTGGCAGATGAAGCGATCAGCAGGGGCCGTGAGGACAAAATGAAATTGGCTCTGAAGTGCATTGGCAACATGGGAGAACCAGCCAGCATCAAGCGCATCCTGAAGTTCCTTCCCATGTTTTCATCCAGTGCTTCGGACATCCCCATCCACATTCAGATTGATGCCATAATGGCCTTGAGAAAAATAGCTTGGAAGGACCGCAAAACAGTAAGTAGGATCTGGTAGATTTTCTTTACCTTGTGGATTAGAATATATACCATAAGGATAATGATTTTAATTGTTGTATCATGTGTGTGGATTCAGCATGTTTAAAAGAACATTATTTTTAAGAACAACACTATACACTTTTATATTCAGCTGATGTTTTCTGCTAAGTTGTAATGATAATTACTCCTTAGGAAGCTTCCAGAAGGATATCAGCAGTGTTGCTTTTATCATCTATCGTAACCAACTAAGTCCTGTACTAGTTATACATAGTGGACAGTTAGCCACCTAAAAGTCAGACATATAATTTAAATTGCCTCTATCGACAGGAGGAGAGAGAGAGGGAGAGACGCTTTCTGTTAAACTCCTAGGCCAAATGTCGGCGTTGGTCTGTCTCTTTTTAGACCTTTCTCTTGAGGTTGGATGAGTTGCCACTGACCCCACACTGAGGTTGCTGTCATAGAAAGTGTAGGCAAAACTCCTGCCTTTCAGATGGTTTAGGTATAGGACCTATATGAGAAACCATTCACTCAGACTGTCTTTGGTGAACTGCTGAACCCTTTTAAAGCTGGTCTAAAATAGTGAAGCATGCTCACTGAGTCAGGGGAGCTACTCCAAAAAATGAATGTCTTATTTACGTTTTTTTCTTCCAGAGATATTCACTGATCTTTTAATGTCAGTAATCCACAAAGCAATGCTGATGCCTTTTTGATTGTCATGGGTTGACTCAATGCATCAATAGATGGACGTTTATTTCAGGTTCAATGCCTCCATGGGGCTGTTCCACCATGGCCCCTTCAGTTGTATTAATAAAATTATGTGGAACCCTGCAGTAAGAAAGATCAGGAAACCTTTCTGCAGGGATAATTATCCCCTCTCCCATATTTCCTGTGGTTTAGGTGTGGATCCAGTTTACAGAATGGTTTCAATTATTGGTAATTCCAGACACTGTTTTGTCTCTGCAGGTGCAGGGATATCTCATCCAGATCCTCGCCGACGAGTCGCTTCCCTCCGAAGTGCGGATGATGGCTTGTGCTGTTATCTTTGAGACAAGGCCTGCCCTTCCCTTAATAACAACCATCGCCAACGTGGCCATGAAGGAGAGCAATTTGCAAGTGGCCAGTTTCGTGTATTCCCACATGAAGGCTTTGTCCAAGAGCAGGTTGCCGTACACGTACAACATGTGAGTAGAGATGGGAACAAAGCAGGTGCCCTTCTGCAGATAATGATCTTCTGCATGTGCTGACAACTGAAGTCAGTTTATTTACTGACAGGGTGCAGCTGATTTCTGGATATTATTACCTTTCTCATTTTGTTTAGATCTTCAGCTTGCAATATTGCCCTTAAGCTGCTGGCCCCCAAATTGGACAGGCTCAGCTATCGCTACAGCAAGGTCATACGTATTGGTGGTTACTTTGGTGAGTGTTTCAGTGATCAGGAAACTTTCACTTCAGAAATCCATTCTTAGTATCTTAAGTCCTTTGGAGAAATATGGCATTCTTCATTTCAGTGAGAAATTAAATTAACTGTGAGATTCGAATGTTTAGAGTAGCCATTTCATAATTTCTGCCTAAACAGTTAGAATTTATGTAATGACATATCTTGAAGTTGACAGTGGAAAAAGCTGCAGAAATATGATCTTGGATGATTAGCAGAATGACTAGAAAAAAGATGTCTCTTGTTTACTTCTGCCATAGATAACTATAAAGTTGGTGCTGCTGGAGACATCTTTGTTATGAACAGCCCAGGAACGATGTTCCCATCAGCAATAATTTCCAAGCTGATGGCATATTCTGCAGGGTCAGTGGCTGATTTGGTGGAGGTAAATATTTACCTAAGTCAATAATAAATCAAATTAAAATTAAAACCGCTCACCAAGTTTCATTTCTGTAAGCATGTTTCAGACTGCTCCTTCTCATGCTTTTTTGGTAGGCTGGTGTCCGTGTGGAAGGCCTCACAGACGTCATCACAAAACAAAATATCCCGTTTGCTGAATATCCCACATACAAAAAGATAAAGGAGATTGGAAAAGCTGTAGGTATTTTCAGTAATACAATGTGTGGGTTATGTGAGGGGGTATTTAGTGAAGCTTCTCACTGTAGTTAAGCCTTGTCTTGGAAGGTAAACTACTCTCCTAGGAATCAGCTCAAATATTTCTGTGAAGGAGAGATGTGCAGTGGGACTGCAGGAGACATCTGCCATGGCTGAAGTAGCTTCTGCCAGTTGTTGCTTTGGCTCTGCCTCCTCCCCACCTCATGGATGGCTGCAGGAGGAGCACAGGGGGCGAAGGCAGTGGCAGGCATTGCAGCATGGTGTGTCACATGCCTGGCAGGCTTCCTGCTCCCTCCCTTCATCTACCTCACCTAGTTTATGAGGATATGTCTTTGTCTTCAAGAGAAGATTATTTTTTTGCTGTGCTTTCAAACTGGGTTTAGTGGTACAGATGGCACAGAACCTCTGTGTAAATGTTGTTGCATCAGAATACCAAACAGTGGACTGGAGGCTATTTGTGGGCATCTCAATGGTGGAAAAAAGTCTGAATTAGTGCCATCATGCTATTTACAATTGGAAATTTTACAAAGGAAAAGGGCAGCTTGGCCAATGATGAGTTTAGTCACCTTGGACGAATTATCATTTGTGGAGCATTGTATTAAGAAACTTTGCTTGTTTCTTTATCTGTTCCCCAGCTGCTGGGATGGAAGGAGCTGCCAACAGAAACCCCCTTGATATCAGCCTACTTTAAACTCTTTGGCCAAGAGCTGGCCTACATCAACATCAATAAGGAAGTCCTACAACAGGTTGTGAAGGTACCAGGAACTCCTACTTTTCTCTGCAATACTGGACAGCGTTGTACTTTCATATCCCCATATCCCAGTC
Source organism: Amblyornis subalaris (assembly GCA_018881555.1). Taxonomy (NCBI): domain Eukaryota; kingdom Metazoa; phylum Chordata; class Aves; order Passeriformes; family Ptilonorhynchidae; genus Amblyornis; species Amblyornis subalaris. The sequence continues at coordinate 11,117,019 of JACAXG010000004.1, read as the reverse complement.
TCTTGGATCTCTGTTTTACTGCAGACTGTTCTAGAACCTGCCGACAGGAACACAGTGCTGAAGAGAATCGCTGGCCAGTTCCGCAGCGGCATCGCGGGACAATGGACACAGCCGGTGTGGCTGGGAGAGCTGCGGTACATCCTTCCCACCTGCACTGGTCTGCCTCTGGAATACAGCTCATACATCACTGCTCTGGCCCGGGCTGCAGTCAGCGGTGAGCTGGGAAGTGGGAGATCAGCTGTGCGAGCTCTGAGCAGGGGATGAGAGGGACAGGGGCTGAGGAAAAAGAGCTAGTTTTTGTAGTGGAGAGTAGGGCAGCGAAGATGTTTGAAAAGAAGCAGGATGCGCTGATTTGTGCATTGTCTGTGAATGGACTGAAGATAGAAAAGGTGGGGTGAGAACCTGGGAAGCCAGAGAAAGGTCATATCATTCAAGGCCAGAAAAGAGAAGAAGGCCTGTGAAAAGAGATGGGAGTTCTCATGTACCCCAAAATCTGTCTTGTTTTCCAGCCATATTTGTTGTACTAACAAAAATACTACCTCCTACTGAAAACTGTTGTTTGCTTATGTTCAACTCCTTTTTTTCACTTTTACCATGTTTGAATGTTGTTCTTGCATTTGCAGTTGATGGAAAGATAGCTCCCCCTTTAACTGGAGATTTTAGACCTTCACAGTTGCTCGAATCCACTGTGCAGATTCGGTCTGACATAAACCCCAGGTACAGCAGGTTTCTAAGACTTTATATGAAGGAGGTTTTTAAGAGAAGGCAGAACCACATGTGTGAAAAGAGCACCTTTCTTACACCTGACTGCTTCACCCTGTTTCAGCTTATACATACAGAAAGTCGCAACCATGGGTGTCAACACAGAATACTTCCAACAAGCTGTGGAAATTCAAGGCAAGGTCCTGACAAGAGTGCCAATGAAGTTTGAAGCCAAGATAGACATGAAGCTGAAAAATATTAAGATTGAAACGAAGCCATGCCATGAGGAAACTGAGATAGTGGTCGGAAGGTACAGTAGCATTACTTCAGAATAATTCATGTTGCTGAAACCTGACAAAATTCATGATTGATTGACCTCCTACAGAGGTTTCTAGATAGGCAGAGTGACTCTTTAGTGTGTAGCAGAACCTTTGGGATAAAGCACAAGGAAGAAAAATATGATAGCTAAAAATCAAAAGATACATAAATTGTTTAGCAGTGTAATTTTTATATCAAATTATTATTCTGTGTTCTTAGTATTTTTTATTGTTTTATTGTCTTTTAAGGATTTTGAATTTTATGTTTGAATAAATGTTTTTAATGTTTTGGAAATTTGTTTCAATTTATTTGTTTAAATTTATTATGTGATATAAGAAAATTATATTTGTCATGAACTCATATTTGTTTTCAATAATATTTATATTTCTAAATTCATATACAATCCCTGTGTTCCACTAACATTTCTCTGTGTTGTCAYACGATACTGACAGGAATATATTCCATTTAATTCAAAGACAAGGGGTCAGAATAACTCACCTTTTTTTGCACATATCTCAACAGACATAAGGCTTTTGCTGTATCAAGAAATTTAGCAGAATTAGGTGTTGAAAAGAGAACCTCAATTCTCCCAGGAGATACTTCATCAAATATTGTGGAAGAACCTTTCAAGCCATCAGATAGAGCTTCCAGTGAAGGCTTGACAAAGGTAGCCTATTTCTTTTTGCTTATACAGTAATATTTACCCTCTCTGTAATGCATGTGGTAGTTTTACTCTTGCCTGTGACACACTCCCAGTGGTATTCACATACTCATCTCTAATGCAGCAAGAAGCTGACAGCACGTCAAAGAAACACGCCTATAGCTCTGAAGAGGATCTTCACCACGTCACGGGAAGAAAAACACATAAACGAGACATTTGCGTCAAACTGCACCATCTTGGGTGTCAGCTCTGCTTTTCCAGAAGGTCACGAGATGCCAGTTTCCTAAAAAATACGTATTTGCACAAATTTATCGGAGAACATGAAACTAAAATAGTCTTGATCCCAGGTAAAACACTGAACGTCTTAGGCTTGTCAGTGCTATTTGAAGCAGTGTAACCTTCTAATGTGTGCAATTGATGTGTAGTTGAAACAGATGCTGATATCGACAAAATTCAGCTGGAGATTCAGGCAGGATCCAGAGCAGCTTCCAAAATAATTCGTGAAGTAAACTCGGAGTCTGAGGAAGAGGGTGAATCATCTCTGTATGAGGACATTCAAGCTAAACTGAAGAAGATTCTAGGCATTGAAAATGTGTTCAAGGCAAGTGACTTTGAGCACGGGAGTGGGGAATATTTTCCCTTATATGAAGGCAAGAATTTGAAGTTCAGTGTGGAAAGCTGGCATGGCAAAGAAAGGATGGGACTAGTTTGAAAGGTGCCAGTGCCCCATCCTGAGGGATTGCTCCTATGGAGTGCATCTAGCAAGGTTTTCTGTGCTGGGCTGGATTTCAGCTGGGTGGAGTTGGATCTAAGGGAATTCTGCAGCTTCTGCAGAGAGTGAGGGAGGGAGGTGGTTGTTTCTTGAACGAGTGGTGCGAGAAGCTTGTCTGACACCCACAGCAGCTTTACTTTGTAAAAACACAACCAGATGTATCCTCTCTTTTGCACTTCTTCTTGAACTGTTTTCGCAGGTTGCAAATAAAACACGACACCAGAAGAAGCGACCTTCAAAGAAAGAAAACACTGTGCTAACAGAGCTTGAGACAGACCCCGATATAAAACACCCCTCCAGCTCATCTTCTGCCTCCTCAGCTGTCTCCTCTTCCTCATCATCTGCAGTTTCTCCTCGTCGTAAAGAGGCTGTTGATGAAGATGAGAAGGATCAAGAAAAGCAAGCAAGAAATAAAGATGCAAGCAGCAAGAGCAGCAGCAGCAGTGGCAGAAGTAGCAAGAGCAGCAGTAGCAGTGACAGAAGTAGCAAGAGCAGTAGCAGCAGCAGTAGCAGTGACAGAAGTGGCAAAAGCAGTAGTAGCAGCGACAGAAGTAGCAAGAGCAGTAGCAGCGACAGAAGTAGCAAGAGCAGTAGCAGCGACAGAAGTAGCAAAAGCAGCAGTAGCAGCAGCAAAAGCAGCAGTAGCAGCAGCAAAAGCAGCAGTAGCAGCAGCAGTAGTAGTAGTAGCAGCAGCAGTGGGAGCAGTAGTAGTAGGAGCAGTAGCAGCAGGAAGTCATTGAGTCATCATAGCCATGGGCATCACTCAAGGTATGTGAATGGCAGCAGTAGCAGTAGCAGCAGCAGCAAGTCACTGAGCCGCCACAGCCATGAACATCATTCAGGACATCTGGAAGGTGGCAGCAGCAGCAGCAGTGCATATTCCAAAATATGGGTAATTTTGTCAGTAAATCGACTAATGCTGCTAATGTTTGTGAATCACATTCCTGATGGTGGCTGGCCTTGCATGACAAATCAGGAAATTATGAGCTGACCAGTAAATTTTAGCAACATAATATTGCAAAATTCTACAAACACACCTGCAATCATTGGCACAGATGTCTACTTCAAAGCATCTCAAAAGTTTCCATAAGTTTGTTGAAACTTTTGTAACAGGCAGGAAACCATTTTTTTGACAGTTTACTGTCCATATATGTTTCATGTCTCTGTCTTAATTTTGTGGTAGGAACATTAATGCTTTATATAAACTACTTCATCTGGCATTATGTGCTTGTGACCAAGCATACAGAACTATGTATGAATGATAATGAGTAAAATTCTCATTTAATTCCCAGTGCTCAGATTTCCATATAATTGCAGCATTTCTTTTCATCTGAGCCTTCTAATCTTCTTGTTTTTACCATTTTCAAAGGATGCTCATGAGATTTATCAGTACCGCTTTAAATCAGCACACAGACAAGAGGTGAGTTTTTCTTTCCTCAGTAAAAGAAGTATGGAATCTGTCAAAAGTCAAATGTAGACTTTAAAGGCAACTTGTTATCTTTGTCGAAGAAAATTATAGTACTGATAACTTTAGAACCATGGTGGTTCTTCTGAGATGCGTAAAGACACAGAGCTGTGTTCCTCTTTGTGTTGTGCACATGATGCCACTTGTGGCTCTGCAAAGGAGATGCAAAGCCTCTACCAAAGCAATGCAAGACTGGAGCTCCACACTTCAGAGGAACCATCAAAAGCTTGGTTCATTTGACTGGCTTTGATCATTTTGTTTCAGTGTTGTAATCACTGCTGGTACACACCAGGTTAGTGATGTTGACATACATTTTATAGTATTTTGGTTTAGCAGTTTCTTATGAGGGCATGAGCCAGCCAGAGCAGTGTACTTGATGTTAGTGTTCCTCAAAAAGCAAAATTTCAGCTGTTTGTGTCCATTCAGATGATCCTTTCCATTCAGTTGGTCCATTTAATGTGGTTTCCAGTTTATCAGGCCTGTGCAGAATTTGACCTGCTCTGGTCCATTTTTTTTTAAACAGGGAATTCTCATCTAGGCATGGTCCTTATGGACCATGAGGAGTCAGATATGTTTGGGCAAACAAGATCTTTCAGAGTTGGATCCTATGTACCAAGCAGGACAAAGCCTATCGCAAGCCAATGAGCTGCTCGGGGTTGGAACACAAGCCTACCAACACCAAGTGCCATGGGAGATAGTATTGTTCAGCACTGCCTCATTCAATTTCTTCAAGCATGCTTTTAAGTTACCCTCTTGAGCATGTTGCGGTTTTGTTTTGTTTTGTTTTTTTTGCAGTTCCCAAAAAGAAAACTCCCAGATGACCAAATTAGCAGCTCACATTCCTCTGCCAAATCCAGTCGTGCCTCATCTCGAGCCTCTTCATGGGTTAGTTGCATCATTTTTAGGGGGTTTTGACAGCTTTGAAGAATGGCAGATTGGCTGTGCACTCATAGTAATTGTATATTTAGAATAATGGGAAGGGAGAAATGCCAACCTCTCAATTCTCTGGTATCAGGCACCAAAGTTCCCACGTGCACTTTCCTCTGCAGTGTGAGGATCCTTCTTATTTGCGTCACAACCCTTTCCTCATGGGAATCCCACCCAACAGATGCCTGCAGGGACTGATTTTGTGACCTCTGCAGCCAGGAGGGAGGTTGAAGTGCTGCAGGGCCAGTGCGAGGACATTGGTGGCGGCTGCTAAGGCTTGGAGTGGCCTCAGCAAAAGGCATGTTCCAGAGGGGGCATGGAGCACCTGGGCTCCTCACCACCACCGAGTCAGATGTGTGCAGGCTTGAGAATGATTGGAGTGGAGATATTGAAGGTCATAGTGCACTTAAGGCCCTGCTCCAAGGGAAGAGGTTCTTGATGTTGAAGAAGATGTCCTGGGTTATATTCTGTGCCGGGTTGCTGTGCAAACGCAAAACCTGACCACCCCACAGAACTCACAGCCAAAGTGTGAGCAGAAAGCCAACATATCACCCAGACAGATAAACAAGAGGAGACGAGCTGGGGGATGTTATTACTCTGGGAATGAGTGATGCATACAACTGACAGCTGATGTTGTTCAAACTGAGCCACTTTCTTTTATTCACAGGCTGGATACTAACAATGAAGCCCAAATCTTGCAGTCATTACTGTATTTTAATTATATGAATATTTCCATGGTATCCGCTATAGCTCAGGAAATGGCACAAATTTTGGCTCATATAAACACAGTGATAAAATCCATCTGTTATGCAGAGGCACATGCACATTAAAGACATATGCACAAAGTTTTATAGACATGTGTATATGTGTGATACATATGCTGGTATATATTTGTGGCTCGGTTGTTTATTTTTCATTTATCGATCTAGATCTTGCATCTAAAATGTACCATGGTAACTCTTCTATAATTATATACTTTGCATACTTTCTCTCCCTTCTTCCTAGCCTAAGTTTTTGGGAGATGCTAAAACGCCAGTATTAGCAGCTTTCCTTCATGGCATCCATGATGATAAGAAGATAGGAGGCCTCCAGCTTGTGGTATATGCTGACACGGACTCCATCCAGCCCCGGATGCAGGTGTTTGTGTCAAACCTCACAGATTCAAGCAAGTGGAAGCTCTGTGCTGATGCCTCAGTCCTCAACGCTCACAAGGCAGCAGTAAGGCTCAAAACTAGCCATAAACACCTATATATGCATCACAGGAAAACAGTGCTCCATGCATTAAAAAATGGACCATTTATCCCTCCCTTACAGGCTTACCTGAAATGGGGAAGGAATTGCCAGGACTACAAGGTTTCTACTGAGCTGGTAACTGGGCGGTTTGCTGCCCACCCTGCTGTACAAGTGAAGCTGGAGTGGCCTAAAGTTCCTTCCAGTGTCAGATCCATAGCAGAATGGTGAGGCTTTAGTCTTCAGTGACACTTGTTCACAGTATTGGTCAACTGGGAGAAATCAGCATCCACACACGAGGTTCTAGTGGCTTAAGCACTGGCTAATATTTTATTCTCTGATCTGTCTGAGTACTGCCTGTGGATATAAAAGCTGAGTAGGATTACATCCTATTTTAATTTACAGTAATTCTTTATACTGGACATAATTACTGAAAACTGAGGAACGGATCCTTGCTTTCAATGAACACTTGAACAGTAAAGCAGAGAGTGGGTGTGAGGACCTAAGCAGTGATCCTGAAGACTATTATGCTACTTACACACTGGTGTGAGACAAGCTGGTTGGGATGTGTGCAGCCTTTTGTTTCTCCATCTCAACAAATCTTTCTGATTTGAACTTTTGAAGGTTTTACAAGTTCATCCCTGGGGCTGCATTTATGCTGGGGTTCTCTGAAAAAACGGACAAGAATCCTTCTCGGCAAGCCAGGGTGATTGTGGCTCTAACTTCTCCAAGGACATGTGATGTTGTTATCAAGCTTCCTGATGTAATTATGAAATACTTTTATCACTCTTCTATTTTTTCCTAGTAGAAAAGTGTGACTGTTTAATTACAGTGAGTCAATTCTGAGAAAGGAAAATTAAGTTAGCATCAGTTTGGATGCAAATGATGAAAACTACTTTTATGTACTCTCAACCTTCTAATATTTCACAGAAGGATATTCATATATTGATTTTTTTCATAGAGAGAGACATGGGTACTCATAATGACATGAGTTTCCATCTGTAGTATCTCTATAAGTACTCACTTCACTACCTTTGAAAGGGAGTAATTCATTCCCTCCCAAATAATACCTGAATGATTTCTCTCATACTGTGAGAAAAAATTAAACAAAAGCAAAAACCTCATGGACAATGAGTCAGATGAGTTGTGTTCACATAAAGCCTTTGCAACCAAAGTAAAAGAAATAGGAAAAAATCTTAGCTCTGCTGGCACAGGTGCATTGCGAATGTACTTTTGAATTCCTTTTCAGATTATCCTCTATGAAAAAGCCATGAGGCTTCCCCTGTCACTTCCTGTAGGTCCAAGGATACCAGCTTCAGAGCTGCAGCCTCCCATCTGGAATGTCTTTGCTGAAGCCCCTTCTGCAGTGCTTGAGAATCTGAAAGGTCAGAGTCTAATTGTGTTCAGAAGCACAACGACCTCAGTCTCACAACTTACTTGAGCACCTTCTGAATTTTGCTGGCATTGTTTATCTCCAGTTAATTAGGAAATGTTCTGTAATAATGTGAGGATGGTTCAACTGGGAGAAAATATTGTGCATATAGTACAGAAACCATCAGCATTTCAGGGATCAAGATATCAATTATCTGAGTTAATAACATTTAAAGTTTTTGGCAATTATTTTTTGTTAGATGGAGGAACATATTTTCTATGCCTTTTTAAGAATTTATGGGTGCTTAGTAGCCAAAAGTCCCTGTAAACCATACAGAAATGGTTTTTCCACATAGTGGAAAAAATACAAAGCTAAAATAACATGGCACTAAAAATCAAATACACCATTTAGTGGCTTTCTCTTATGGAAAAGCAAATACTCACTGGCATTTTTTTTTAACCAGCTCAATGCTCAGTTTCCTACAACAAGATCACAACCTTTAATGAAGTTCAGTTTAACTACACAATGCCAGCACACTGCTACCACATCTTGGCTCAGGATTGCAGCTCTGACCTTAAGTTCCTGGTGATGATGAGGAATGCTGATGAAGCTGTGAGCCTGAAAGCAATCAATATCAAGCTTGGCAATCAGTAAGTAACTCCTGCCAGATGCTGGAACATGGGGGACCACATTGTCCACATCTAGCATGAGAGGAGCTCCAATCTGAGCTTTACTGCAATGGTTAGCAGCCCATGGGGTTTCAGCACTCCACTTATTTACTTTCCCTGCGTATTGAATGTGATGCTGATGCTGTTATCCTGCATCTCAGGTGACAAAAATACCCCTGATGTGATATAAGCATTTGAAATGAGCTTATGCTCTGATCAGTGATATTTAGTGAGCAGGAAAATGCCCTTGTCACTGTATGTGTGTGAATGTGGCACAACCAAGGTGTGAACACTCTTGTCCTTCACAGTGAAATTGACATGTACCCTGCGAATGGACAGGTGAAGCTGCTGGTGGATGGGGCTGAGAGCCCAGTAAATGTTTCATACACATCTGCTGGTAAGTGATGCAGCACATGCTGTTTAATTTTCACGGATGTTTTAGGAGAAAGAAAGAAAGAGAAGGAGTCTGTGAAGGAGACTTTATCAGTCTGTATTCAATAAGTGTTTCTTTGGTTTTAAGGTTAATGTTTAAGAACATGTATTTTACTCACTTGAACAGGAATATGTAGAAAGATTAATTGGAGCGTGAAGCTTTTGACGCGGTCTAAATAAGCAAGATGTAATTAACATGAAGATCCCTTCTTTTTGTACACCTCTGCAGCTCCTACTGGAGTTCCAAATTTGAGAAGTGTTTTGGTTGTGCTATAATATCTTGCTTGATTAAAGCTTTTTGAAGTAGAGCTTCTAAAATTCCCCACATGTGACTTGTATATCAACGTTTTTCCCGATTTGATTTGTAGGTATAAATTTGGCTTGCATTCTGAAATCTGCTAGGAATAGGTATGGAGAACTGGTAAAACAACCTGCCTCCTTCTCTCAAAGCAKGAATAGTTTGTTTCTGTGAAAGGTGCAGGAAGACCTTGTTTCATCCTGTGCTGTATAGTCAGGGGCCATATACAGTGCAGTATTCTGACTGAAGAGCTGCAATATATGAATCGGGCTAAATCTTGGTGAAATTGGGTTAGCATGTACCAGCGCTGAGCTCTGTCCTATTTGTACGTACGTGGGAAGTGATAATTGTGCTAGAAATGGCTCCAGTCACAGTTGTGGTGTTCTTTGTATTTCCATATTCCAATATAGTGTACTCAGGGCCTTGTTTATCTGCATGACTACACAGATACTATAGACAGCTCAGTAATAATTTCTAGACATAAATATAAATATGTTAATAACACAAAGAAAAATGAATGAATCTGTGATCATTAAAATTGTCTTCCAACATTTTGCAAACACCTATTTTCTATTTATGCACACTTCTACATTGCTTTGTTGTATGTTTTGTTTCTTGAATAGAGCAACTGAGGAATTTTGAAGAAGAGAACATTTTAGAAACATGACAGTTGCTTTTTTTCTCTCCTAAAGAAGTTAGGTTTGGTCTGTTTATTTTTTGTTTTATTTTATTTTGTTTTCTTCTAGGTGCTTCTCTGTGGATCCACAGTGAAAATCAAGGGCTTGTACTTCTTGCCCCAGCCTATGGCATTGATAAATTGTACTTTGATGGATACACATTCAGGGTATCCTTATTTCTCTTCATAAGCTTGGGTGTTAAGAAATTTCCATAGAGTTCCCTTAAGACTGTATGTATGAGTGCAAGGGTGTACAGTGGCAAAGGCAAAGGTGTGCAGGACCCAAAAAACCCAGAGGGAAGATGATGGTATAGGATTGCACAGTCCTGCTCTTTATTTTGAAATGTGAGAAATGAGAATCTCTCACCAACAAAAATACCTTGTTCTTGCAGTAGGGGTGTGTGTTGGGAGGTGGGTCTGTGAGCACACACAGTGTGCTGAGTCAGCAGTGCCTTTGCGAGAAAAATGAGTTTTCAGCTCCTGACCGCTGTTCTTACAGCTGTGTAATTCTTCAAAACAGCAAAATGCAGCCATTCTTTTTACATAAATAAATGCTTTAAATTCTGCACTAAAATGAATATGAAACAGGAACTTAAGAGGTCATTAAACTGTACCATGTCCGTCTCCTGTACTATCAAAACATCCACCAGACAAAAGCTTCAGCATACTAGTAGTCCGTAGCATTAATAACTTAACATCCTAGACTGGCACAGTAGGTTATAAAGACTGTAGCAGTTACAGATGCTGCAGCCCCACAGGAGTTTGGCACCTGACTGTCAGACCCTTTTGAATTTTTATCAAAGAGATTTTAAATGTTTGTGCATTAACTTATGCTGGAACGGACCTGCATAGCAAAAATCTGCTCCATAGGTATTACTTTTATTTAACTTGAAATACTTCTCACTTTTTTTTCCTGAAAGATCCAAGTTGCTTTATGGATGGCAGGGAAAATGTGTGGACTATGTGGAAAATATGATGCAGAATGTGAACAGGAATATCGGATGCCCAACGGATATATAGCTAAAAACGCAGTGAGCTTTGGGCATTCTTGGATTTTGGAAGAAAAGCCTTGTAGAGGAGGTATGCAAGCTCTAATAAATTTAATATAATATTACTGCAGTTGTTTAGAAAATATGGAACCTGTTCATTTTTGAAATAAAAAGCATATTAAAAGATTCATTATGAAGTTATATATTAAGACTAAAGTTACTTGCCAGTTGAGAAAGAAATCAGAAATCACAGGCTAAACAAGCCAAAATACACAAGCCAATTGGAATTAATAGAACAAGCTGGAACAAAATCTTTGTTTCAGTTTTGAAGTGTTTTAGAAGAAGATCAGAGAAAAAAAAGGATAAATTCACATAGAATGCTTTGATCTAATCACAACAGCATTCTCCGGACATCAATTTTCAGCAATTGGTCCATCCAAAAATCAGATGGGGATTAGTAATTATTACCATGGCTGACCACCTGGTTCTTGAACCAGTGCAACCTGTCAAACAAAGCATTCAAGAACATGAGCAGTTCCAGGGACTTAATTACACGGTTGAAATAAAAAAGCTGCGTTTTAAGTCTTTCAGTAGATTAGGATCTTATGGTGTGCTGGTGCTCTCAGCTGAGGTTATGACGCAACATCACACCAGAGTGCTCCAGGAGAACAGGCACGTTGCATGTGTAGAGACTTGTCCTGTGGGAAGGACATCCTCAGTCCCTGGAGATGGCTTGTACATGTTTAGCTCTGCATTAACTGTTGTTCTATGTTTTTGTCACAAATTCTGGGCAACAAACTTGCTTTAGATGGATATGGATTCCACATGCATGTACACAATATTATTCCCATGGCTGGTAGTGACTGCATTCTGTGTTTCCATTTAAAGTACAGTGGAAATTGCTGAAATTTGAGAACATAAAACTTAGGAATAAATTTTGGTCTGTTTAGTTTCTCACTTGTAACTGTTTGTCCCGGGAATCCAAAATGAGATCAATATTACTGGCTGGCAGCAATTATTTTTGCTCTCTTTCTGCACCAATTCTGTGTCTCAATGAAGTGGTAATAATGCAATTCTTTAGTAATTAATTTTGTTTGGTCAGAAATCCCCCCTTTAGTTCCAGTGCTGAATATTTAACATTTTTAAATGTAGTTTGACAGCCATTCAGGAAGCCAGTTTGCTTTGAGAAATGTTTATTAGAAAGTAAATCACGTCAGACTATGTTTCTACATCCTGATCTGGAAACAGACCGGTTGCATTTGGAATTAGTTTGCCATGACTCCATATCTAATAAGCTGATTTGAAAGGTTTATCATTCAGTAAAGCTGCTTCATTTACAATCAAAACACAGTTTTCACAGAGGGAAGTTGCTTGCAAATGGGCAGTGTTGGCAGACGGGTCCTTCTGAGGAGATCTGGAGCTTTTGAGTGCAAGCACATAAGCCATCCYCCATGACTTGTTGCAGGCTGCAAGCTGCGGCGCTCCTTTGTGAAGCTCGAGAAGACAGTTCAGCTCGCCGGGGTCGAGTCCAAGTGCTATTCCACGGAGCCCGTGCTGCGCTGCATGAAGGGATGCTCCGTCACCAAGACTACTCCTGTCACCGTTGGTTTCCACTGTCTCCCCGCTGGTAAGTCAACAGAAATCCTACTGAATAGGAGCTGGGCAAAACTGGAAAAAAAATTGTGACTGGACTCAGTTATTCCACTTGAAAAATACGAATAATATAATTATATATATATATATCTCCCATAGGTAGGGATGGACTTACTGCCCTAGTGACTGAAGTCCTAAGTAAACATTCCTTCAGTGAGACAGATTATTTTCTATTGTAAATTTACTGGGTTTCATTGTACTGGGATTAAAAATCTTAATTAAACTTGCCTTCATGGTGCTTAGAGCTCACAAGGTAAGGGCAGGGTAACAGCACAGTCAACATTGAGATTCATCTGAAAGACTGTACTGTAGCCTGTGGAGATTGAACCATATATGACCATGTGCAGCACCCTGAAACAGGGATCCTTGCCTCATAATTTTTATATATTGCTGCCTTTTGATGTGATCCTATTTCACTGAGCTGATTTAGGCACTAGAAGGGCAGGTGTGGACAGGATTGTTGCACACAGCCGCAGTGATATATAAGAGGATGTATTTTCTATAAGTATATTGTCGATTATAAGATATTAGGTAAAGTAGATATAGATTATATAGAGCATAGAATCATATCTGTTTTCCAAGTTTGTTTTTTTCTTCAAGATCATTTCCTAAATGTATCATTAATAAAATTCTACATGGAAAGTAGTAGCTTTCAAGGTAGAACTAGCTTTTAATGAAGTGAGTTTCCTGGGACATCTCTGTGTGACTTAGGCAAATGTAAATATGTAAATCAGTGAGGAATAGCCAAGCCTGCTGTAATTAATGACTAGTGCATGGTAAATGCTGCACCTTGCAGAACTACTTCTGAAATTAACTGTTTGCTTTTCATTTCTTGTTCTCCATCAGATTCAGCTACCAGCCTGACAGACAAGCAGATGAAGTTTGACCAGAAGTCAGAGGATATGCAGGACACTGTTGATGCACACACAGCATGTTCTTGTGAGAATGAAGACTGCAGCGCATGAAGCTGTACATTTGCAGCATAGGAGAAAATAGAAACACTTTCATGTTTTTATTGTGTGGTGTAAAAAATCTCATCTTAAGGAATAATGGAGATACTAAATTAAGTATTTGAGGATGTGTGGAATCTTCCCAAGTAATTTAAAGTATTAAACTTTATTATTGTATAAACTGTTATGATTTCCCATAAATATACGATTTCATAATAAATCCATGCATGGAAAAAATTATGAAGGCTTCCTTATTTCACTGGTGATAGAAAGAGGAGGTCTGCATAGGTTCTCCTTATCCCCCATTTTGTAGATTTCTTGAGTTTGTGACCATCTTCTGTGCACCAGGCACRTGTCCATGTCAGGTCACACTGGGAACTGGGTTGGGTGGCTGTGGCACTACTACTCATACTTGTTCTCTCAGTGCTTTCCTCCCTGGTGCTGGGATCTTGTGCACCTGGAGCAGGAACTGATCCACCTCCGTGTGATGCCGCACCCTCCGCAGCAGCCATGCAGCCGTGGTGCTTTGCAATAGCTACATGATGGGCCAGTGCTGCTGAAGGGAGCAGCAGGGTCAGGGAACAAGCCTGAATCTCATGTCCTGGGCCAGGCTGCTCCGAGGGAGCCAAGAACACGTTAAGTTTCTGGTGCACCACATGAAGAAGCTTATGGTGAATTGGGGTCTTTTAGCAGGACAGTGCGGGGTTCCCCAAGCACACCACCCGCCAAAGGGGCTGAAGCAGAGCCAGACCTCTGCACTTTGGGTCAGATGCCCCAGCCCCTGTGCCCAGCAAGAGTCCTTGCTGCAGCCACCAACAGCTGGGCTCTGCCTCCTGCCCCCCGCCACAGGTCTGTGTGGGCACGGTCAGGGACGAGCTCATCTGCCCTGAGCACTGCAGCCCAAAGGATTCCAGCAGATCTGGAAGGTGTTTTCTCCTTGCCCCTAAGGCTGTGCTTACAGGCTGAGTACGCGCACTGGGTGAATGTGTTTTTGAAAACACTTGAGAACATTCTGTAAAAATTGTGTTGTTTTGCTTTCCCCAGCAGCTTTGGCACCTTCAATGGATGCACATACGTGAGTTTTATTGTTTGGGTATCGGTTTTATTTCAGAAAGGTAAAGTCCTCAGTAGGAAAAGAAGTATGTTTGAAAGATCCAAATCTACCATTCTGTGCAGTTTAAATGCTGCCATGGTAACCTGCACTGCAAAGTGATGGGGAGCAGGCAGCAGTTTTTGGACACTACCCGGCAGCAGCAGTAAAGCAATGAGCTGCTGCGTTTGCTGCTTGTCTGGAAGTCACAGGGAGCAGTGATGGAAGGCACAGACTTTTCAGGTACCCTCAGGCTGAATCCAGCAGAATCCAGGGCTTTACGTGGCCCCCAGAGCCTGGCTCCATGAGCGATTGTCGCATGAACTCCAGCTCCAGTGGGGCAGCCCATGGGGCCCCTCTCTTCCCCACGTGCCAAGGCTGGAGCACAGTTCTGAGGGGAATGTCATCTTCCAGCCTCTGTGTTCAGGTGTGAAGAGCCCAGCAGCACCACCCTGGCAGGAGACCCCTGGGTGAGAATTGCCCAACCACCATGGCAGGCAGAGCACCCGTGGGGCTGCAGGAGGGTGTGGGCTGTGGATGTCCACCTTGTGAAGGCTTGCAGAGAGCCTTCAGTCAGCCTCTGCTCCTCTCCCCTACTGCTGTTGTGGAGGGAACTGAGCACAGCTTAAGAGAAATGCTGTCCAGGGTAGATCCTGGGTTCAGCAAAATTATTCATCATCCTCACAATTTTCTTAGGTTTTGGGTTTTTTCCTCTCTCTTTTTAATTCAGGTTACATCCTTCTGCGAAATCACAGCGTATAAGGGCTACGAATACTTAGGGGCTGGGAGTTGAAATTGCTCGTGAAGTACTGAAGAAATTACCTGAAATATGAGAGGCTTCAGTTTTATAAAGAAATCCCTAAAGGCCTTTGCCAACACGTTAGCCTACCCTTGAAGCAGAAGAACAGATGATCCTGCTGGGTGGCAGCAGCAGGGCTGGGATGACCAGCGATGGAACATCTGCTCCCCAAAGAAAGGGATGGGGGCAAGATTCTGCAGTGCTGGGGGGCTTTTGTGGACACCCTGTCCTTACAGCTGGGCACAGCTTGTACAGCCTCTATTGAGAACCCTTATTTTGAGGAGTGTTATAATTCATGGTGTCACTGCTAGAGTGTGGTGTTTCAGTGGTATAGTGTTATAATTTTGAGCATACAAGCAGTGCTGCATTTAATAGTGCCATCACAGCAGCTCTCTGCTTGTAGTGCCACTGACCTCAATTCTTCGCTGCCTGCAAGCTGGTTTTTTTTTAGAAAAAATGAAATCTGTGCAGCTGCATATAGTTATGCCCTAAAATATTATATTTTGAGCCTTAAGTACCAGTGGCCAATAGCTGTATACTCAAATCTTTTAAGTACATTTACCAAATCTCCAAAGGCATGACACAACTCTCTAGTGAATGGCTTGGCTTTCTATCATGTGCTACCAGTTTTACAAGGGAGGGGGTTAAAACAAACAGGACCTGAATACAGTGCCAGTAAAAACATGGTGAAGGATTTGTCATGCTTCAAAATTTTCTTTCTTTTTTTTGTCCCTACAGATGCAATCTTTGATCTAGGAACAAAATCCACTGTTTGTCAGACGTTATAAATTATATCCTAACTGCTAATTATAAAAAACCACCAGCTAAACAGCATTACAAAAACTAAGCTGTCTTGGATAGGAGCCACTGGTCTGTTGATGAGAAACTTAATCCAGTCCCTTCCCACAGTGAGTTGGCCAGCAGCTTTGGTTGCCCATCCACAGAAAAGAAGGTTGGAAGGCTGGATGGTTGAAAGGCCACACGGCACCAATGTGAACCTCTCAGTCCTGGGGCTGCCTTAGCCCTCCTCGTGCAGGTTCCTGGTGGAGCAGCTCCACGACCTGACTGAAGGGTATGGGGGGACTCAGGGACCAGGGCAAACCCTGGAACCAAGAGTGGCCTGAGAGACCTGTAGGATTTACCTCCTAAGGGACAGGGAAAATGCCTGCTGAGGAGAGAAGGGGGCTCCACTGTGGGGTGAAGATGCCACCCCTTGTTCAGTGATGCGAAAAGAGTTTGGGTGATCTGCACGTTGTCCACCTTTGTTAAACCAAGAGGTTTGTGTCCGTAGCACCTGTAAGCCTCACCCCTTCCCCTTTGCAAGGCAAACCCCACCACCACCACTCCGTGGCTAATCAWAGTGGTGAAATGGGCTGGTACATCAGCCCTGAAAGAGAAGGCAGGTGAGGGAAGCATGGACGTCAGCAGCACTTAGCCAYGGCCTTCGTGACAATGACGGGGGGTTTGTGTTACTGGGTGAAGTCCCTGTCCCCAGAGAGCAGCGCTGTGCCAACAGCCTGTCCTGCTCACAGCAGTGCAGGGGTGGGCACAGTGTCACAGAAGGGCTGCCTGGGGGTTTTGCACAATCCTGCTGGGCACTATCAGTTAGATAAGCTGTGTGTCTTATGGTCAGGTCAGGATAACCTGGACAAAGTCAGAACGGACTGCAATAGCACCGCATGTTTCCAGGGAATAAGGATAATTAGTAATTTTTCTTACACAATAATACATTTTGGCTTTAACTATATTTTAATACTTTTAAGCACTTGTTTCAAAAGGTACTTTCACGGCATTCAGTTGGTGAAGAGAGAATAACAGCACTTGTGATGGTTTTGGTTCAGCAAAAATATCCATCACCTTTACCCCAACCCCCTCTCCCTCAAAGGGTTTATTGGGTGGTTGATAAGAAGTTGATAACTCAACAAAATTCACTGTGCCTGTTAATAATTCTTCTATAAAAGCCACAGATTCTCCCCTGTGGACTTCAGTCACTTTTAGCATGAAGGGACTCATCCTGGCCCTGGTGTTCGCCCTCGTGGGTAAGTTGAAGCTTTACCAGCACTGCTGAGCTGTGACAGCCACTGTGATCCTGAGCAAATTGCATCTCCTTGAGGCTTTTCAGGGATATTTACAGCTTCATTTGCTGAAGCCCTCTTATAGCTTCAGCTGTAATCTATTAGATTTCTGTGCTAAGCCCAACAGCAGGAGAAAAGCCAAGAAAGCAGCAGCTAGTGAGCAGGACTGGCATGGGCTGGGTGTTCTGGAGGCGTGGGGTGAGCCCCATTACTGGTGGTTTGCCAACCATTAGCACGCTGACTAAATGAATAATACGTGAAAGGATCTACAGACATGGGGTTTTTTCACGAATACTTCTCTTTCCTCCCTCACAGGGGGCCAGAAGCAGGACCTTGGTAAGTGGCTCCCCTGCCAGCCATTGGCTCCCTTGATGCCTTCCCCTCCAGCCTTGCCTTGCCCACCTTGCAGTGGCAGCCTCACCTTTCTTGAGTGGGCTGGTTCAAGTAACATCACAACAATCATAGCCAAAGAGGTGTTTCTGGTTTTTTTCTTTCCTAACAGAGCCTGTTTTTCATATGGGCAAGACCTACCTGTATAGCTATGAGAGCGTCATCATGCATGGGCTGCCTGACAGAGGCCTGGCCATGGCAGGGGTGAGCCTGGCCAGCAAGGTGGAGATCAGCCGTGTGTCTCGCAGCGACCACCTTCTGCAGGTAAATCACCGCGGGCATGGCAACCCACCCGCAGTTACAGATGCTCGGCTCATACCTCCAGGGTGGCAAAATGAGTGACAAAAAGATGTAGAGGATGTAGAGTTCACACAAAAGCTTAGAGCCCTTCCCACTGCTGAGATGACCCTGTAAGCCCAGTGCCAAGCTGATTGACTCAGGCAGTGATGATTCCCCAGCAAGGGCAGAGGTGTGGACATGGGCACGGAGCTTTGCACCCTGTACACCTAAGATGTGATGGGGAGAGCTGAGGGCACTGCTGAAGGGTCTGCAGCTGCATCCAAAATGCTTTGGGTTACTGGCAGTGGCCTACAGCAAGTGCCACAGGCTTCCTCACAGCCTCCTCCTCTGCAGGAGGGAGCTGGAGCTGCCCCCTTGACTAAAGCTACCTTAGGATTACCTCCATGCAAAAATATGGC
Organism: Amblyornis subalaris; assembly: GCA_018881555.1. Classification (NCBI taxonomy): domain Eukaryota; kingdom Metazoa; phylum Chordata; class Aves; order Passeriformes; family Ptilonorhynchidae; genus Amblyornis; species Amblyornis subalaris. The sequence goes on along the minus strand of JACAXG010000004.1, from coordinate 11,098,854 downwards.
AGGCAGCTGCTTTAAAGAAACGTCCTTAAGATAGTTTTACTACGGTAACACGAAGCTTGACTATGAAAATGAGCATTCAAGCATGAAATATCCATGTTTTTTAACTTGGTGCATAGCCTGAGAAAAGCTCAGCACCGGAATTGAGATATCACACAAGAAAGACCCAACTTAATGGAGACATTATCTTTGTTTTGATATTCTTCACATATGCATTAATTCAAATGTGAAGAATTCTAATGGTAATGCCTGTGTTTAGCATAATGGTATCAGATCTGGACGCATTGTTACTCATCAAAAAGATTAAACCAAACAGCTTAAAATACTGGCATGGCATGAAAGACCACAGAAAAGGGATTGAGAAGACAGCATGTGGGGAAAAAGCTGTAATAGGTGCCCTTAGCACTTGCCCTAGGAGTATTCTCAGTCTGTAATCTTGCACATATATTGGGGAAACAGTGTGAAGGAATACACATTGTCAAACGTTACATGCTGCTGCAATTGCAAGGTCTGTGTAACCTCGCTGGAGTTGCTACAACTTTAGCAACTGCAGACAACAGTCTTGAGTAGGATTTAATTTGAGAAAATGCGACAAGAGGCAAGCCACCCTTGCAGCATCGATTATAAATGCCTAAAATAAAACAGAGCACTGAGCCCACACCTTTTCCCTCTACACAGGAACATGTACTTTTATGCACAAGGGTGGGAGGTGTGTGTGTATGTATGGGACGAGCTAGGTCTGTGCATGCAGGCACACACTTCCCACTAGGTAGCAGTCAAGGACTTGTGCACAAGCTTTACAGCCTGAGGAGCTCACAGGGATGTCAGCTGCTTCCAAAGGTGTGAGCTCCTGCGGTCACCTCTGCTCTCCCACCAGCTGTGCCACGGCTTTGGTGCTCTGGGGCATACTGGACCTGGAGCAGCAGCCAGAATAGTCCCCGTGTGTTTAGGCACTCAGCTTGGGCAATAATGGCTTCACTGCCTTGCAGACTGAAGAGAGATCTCAGTTGTCATCTGTGGGAAAGGGGCGAGTATCCTGTCTGTACTGATTGGTGGCAGCTCGTGTTTCACTCACCCTACAGGCTTCACCAGACTTGCTGAAGTTTTGAATCCTGCTCACACAATCTTACTTTTCTGGCAGAAATCCTTCACAGAAATTTGCATTTTCAAGGATACTTCCTAGGCCCAGCACAGGAGTCCGAGGTGGAAACTGTTTCCTGCAGTGTTGAACAAGTGGCTTGTGTCTGGCCATGGATTGGAAGTGCCCAATTTCCCTATTATAGCACTATTTCAAACTGATAGTGAACAGTATGATTGTTTTCCTATTTTTGTTCACAGATTCGATCACCAAAGCTGGAGGAACACAACGGCTTCTGGCCCACTGACCCCTTCATTCCATCCTCAAGGCTCTCAGAAACCATTGCTGCGTGCCTCAGCCAGCCCTTTAAGTTTGAGTACACTGAAGGAAGAGTTGGAAGTATTTTTGCCCCTGAGGACTGTCCCATTCTGTGCACTAACCTAGTGAGAGGGATTCTGAACATGATGCAGATAACCATCAAAAAGTCCCAAAATGTGTATGAGCTACAGGAGGTTTGTTTTTTCCATTCTGATTTTACTTTTATTCTCATTTTACCATTAAAGAGTAAGTTACACTTCCCAGACCATTTTCTTTGACCTTTTTATTGCTGTTTCAAGTGAGAAGTTCACTGTGTTTAACCAATACTTGCAGGCTGGGATTGAAGGCATCTGCCAAACCAGGTACGTTATCCAGGACGACAGCAAGAATAACCGCGCCACCATTTCCAAAAGCAAGGACCTGACAGACTGCCAGGAGAAAGTGGTGAAGAACATGGGAATGGCATACATCCGGCCCTGCCCCACCTGTCCCCTGGTATGAGCAGCACGGAGCCACCGCTGCCCTGCTCAGGCATGAGCCACTGCTCAACACTCACATCGCTCTGAGGCTYGCAGGGCATTTGGCTTGTCTGGACTGACTAGCCCGATCCTGTTTCTGAGTGGGTCTCTTTGCACTTCTAGAAAGCCAGAAACATTAAGGGCACAGTGATGTTCACGTACAAGATGAAGTATGAGGACAGCGGGGCTTCGTTAACATCCGCTGTGTCTGAGCAGGTGTACCAGGTCTCTCCTTTCAATGAACCCAACGGGGCAGCAGTCATGGAGGCAAGGTAGGCACTGTGCATGTCCTTAGGTTATCATAGCCAGGAGGAGATGCCTGAAGCATATTTGCTGTTGATTGGTGAAATAAGGAGAAGCATCTGGCCTGTGGCTGCAAAGGGCCCAAACACTGTACAGCCCTTGGGACGCCCAGCCAGGTCCTGTGCCGTGCTGTTTGGGCCAGCTGAAACATCTGTTCAACCTTTCAGAGATTTGGGCAAACTCTTACAAAAGCTCTTGCAGTTGTATGACTTTTCCAGATAATCCTGAGCAATGGATAAACAGAGAAGGGCACAATCCATTCGCAGTCCTGCTGGGCACCCCTCAGTCTGCTCGACCACTGTACAAGTCCTATGTGCACAGAGTGTGGGTGCAGGCTACTGATGCATTTCCCTCTTTCTTTGAAGGCAAGAGCTGTCTTTGGTTGGCGTTAAAAGGACTCCTCTCAGTGCACCAACATCTCAGCTGCAAAACCAGGGGAGTCTTCGTTATCATTTCTCAGGAGAACTACTCCAGATGCCAATTCCTCTAATAAGGATTAAAAATCCAGATTTGCAGGTATTAGAGGCTTACTTTCACACACTTTAATTATTTATAAGGTTAACAGGTCATCACATAATTACTTTAGACATGGATCCTTCCAGCTGTCTGTTTTTCCCATAGTTAACAGAAACGCTGCGGCAATTAGTTCAGAATAATGAGAAAGGAGCCACTAAAGAAGCTTCGGCCAAGTTCTTACAAATGGTCCAGCTTTTTCGTGTAGCGACCCTCGATCAAATTGAGTCTTTGTGGCTGCAGTTTGTCAACGAACTCCCCTACAGGTAACTATGGCCTTCAGCCAGGGTTTCTGATCAGGGGAATACCGGGCAACAGGGATAATGAATCCCCATCTCCCTGGCAGGCCCTGGTTCCTGAGTGCCATCTGTGCTGCTGGAGCTACTGACACGTTCAGATTCCTGAAGCAAAAAATCCATGACGAGAAGCTGAACATCTGGGAAGCAGCTGCGACTCTCCCTCTTGCCTTCCATTTCGTTACACCAAACAAACAAACCCTGGAAGTTGCCTCAGTGAGTACAGATCATTCTTCCTTTTATTTTCCCTCTCACTCCCTTTCAGGGGTGAATTCATAGGATTATAAGTGAAAGATACAACATATTTCCTTCTAAATTTGTAAAATGCAAGGTATTAACAAAAAATGGGGAATGCTTCAGAAAATATTTCCGAACACTTGTTGCCAAAAGTTCGTAATTATATTTGGTGTTAAACTCCACGAATTATAAGAAAACTGCTGTAGATTGTTTTTGCCAAATCAGAAGTTAAAAAAAAAAAAACTCAAGAAATATGTAACCAGTATCTAAAGTGCATAAACCATAACTGGAGCAAGTCTACTTAATTTTCTTGTAGCTGAATGTCTAGAATTTGATTTGATTTCTGAAATTATTTAGAAAAAGCACAAATCAATTTTATCTATTTCTCAAATGCATTTATTGCTAAATGCATTTATTGCTCTAATTACTAGAAACAGTAAAGAATGATTCTTCTTCCTTCTGCAGACTTTTCTGACCTGTCCCCAAATCCAGAAAGTACTGATGCATAGGATAATTGTTTACCTAGGATATGGTAGCATGGTGAATAAATACTGTGCTCAGGCTTTACTATGTCCAAATGAACTTCTTCAGGTAGGTGACTCTCCTTTCTTATTCATAAAAGGTGAAGAAATTTTTAAAATATCTTTAATTTATCTGTCACAATACTGGCAATTAGGTAACTCACCATTTGCATGCCTCACTCTTAGCAGTGCAAAGACAGAATGAAGCACTGAAAGATGCCTTTGAAAGATCAGGTTGTAGCTGCTCAGAATTTCAAATGTAGTGGTAGAAGCCCATGGGGATAACAGATCCTGTAAACAGCCTGAAACTGAGTTTGGGTACAATAAAGTTTGAATTAAAGCAAAACAATTATCACTCTTTGATTCTACTTCTACATTAGGTAGAGTGTATTTAGAAGATGTATTAGAAAGGCGGTGTGAATATACGCAAAGCTCTAGATGCGTCACAAGTTAGGGATTCCAAAGAGGCCTTGCTACACAATCGCATTTCACTGTCAGAAATATTCAGGATATTGTCCCTGCACTATGCAGCTCCAGCTCCTTGCTCAGCAGGACCCCAGCACTGAGAGGGCCTGCTGGTGTTTGACATGTGTTTAAGTCTTCCAAAAGAGAGTGAAAAAAGCCAAGCCACCAGAAGGATAATTCTGCTTCTCAGAACAGCAAAACTGTTCAAGTAAACTTGCAGTTCCTGTAGGAAGTGAAAAATATGCAAGTGCAATTGGCAGGGTTGGCAGAGGTACTCCAGGGAATGACTGAACCTGGTATCAGCTTGGCACTTGCCTTTGGACTTGCAACAGACTCTCTGGTGCAGGCACCCACTTGGGATTGTCTCCTACACTCAGGCTCAGGCACAAGTCAAAATCAATTACAACACTGTGCAAGGAGAAAGCCAAGTTTATTTGTATGGTCCGTATTTGGCATCCTGATAATGATGGTGAGATTTTTCCTGGGAGAAAAGTCTGAACAGCTTTGTTCTGGAATTTGCAGCAGTAGTTGTTTTGCCTGCTATGGCAATGCATATTTTTATGCATTATTACAAGATCATTACCTGGTAAGATTAACACAGTTTACTTCACTTTCAGCCACTCCACAACCTTGCTACTGAAGCCACCAGCAAAGGTGATGCCAAAGACATGTCCTTGGCCCTGAAAGCCATTGGCAATGCAGGAGAGCCAGCCAGTATCAAACGCATCCTGAAGTTTTTGCCAACATTTTCCTTGGCTGCAGCTTCATTACCAAACAGAATTCATGCTGATGCTGTGTTGGCCTTAAGGAAAATTGCAAGAAAAGACCCGGCAAAAGTAACTGAAATTATTATTTAAACAAATGTCTTAAAGGGTATGGATTTGGCTTGTTTAGCGATTCAGGAATAATAAAACCATCAGGTAATGTTAGCAGCTCTGGGCAGGGTTCTCAGTTACTGGTCCTCCTCTTGCCCACATTGCAAACTCCTGACATCACCCCATCATTGCTGATACCCTGGGAAAAAGCTTGCTTTAGTCACTGTAACACTGGGCCCATTCCTAATGTCTGTTTTTCCCAGCCCTGTTCACTGCGCACCCAGCTATATCTTCATTTGCAGTGACAGGTCCCGTGCTCGAGTCTCTGTTTAGGATTCTGTTCTCCACTCACTGCAGAGCACATATGCCCTGTTTAGGAAACACTGTTCACTGGGAAGTTATGAGCTACTCACAGGTTGTGTCTTCCTCCTGTAGGTAAGGGAGATCACCCTCCAGGTCTTTATGGACAGCACACTTGCTCCAAATGTTCGAATGGCGGCTTGTGTTGTTCTCTTCGAAACCAAGCCTGCTCTTCCAACAGTAGCAGCTCTGGCCAGCTCACTGCTGACAGAGCCCAGCCTGCAAGTAGCCAGTTTCACATATTCACACATGAAGGCTTTGGCAGCAGGCAGGATCCCACAGCTCTATAAATTGTAAGTAGAGGAAGAAGTAAGTACATTTTTAGTAGCAAATGGTGATGTTTTTCTTGCAGTTTTCTAAGAATTTGGTCACAGTCGACTCTCTGCATATGATTTTAACTCTATTACTCAGATCTGCTGCTTGCAACATTGCCATCAAACTCCTGGGCCGCAGACTTGACAGGCTGAGCTATCGTTACAGCAAGGTCATTCAGGTCAGCGAGTATTCCTGTGAGTACCGGGTGCCCTGTGCACTTCTTCAGCTTAGGTAGCCAAATGCCTTTATTGTGTTCTGTGATTTTCGTCCAAAATCCAACCATGAGCTGTGAGTTTAGTGCACTCTTGAAACAGAACAAGCACAAGAGCATCCTAACCTGTGAAATTCCCTGAGGCTGTTCCATAACTCTCTGGTATCTGCTGGGGAAAGTGGTGCCTGCACATGGATTTAGAACTCCTTCGTCAGTCCCTGGGGTTGTGTTGACTCTGCCCTAGAACAAAGTCCTCCTCTTGAGGTTGCAAACCTGAGGACCTGTGGAACTAAATCCTGACAGCGCCCCTTGGGTACAGCACGTACCTGAGGTGGCTTACATGCACCAGACACCTCAGAGACCCTAACACAAATTTCTGCTGCTTTTTATTCCTGTGACAGCTGCATATCAGGCTGGTGCCATTTGGCGGATATATCTAATGAACAGTCCCAGCACCATGTTTCCATCTGATATAATCACGAAAGTAAGAGGATATTATGCAAACACTGCAACGGATATTATCGAGGTAAGGAGTGCATTAAGGCAGCCAGCTTTTGGACTGTGGTGTAGTATTTAACTCCATCTCTGGCTGTGAGGGAGGATGTGGAAAGGAAAATTTAGATAATGATTATGATTTTACTTAGGCTTCTTCTTTTATTTGGGCTTCTTGACACACACTTTCATCAATGAACACATTCAGTACAGGCACAAAAATCTAGGAGCAGAGGAAAGCTTACGCAGCAGAACATCCATCTGCCCACCTAAAGTCACATAGGATCCACGGTATTTTGCATAAGTACAGGGAAATAGCATCTGAAATTAAATTTCAGCCAGCAGTGCAGCCAGGGCAGCACAAAGCTTCATGTAGCAGCATGCAGACATTTCCACAGCTTCTTGGGCAAGCTTTGCAGCCTGGGCTGAGCTCTGCACTACCCTAAAATTATCCCTGCTGACTAATTCAAGGCTGGCTGGCTCAGCACATCCTCAGCATCTGCAGCCATAGCCTACAGTCATCTGCCAGGTAGACATGTCCTTATAACGCAATGGCTTCATGAAGCATGTGTTTAGTGCGGCCTGGATGAGCTTAATACCTGGCACAAGGGTTTTCCTGAGCTCTCTTGTACTTGGGCTGTGACACCTGACTCTGTTTCCTACAGGTGGCTGTCCGGTCACAAAGCCTAGCCAAGCTTCTCAGGAAGCAAAACCTTCCCTTTGCTGAGTATGACACGTACAAGACCCTGAAGGAGCTGGGTAAATCGGTACGTCTGTGCCCCCTTCTGACCCGCCCGCAACAGACAGCTCCCGACAGCGCCACGGTTGCATCACCCACCCACTGAGCCATCCCTTTGATGTTTCTGGAAGAAAGGAGTCAGTCATCCTGTTCAGTCATGGAAAGCTATACTTACATTGTTCTTACTCTGCCAACAGATGCCACCTTTTCACTCAACACATGTCAGCTCTTCATGTATAGTACAAAAGATGAGGATACTGCTGGGAGCAAAATGTTTTAAAGTGTGTGTTAGAACACACTAAGTGGTTTCTCCTCTCTTTTAAAATGATTATTGAATAAGGCTTTTCTTCATGAGCCCTTGGGTGTCATCTACTACTTACAGCAGCAGAAATTACCAAGCCCTTACCTCATCCTTACATGGGGAAACCCTGAAACCAGCTTTGCAATGTAAGAAAGGCCACATTGGCTCAGACCTGTAAGATATCCATTAGGTTTTTGGCCAAGGAACCACGGTTCACATCCTTCAGATGAGGTCTACTCTTTGCTAATACATTATTTTAAGTGACGTTTTCTGCTTCTTCCCTTTCTCCCCATCTGTCCTTAACACCACAGCTTCTGGGATGGAAAGAACTGCCTCCTGAAGACCCTCTGGTGTCTGCTTACATCAAAGTATTGGGTCAAGAGATCACCTTTGTTGACATTGACAAAGATGCCATTCAACAAATCATGACGGTACTGACAAGGCTGGTGACTTTTTTGTCTGCAATGCTGAATAATTTCCCTTCCACATCTCCTCTTACCTACTTACCTAACCTATTTCTCTGTTTTCAGAGTCTAGCTGGATCATCAAACTGGCAGCCAGTGGTGAAAAAGGTTGTGGAAGAGGTCCAGAGAGGCATTTCAGGCCGCTGGACTGTGCCGGTGCTGGTGGGCGAGCTGCGACACATCATCCCCACAGTGGTTGGACTACCCCTGGAGCTCGGGCTGTGCGGGGCCACGGTGGCCCAGGCTGCGGCCGATGGTGAGCTTGGGATGCCAAACTGAGCAGCTTCCCCACAACAGCTGTGGGTACAATCCCTCTGCTGGAATGAAATCCTTCTATAATCTTGAAAAGTACCCTGCTAATGTCGAAACATTAGTGATCAGCTACCTTCAAAAGGTTTGAGAAGTAATTAACATATTTCACCTGAGACATATTTGTGTAACTCTGGTTTAGATTAGCAATCTTTAAATAACCATGTAAAATATTTCAAAATGTAAAAGCACCGCCCTTGCACTAACTACTATGCTTATTGAAAGCATTGTATCCCCAGAATTTATTGTTTCTCTGTTCATACAATTTCTGTCTTTTTCAGTGGATGTACAGGTATCACCACCAGTATCTGACAATTTTAGACCTTCACAGCTGTGGGAAACCAAGATGGATATTCATGCTGACATCAGGCCAAAGTAAAAATTACATATATTTTCACATACACACACAAGAATTTATATTTATATTTATATTTATATTTATATTTATATTGTTATTGTTATTGTTATTGTTATTGTTATTGTTATTGTTATTGTTATTGTTATTTAAAATATATACGTGGAGGCATGTAGTTATACAGGGGTCTTACCTGTCCCAGAATTGGGACAAATGTGCTGGTCCGGAGCAGCAAAGTTGTAAGAAAGCAACACAATCCCCTGATGCTTTACAACCCTGCAAATGGAGCAATGTGCATGGTATTCCACAGGATACTGTGCTGTTCTGCCATTGCTAAAAGTGCTCACATTTGTACCTGTTCAATGAGTAAAGATACTAAGATGCAAAAATATATTTTCTTAGGTATTAAGTTTTTTATAATTTCAGCATAGAATTGCATCATCACCTAGCATAAGCCAGAAGGATTTCAGGAGGCAAAGGGAAATGCTTCTGGATTTGCAAAAGCAACAGTACTAATAATGATAATAGTAATAATGATGATGATAATAATAATAGTAGTGATGATAATAATTAAAAAAATAGACACAATCTGAAGCTACAAGATTCTGAAGTTAGCTTGTCCTCAAGCAATGTATCAGTGACAATGCAGTCAGAGAGAGTCCATGTTAGCTTTCTTTTTCAGACAAATCACTTCACCTTTTCCAGGGGCATTTCAGGTTTTTTCTTATCCTGTCGTGATAAATCTCTTCATCCATCAGTAGTGGGTCTCACAATAAACAGAACAGCATGAAAATGTAATTTTGCATTTCAAAGTTAAATTTGTGCATATTAATATGTAATTATGCCTGGTTTTATTTCCACTCTTTCAGATCATATTTTCACATGATTGCAATGATGGGGATAAATACACAGTACTTTCAGAGTGGTCTTGAATTTCATGCAGAGTTCAGTGCCAACACCACAATGAAATTTGATGCCAGGATAAATATGAAAGAGAAAAATTTGAAGATTGAAACCCTTCCCTGCCGTCAGGAGGCTGAGCTCGCAGCTGTGAGGTACAGAAGAGCTTGTTGAATTTTGCTTGCTCTGTGTTACTGATTGTGAGCTCCCTGTTATAAAATCACAAGTATACAACTACTTGTTAAAGTCTGCCATACCTTGGCAGCCACATAAAGCCTAGTACAGTCTTTTTTGCACTAGCAAAGATGAGTAGAGCAAAATCAGAAAGTGTTACTTGCATGCCATTTATCACCTTCACAGGAGTGAAGTTTATGCTATTTCAAGGAACATGGAAGAAGCAGATTCTGAAAAGAAATCCCAGTTTCTCCCCAAAGGAGAAATACCAAGTATCTCTGACCTGCTATTTCAGCCAAGTTCTTCAAGACCTGGTAGCTGGAAGGTAAGGAAGCSTCTCACCATCTGTAGGGCACACAGGCAGAGAACAGGCAGCTCCTCAGAAGGGCTGGGCACCCCTAACACAGGAGCTGGCAAACCAGATCACAAACACAGGAATGCTGAGATTCAACAGGGGCCTGATATTTTCCAAACCAAGCCTAAGACCCAATGGGTTCATGATATGATCATTCACAGTCCACTCACTTTCTTCATTGCATGCATGCAGGGCTGCTTTGACAGCATGTCTTCCTATTTCTTTACAGTCATGGGAGGGTGTCTGAAATTCACCTCCTTTGTACAACATCCCTTTTTTTTCTGAATCACAACAATGTGAAAAATATTGTTCTTGGGCAGGATACAGGTTTTTCTTCCCAAATCCTGGGATAATCCGTGCAGTGGATTGCAAAAGCACATTCTTTCATGTGCTCTTCAGCTTCTGAGGCTGTTGTGGAAAGGCTATGCTGACTTGCAGCAGGAGGTCTGGAAGCCTGAAATGGATGCAGAGGGACAGCCCTTCCAAAGAGCCCTGCAGATTCTCACTGGGAAGTGTGTTTGTGAAGCACTGCCTGAGAAAGGGTGTGCAGGAGAGCTTTCCTCTTCCACACAGTGCACTTTGCAGGAAACTCCACCGCTTCCAGTGCCTGGATCTCTAATTTTAAGCAGTATGCCTTATTTAAGCAGGACTGTCATCATTCTCTTGGTTAACTGGAGGAATTACTTTAAGAGCTAGGACAACTTTTTTTTTTTTTTTTTTTTTTTTTTGTGGAATATAACTTTATCTGCCATATTTTTGTTTAATGCAGCAAAGCAGTATTCCTAATGTGATATCCAAAGTATACCAGCCAGGTTCAGAAGAGGCACATCACAACAGTGCAGGAAGAAGATTTTACGCACGCATGTTCTGTAGAAAATTCGAAAGTTTGGGATGTTCTACTTGTCTCAGCCTTAAATCACGAAATTCTGCTTTCTTAAGAAATACTTATCTGCACAAATTATTTGGAGAATTTGAAGCCAAAATAATTTTGAAGCCAGGTACAGTCATAACAACAAGTTTTTTGTCAATCACTGTGAATAATGCTCAAGCAGCACAATCCTGGAATGTAAGTGTTTTGCCCTTAGTTCATACAGATGCTGATATTGACAAAATACAGCTGGAGGTTCAAGCAGGATCCAAAGCAGCCTCAAAAATAATTGAGGTATCAAGCTCAGGGTCAAAGGAAGAGGGAGAGACATCTCCATATGAGGACATTCAAGCTAAACTGAAGAAGATTCTAGGCATTGAAAATGTGTTCACGGTAAGAGAATTTGAGCATCAGAGAGGGAAATATTTTATAAATGAAGCCAAGGGTTTCCATTGTGGGAAACCAGCATGGGAAAGCAAGGAATTGGGCTGGGAGGAATGGGCCTGAGTGAGTTCTGGTACAGCTTTTGCAGTGTGTATGGGGACAGGAAGTTCCATTTCCTTGGAAGCCTGTGTTGAGCATGTTGTCTGACAGCCAGGGAAATGTTACAGAACAAGCTATAAATTCAAAATGCTTTCAACTGTTTTTGGAGGCTGCAAATAAAACACGGCGCCGCACAAAACGGATTAACAGAGAATACAAGACTGCAGATACAGGCCTCTGGGCAGAGCCCAGTGCATCCCACCTCTCCAGTTCATCCTCTTCTTCCGCTGCTTCCTCCGCTGATGGGAAAGAGCCTGGAAATGATCACAGGAAAGATGAAATAAGGCAATCTGGGAAGGAGCATGGCAGCAAGAGCAGCAGCAGGGGCAGCACTGGCAGCTCTGCTAGCAGTGAAACATGCAGCAGCAGCCAAGAAGACCAACCTGGGGAAAGGCACTGCAGTGGGGACATTGAATATTCCAACTGGCAGGTAATTCACCCTGGCTGGACCTTTTTATATTTCTTATAGTGGTTGTTTTTGTACATCAGTAAATTGTGCTCATAGAGCATGGACCAAAGAAAGAGGAACTCTGGTTCTCTGAAGTATTTCAGATCAGAATTTTCACATTTCAGAATGTTTCAGTGTAAAACGTTTAAAAAATTTAATTTTGTTTTGCGCTTTTTTTCTATACTCAGAACAGAAATTTTTAATGTATTTATCAAAAGTTACTTCTTTATTTTCTCTTAGGTCTTCTTACATGCTATCTATTTTCACAGGCAAACCCACCTGTTTACCAGTTTTTATTTAAGCCAGCAGATGAACAGGTACATTTACTGCATATAGTGGGAGCAGGGTTTACTCTTGCTGACTACTCTTGCTGATTTTGCTGCAGAGACCCTAGCTCTCTGAGAGTAAAAACATGATAAATTAATTCTGCAACAACTTCCAGTGGTAGGCACCTGCTTCAAGGTGATTCTCTGCTTTTGCAGGACCCAGGAAGGGAAATCCTGAACATCAGCATCAGCTCCTCCTCTTCTTCAGCTAGTGATGAAGGCATCTCTAGAGCCATGTCTCAGGTGAGTGTTTTAATCTGCAAGAAATGCAAACACTCACTTTGCATTTCCAGTTTTTGTATATTTATAACAGAATACGAAAATATGGTGATTTAGCATATTAGGTATATCGAAAGAAACTGAACTGTTTCTTGAGCACTGGCTAGTCATAAAATGTTATTTAATATTCACAGGCTACATTTTTTTAATGAAACTGGAAAGTATTGCTGTATATGTTGAAATCTGTCTTACTCATTAAATAATTCACTATAAAAAGCAGAACACTTTAGAAGTGCTGACCTGCTTGATCAGAAACTGGTTTCAGGTACACTTTTATTGTGTATCTTTCTGTAAAAGTTTAGGAGTTGACTCTGTCACTCTTTTGTTCATTAGGTCCTCACTGCAGAGTCCTTCTGTTCATGTTAGCAGGACCATAACAGGCCTTTGTAAAAACCTTGAGTTTGCATCAAGGCTCCACCTCTGAGAGCAATCCAGGTGTTTATTTGGGAATGTCTGCATTGTACATAGTTAATGGTACCTGGTCCCTTTATAAGAACTATGGAATCTGGAGAAGATTTCAACAAAGAAAAATTTCACACATTTCAGACAATGACCTACATGCCTACAAAATAATAAGCCTTACTTTGCTGAGGCATCCCTTCTGCAGCAGCAGCAGCTCCCAGTCATTAGTGCAAGTAGCTTGTGGAAAAAAGGCAACCAGATCTACCTTCTTCCCCACCACTTCCGTGCAGCTTAAATTCACCTCTCTTGTCCATCTTTTCACCACGTTACTACTTCCCTGAACTCCTTCTCAGCAACAGCTGTTCTTTCCCCATTTCTCACAAAGCCCTTGCCAGCTCTGTCTCACCCGATCCTTTTGTGTGTCTCTGTCACTTGGATCTGGCAGCACAGGGAGGACTTGCTGCCCCACAGTTAATTYCACCTGCAGCTGTGCCCTGCCCAGGTAGGGACTCTCCCCACAGCTCAGGTAGGACACTCAGCCGGGGTGGGTGCTGCTGCTGGGCACAAGGGTCCAGCTTTGAACATGGCCATGTGCTGCTCCTCGTGCAAGTACCACACTTGGGACTGCACTGATCAGATCCCTCTGACAATATAAATTATCATGGTTTTAAACAGGTGCTTAAACTAATTTTATCAAAAAGTCTATTAGCTAAACTGCAGGTTGGCAAGAGAGCAGTGCTGAGCTGGGTAGTATTGGTTCTTTTTGTTACACTGAAATTACTTTACAAAAAAATTCCCAGCACAGTTTTACTTGCATAGATCATGACAGCTCTCCCTCAAAAGACTGTGGCAAGAAACTACATATGAACTGAATAGACCGCATGACAATTTATGATGCTGTCCCATACTTCACATAAAAAGGCTTTTTGAATGAAACTTCTCCTTAACAAATGCTTTTTAACTGTGATTTTAAGATAGTAATTTAATGCTTTGTTTATATCTTTGGTCTCTATTTCCTCTCTACTCACTGAAGCCTAAATTCTTGGGAGAGAGCAAGCCACCAATACTGGCTGCAATTCTTCGTGCCATCCATAGAAACCAGCAGCSGACGGGACTACAGCTTGTCCTGTACACTGATACACAGCCCAAGAGATCGAGAATACAGATGTTTGTTTCAAGCATCACAGGGCCAAGTAGATGGAAACTCTGTGCTGATGCTTCAGTAATAAATTACCGAAAAGTATCAGTAAGTTTAAAGAAACAATCAGCTCAAATATAAATGAAACAAAATGATCTTACTATGTTTTATGCAAAAATTTATGTATTTCCCTCTCCTAGGGTTCTCTTAAATGGGGTAAAGATTGCCAGGACTACCAGATTGCTACTCAGATTGCAACAGGGCAATTTGCTGCTTAYCCAGCTATGCAGATGAAGCTGGAGTGGCTAAAAGTACCTTCAATAGTCCGAACAATTGCAAGATGGTGAGATTTGATTTTAGTTTTTGAAAAATTCATGTATATCAATGCTCCAAATAATTATAGGTTCAGTTCTGAAATTTCCAAGCTCAAAAAATTCCCCTTAATCAGTAGGATATTATAAAATCAGATTACATGTATCTGCTTTTTCTGTATTCATTCCCTCAAAGCACAATTCATTTTAGTGTGCAGGAAAACCACTTGGGAGGGTGGGATTCACCTAATATATTGTAGACTTGTAATTTAAAGTGCCTGAATTAGGAGACTGGTCTCCTGATGCTTCCTGATTGATGGAGGCTCAGAGCAGAAGCCTAACCTTGGTCCTCTGAAGAAGTCAGCCTCTTAATTTCCTAATGCAGGCACCTTTTCTCTGGCTTCTGAGGCAGGTGATACAAATACTTCCTATAAGGCATTTGCGCACTAAATAACAAATGTTGTATGGCACTAAGTGTAAAAAAACTGTACGTGCTGGATTCAGTTCACATGTATCTCCACAAACACTTAGTATCTGTTGTATTCACTCACTCATTGTATCCACACAAGCATTTGCCTGCAATAACAGATAGCTCCATGCTGAAGCCTAATATTTTTCATAGTGCTACTAAAATACAGACACATACAGCAAGTCAGTTAACTAAATATGCATGGAACACAGGTTTTCACATTAAAGGCATACAGGTGATTTGGGTAACAAATGTCTACTTAAAGAGGATAACTTTTCACATTAGATTGAATTAGCTGAAGTGCTGTTATCTGCCCTTATTAGAGGAGATGAAACCATCCAGTTGACTATCCTGGAGCAAAGCCACAGAACTTACCTTTTTTCTGCTCTGAGACTATGCCTTTTTATAAAGGAATATTTTCTGTATTTCTTTATTTGGGTCCCAAGCCCATATGGAACCCCATTCATAGAGACCCCTCCAACAACTTGTTGACGGTCTGAGTAGGCAAAGGATCCTTACCTGAAGTTACCACTGCAGGGCTGACACACTAATATTAAATACTAATTTAGTATTTTTAGCATGTCAGTATTTCAGGGTTTATGTAATTAGCACCTGTCTTTAATTCTGAACGTGTTTAAAACAAGTTTGCCATACCTTTCTTCTCATATCACTCTCCCATCCATTCTCTTGCGATATTTTTCACCAATTAAAAAATAAATTTGCCTGCCCCTCCTTCCATACACATCATCATGTATCACCAAACCCTGATGCAAAACATGTCTAGCACAGAATGCATATTGCTTTATGTGGCTATTTTAGTGTGAACAAATACTAACCAATTTTTTCAAAGACAAATCATTTTAATCACTTACTTCCTTTTTTTCAGGTTTTACTCATTTCTTCCAGGAGCTGCTTATCTGCTTGGGTATTCCCAAAGGCAACAGCTTGGTCCCTCTCACCAGGCAACCTTGGTTATGGCTTTGACATCTCCAAGAACCTGCGATGTTGTCTTTAAGTTGCCAGAGGTAACTATTTCCACTATCTTTTATCCTGAAGCAGTCAGTACTTAGGGAATGGATGGTTAATAGCTTTTTTAATCCACTGATTTTTTAAAAAAAATTATAAAACTATAAAGAGGCTGCCATCACAAGACATTATATTCATGCAGTTAGTTTTGCTATGAAAATATCTTACAACATATTTGTCTTTCTCATGTAGCATGCAAGCATGTGAAGTAAGAAACAGGTTACAAAACAAACATCATGATTGATAGCACATTAACAATAACTTATTAAAAAGACCACTCCTCCCAAAATCTTCAGGAAGATGATAGGTTTTCCTGTGTTCTGGAAAAGACAGTAAAACCAGGCTGTAGTGAAGCATGACAGCCAAAGAGCAGTGCTTGACATATAGGCAATGAGACAGTGTGCACCTCAGGTAAGGAAACTGTTCAGCTTGAGACCAAATCTGATGTACAGCTACCCCAAAAGCTGTAAATTGGTGACTATCCAAATTCATTTATAGCACTGCTGTTCTATAGGCTGCAGATGTGTCACACAGTAGAACTATTTCATGCTGTAGACAGAGGACTTGATTTCTTCTTCGCTCTCACCTAAATCCGGATGCTAATTTAGATTTCAGTCAGCATAGTTCTCTTGGAACATTAGAGGAAAATGCTACCTTATCTCCACACTGTACTTTGCATTTCCATTCATGTTTGTTTTCTGCCTGATTTTCAGCTCACAATTTATGACAGAGCCATCAAGCTTCCCCTGCCATTCCCTTCACATCCAGGTACACCGACTTCAACACTACCATCCTCTGACTKGAAGGTCTTTTCCCAAGCAACACTTTCAATCATTGAAAGTCTCAAAGGTCAGCAAGTAACTACCTGCACAGGCATTGATTGACTTCGCAAATTTTGTGATCATGATTTATACTTTTGATGTAATTTGAAATTATTTTACTTATTTATTCACACAAAAATCAGTTGGACTTCAGATGGAAACAAAGCGTCTGTATGAAAATGTGAGGCTGCAAAGATGTAGAGAAAAGGAGACATATTAAGGAGATTTAACATTCAGTTCCATGCCAAAGAGTGCTTCCAAATACATCAATTCCCAAATGCATCCATTTCAGTTTCACTGCAGAAACTGTTCGTGAAGAAAATACATTACAAAATTTGTGAGAGAGACATCTAAGTGACCTCTGATTCGGGGTGCTCTGCTTGATTAGCACTGTTGTGTAGAAGCAGAAACAGCTTCAAAAGTATACCCATTAATTTCAAATCCCACACTTTGATTTTTAAGGGATTATTGTTTGATTAATGCTGTATTAAGAGCTAATCACATTATACTTACTTAGGGTAAATTTTAAATTGAAAAGCTTTATGTAATCCTGCAATAAGGAGTCACATTTTGCTTAGAATCAGCGAGCTAATATCATACCATGCATATTTATATGGTGTCCCTGTCCACAGAAGGGAGGTTGGAATTAGATGATCTTCAAGGTTTCTTCCAACCCAAGTCATTCTATGATTCTATGGTATTTCTTTGGTAAACACCAAAACTAATCTGTATTAATTAAAATTGTTGTAAAATAATTTCTAATCAGAGCTGGTAGGATTTCTAACAAAATACCATTACAGTGAAAAAGAGAAAAGTGTAGTGTGCTATTTTTTCCTCCTCATCTTCTAACTATTTGTAATCCTGGTTATGACTTAATAAAGGTATCAGCATTTTAGTGAACTTTAGTGTTAATGATATGTTAATTGTTATCAACCTTTATGAAATTCTTCTAATTACAACAAAGTTAGAAAAGCCAAAAGGCCACAAACAGAGAGTTGTACCAGTACCAGCTGCGAGCAGAATTCATTCTCACACAATGACTGAATGATGGGTGGGTTGTGCAGCTGCCTGGGGACTGTCAAAGTTTTACTTTTGTATTACTACAAATCTAATATTTCATCTGACAGAATTGATTCACTTCTACATGGGAACATGTAGAACCAGAAGATGGTAATTTTTTTCTTTTAATTACAAAACTAATAAAATATCTGTCTTATATTCATTATTAAATGCTTACTTTTTACTGATTTTTTTTTTTCAGCTCGTTGTACAGTTTTCCAAGATAAGATCACAACCTTCAATGGCGTTGAATTTAACTATTCAATGCCTGCAAATTGCTACCATGTCTTGGTGCAGGACTGTAGTCCAGAGCTTAAATTCCTGGTGATGGTGAAAAGACTTGAAGAGCCTGGTGACCTTAAAGCAATAAATGTCAGACTTGCCAGCCAGTAAGTAATTGAAAACTTAATAAAAAATAGATGCCAAGCTGAATATCCTATAAATATGAAGACCAAATTGAAAGGGCAGATTGGTGCTAGCATTAGACTCATGCAGAAAGTACTGATGCCAATGGAAAGATATCTAGGAGTGTCACTGGGAATCGGGACTTTGTCTTTTAAAAGTGCTTCTGAAATGTACCTGGCATTCACAGCAACCTAAAGTCTTTACCGCCCCAAATTCCTCATTAATTTGTTAGAATTTAACCATCGTGTTTCAGTACTTAGTGATTAGGTAGACACGTGAACTATAAATCCAAAAGGAACTATTGTAATAATTTAGTCTGGCCTTCTACACTAAGCTAATAATTAGAACAAATTAGAACCCACACTCATTACAGCAGAGTTGTTGAGAAGTGGACATACTAAAAAGGGCATTACTTATCCCAGATTAGAGGAACACTCTTAGGTGATGTCTTAGTTGGTACATAATGTTCTAATCCATTTGAAATTAATTTAAAACATACTTTGTTTCAGCCTGGAGCAATCACCCCTAAATTGTATGGGATTATGCATACTAAAATCATTGTAGTGAGCATTCTTCAAAGCACAGAAATAGACTTTGATCTGTAAGGTTTCATTACAAGTACTTATTTATTTCTGAAAAATGTGTGCCTGACTGTGCCATAATGTTAGAGAAACAGAGGGAATCTAGTATTCCCTGCATCTGTTTTGTGGAAGAACACAAGGATGCTTGTTTTATAGACTGTATCTTTTGTGATAAAGACATTCCTTGTCACTGAATCATTCCTGATTGTTTCATACAATTGTATGGATGTGCTTTTGATGTACTTGAGCTTCCTATTTCTTCATTAGAGCAAACACTGCTCTGAAGAAAATACTACAATACACAGACTGTTCAGGCTGTAAGARAACCGCCATAGGGAATCCAATCTTCCTTTGAAATGTAGAGCACCTTCAATTTATGCGAACGTAATAGCAATTATGTTGTTCTGCAGCAAGGGTCCTGTAGCCTGGTGTCTTCCTGCCTGAACCATTGCCACAAGCAGCCACTCAGAGATGAGTAAAGCCAGGGAAAGCTGTGCTGTGAGCAATCCTCCTGGCATACTGTCCTGGGTCCCCTCAATCTTCCTCCTAAAGGGTAGGAGGTGATTCATGCCAGAACGATATGAGCACCCTGCAGTGAGGGTTCTACCAGAACAGCAGTTTATGAGTAGGGCAAAGGAGAATTTGTTTACACTAACTTCCTTTATTTAAAGTGAGGTTGACATGTATGTTTCCAATGGACTCATCCAGTTGAAGATTAACGGTGTCCAAGCCCCAAAAGATCTTCCATACACATCTAATTCTGGTAAGAGACCCATCTTTATATTTTGTTTAATCGTTCCTGATCTTTTGAAGAAGGAGAGGACATGATCCTGCAAACACCTCACAAGATAAAGATCATCCTAATTTGAGAAACAATCAGGTGATTTTAACATACCTTCATGCAAGCTTTTATAGTGGATGGCAAGAAAGATGAGCAAATCAAGAGGTGCTGATCCTGTGCATCTTTGCACAGACCAAAAAATGCAGGGCTGTGGTATGTTTTACTGATTCCAGAGACCCACAGAACAAGCATCTAAATGTCCCCTGTCACAGCCACCCCTGTGACAGGGCTTCAGCTTTTCGCAGGGCAGGGAGCAGTAGTCTATCCTTTCCCCCATCTCTTTCAAGATGCATTACAATGTGCATTATGTCCCCAGGAACTCAACAAATGGTTCAGGTTGGACCCTAAAACAGTAACTTCATTTTAGAAAAAATATTATTTTGCTTTTTCATTGCAGCTGCAAGCATGCTGCTCAGCAGTGAAAAGAAAGGACTGGCACTAAAAGCCCCAGATTATGGCATAGATAAACTATATTATGATGGGCATAGACTTGAGGTAATTTTTAAGTTACTTTCATTGGGTTTATTTTTAGAAGAAAAGCATTTGCGTGCAACTTTTCTTTATTTCCACAAAGATTCAGGTTGCTTTCTGGATGGCTGGAAAAACATGTGGCATTTGTGGAAAATACGATGCTGAGATGGAAAGAGAATACCAAACACCTAGTGGATATTTAGCTAAAGATGCAGTGAGTTTTGGTCAGTCTTGGATCATCTCAGAAGACCCCTGTGCTGGAGGTACTGAGAGTCTAACACACATTAATATAATTGCCTTCAGCTAATTAATTAGTCACATGAATAGGTGATTTATATTAATTGTAGCACAGTCATCTCGCTTTTTGCTATTTTTGTGATTAGTGGCCACAGACTAAAAGAAGAAGAAAAAAAAAAATCTGTTTTTCCTGAGTTTGGTAGTTCACCTCCAGTTCTGGTTTTGTTGTGTTTTTTTCTATCAACTGCTTATGCATTGTGTAGTTACCTGAAGTTTGTATGTTCAACTTAAAACTCCCTAAAATGACAACTTAGTATGAGAAGGAGGTAGTTTGACTGTTGACAAAAGTTGTTTTATGTCATCTTTAATAGTTTMATTCTTTATTTTCATTCTACTATTTCCAGGCTTTTAGTTTAGATAAAAAATTAATATCTATCCCTGACCATCAAACTAGAGGGCATTTGAGGTGGAAAAAACTTGTCTTAATYTCCCCAGGTTTAAGATTAACTTAATCTGAAAACTGCAGCCTSGGAATGATTGATTGTTCTTGCCATCCAGGTCCTACACAAAACCAACATGAATGTGTTGGTAACATTACGGTGCACTTCACATTTTGTGTGGAACACAACCCTCGGGGCAGGTGTTGGCCTTTTTATAATGTATTCTTAGATCAAGCTTCCCTGGTGTGACTGGTCCAGGCTTTCCTGGATCATAGGCTTAAGGACTAAGTTACTCAGCCATGGCAAGGCAGGCGTGATGCTACTCACAGTGCAGAAGTGGATATATGGATATCTAGGAGCCACTACTGCCCCAAAACGAAGTGCTGTCTTAGTTTAGGTAACATTGACTGTCAGTTGACCAAGGTTTTCACATGTATCTTTTTGGATGTGGACATCAGTGTCCCACCTAGGTCCCATTTGGCAAGAAGCCTCTGTCCTTGTGCCTGTGCTCCACATAACTCATTTTCTCACAGCCTGAGCCTTTGAAAGAAAATTGATTCACTTCAACCAGATCACCTTCATCTAGCTTGCGTCACTTTGTTCATCCATTGGTCTTAGTTGTGGCTAATTCTACAAATTAAGTCCAGAAAGTTATTTATCTAAACTGTGTATGTGCTTTAAGAGGGTTCATGTTTTGTAGCTTGTAAGCTGCAGCACAAACTAGTCAAAATTGAGAAGTCAGTTTCATTTGAGAAGATGGCAGCAAAATGCTTCTCTGTGGAGCCAGTTCTTCGCTGTGTAGAAGGCTGTTCAGCAACCCAGACCGTTCCTGTCTCCGTGGGCTTCCATTGCGTTCCAGCTGGTGAGTCCAGTGAACCTGTGCACAACACAACCAGTATGTGTGAGTGGGATTCTGTGAAAAACCGTGAGGTTCACCATACTAACACAGGAGTGCCTCGCTGTATGACCAGCTCCCCTCTTCTTCCTCCTTTCTCTCTAGACTCCGCTCTCAGCCTGGAAGGACAGCCTAGGCTGGGCCAGAAATCTGAGGACGTCGTGAGCTCGGTGCCTGCTCACATGGCGTGTTCCTGTCAGAAGCAGTCGTGCCCGGCCTGAGCCCCCGCGCGCCTGCGCCCCGGGTCGGCTCAGCCCGGCCGCCGGCGGGCACGGCTGGTTCGGGCAGCGGGGATAAGCCCCGGCCGCTCCGGGAGACCGCTCTGCTCTGGTTCTTCTCCTGGAGATTCTGGAGACAACCCGGGCACCCTCACTGCTGTGACCTTTCAATAAACAGTTGCTCTGTAAACGCGCTCGGCCGAGATCATTTCCCCCGTGCACACGCGGCGCGCTGGGGGCGGGCCGGGCCGGCACGGCCGCAGCCCCGGGCAGGCGCCTGCCGCGCCCTCCCCGGGGCCGGAGCTGCGCGGCCGGGCCGGCACCGGCGGCCATGGGGCGGCGGTGGGGCGGGTGGCTGCTGCCCGTCGGCCTCCTGCAGCTGCTGGGCGGCCTGGCCGGCGCCTGCCCCTGCCGGGACCCGCGGCTCTGCCGGCCCGTCACGGGCGCGGCCGGCTCCGAGGTGCGCGGCCCCGGGCCCGGGCGGGCGCTGCCGGCACAGGCGGGGCCGGGCCCGGCGGCAGCGCCGTTCGCAGCGGGTTCAGCTCCCCGGGCGCCGCTGCCGCACGGGAGCCGCCTGCGCTCGGCCCGAGCCGGGCGGTGTTACCGGGGCTGGGTGCGGTGAGGTGCGGGGCAGTGCCCGGGCCGGGCGCTGCGGCGGTCGCTCAGCACACACGGCTCCCCGGGAGCCATCCCTGCCAGCTGCTTCCCAGCGTGTGCCTTTGAGAGAGGCGCGTGGAARATAATAGTACTGCTGACAAGTGTTCGGGGCTAACGAGGGTGCTTTTTACCCCTTTTCCAGGTCTTTGTGTTTGATGTCGGGAAGGAAACCTGGAAATCCTACGACTGGTCAAAAATTACCACTGTGGCAGCTTTTGGAAAGTACGATCCTGAGCTCATGTGCTATGCCCACTCTAAAGGCTCCAGGGTAGTACTGAAAGGTTGGTTACATTGGAAAAATGTGGACATTTATGATACACAAATAAGAACATAAGGTACATAGGGCTATATTACCTTGACATTTTACATTCAGTTGTATGCAGAGTATTAAAATCAGTAAGAGGATTAATTAATAAGGCTGTAATGCACACAGAACCATAATACCTTGACATTTTGCGTGTGCTGGTATGCAGGATATTGAAACCAGCAATGGCTTGTGCCACAGTGGTAACCAAACCATCCCGGTGACACCTAAATAAATGTTCTCTAACAGGGAACATCTCTAACAAGGAACATTGCTATGGAGGAAGAGGAAGGAAAGAAAAAGCATGTAAAAGATAGTTATTTGGGTCAGTATTCTGGATTTTATGTGGAATACTCAAAAGACAAAAGAAAAGGGATTTTAAGTAATTTTTATATTTTGCACTTGAATCAGTCTCTCTGTATTAGGAAGTGGTTGAGTGTTAAAGCATGAGTACTCAGAAGCTCTGTGCAGGTACAAATGCTGATTCGAAAGACAAAGTCCATTACAGCTTACATGTTGTAATTACCTTTTGGCTCTGCTGAGAAAAAACAGAATCCAAGACTACAGTATGGGAAGCAACAAAGGTTAAGCATAAAAGTATTTTTCTCTAAACAGCCCCTCTGGCTCAGTTGAAATCCTAAAAGTACTTTGATTTCAAGAAAGGTAGTTTACAGTGGCTAAAAGAATATTAAGCAGAAGTAAGAAGAGCAAAATTATAGAAAAACTTCTGAAAGGAACTTAGTTTTAACACCACTGTCTCAAAGAAGCTTTTTGGTAATCTCTTCTAGGGTGGTTTCTCAAAATTTTGCTTGGGGAAAAAGTTAACTCCTTCGTATTTTACCAGTATTGGTATGGGCACTTTTTACGTTGTTTCTATTTTTTGGTTTAGTAAAGACAAACCTTTTCTCCTTACTACTGCTGTGTTGCAAATGCATGTTAACTCTTGAAGGCCTCTTGTCTAGGTGATGTACCTCTTAACGAAATTGTTGATCCTGCTAAAAGAGCAGCGTGGATATCCCAACAGGTGGACCTTGCAAAAAAGCAGTATATGGATGGAATTAACATAGATATAGAGCAAGAAGTTAATGAAACCTCCCCTGAGTATTATGCATTGACAGAACTTGTTAAAGAAACTACAGATGCTTTTCACAGAGAAATAGCAGGATCACAGGTAATAATATTGTACTTCATACAAACATTAAGTTTAACTTTATGAAATGCAACGACTTTGGGCAGTGCTGTTTAGCATATGAATATGAAAAAGTTTATGCAGATCTAAATATGGTATTCTCATGGATGATTAATTATGAATGTTAGCTGTGATATGATCTTGTAAGAATCACTCTTTTTGACCTGTGTGGATTTAAATGAGAGACAGGCTTCACTGAGATTTGTAGATACAATGTTACTGCCTTGTGTGAGCTGGCAGTTATTAGTATGGCTTAATAATTCGTTGTAAGCAGGGCAAATGCATCCTTCTGGGACAAAAGCTTGTCTGTGTTTCAGAGAGCTAAAAACATCCCTAAAGTTTTAAGGATTTGCATCATGCTTCATATTTTTGGTCAGATGGTTTTCATATTATATTTTAATTTCTTTAGTGCTATATATTCACTGATGGAATACTCACTTTATTGTCTTGTGCTTGTTTTATCAGCTGAGGAGCTTTTCCTATAGTTCGTTACTATCAAGGTGTGTTAAACTTCAGCATTTGGGGAATACTGTCTTTAAAAGTTACAGCTTTTTTTTAAAGAAATGAGCACCTAAGGGCCATACCTGATACTAAGTTGTGCATTTTCCTTCAGGTAACATTTGATGTGGCTTGGTCTCCAGCATGCATAGACAAAAGGTGCTACAACTACACTGGGATTGCAGATGCCTGTGACTTCTTATTTGTGATGTCATATGATGAACAGAGCCAGATCTGGACAGACTGTATTGCAAAAGCCAATGCTCCTTACCTGCAGACTTTAGTTGGTGAGGACAAAATGCCTCCCCAGGAGTCAGAACATTTCCATTTGTTCACATGAGTAGATAGAAAAGATTGCCTTTTCTTAGACAGGGTTATTTTGTTGTTGTTGCATTGAGGCTTCGGAGTGTGCTCAAATATGTGTTGTCCTGATGTGAAAATGGTATCTCTGACCCTTATTACACTACAGGAAGACCTTTAGCAGTTGTGTGTTGTTACTTGTAAAGTAATGTCTAGCCCTCATCAGTGTGAAGAAGACTTTTAGAATRACAAACAGCAACAATGGTGTCTGCCTGGGCTTGCAAAGAACCTGAAACATTTATCTCGTCCTTGTGAACCTCTGCTCAGGGCAGATGGTTTAAAGTGTGAGCAGCTAGAGCAGGTACTGGGATCTCAGTAGAGCAAGCCTCTCAGACTGTGCAGATTGAGGTAAAGGACAGCTTGCACCTTAGCCTCTGTCTGGGGATCATGCAAGTCCTGTATTGGCTCTGGCTCTAGATTAGTTGTAAGAATAAAAAGCATAGGAAAAGTAAATAATGCATCTTAATTTTTATTTCCCTCAAAACTAGGATATGAAGAATACATCGCTATGGGCATTGATCCAAAGAAGCTTGTGATGGGTGTCCCCTGGTATGGCTATGACTATGTCTGCCAAAACCTATCTACGGTAAGGTGAAGGTTATTCATTTGCAATCATACTGGTAATTTTTTCCTTGGAAAGATACAACTGGATTTTGGTAATCTTGTTTTTGGACTAGGAAATACTGTGGTCTAATGGATAAGAGCATAAAGCTGGGACACAAGGCAGAATCTTTTCCTTGGCTGATAACTGATGAGCAGTGTGTTACCAGACAAGGCATTTTATCTCCTTAGGCAGCCTGAACCCCATGATATCCAGGTGCCATGTTTGACTAAGGAGTTATAAATGTTATTTGTATGAGAAGAGATGATGTGCAAAGGCCCTACACTTATATGTGCCTTCTCAGCACCATCACTTAGCTCTCTGCTTAAAGATAGGTGCAACAAACCATAGCAAACCTATGACTGTTAAAGCTTAGCAGTTTATGAAGTCTCAAATATTATGCTTACGAAAAATATAAGCATCAATTGCAAGTGGAAGAGGTAAGACAAATGTATAAGCTGAATGATATCCATCCAATTCTGTATTGCTCCAGAGAAAGAGTAAGTTAAAGAAAGGAAATTGAACTGTTTTAATTTACTTTTCTCTACAACTAGTATCTGCCAGAGTTGCTTAAAGATTTGGGATTTTTGAGACCTTAATGCCTTTTGTGAATTGTTCTTGGCTGTAGTTCTGTTTTGGAGTTCAAAATATCTAACATGAAACTCGTGCCTTCTGCTTTTTTTCAGGATCACATTTGTTCCCTTCCTGAAGTCCCTTTCCGTGGGGCTCCTTGCAGTGACGCTGCAGGGAGTCAGGTTCCCTACGGAACAATCATGAAGCAGGTGAACAGTTCCCTTTCAGGGATGCTGTGGGATGAGGTACAGAAGTCTCCATTTTATGAGTACAAGGTAAGAGTCTTTTTCCAAGACATCATGTTGTGGAGTAAGCGTTCATGAACCATAGTTCTTTAACTATGACGTTATCAGGATTAGATTCTTCCTTATATGTTTTCTACCTTTTTTTTTGGTATAGTAAAGAATTGCTGGACTTCCATATCTTGAATTCCTAGTCTGAAAGAGGGGTGCAGTGCCTGAAAGCTACAGGAGTCATAAAGATCTTCATTACTTTGCAGTCCTCTTGAGATACTGTATCATGTCAAAAAGGACATTTTGGCACAAAAACATCCTATAGCTCCTTCCTTCACTGTTATAGTTAGTTTTATGAGTTGACAAGTGATTTAAACTCAAACAGATCTGAGATGCTCTTAAGTTTTTCTATGCACATTCTTGCATGTACATTCTCTTCTGCATTTTTCTTCATAGACACAGCGAAAGAGTCCATAAATGACTGTGCTTACAAGAACACCACACTGTATGCATTTAATCTTGTTTCTTTAGACAAGACTTAAGTTTTTTATGTAGATGATTAAAAGGTGTTGTAAGCAACAACTAGGTAAAAGCAACGCAACTTTGATAAAATTTTATAACCTTCTCTAAAACTGTTTATTGTTTAAAAAACCCACTTAATCTCTAACTAAATTCAACTGTTAGGTTAGATAGAGTATCTGAAATTTTAGCCATATTAAAACAAATATTAAAATACAAATTAGCTAAGTCTTTTCATCTCCTTTCAGTTAAAATGTGTCACTGTTTTATAACTTGGATTCTACAAGCCAAAAAACTAGCCACGTATTTGGCTTAGAATTTTTAATTGTCCTGTGTGACAAATAATTGGTACATCAGGAAAATATCATTATGTAAATCTACATAGCTTGTGTACCTCAGTTTTTAATTGTACTTTTAACTGTGTTCAACAGAAAATGTAACCACTGACACTAGTGTTTAAATGTTTTTCTAGGATTCTCGTGATCAATTCCACCAAGTATGGTTTGATGACCCTCGCAGCATCTCTCTAAAAGCAGCATATGTGAAGAATCGAGGCTTAAGGGGCATTGGCATGTGGAATGGAAATAGTCTTGACTATTCCAGGGAAGCTGTAGCAGAACAACAAACTCAAGCAATGTGGCAAGCTCTGACACCATAAGAACTATGTGAACCCATGATTTAGAATGATGAAAATTGGCAATTTTTTTATTTTGGCTTACACTATCACAAATTTTGACTTTGTATAAATACACTGTGATTTAAAAAAACTTTAAAAACTAGACAAATTAATCTTGTTATTTTATATGCAAAGCTTCCATTCCTCAGAAAATTCCAATGTTGCTTTATCTGTAGGGTTTTTTTTAAAAACTGCTCATTTTTTCATTTTTCACAATTACCGTAAGTCGGTTATGCTTGAACCCAGCATGAATTTGGTAACAAGACCAAGTGATGGATTTACAGGGGCAGTCTCATAATGATGCTTTGCTAAAAGCTACCAGGTGCATCAAATATTCACTCTGGGGTTACATGGTGCAGTCTAAGCCTTCTGACTTCCCAACCCAACCTATATTTTAGCTAAGTCACTCTAGAGTCAGATTAAACAGAATATTGGAGAGACAGATCATTGATTACATGCAACTTGATGAAACTTGTGTTTGTAGTTCGTTGCTCTTCTAGATTAAAAGATATTTATAGACTGAAGAAATTATGTAACATGAAGTAGTTGCCATTAAGATTTATATCAAACTTCTTGTTAGAAAGGAATATTCAATAAACACCAGTTCCACTGTGCTTATGTATCACATACATTTCTTAGTTTCAAAATCTCAGATCTTATCTTGAAGAGGGAGCATTAATATGGAGAGGACTTGGATGATGCTTCCTTCCATTTCAAACTACTTTATGAAAACTAGAAATTTAGAAGCTTATTTAATGAACTGCATATCTCTTTTTCCACACACTCTAAGATCCACTCAGTAGCCTGTTTGTTTTTATTGGGTGTTGCCTCTGAGATAATAGGAGGTTATGTTTTCTTTCTAGTTCATATTTTCATAAAATAATTTGCCTAGAGAATTTGTATAACTTTTTGAAATATCTGTAGTAATGTAAAGGTTGGCTGGTGTTTACAGGATTTTTTTTGTTAAATAAAATGCTGTCCTCAGTAAGGCTTGTAAACAATGTTGCCTGTGTTTTACTTGTTCTACAGCTTACAGCCCACACTGCTTGTCTACTTCTCAGAACTGTTTCACAACCTGATTAAAGTGCAACTGTGCCCTGCTTAAGTGACTCCATTAATTAAAAAATTTATTTAATCAGATAGATGAAGTCAGTTGTAGATCTGG
The DNA here is from genome assembly GCA_018881555.1 of Amblyornis subalaris. Lineage (NCBI taxonomy): Eukaryota > Metazoa > Chordata > Aves > Passeriformes > Ptilonorhynchidae > Amblyornis > Amblyornis subalaris. The sequence goes on along the minus strand of JACAXG010000004.1, from coordinate 11,070,265 downwards.
GAGGATTTTTTGGTGTGTTTCTTTTTTGTGGTGTTTGTTTGTTTGTTTGTGGGTTTTGGTTTGGGTTGTTTTGGTTGGCTAGGGGTTTTTGGGGTTTTTTGTTTGTTTGTTTGAGGGCTTTGGGAGGGTTTTTTTTGATTGGTTTTTTTTTTGGTTGCTTGCTAAAGCATTACCATAGTATGGCAGCACTACCATAATGGCTACTGAGCAAAAGACTAGAGTTCACATGAGTTGTCTGACTGCTTGAAACTACAGGTGATGGGAAGCAGCAGGTGAAGCCTACTGCTCTCATAGAAAGAAAAAAATTCCATGGAAAAATCAGAAGGCTTTTCAGTAGAACACTGGTCTATAGGTCTTAAGAGAAAATGCTAAATTTTATATATAATATATAGACACACATATAGACGTACTTCAGAATGTGTATTACTACTTATATGCTTAAATACTGTGAGATGGATATTTGCTGAACTGTGAGTCTTCTGGAGTGAATATCTGACCTGCAAAATTCTGAGAGCCAGATGACTTAATAATAAAACTCTCCTTCCTGTAGCAGTCAAGAATCATGAATTGATAATATTATATTTTAAATTTAGGTTCAGATTTTCCAGTAGCTAGTACCCYGCTCTTGTGTCTTAAATAAGACACAATTCTGAAATAGAGAATGTAAGATTCAACCCTGAATTGAGCAAAAGAGGGTGTAATTTTAATAATTTATTTAATACTTTACCACTAAAATCTTTGTCAAGTCCTATTTTAAAGAAAATAAATTGGATAATGGGTGGTTTGACTCAAGAAATTTCTAAGTTAGTCCTTTTGAGAGCTGCATAATTTTCTTATCATATAACTTATTTCCCATGAGTGTTTTACTTCCAGTAATAAATACAACCTTGACAGCTTTTTAGCTGAGATTAACTCCTAGCATATTATAGTTCTGCTTAATATAATAACATCTGGTTTGCAAAGAGGCAAACAGAAGAGCTAGAAAAAAATTCTTGTGAAGAGGTTTTCTGATTCCTCTTTCAGAGAACTGTTACTCTCAGCACGTGCATGACCTTGGAATTAAGGAAAGACAGAATATGCAATAGTGTAAATTGGACCAGGATCATCATTATACTGGTCCAAGAGAAAGCTTTCAGGCAAGCTTTCAAACTACAGAAGACAGTTCATGTCTGTGAGGCTTTCCTAGTAAGAGGGGGAACAAAACCAGCTGGGTATTAAATAAAGCAAGATTATCTGAGATTTTGTTTATGCTTCATAATAATACAGTAATGATACTGGTAATTTATAGATAGACATATTTATAATAGCAAAAACATATGTCAGTAAATAGCTAAATAAAGGATTACTGTTGCTGTAGTTCTACAGAAGCTGTATTTTAATCATTTCCCAAAAACGTAATGTGTGTGCCTGAAAATAAGAACAGGAGGTTGTGGATTTTAGGTTTATTTGCTTAGTAGCTATTTTGTTAATCAAAATAGCATAATGTCTTTGATGTTAATCAAAGAACATCAGCATACCACTATGATGTTACACAATTCACTAATTTGCACTTTAAAAATAACAGCTTAGTTTTAGACATATTACTAGCTTAAACTGTATGTTTAAGTAGCTGATTAATCTTACAGTAAGAGAGAGATTTAAAAAGAAGTGAGCTGCACTACCTCAGTAGCCTAGTATACAAATTCCACAACATTTATGGAGTTGATGTCTTTTTACAAGATAACTTCAAGAAAATACAAACAAATGCTCTGAAATTCTCTTCTATATACACTAGAGAGCTGCTGCAGACTTCACAGCTGCTAGTCATGTCATCATCTTAAATTCCTGATTTTCTGGACTGGAGAATTAAAGCTGAATGAATCTTCTTCTGTGTCAGTTCCGCTCTCAGTGCTCGTAAATCAGATGCTGCCTGCTTTCTCATCTGTAAAAGAACCAGTAATTTAAGGAATGGCAATTTAAGGAAGCTTTTTTTGGAGTTGACATGCATATAGGTTTATATAACTAAGACTGAATTTTACACAGGATGGCTGAATACAGGATACATCTTTCATATTTAAAATTTTACATGTCTAATTAGATAACTTAGTTCTAGCACTACTTTCTTCTGTACTTTGCCTTGATGTTTTTGAGACAACTCAAAATCAATTGTTCTTTCCACTCCTCCACAATGGAGGAGTCATAATGAGCATAATGAGTATATCCACCCTGGAGTACTCAGGAAACAGGGTATGGGCAATGTCTGTGATGTAGAACACTTCTATTTCAAGTTTTCAGAGCTGGAAAGCTATCCAATGTGAAGGCCTATACTATCATCTTCCTTCCAAAAAGAGCCATAGGCAGCACTGGTATGGAAAAAAAGCAGATGAAGAGGACTGTCATCTGCTTGGACAGCCATTGTCTTTTTTTGCTTGTTTGTTTTTAACTTTACATTTTTTTTTCCTTAGTCCTGGTCTATTTATTACTGATCAGTGCCTCACCACACCAAGTGTATTTCTTCAATTATCTTTTGAATAAAATGGGAATTTTTTGAAAAAGATTGTGAACCTTCACTTACATAGTACATTGAAAATCTAAGCTGTTTGAATGCCATGCATTCCAAATCCTGTCATAACCCCTGGTGTTCTGGAGTAATTTGGCTCAAGTGATAAAGTTACAACACTTAACACCCTAAAACTAACAGCATAAAACAAGAACTGTTTAGCAAATATTTACATTGTCTAATAATTGGGAAGTTTTATTCTTTTTTTATGCATTGTCAAAATTTGGCTGTTTTAACTGAAAGGCAGAGTACCTTAATTTCTATTATGAGTTTCATTTTTGTATCATCTAGCTTCCTCCTCAGTTGATCGAGTTCATGCTGCTCTGTAGTAATCTGGATGATTCTGTAATTCTATGGGAAAAAACAACAAAACTTGAAGTGCAGCATTAGTGCATCTCTTCATTCATTGGGTGCTACTTCACCACTCAGACACAATCCTCTAAACTCCTTCCAGCTCCCCTGCTTTCCCACCTGACTGATGTCTGCCTGGCCAGCACRTCGCTCTCAAGGGGTGGGGAGCACCCTTGTGCTTAGCCCAACAGCTCATTAAATCCTAACTATCTTCTCTGGGTGCTGGCCAGTACAGAACAGCTGCAGGAATCTTAGGTTGTGTATAGCCTTCACACACGGCCTCTTTGTGCCTAGCCAGGGAGTCCTAAAAAAAATACCCCTGATACGCCCCTCAAAAGGAGCAATAACATACCTGAACATAGCTAGCAATGTAATGTCAATCCTATTCATATTTTTATTTTGTAGATATTTCAAGATAGATCAAATAATACACATTTGTATATAAATATACACTCTTAGATTGTACATATACGCACCTTTCAGATGCAAGAAAAGGATATTTATTTTTTCTAGGCTAGCTTCAGCTTTGCCAACAGACTTGCTTCCCTTAATGCATTTAGAAAATTAGCAGACACAACTATTGGAAAGGGTGTTTCCTGCTTTTCCTTTATCTTTTCTTTTTTTAATCCCTCTCTGAACTTCCTATGAAACTCCCAGTTGCACAATAGTTCAGGTGCAACCACTTCAAAAGCTACAGATACGTTTCTTGTGCTCCAAACATTCATTACCTCTGTATATGAAATTTGGGGTGATGGGAACAATGTAGAACTGAACAATTCATTAATCATACTGAACAGAAGGGGATTTTGTTACAAGAAGGTACAAACAAAGCAGAAATACTCAAATGCTCAGATTCAAGCATTTTTGCAGTCCTTTTGAGACAAAAGGCCTGAAGGAATTCTGTCTCTCAGATCATTGAGGGGTATTTGGCTGCTAAAGCTAGTTCACAAGTCATTGGTTGGTGATAAATTTGTTTCTTTAATTTATATTTTATTTTAAAAGTCAGGCTGTGTAAAAAAGAGATAATAAATAATACAAGAAAGTACCTTGGAGTTTGTAATGTTTGGTTGTTTTCGGCTATCTCTGGCTTCCAATTGCAAGAGCAATTTCTGGTGGTAAAGCTCTAAATCTTGTCGCAGTTTGTCTAAAGTGACCTCCAGTGAAACTGTAGCTTTCTTGGTTTCAAAGTACTTCTTTTTCCATTCCTCACGAACTGCACAGGAAAACAGTAAATAGTGTTTGGTCTTGTTCACCTTATTATCAGGTCTGCTGAAAACAGCCAGGACCAGCTGATATCACAAGATTCAGTTGGCCAATGCACACATTGAAACATGGCAGTAGGTTTCTTTAAAAAAAGCATTTAGTGAAAAATCTTCATTAAAATTACATTCACTGTAAATGCAACTGAATTTTCCACAACCACTTGCAACAAAAGGCTCTATCTGTCCAACAAAATAAACACAGGGTCCAAACCCAACACTTCATTCAGCCTGGCTGTTCTGCAGGTTCTGCTGCACATAAGTGCTCCTAGCCTGTGAAGACTGGTATGCCCAGCAGAGTCTGAAGTCCACAGCTCTACTGTAGCAGGAAATGTAGCACTGTAGATTTATACAAAATTTGCACTCTTCATGGCCAGAGATTTTGAACAGCTTAGTTTTATACAGACATCCCAAACTATGGGAAAGTTTTTACTTCTGCACACCTATGATTCCTCCCATGTTGTTAATGTGCTATCAACAGCAGGCACATAAATGCCCCTGTATGTGGTGTGGCAGCCTCATGGCCACACAGGTCCACTACATACACTGCAGACCTGCAGTGTCTTACGTGAATCCCTTCTTTCAAGGCACCTTTTACGGAACCAGGACAACTGAAACTTACCCAAAAGAACTCGGCTGTTGGAGGACTCTGTGCTATGTAACTGAGAGTGCCTGTCAGCACGGCAATCTTAGGAGGATATTAAATACAAACTGTATCACTGTTCCTGCAAAAAGTGCTCTTTCCTTAATACCTTGTAAAGAAACACAGTTGCAACATGCACTTACTTATGAAACTCTACAGGTCTGATAAAAAAAATTCAGAGGTACAGACGCTTCATAAAGAACCTGCAGAAGCTGTTTGCATCCTTATGAAATAACCTTTATTTTACCTTACTGGATAACATAATTTAAGACACTGCAGGAGCCATTTAGGGCTTATCTCAGCAAAGTAGATTAGCTTGCCTTGCAGCTCCATGCTAGTACAGAGTTACTGCTCCAAGTACCAAGTTTGGGGTTTTTTTAAATACAACTTCCCCATGCTGCAGAGCACAGTGCAGCCATGTCCTTAGAGAATAACTGAAAGAACTGGCTTGTTGTCTCCTTTCAACAAGCTACAAGTAATATTTGAGACTTGTAATGATTTAACTGCATTTGAGCACAAAGAGAAAGCTCTAAAAACATCAAAATTATTAAATCTCATCGCTGTATCACTGGGATGTGACTTAGGGAGGATAGTTTTAAGTATAAACTTGAAAATAACTTTACAAAGAAAATTCGTGGGAGATTTTAATAAGATTTGTTAAAAACAAGGTTTGTCAAGCTTGTCACAACAGGCTTGTAACTTCCATGTCATAAGCTGAATACCATTAGATAGGAGGAACACAAATTATTATGCTGCAATGTACCTGAATCCCTATCAACACAGTATAAGCCTCTGTAACCACTAGCTAAAGGCAGGATTAAGATATGTCAGCTGCCCTGGGCCTCAAAGAGAGAGGCAGCCTGCTGTAGCTCTCCGGGCACTGCACGTACATGAGACACAACTTGAATAGCTTATAAACGCCAGGATAATTTTAAATTTATACAACTGCCACAAAAAAAAGTGGAAGGAAACATTGCAACCTTGAATTTTTCCAGCAAGCTGTTACACAAGTCTCTCCAAGTCTTCTCGGAGCTCTTGGTTAGCAAACTGCTCTCTCTGTAATTAAGCTCACTGACAAGGAGACAAACATTTTCACATTGGTTTCAGTGTAATTTCTCAATCATTCCAAATACCAAAATAAATTAAAAGTGTACCATGGTATCTTCTCAGCTTATTTTGTTCCAGTAGTCCTTTAGCTTTTTTGATCAGTTCTTCTCTGTTTTTTTCCATGTGCCTTCTGTCTTTCTTCATTTGTTGCAATTGTTCTACCATCTTGTTTTCTAAAGATATTAAAATTATATTTAGCAAGCATCTGAATAGTCTAAGTAGGAAGGATCAGTCAAGATTTTTGTAATGCACTCATCACAAATTATGCCAAAAGCTCTGTCAGAACAAGCAGTAGAAATTATTTCATTTTAATCAAGTGTATCTAACTTTTAAAAATGGCTGGTGCTTTAGAAAAAGGGAGAAATCCAGCATGCATCCAGGCATTCATACACACACACACACACACACACACACACACACACATCCTTTTATATGTTTAGACAATGTATCACTATAATCAAGATATATATACATTCCATACATTGAAGACTCTCTCGCCACATGAAGCCAAAAAAGCCTCCAAAAGACTGTTTCCTCCCCGAAGTACATTGCAATATAAACTGTAGCAAAATCTTGCATTAAACTCCAGCTGGCAGGATGGTATCTCAGACTTTTACTAATCTTCAACAATAGGTCAAACACTCATCTTCTCGCTATCCTTCTCCTCAGCAAGACTACTTGTGGTTTTCTTTGCTGCATTCCCACTTGAGCCTGCAGCATTTCTTTCATCCAATGTCCATCCTTTTCTGCTTCCATTTACAACTCCACAAGCTGGGTTTTCTAGTGCTGGGAACCTGCCAAGCTCTAGGACAGCCCATGCAATCATAAATACCTGGAATTTTCTAACCTTAAATCAAAATCCTTAACAATACTGTGAATKAATGTATGTACAAATCCTTTCATAAAGTAGGTATTTATGTCTTCATTGACTCTTCGGTCTTGATTAAATGTTCCTTCCTTGCAATTTCTTGGAATCATGTACTCACTTGCTGCCTGAATTACAGGAACTTGAGCTGGATTTACAGTAAGTGCCAAAAAAGGTGGACTAGGAGGTGGAATATATTCTTTTGGACAAGTAAGATGATTTTGCTTGTTTTCATCTGCCTATAGAGTCAAAAGACACAACTATAAGTACGTGACCATAATCCTGAATAGTTACATTAGACATATGCCCTGAAATTGGCCTGAGTGAATGCGAGGGTTGAATTCGAATTCTGCACATAAGCCTTTTTATTCTGTTACCAGTACACATGATTACAAAATTACAAAGAGATGAACCTCTGCAAATGAAATGAGTACACTGAGCACTTACATCACAGAGAACACACAAACAAAACCATAGATTATTGCTAATTGTTCTTGTCCATGTCCATAACCCCACAAGTTACTGACACTCCCATACAAGACCAGGAACTAAGGGCCTTAAAATGGCTACCTGGTTCATTGATTATGAAATCAAAACCTTCCAATTTCTAAACTAAAATATTTTATCGCAGATTTTAATTATTTAGAAATATAGTTGATATTCATTAGCAAATCTGCTAAGTAGCAGTGCATTAATTAGCTTTTCTCAATTATTCTCAAATCTTTCATATTTATAATGAGTCATCTGTCTTATAAAATCAGACAGTTTCTAGGTGGAGGGCTATATTTATTGCTCAAGATTACTAAGAATATGTTACCTTGGAAAACATACCTGATTATCCAGTTTTTCACCAAGATCATCTATAGTATTCCTAGTTCTGTTTTGCTGCAACCTAAAGATGAAATCAAGGAAGCAAGTGAAAATTCATGCAATGAAATGGGGTTTTTTCCCATTCTCTTTCATTCATTTGAAGTCTCTAAAGTAAGTTTATATCTGTGAATTAATATTATCCATTATTTTAGAAGATTCATTATTTGCTAACCTTTGGGTTTTGTGTACATAATCTGTAGTTTGGTCTTCCATTATTGTAAAAATTTCAGCATCCTGTGTTCTGTCTCTTCTTACTTTGGTATCTCTTTGGTGCTCATTATTTTCCATGTTTGTTAGTTCTGTGACAGGATAGTGATGACAAAAATATATAGATTTCACTCAGAAAAGTCAAGCTGGTTTGACTGTCAATAACCGGACTTTCCAACCTATATTGGAAATTCAGTGAATCAATGCAGCTGCTGGTGTTATTTCTCTAGGATTCAGAAATTTTCCGTGAATAACAGAATAAAAAAATCATTTTAAAAAGAGGTTTTTTTGTTTTAGGAATTTATATCTGACCAATTCTGGTAACTAGTACAAGACACATTATCACAGATAAAGCAACCACTTCTTTATTTCATCATCTTCCTTAAAATAATTCCCTAGCTAACACTTTCTGCCTTTCAGASACTGAAGATCCCTTATAAACTGGAACCAAAGACAGGCAGAGCAAAATTTTTTGAGTTTAAATGTTAATGACTAAATATTATCTGCTTTAAAATACATACAATTAATATTTCAAAAGAAAACTGCTGACACTACTACAAAATCTTATATCCTTCATAATTATAAATAAAGTTACAGAAAATTTCCAGTTATATACTGACACACATAAATTTGTATTTTAAGTGGTCTCATACTTAATTAACAGGACGATGGAGGCACAAAGCTATTTTTGAAAGGTTACAACTGGAAACTGAAATTACTGAAAAGTCATCCATGAAAGCCTTTTCCAATACACTCTCTCAATGAATACAATATCCAAATTGTTGATTTCTTACTTAAAGCACTGGATATCCAGAAAATCATTCTAACTGCAATCTAAAAGGTGCCAATATCAATTAAAAATTGAATATTGCTTCATTTAGTACACAGTGATAACGAAGAACTCATACAAGGTAAAACTACATCTCTTTGAAAGATATAATTATTTCTAGAAGCAGAATATTGTTCTGATACTGATATTCTGACTTATGCCTTAATTAGAGATTTCTTAAAACTTAGCTTTACTCTGCTAACTTTCTATAACTCTTGCTTTAGCAAAAAGACAACAATGAACATTTGTACCCTTTCGATATTTAATGTGATTTTGGGGTCTTTGGTTATCCTGGCCTTGTGCATCATTGTGGTTTACATGAGTAAGAGGAGTTTCTTTGGCTTTGTCATTCCACTTAGGAGCATTACAGTCTCTTTGATCTTGGCTGAGATGATTTTGCTCAGAGGTCTGTAATACCATGTCATGCTTTCCAGACTCCCAATTGCCAGGATTTGAATGACTTGGTGTGAAGAGAGATCCATCAGATCCATTTTGATCTGCATAGTAATTGATATTATAAAACAGATATTATTTTATTGTAAATACTAATCGTAATATTTATTTTTCTTCCTTCTCATTCATCATCCTCCTTCACTACATTGGTTAAGCTTACCTTTTTCTCTAAATTGTTTTTCTTGAATCCTGTTGTTATTGTCTTGCTTATTGTTTGTGTGCAAAACTGGAACAGGTTCTTTCTCACCGCATTCCACAGGACTGTGCAATTCCAGATTTTCTACCTGATGCTTGCTGTGTATACCTTCTAAAAATGGTTTGCTTTTTTCAGGTTTCTGTTGGGAAAGACTGGATAATCTTGATCCATGACCAAACCTAGTAGCTTCTTCATTAAAGTGATGTTTTTGTTGAGTTGACGATGGTAATGGATAAACATCTTCAAAGTACTCCACTCCAGGTAATAAATATAATTCAGGATAAAGTGCCTAAAATACACAGTATATTCATCAGACGGGACAAAAGAGAAAATGTGCAATGTAAAGTTTCTGGAAATGGTACCTCAAAAGCCATTCAATACATACATAAGGAGGAGCAAATGACTTCAGTTCCAGTTCTGTTTCTTGCTTTGCTTTCACCTTGGAACATAAAGAATGGAAGCGTAACAAATACAATACTTTTTAAATCAATAAAGTTGCATATGACACATGTATTCTATTATCATTTTTACATACTGCATCTTTTCATAACCAGCACTATCATCTGTAGTGGAGTCATGGGGAAAAAGAATCTTAGACTACAACTGTATTTTCTGACATACTTCTGAAACATTGTCTATTTTTCAAAATCTCTATGAGACCCACAAGAGTACATGCACATACTGAACATTTTTTTTATCCTTTGCACTTTCTCTTATGGTTCAAAGGATGTGATCCAAGAGTCACAGAAAAAGAAAGTCTTCAACCTGCTCTATCAGAAGTTGCTTCAAGCTGAATCTGGATAGAAATGCTGAGTCTCATAATTCTCTCTATTCACCTAATACAATATTGCAAAATATTTAATGTATATGGGGAAAAAAAATCTAATATTATGTGTTCTTGTACATATCATTTTTCATCATATTCTTTTTGTGATAGACACTTTCACATTTCAACAGTTGTCCTAAAATCAAAGTCTAAAATAGTAGTTGTATATTTGAAAGATGTGCTCCGACATAAGGAAAAATAAATAAATCTGAGCTTACATTTAAATAATGATATTGAATTAAACATAGGGGCAAATTCTAGTCTCAGTAATTGCCAGGCAATGCCATTGATTCACTGTTAGACACACAGGTTATACGCAAAAAAGGAAGAGCAAATGAACATGACTTTGGTTTATATTTATTTTTTCATTTAAAAGACCTTTACTTGCAAATAGGGCACAGCTCTGAGTTCTGCTTACATTGTTAGTGTTGTGAAATAGAAGACTGAGGGGGGAAGAACACTCAACAAATATTTGATCATGAAGATGTAATTCAAAGAGGTTACCATGACCCTAAAGAACAAATAAACCAGTTGGGTTATTGCTTTACACTTTGTTATAAAGTTAAACATCAAGCAACAGTAAATACCTCAAAGTAAAACAATATCTTTAATTTGTCTCTATAAATCTTCATGTATATTACCAGTATCTTTAATTCTCTATTAACATAAAATATTTTATTCATCTGCTGACATTATAAAGGAGGCTGGAAAATTTCTCCATTTATCTCTGAACTATGTGGGGAAGAAAATATACTATCTTATTTAATATCATCCAGTTAAAAAGACCTGAATTCATTGAAAACAAGTGCATACTTTCCAATTTAGATTGTATCACAGTCTTTTAAGTTTCTTTTCATGTTTTTCCACCTAGTTTTTTGCATATGACTTAGTATTTATTCTAGACTTCCGTGAGAGTGATTTTAGTGGTAATTCAACTAGACATGAAATAAAGAATGGCATCAAATTTCCTGCCAGTAGTTAATTTCCAAATCCATAAGAAAAAGGTAAAACGAGACATGAAAAAAGTATTTTATACTTACATAAATTACCTAAGTCTTTGTGTATTACAAGAACAAACTTTCAGTTGGACTAATTTTCAAGTTTATTTAATCTTTAGCTACACTTTGTAAGATATAAATATATATATATATATGTATAGAATCAATGTGAGGAACAGTTATGATTCAGGCATGTAGGGGTTTTATTACTTACATCTCAGGTTATATTATTGGACTAAATAGTGGAATGTCAAGAGAAGTTTTCATTCAGAGAATGATCTCTTAAATGCTTTTGGGCAGGTCACAGCAGGAACCATTAGAGGAACTTTGACTTACTCAGCTTCCATTGCAAATTCATCAACTGCCGTATTCCCAACCATGTACGGGTAATAATGACCTTATGGGTTTGGGATTTTTTTAATGCAACCAGATTTATCATATTTAATCCATGGACTTATCAAAACTAGCACCTTTTCACTGGATGGCAACTAATTACACCTGTTGCTTTAAAGGATATTTCTAATATACCTGTCCAGCTGTGCCTTTGCACTTGGGGAAGTAGATGTGCTCTGACAAGAGCTTATGCTGCAGCATGTTTAAAAGAAATGTTAACAGTGCTCCTAAAGTTATCTCTACTTCACATGATATTATCTAATCTGCAGGAATGAAATCTCTGGTTTACATTATAAAACAGAAGAGCAGTAAAGAAAAAAAAATTAACTTACCACTGCTAGTTTTTTCCCGATGCATTTTAAAAATTTGAATTTATCTGCAACTGTAACTCCACCCAGGTACTCTCCAAGCTTCTCCCGTAGCACTCTTAACGTGATGTGAGGAGACACCCTAGAATGTTGTCATTCATTAATACATCTGTAAGATCAAATAATGATGGCTAGTTAGTAGGAGGGGGAAGATAATGCTCTATACGTGCTGGCTTGCATGGACAGAATGACCAAAATTTGGAACTATGTCCTAGAACTGAACCCAATTACATAGAGCCCASAGAGTCTTGGCGTGGCAGTCAGAACACTGCATTGTAAGGGCTGGCATAACATTAACTGCAATGCTCATATTTTATGAACCTCATACAAAGGGAGAATATGGAAGTAGATGAAATTTGAAAGTTACTCCTTCAGAATGCTGTTACTCAACAACACTGGAAATTACAGTCGTGCACTTCCATATAAGTGACAAAGTTTCATGAGGCTGGTCCCGGACTGTTGAACGTTGCCTTCAAGCACCCAGGGCCAGAGGAGACTTCATCACTGTCCACTTTAAGTAGCAGGCACATTCCTTTGCTTTTGTCTTCTCCAACACAAATTTACAGTTGGGTGTGTGCATGTGTGCATGCAAATGTATTTTAAATAAAAAGCAAACATTTTGAAGATGCGAATGCTGACACAAATATGAATTGCATCATTTAATGTGCTACTTGAAAGCATGCAAATACTAAAGAGCTCAGTATAAAAATCACTACAGAATAAAAAGCATCTCTATACAATAAATTCAAATTTGCCAGAGGCCCACAAAAACTCTGCTGCACAACATAAGCAATTCTAATTGTTCCTATGCTGCCATATAAGATAAACCAGGGAACAAATTCAGACCCAAGACTGTTAATCACCATGCTGATTAAGTGGTAGGATGATTTTGGCCCAGGCAGCTCTCACTCCTCAAGCAATGCACAGACTCAGCTTGGGAGACAGTACATGCCATTCTCAGCAAACAATATAGACAAGAACCTGCCATGTCTTCCATTTGAACAGGTCTTCAACATTAACCTGACAAGGTTTGTTTGCACTTTCAAGCAGCCCTATAGGCCTTCAGGTCACACTTCAAGTATGTAGTGAAAACACTGTCATTTTCCTCTCATGATCACAATACTTCTGTGGGCTACAAAGCTTCCCTTGTATTATTTCAAATACCCTGGACTCAGAGGACCCTCCTCAAGATCATAAAACTGCCCTGGAGCACAGGCATGCAGCAGAGGAGAGCAAGGTCTGCAGAATGGACACATCTAGGCCGCTTTACTTATTCCCTGTACATCTGGCTTCTGCTTATTTCTTCCCCAGCCATTGTTTTGCCCACATTTGCTGCAGATATCAGCCTTAAAATCCTTTATTTTAAATGTATAAAGATGGATACATCATTCAGTACACATCCTTACATGACTTCTGTGAGAACACAGATGATCTGTAATTCAAATCTCTCTCATTTACTATAATTTCTTCAAGCTGATGTCTCAGAGAAGATATGCCCCTTGAGTGGTCTTCTGAAACCAAATAAATGCAAGCTCTTTCAGAGGCAATTCTAACACTGCACACCCTTCACTGATAAGGCCTGTCCAAACCAGCAAGGAAACCTAAATCTAAGCCATTTATGAACAGCAGGGAAAACATCTAAGTAACTTCAATGTATCATGGGAGAAAAGTATCTGGGTATACAGATCCTGAGATACAGGGCAGAAATTTACCTAAAAATTATTTGCCAGTGCAGCTGCTAGGAACATACAATAATATTAACCTGTCACTTGTTGCCACTGGCTAGCAGAAGACAGTCACATCCGAGTCATTTGCTTCAGGGTGTTCCTTTGAAAGTAATGCAAACTACAGTTCATTGCAGCCATCTCATCTAGAAATAACAAAAGTTTGGCTTCTGTGGTGAGGAATGAGGAGTAAAAAAAAGATCACAGAGGCTGAGAAATCAAGTTCATGGGAACAAGAACTCAGGACCATAGACAACTACCCTTAATATTTTCCTCTAATTTCACAGTTAATGGAAGTGGCCTGTACTTTGACCTAGGAAWCCTTTGTAAAGCTGTCTCAGACGGTACTAGGATTGTCAAGCTGACCAAACAACAGAGCTATCAACAATATCCAAGCCACAGGAGCACCAGCAATGCTGCCGTTCCCTCTCCTGGATTATAGTAAGAGAAGTCTTTTAAAATACTTTTTGTTTTTAAAGACAGTGATACACTGACCAAGTGCTAGTTCTTGCTATTGCTAATGTACTGCAGCATTGCAGTGTACCCACAGAATAATTAATTAGCAATTATTTAAGACTCATTTGCAAGAAACAATACCCAGACAGATATAAACCCACTGAAATCACTGAGGATCCTAATTTAATTTGATGCCTCAGTGAAGTAAATTTACACTAGCAAATATAGGGCAAGTGACAGATGTCCGTGACATGAAATGAAGTTACCACTTCAGACATGTATTTTGCACCTCTGCTGCAGACAAGAACAGCAAACAAAATGGGTATATGCACTTATTTCTCTGGTTTTGAGCAGCCTTTTAACAAAAGCAGCTGTGGAATGAATACATTCTGCCCTACATGCTCATACCCGACTGCTGTCAATCTTTTTAGCTACACAGCATATTGTCTTAAGTGGCTAATACAAGCCTCAATTTAAATTAATTAAAACCCTTATTCCCTGCAGTTTAAGCTGAATTGACAGGTTTTGCACAGGAGCAGACAAGGTGCATGTAAAATCTCTATTTCAATACAATCCTTACATTATTTGATTTTTCTACAAGTTCTTTCCACATTGGATTCACACAGATTTTGTGAGTAAAGTGTTCAAGAGTATAAATAAAACTTTCAAAGTTATGAAAGATTAAAAATGCAACTCTCTGTCCCAGGTTTGAGCCTAGGACTGGGAACCAGGGTATTTTTCATTAAGTGCTTTAAACAGCTACCTGAGATCACACATAGCACATGCTGTTGTGCACAACCTTTCAGAACTACTGCCGAAGACGAAAGAGGAAATGCTTGTGGTTCATGGCTGTAATGCTTCCCCTTGAGAAACAAGGCTTCAGCTCTTTCTTTGGACTGAGAGAGCTCAGATCATCACATCCCTGTTTCTGGGAACCGACAGGCTATCCTGTCTTCATCAAGCCACTGTCTTGAAGCTGGCCCATTGCCCAAAAGAATTCAACCGTTTCATAATCAGGCTCAAGGAGACAGAAATAATATAAGATATGATTTTACAGTATAAATTATTCTGCAGAAATACTCGCACTTCTCTGGAAGTGTGTTTCGATGGTCTACACCATGGGCTGCAAGGGAGCTAAGCGTGATACAGTACGAATTAACATAATGCTACTTACCCTCCAGAAATTTAATTAGAGAACAAGTTTCTGCTGACAGATGTAATTGTGCTCTCTAGAGCAACAGATGGACTAAAAGACTGAAGGACAGTGTGAAGGACATACCACATACATGAAACCTAAGACTACACTCACCTTATAAATCCAGCTGAGATGAATTTGCTACTAAGAGCTACAGGAACTGTATTCAGCTTGAAGTTCCACACTTCTGCTGGTACGTAAAAAACATGAAGCTCCACCAGCTAAAAAAAACCCAGATGATCATAACTGTAGATGTATCATAATCCTCTTCCTATATGCTTTGTTTTGTTTAAGTGGACTTCCAATTTGTGCAGGCAGGAATGGTTCCCTTGGTATTAGCACAGGGACTAGAACAGTGAGGCTCTGTCTCACAGTGATGATTAGATAGTGAGAATAGCAACGAGCAGAGCAATTTGTGACTGAATGCTGGCTGACAGCATCAAAATAAGTCACATTAGAACAAGCTTCACAATGGAAGTGAGAGAATAGAGAGCCTGTGCTACTGCTGTGCATCACTGTGACAGCAATGGAGAGATCTTACCAGAAACAGTTGATACTCTGGAGAGTGTCATGATTACAAGGATCTCTCAGCTGAAATCCTACCTTTGTTCATCTCATAAAAAATGCAAAGCCCTGAAAACTTGATTCAAACAGCACCACAACTTGATCTTGTCATCAAGAAAAAGATTTCAAAATATTTCTGACTATTGTTAATAATATTAGCTATCTTGGAAGCACAGAAATGCTCCTGCTAATGTCTGCAAAAAGAGTAACTAAGCTGGTTCTGAACAAGGTTCACTTAGACTGTGTTCAGACCTGTGGTAGTTGCAGCACTGTTAATGTCCAGGTCTTCATATTTTTAGTAAAAATCAGATAGTATTGACAAGGATGATACACTTCCCTCTAACTAGAAGCCATGCAAATTAGCTATATTAAATATTTCTGCAAGTGTTGAATTACTTAATAAGAACGAGAAAACAATGCTTTTTACATATACTATTTTTAAAGCACATATTTTTTTCCTCTCAGGTCTCCTAGAATCTTATTTATTTTTATTTTTGAAACCAAAGAAATATTTATGGAAAAGTACAAAAACTCTCACCTGTGAGGTTCGAGGTCTCATTTGACTGAATGACATGTTGGTCCCTCTATTTGACCACAGCAAATGTCATGTGGGCTTACTAGTTCTCTTTTTGATCAAAACATTCTTTAAGAATTAGTTTCCTGACAATCTGTTACGAGAGAAGTTACTCCATAAATATCCTTTATTTTCATTTACTGTTCTTCATTCAACTTATGAAAATGGAAGTCGTGTCTGTGCTGAGGCAGAAAGCTTCCAGCTAACTGCAAACAGAATCAACCACACCTTCTAAACAAGCGAGTATCACCTAAGTAACTGAGGGGATTGCTAAATCATAGCCCTGCAGCTCTAAGAGATCTGCCCTGAAGCATTTCTTCTTAATATTTTCTCCCCTATCATAAAAATACTTTGGTTGTACCTAATTTTCTACACAATTTTACTGTTTTCCTAAAGACACAGACCTAAATCCCCACAAAACAAGATTCTTGGAGGGTCTGGATCTGATAAAGTGACAATTTTTGTGAACTGCAGCAAACAACACATTGTGCCAGCCAAATGCAGTGTTCCGAGGAAACCTGACTGTTCTGGGCAACCATGTCAGAAAAGCACCTCCGTAAATTATAAACCATGCTTCTGCCCTATTCCATGTCATAGAATCATTGAATGGTTTGGGTTGGAAGGGACCTTTAAAGGTCAGCTAGTCCCACCCCCTGCAGTGAACAGGGACACCTCCCACTCGACAAGGTTGGCGAGAGCCCAAGTCCAATCTGACCTTGAATGTTTCCAGGGATGCCGCATCTCCCACCTCTCTGGGCAACCTGTTCCACGGTTTTACCACCTTCAGTATAAAAAACTTCTTATGTCTATAATCAATCCTCTTTTAGTTTAAAACCATTCCCCAACAGGCCCCGCTAAAAAGTTTGTTTCCATCTTTCTTTTTTGTTAGGACTCTTCTTGGTGTACTCACTTTGAAGGCTCTTCCAGCCCCTTTGAAGTTACAAACCTCCTCTGGATTTTCAGCCTGCTGAACTCTCTTGCTGTTCTCCTGATCACCTAAACAGCCCTGTCCCATACCCCCACTACTTCTAATTCACCTGTTCTTGAGCACGAGTGACCGGACCTTCCAGGTCTCACCCTGGTGCCGTGGAATTAAGATTTCCTCATGTCAGTGGGAAGCACCTACTTTTCAGGGCCTGTTTCTTAAATTGCAAGCTCCCACAAATGACCTGAGTGTAATATCCCCTGTCTCTTCCGGTTATTCCCAGCCAAAGGCAGGCACAGCAGGTCACAGCGCGTGTTCCTGCCATTGCTCCTGCGTATGTGGAAGATGCTGCACTTTGCTGTACCTGATGTAACCCCATGCCCCTGCTCCAGGCTTCACTACCATTCCCGGGCGCTTTCTGCAGTGAACTAGGACTAGTAAACTAATCCTCCAGGCCGTAGTCAAGACTCTAACTGCTGGCAAGAGCAAAGTTAGGAACTTCCCTGACTGCATCTCAAAATAATCTCCAAACTTGGAACTCACTGGATATTACCACCAAGGCTCGCCACCTTGGTGTGAATGCCGCCTCCTCTTTCAGTGCCCTTTATGGATGCACGGGGGCGGGGGATATTTCTGTGCCCGCGGGCGGTTCCCCGTCCTGGGCACACGGAGCCGCCCCGCCCGCCCGGGCTAGGGTGCGCAGGCGCCGCGGTCCGGGAGTTGTGGCCGCGCCGGGAAGTTGTGTTGGGAGTGCCCCGAGTGCCGAGCCGAGCCCGCCGCCAACCCCGCCATGTCGGGCTCCTCCAACGTGGCGGCCATGAAGAAGGTGGTGCAGCAGCTGCGCCTGGAGGCGAGCGTGACCCGCGTGAAGGTGAGCGCGGAGCCGCGCCGGGACGGGACGGGGCGGACGCGCCGCCATTTCACCGCCCCGGGGCCGCGCCCGCGGCGCTGGGGCCGGGCCGCGGCCGCCGGCTCCAACCTGCCCCGCCCCGCGGACCCGGCTCCGCGGCGGCGCCCGGGCTCTACTGGGGCTCCGTCGGGGCGAGCCCAGAACGGCAGCGCAGCCGCACGCCCTCCGCCACCGCCCCTGCCCGGGGCTCGGCCCGCTCGCTCCCCGCAGCCTCTCGGGCCCCGGGTCATTCCCCGGCCGAAGCGCTGCCCCGGGGCCATGAACGCGCCCCGCGCTGCCCGCTCGTGCCCTCGGTGTGAGGAGCGCCCGTCCGTCGGGCTGAAGGCAGAGGCGGCCCGAGCCGGGGCGCACAACAGGCTGGGCTGGCCCCAGCTCGGCAAAATGGAGATGTCGCTGCCAGGCACACAAAGTGCATTGAACTTGTGCCGTGCCGGGGTGGGACTGCGCCAGGCACGGCAGAGAAACTCTGAGGAAACTGCAGATACGAAGTGCCAGGGGAAGATGCAACTTTTTGAGACTTCGATCGTTCTATTTTATAAATTCAGAATTACAGCAAAGAAAAGACAAAGAATTTTTCCTTGTTCAGTTTTTAGGAAGGTACAGCATGTCAAAAGCCCCATATAAAGTTGCTCATAACACCATTATCTCAAGGATGGTTTTCCAAGGGAGGATGAAATGCCAGCTCAGTCGAGTAGAGCATCTTAAACCATAGACAGTATTTTTGAATTATTTATGCTAGAACAAAGATCTTCCTGTATTTAATAAAGCCATCTCCAAGGTATTGCTCGTGTGCCACCCTTCATAGTTAAAAGTTTAACATGGAAATTAAAACAGCCAAATTAGTTCTTATAATATACAACTTCTTGTCTTTAAGAAACAAAATAACTGCAATGAAATGATTGCTTAAAGTCTGCACAAGCTGTATTGCAGAATCATTTGGTAGTATTCTTTATACTTCTCAATGTAGTTACATCCTCAGTAAAGAGTGTTCAGTGAATTCTAATGCCAGCTTTTCTATAACTAGGTTTCTCAAGCTGCAGCTGACTTGAAGCAGTTCTGCCTGCAGAATGCGCAACATGATCCCCTACTGACGGGAGTATCATCAAGTACAAATCCATTCAGACCCCAGAAAGTTTGTTCATTTTTGTAATTATGTGAACTACTTCAGTATCTTCCAGTGGTAAGTTCTTGAATTACAATTCATAAACTCTTTTGTCATTTAAAATAGCTGCCTTTATATGAGACAGGCTGTATGAAAGGCACTCAGAAACATCTGACTTGTGCAGCTGGTCTTGGTCTAGATGCCCATTTTGGGCTCCTCCTCCCTGTTCCGGTGATGACTCTGTACTGGACACATGTTGTCCATAAGTATTATGAGTAGCACTTCGCTGTTGCAGAGCTTCCACCAGTTTCTAGTGCTGTAGTAAAGTAGTGGGGCCAGCTACTCCTGAGCTGCTATTTGCACTGACCTAGTTGTACAGTAATTCTGGTATATCTTCCTATGTGCAAGGGTATTACTTCCCTTTTCTCACATAGACTTAATTGCCTGGCAGATTATGTGGTGAATCCTGATTGAGGCAGATAAAACAGACTTTCATTCTTAAACTTTTAAAGAACAGTTCCAAAACCAGATTAGTGGTGGTGGTCCCCAAGAAGAGGACTGACCCCTGAGGGGGGGAAGATGTCCTCTAAGTCAAAAGGAAAAAATATGTAGTCCAAGAATTGTGTCAAGGCCCATAAACCACTCAAGTAAGCTACTACATGGGTAGCAGTTTAAATAACTATAAACAGTTGAATACTCATTTGGATTTTCATTCCAAAACTTTCATAGGTTCATTAGCACTACTGCTATCACCAGGAAGACCACTCACTCATCTGGCATTTTAGTGATTAGATTTTAGGCTAACCTCTTTAGAAAGGTGAGTTTTAGATCCACAATAGTTTCACCAAAACTCTGAGAATCACAGTAACTTGATTATTTTGACCACAATAAATGCATGATAATTTTACCATGTTCACCTTTCCTGTTGCCCCTTGACTTGGATCTGTTGGGGATGAAAGCACAGAAGTTATTTCAAACCACCTGATACACAGTTAACCATAGTTCACAATCCTTAGAAATCCCATAGTGAGTCTTAACCTTGAAAAATTCTGGTTTTGTAGCCGACTTACATCACCCAAGGAACTATAGTTTGCTAGATTTGTGTTATTAGGGAGCTTTATAGAAAGGTGACCACAGTCAGACTGAATTGTTAAAATTGTTCTCCCTTTAAGCAAACTGTGGAAAGGTTCCAGATGTATGTACTAGCATCAATCACCTTGTTTAGAGACCAGAGTAGTAACAGTATAGAAGCTGATGCTTAATTATTTAACAAACAAAAACTCTTTCCACATTGTTTTGAGCAGTGAATTACAGCAGTGTAACTGAAATGTGCTTTAGAGTTCTTCTAGCTTTTGAAGTTCTATTGTAAATTTTGCCAACTACTCTTACTTTAAAAATACTCTTGGACACTGACTTGTGTTCACACTACTGTAGCTTCAGCTGTAAGCAGTAATCCAAGGAGGAAGTCAGATCATCTGTAAGCATTATAGACTGATAATTTATAAAAAGCCAAATAAACGTACTTAATCAGTGACACATACAATTCCCCACCAAGGTTTGCCAGGGTAAAGTAATTCCTGGATTCCTGGGTGTGGATGTCAGGAAATAATGTTCCCTCTGTCTCACACCACACTTGCATACACAGGGCATAAAAGGCTTAATATTTTCTTCCTCAGTTATAGTCTTTGGAATGGAACACTTGTTTCTGTTTTAGTTACACTACCTTACGTGAAACTCCTTCACTTTGCAGCATCTCTTGCAGGGACTTCCTGAAAAGAGGGTTTCTTAGTTGTAATTCCTTGTGTTTTCTTGATGAGCCAATAGCGTTCATATTTGCACAGCCAGCACCACCTCACTGAAGAGGAAGTGTAATTTGTTAGGTACACAACAAATTTTCTGCTTTGCAAAGGCAAAATCAATGCCTGATCTTTTGGTGAGCATGAAGTGACTGGGAACAGTTTTTTGTTATCCTTCCACTTAACAATTTGGTTTCCAGGAGACACTACGCTCCAGTTCTTTGGTAACAGCTTTGATTATCTTAGTGTATCTTTGGGGATAGCTTCATGGGTTTTAAAGTTTGTTTTTTAAACTGATGTTTTATAAAACAGCTGTGGAAAAAGAGGATTTTTTTTTTCCTAAATAATTGTCCGTGGCATACTCTGAAGAGTTGCTTCATGTAGCATTGATACCTTCCTAACTAGATTTTGGTTTTGTTTTTCAGATCTTTTAGCATCTTTTCCTACCTGCTGATGTGTGTATGGGCAGAGTGCCTCAAGGAGTGGCCTGGTTTGAAGTCTGTACAAAAGCTTAGCCTTAACGTGCCAAATCTAACTCTTAAAGTGCTACTGTCATCAAACTTCTTACCATCTACCTCTCCAAATGAACTGTATGCTTAGTTACGTATTTCTGTTTCATAAGGGAATCAGTTTTATACGCCAAGCAAAAAATAAAAGTGTCTTGACTTTGTCTGGTCTTGGAAATTACTGTAACAAGTTGAGAACTTCTGGGTATGGCGACACCTCACCAGTCACCACATCACTGTAGCAGCTGGAGAGCAGAGAGGAGTGTAAATATTCTGTGCTGCTGCTGGGGTTAACAGTACTACAGAACAATGAGGCTGCAGCAC
This sequence comes from Amblyornis subalaris, assembly GCA_018881555.1. Taxonomy (NCBI): domain Eukaryota; kingdom Metazoa; phylum Chordata; class Aves; order Passeriformes; family Ptilonorhynchidae; genus Amblyornis; species Amblyornis subalaris. Next base: position 11,048,285 of record JACAXG010000004.1, on the reverse strand, counting down.
TATTATACTTAGAAACATTACAGAAATAGAACAGAAAAAATTTTTGGACTGTTAGTTTATAATTCAACTATACAGCTCTCCCATATCATAGACATCAAATAAAGACAGAGTAAATTATTCTTAATGAGTAATTCTACCCTAGTAGATGATTTACTCTGTGAGCCTTCTTATTCATTAGGTAAATATGAAAAAGCACTTACAACTGTATATGAAAACAAAGTAACTCAAAGAAACTTGACCTTTTAGCTGCCAGTGAACGTGCCAACTTAAGGCAAAACAGTAATTCATTCGCAGATACCAACTCGAGTATAGCTGTGAGGCTGAAGAAGCATTTTTAAGATTTTAATGGGGAAAACGCTGCTCAGAGACCTCGCATATTCACTAAGCAGCATTTTTAGATGAGATAGCTTGATGTACTTCCTGTAAGGGGGTTTTATGAATTCTTTCCCATCTGTCTTTTTCTTTTCAACTGCTTTGGGTATAGATACCTCTTTTCAATATGGTATTTACAGAAGAGATACCTGTAGGAGTCATGCATATTGTTTTTCTAACTTCAGCAACAYGCCTATTTTATGCAAGATGCTAATGAAATAAAATACCATGGACTTCATGGCTTGTATACTGCCTTCTCCATGTTCTCTGGATAGGAGCGCCTTTTTGGAAAACTATCACCATACTGTCAGGGAACAGCATACTATAAGTTAGAAATAAGTTTAAAATATTTATCTCTTACCTAATTAACTAAAGATGTCTGGGTTAACAGAAAAAATAAAACTGTAAACCTAGAAATATTTTATTTTGAGAATTTCTTTAACAAACATTTGCTGTCTTTGATGTTGTGAAGTGTAATTATTTCTACAGCACAGGAGCACTTATGGCAAATCTTCAGGGATAGCTAAATGACAGGTTGCTCAAACACGGTCATAGTTTTCCCTGCTAAACTGGAAAAAGTCACTGTCCTTGTCATGTTGGATACAAACAGGATGACACGGCCTACTTGATCTGCTGCCGTGGAAAGTTTTAATGTTTGCCGTTCGTCCTTCTGCAGACAGATACTGTTCAGTATCGTTATCATTAGTTAGCAGTCCCAGATCATCCACAGTTCAAAGCAGCTGCTGTATTCCTGTTCACCAGCAATTGGCAGATTTCTCTTACAAGTGAAATTTTCTTCTACTTGTGTCCATTTCTCGACGCTGAAATTTAAAAGAAAAATTGTTTACCAGCAAATTCACAGAACAGGATACAAGAAAGGATGACCACTCCATTTTATACCAGAGTAGGCACTGAAAAGTGTCAGTTACGGTGTAGCAGAGTTGCGAATAAGTAGTCATGGTATACTGGTATTAATCATCCTTGCTATTTTTATATTTGACTTGCAATACAGCAGAATGTTTCTGCTTTGCATGTTTCTCAAAATATACCTCTAAATACTACAGTTAAACACTTCCATACTGAGAACTGCATTTATACTGCTTTTCTAGGGTAAGATTTATGTTTACATTTCACGTCAGATTTAGTCTCCCCAAACAGGACTGTTATCATTACTTCAGACACACCTTATGAATCCACTCATATTCTCCAAATTTGGAATCAAAGGTTCCTTTTTGAAGTGACCTCAGCTTTAATGTAAAACGTGGCCCAAGTTCTTGAATTCCTACTTTCTTTTCACTCTTGAAGATATATCTTGGGGAAGAAAACAATTAAAATTAGGAATTAAGTTACAAGAGTAATCTCTCTCGTTTGTAAATGAGTTTTGTGGAAAACATCACCTGTGGAATCTGAAAAAGATGTAGTCTCTTTGGTTGTGAAACGTAGCTACTTGTCTTCCAATGAACTGAGGATCGTGTGGGAAGAGAGCGGCAAACATGCGGCCAATGGAATGGCCCAGCCGCGTTGTGAAATTATTGAGGATCACTTCAGGGACATGCTCGGTGGGCTCCTTCCCTTTTCGCTGAAATCACAGTAATAAGAATGTAAAGAACAGACTGAATGCAAAAGGATTTTAAGGTATTATCAAAGAAGAGTTTAAAATAGGAAGACAGGGCCAATAACATGCCCTAATCATTTTTTCAAACACAACCTAAATTCACAAGGAGTAGCTAGTAACATAAGGACCTTTCGTTCAGCAATATAAATTAAATGAAAAAGCATAAATAATTTTACATTTTCTCTCTCCTGCACCCACTTTTACTCTTGGCAGAACCTGTTAGAGCAGGTAACACAGTCTACCTATCATAGGAGTATTCCCTCTGAAGTAATACTAACTAGGCACATATGGGACTAAGAGTACATGGGATTGTTCTTTAGTAAGAACTGATTAAGTTTAAAAAATATTTATTTCAAAGAAAAAAAAACATTTTACTACAAATTACTTACACCGAGTAAGCAATACTATGGAAGAGGTGACAGGGCTGTAAGAATAACTACATTTTATTCAAGACTAACTACACGTGTTGAAAACTTTTATACTGCTGATTTTATATACCCTATTGTGTGTATGCTGTACATGGGGTATGTCCTATTGATGTAGGTTATCATCTGCTACTTAATGACATGATTTTAAAAATATTTGTCAGACTTAGATTATCAAATACTTGGCAGTTAAAGAAATTGAGCAAATAAGCTCGAAAACAGAAAATATGCTGCTTATGAAGTAGAATACAGTAGTCCTTAGCTTCCTGTTAGCTTACCAAAAAAACACTTTTAGCTGAATTATTTGAAAGTGCACTTTTGACAGTTCAAGTAAACTAGATGTATTTATCATTAAGCAATAGATGACCTATTTTGCAAATTTTTTTTTCAATCTCACCTTTATTTCTTTACGCAAACGCACACTACTCATTCTAAAATGAGCAGTTGGACCATCAGGCAGATGACTTAAAACAAGACCATCTGTGCACCAAGTTAAAAAAAATAAGGCTGGTAAAATTCAATATGTAATTTACAGGGGAACATTCTGTGCAAAATGCAATATTACGTTAGAGTACTATATACATAATCTATGCCAAATTTACAAGGTTTTGTCATATTTTCAAACATGCATTCACAAACTAGTTAACTACCTTTCTGAAGTAGTAATGTTCATTACATTTTGTTTCAATAGCTAACAAGAGTTATCTTCTACTGCTTTCTTGCTTATGAATTCGTAATGTTTTATCTAGTCAGAAAAATAAAAAGGAACTTCCTGATCAGAAGAACTTGTTAATTAATCAAACTGTTAAATTTACTGAAATAATAACATTGCTTATGCATGCATTAAAAACAAACCAAAAAAAGCCAACACATCTACACACTTTCTTTAATAATTCCATTAGCCATCAGACACTCAAGTTGGCACAGTGATTTTTAGCTCTGTAGTTTGCACTATGAAGAGAAAGAAAACAGAATAAGGTAGAGCTCTGATGCACACTACAGAATTGCTTTCTTTCCCTAGTAAATACACAAAAGGATACTTGGTATTTTGCGATCTTCATTAATGACAATTAAATCTGTGAAGTCCCTCGCAATACACTGTGGAATGATTCTTTTCAAAGCCAGTCCTCTGCGATAGTAGACATGTGAGTTAGGTATAACAGTAGCCAGCTGCTCACAGAATCTCACTGTTCTCTGCAAAACAGGGCAGTTAAATTGCAATGTGGTAAATTCAATTATTAGGAGAATAGAGGGATGGTCATTCCAACTACACTCCCTGAGCATATATTACTTTCAGTATCTCTATAAATATTTGAAGATAAGCTATTAAATTACTTCATTCAGTTAGTGCAAAAACATTTATTTGCAGTAAAGACTGCAGCACACCAGATACTTCTTTTTTAAGGACTTTTTTTCCCCCTCCCTCCATCACAGAAAATCAGAAAAATTCCAAAAGCATAATCTCCACATTCACTATTTATTAAGGACACTGGTTTACAAAAAGTTCACAGCATCCCAAAATACAATATAACTGTTTCTGCAGGAACTCATGTCTGAGTTTTCAGATAAACTGTTTGAGGTGTACTTTTTCTTATTTTTAAAGCAATTTCTTTTATGGTCTTCACAAATGTCAGTAATCTCTCCAATTAGGAAATGATCATTTCAATACAAGAACATGTGCATGAGGCTGTTTTTTGTTATGGAGGAAACACTGTGCTAGAGAAACCAACAGATTATACACATATACAAGGTTATTGATGGTCACTAAATAAAATGACAGAAAAAATCCATGTGACAGCCTAAATTTACCAATCATAGTCTGAAAACCCTGGTATCTTGTACCCAGTTGGTTGCTCAGAACTTTCCCAGTAAAACATACATACCCCACGAGGTCGGTCTGATGTTGTAATAAGAATCTTGGGAACTGTCTGTCTGTTGAAGTATGGTGCAAATTCATCAGTTGCTTCATCAAAAGTAACCTGGAAGAACAGAAGTCTTTTTAATCCACCATGTATGAAATAACTGAAGAACAATTTTTCAATCTGAGCTAAATGTCAATTCACAAGATCTACTTTGTAATTCATCATCAAAGGCGTGTGGTTTCTACATTTTTCAGAATCTAGTGTGATGAACATGGGCAGCTTTTACTATCAATATCAGTAACGCAAAAGGCAATTATTCGATATAGATAATGAAAAAATGACATCACCTCTTAGTAAGCCCATCATGTGTAAAAAGTAATTCATGAACAGATTAACAGAAGAGTGGTCCACGTTCAGTTTCATCAATCCAGTTTATGTCTCTTCATAGAAAAAAAATGCTTAACTTAATAGCACGTGCAGAAACTAAAGCAGTTACCTCTTCATCATTGGGATCTACAGTGGTTTCGTCATACACTCGCTGATTTTCAATAGTCTTTGGTATGGCTTTTGGAGGTGCCTAAAATACAAAGTTTATTAACATAACACATTCATGTAATTATTAAATGCACTGCAAAATGCCACATTCATACAACCATGAAATTATGTGTATTTCTACACAGAACTGGAAGTATTTATTTGATGCCACTTTTAAAAAATAAGTTACAACATCACTTTGATTAAAAATATGCAAAGGTATTGGGACACCAGAGAGCATCACATGGAGGAGAAGCACCACTAGAACAGTGTCAGTTTTCAAAACAAAAAAAGATGGGAACTTTCTATCCACTTTTCTTCCATGGAAGGCCTCTGCTTTCAAGAGCAACACATTTTAACCTTGATATCTACAATTTAATGACTAATAGCCTTTAATATTTACCCTGTTAACTTACACTACTCTTGTGAGACTATTGTAATACAGGAACTCACATCTGACCATCTTCCATCAGTTCAGGAAAAGAAGCAAAACCTTGTTCACAGCTAGGCTTGGAATCCAGCAGATAACTGGGTACAGTTTGGTCAGATCTGACTGCTTTAATTTGTACGGAAATTACTATTACAGTATAATTCCTAAAAAACATGAACACAAAAGCCATAGCAATCACATCAGAGATGACTTTTCAGGAGGGGCCCCTGCTTTTATGTCATTAGCTTAAAATTCACCCTGCCTGATTAGAGCATCATATAACACAGGAGCAACAATGTTTTTAAGCTCAGCTGTTTGATACCTCTGCTAGACAACAGTGTTTCTAAAGGCTACAACAGCCATCATACAATCACAGAATGGTTCGGCTGGAAGGGACCTTTACAAGTCATCTAGTGGAACCCCCGTGCAGTAAGCAGGGACATTTTCCAGGAGATCAGTTTGCTCCGAGTCCCTCCAACCTGGCCTTGAACGTTTCCAGGGATGGAGCATCCACCACCTCTCTGGGCAACCTGTTCCAGTGTTTTAACAGCCTCACTGTATTCACTGCTGCGAAGTCTGTGTAGCAACCGTTTCGCTCACGAAGCTGAGGAGCTCCAGCTCCGGGCTGAGCTGCAGGACCCTCATCCAGGCAAGCCGTGCTCCGTTCGCGGCGGGGCAGGGGCGGCCTGGCCGCCACACCGGCTCCTGCGGCCGGAGCCCTTACCTTGTCTCCGAGGGCCTCTCGCTCCTTCCTCCGCTTCTTCTTGAGGGCCAACTTCTCCTGCGGGCAGAGGAACAGCGCTCAGTTAGCCAGACCCGGCAGATCCGGGCCTCCCCCGCCCCCTGGCAACCGCCCGCCCCACCTTTCTCTGCTGCTGCTTCCAGCGAAGGAACATGAAGTGCCGCCGCTGCTTATTCTTGATCTCGGACACGCTGAAGGTGGGCGGGAAGAGCACCCGCTCCGGGGCAGGCGGGCCGGTACCATCTCCCGCCACGGGGCCGCTGGCATCCCCCGCCATGGCGCTCCCGCGATCCCCCGCCATGGCGCTGCAGCCGGCGGGCGGGGCCGGCCCCTCACCCTTGGCCTCTGCCCCGCCGTGCGGCGCCGCGCCTGCGCAGGGGCCGGGCCGCGGCTCGCGGCTCGCGGCTCGCGGCTCGGCCGCGGGGCTAGGGCGGCTCCGGTTGGGGCTGTGCGGAAGGCGGGGACGGTGCTCACAGAGTCACAGAATACCCCCAGTTAGAAGGGACCCACAAGCATCATCCAGTCCACCTCCTGGCCCTGCACAGCACCATCCCTAAGACTCAGACCATGTGCCTGAGAGGATTGTCCAAACGCTTCTTGAGTTCTGTCAGGCTTAGTGCTGTGACCACTTCATGGGGAGCCTCTTCAGTGCCCCACCACCCTCTAGGTGAAGAACCTTTCTCTAATATCCAATTTAACCCTCCCCTGACACAACTTCATGCCATTCTCTCGAATCCTGTCTCAGTCAGCACAGAGATCACTGTCTGCCCCTGCTCTTGCCCTCACGAGGAAATTTTAATTGCAGTGAGGTCTCCCCTCAGTCTCCTCCAGGCTGAACAGACCAAKTGCCCTCAGCCACCCCTCATACGGCTTCCCCTCAAGGCCCTTCACCATCTTCGTTGCCCTCCTTTGGGCACTCTCTAGTTGCTTCCTATATTGTGGTACCCAAAACTGCACACAATATTCAAGGTAAGCCTGCTCCAGTGCAGAGCAGAGCGGCACAATTCACCTCTCTCAACCCACGACGTGTCTGGACTCATTGCTCAGCAGATAGCGAACCTGGAGATAAAATCAGTGTATTTAGCAAGGATTATTGCTGCAGTGTAATTTATAATCTGGGTTGGCTACCAAAGTGGGAAGCTTTGAGCAAGCTTGACACACTGACACATTACATTAATGCAGGTAACAGTGCCTGCCCATGTGCACACATTTCACATTCAGACTTTTGCTCACAGTGACTTAAAATTGTGAGGAGCATCTGCTTATTAGGAACCATAGGGGTTTTGATGGTAATGTTCCCAGAAGTTATTTTTATTCCAATAAAGTCTGTTAGAACTTGATGTTAAAATGAAACAAGAACTCCTACAGCATATTAGAGATTCAATTTACATAAAGCCAGAAATGAGGTTTTCTGTTCCTGAGCTGATTTCCATGCTTAGAGGTGTGCAAATGTTTCTGCACAGCAAAGACTGCACTCTCTTTCATAGAACTTGAATACTCAGGGATTTTGGGGGACCTGGTCTAAATTAGAGGCATTTTTAATCTCAGACTGCAAAATTCTGAGCCTCAGTGGGACTGATCAGTTCCATTTGTTCCAAGAATTTTTTCAAAGCTTGATGTCTACTAATTTTATATACAAATACTATTTTGCCTTACTATGTTTCTGTTACTAGAAAAGTGAAAAAGAAATCTGTTAACATAAACATATGAAGATAATGGAAAAAATATCTAGAAATAACCAGAACTAGACAATTTCTTAAACTTTGTTCTGTCCTATAAACAAATTTTGTTCTGCAACTTAACTTGCTTCACTGAGATTACTTCTGTTTAACACAGATGTAAATGAAAGATCAAAGGCCTCATTATGCACAATCCCATATATTTCTGGCTTCGCTTCCATTTTTGTCAAGAGAAAATATCTCAGCTATCCTTAGTGCCTTAAGGATAAGTAGTCTCCATGGTAATTGAGGTTTGAAGGATTTTGTTGAGAATATGTTAACCAAGGACTTGCTGTAACTTTATCTCTCTAGCTGATGCAGATGTCAGAGATTGCAAGAGTATCTCTCAGAGCCATTAGCAGAGATTTGCATCACTGTTATTAGCAGAGCATACAGGAAGTTCTGTGTTGTTTGTAGTTCCAATTTGCAATGCAGTTTTTGTTGGGATCACTGAGTACTTACATGTGGAAAAAACACATTATCTTTCTCCCTCCCAGCAAGAGGGATGACAACCTCCTACTATTATTCAAATACTTTTCTTTCAAGGACTCACAGGAACAAAATAATGATTCACAATAATCCAAGAACTTCCTAGGGCAGGGGAGGGACAATAAAAAGACACCAGAAACACACTGTGGACTTGGTAGAGATCACTGACAAGGTACAATTATAACTTCAATAGAAGGCCCAACTAGTAAATGTATGCATAGTATTTAGTTTTTTCATAGAAATTCCAAGGTCATTTACTTGTTTTAGCTATGAACTCTGTTCTGTGCAAATAACATTTTAACCAGGATACTCTTATTTTACAACTTAAGTAGCATCATCAAGAAACCATCTTTTGGAAGAAGCTGCTTGATTAAAAACAAAACAACTGAAAAAAACCCAAACCAACAAACAAAGACACACACAAAAAACCCCTCAACAAGTAAATTTTCCAGCGAATAGTGATGAATGAAGACATTCATTCCATGTCAGCACTTGGGAATTTTGGAGGAAAACTTCACATAAATTACCCTTGACCCAGCTCAGTAGTGAAGCATCATTTTGAGTTGTATCAATAGAGCACTGTTCTTTTTTTTTCTGTTCTGTCATTTTAACCAATTTAAAAAATATTTTGTGATTAAGTTGAAAGGACAAAAATTCATCCAGGGAAAGGAAATTAATTTACAAATATAGAAGGAGGTGAGAAAAGAGGGTAAGGTACCCCTGGATTCAATAATTTATTAGAGAACTGTTTTTGGGGGTGGTGGTTTTGTTTTGGTTTGGTTTTTTGCTTGTTTGTTTTTATGTAGTAACCAGCATTTTGCTCTTTTCCTATTTTGTTTTTCTTAATTTCATTACCTGAAAGTCAAGAGGACATACTTCTTGTCTTCAACATTCATTATACTTAACAAAATACTCCAGAAAATCCAGTGCTCCAAATCAAACCAACCATTGTCTATGCTGGAAGAGAGATATGCCCTATAGGCTTCTTTCTTTCTTCCTACAGAATACTGTTTTTCACTTGAAAAATTAAAAAGCTGTTGTTTATCTTTTTTAAATGGATTAATTTTGACTGTAGTTACATTGCCTTGTTAACATGGCAAAGCAATTCCCCTCACAATCAGTGGGTCAGAATTCCTTGTAGTCATTGTTAAAATAGATAACCACCAATTGGTAACAGTAATTTGAAGATCACAAGATTCTGAGCACAGTTTGTGCAATGCCTCTGGTCTAAGGATTCTTGGTGTGCTACCAGAGTAGAGCACAAGGGAGAGGTGACTGATTTTTCACTAGGACAAAATTCCCCATATTACTCAGTTGGAATCAGTATTGCCATGGATCTAAAACTGGTGAGGAGAGGGCAAGTAGAAGGAACATGTGGTCACAACAAAACAGTAAGAAGTGAGGTGGCTCAAGGTTCCCTCAAGAGTTAGGTTTGTTAAGGTCCACATTTCTGGCTCTCAAAACCTTCAGCAGGATCCTTAGGCCCTCTGAATGCTCTGGTGGTGGCAAAGAATATTTATAAACTTGAATGCAGAAGGGGAGCAAGACTGGGCCTTGCAGTGGCTGCTGCAGCAGGAGTGCTCGTGGAGCTGCCCAGGGGCTGACTGGCAGCAGCAGAGTCCTGAACTAAGGTGAGGGCACTCTTCTTGTTCTTCCATTCAAAGCTAGTTCTCCTCCCTTCACGGTGCTATGTAGATAATGAAATGGTACCCCAAAGGTCTGGTTTTGTTATGCCTGTAAGCACATCAGCCCCAAGACTGCAGAACAGCTGTGCAGCTTTGATCACGTCTGAATCCTTACCAGGGCCTTCATGCTCCTGCTCGCAGCTTCTCTCTGGCAGGTGTTCCCAGGGACTGCCTAACAGCATGGACTGTGTAGCAAAGTTAGTGATAGTGGCTTTGCTTAACTGGTAGTTCAAAAGTTAAAGAAGGCTACAGAAGACAGGACTTTCCAGCCTCTGGAGAGTATCATCTTACCTGCCAATGGAACTGTGAAACCACAAGCCTGCAGGTTTTTCTGAGGTGAGAACTGCTTTCATTCTTCCAGTTGAAGCTATTGCTGTGTGTAGAATAAGATCCAGAAAATGCTGAACCAAATAGCAGTGGCTGCCAGACACTCTCCTCCTGAAAGGAAGGAAGATTCAACTCCTGGCCAGGTCTCAATATTATCCCTGTATTTACTTTTAAAAGTTAGGTAGCAAAAAAACAAGCTATAGAGACCAGACTGTAACCAGCTTCAGTTTCTGTGTGTGCCCTCATCCCTGAGCTGAAGAGTCCGGTTCCTTCTACACTCCTGGCCTGATGCTCTGTTGGGCTTTTTGCACAGTGAAGAATGGATAATGTGGTCACACCAGGGTGGAATAGTCAGAATGGTGGGAGATACTCTGTGTGGCAGGAGCATCTGTCTTTGAGCCCACATCTCTTCAGCTAAGGAAAGAGCTGGGCATGGGCCCACCAGAATATGCTGTCCTATGAAAGACGCATATCTATACCATCACTTTCTGAGAGAAAGCCTGCAATTGTATTTGTAGAGAACCTAGGCCTTGTGGTGCTTGGTATGTATTATTGTACCAAGCCATCTTGGGTCTCTGGAAAAATCTCTGTAGAAGTCTCTTGTTTACCCAGCTAGGCATAAGCACAAAATAAATGCTAAACTACTTAGCTCTTTCCACACTGTTCCCAGACTTAGGCATATCCAGAGCTGTTTCTCCAGGGGTGCATTTCATAGGGGAGCAGAGTAAAATTACAAGGTGCCGAAGCAGGAACTGCGTGGGTAGATCATCTGTTTGAGACTTACAGGCTTGCATTCCTTAGTGGATCTTGTTTACAGTCTTTTAATTTCAGTGTTTTCACTCACCCAGGGCAATCTCTCTAATGGATAAAATGGGTATCATGCACAATAAAGTTGGGTATTATTTAATATTTCAGGGTGAACACTACATCTTACAATGTGCTCCCAATGCCTGTCCTCATCTTGCTCTTCTTTACAGTACTTGAGCTGTATACAAACATTAAGGTGCTTATTGGAAAGAAGGCATGATGTCCATTATACAGATGGTAAAATTAATCTAGTTCATCAAATCAAAATTTATCAAACATATATTTAGAATGCCCAGTGTAAGACCCAAAGGCCATTTTACAAATATTTAGCACCAAGCATTCAAACCACAAGTATGTTCAATTAGATTCACTTGTCAGCATGCTCAGGATCATTCTAGATACCAGATTCCAGATGTCTCAAGTTCACCACCCTACAAATGAGGAATGCAGACTGAATGTCTAAAAAAGTTTGGTTTACTATGGGTAAATAAGGAGAGCAAATGAAATTTTTTCGTTTTCATTCTGTAATGCTCTTGATTTGGAGAGTTTCTTTACAATCTTCATGTTTTTATGTAAAAGTTCCTAGGTTTAAGAAAGCAAACAATGGTAAAAAAAAAACAAAAGCCCCTCTGAATAGCAGCTGTATCTTCCCGAGTATTGACACCCCTGCCCACAAAAGGTATCACACCTGAATGTGCTGAAAATGCACTCTGTTACCTTGTCTAGGCCGTTAATGAGGACATTAAGAGTTTTGGCCCCTGTATGGGTCCCTGAGGAACACCCTAGTAACCAGCCTCCTTTTTATGTGGACTTAGCACTGCTGATCAACACCCGTTTTACTGCACAGCCCAGTCGATCATCCATCCACCTTGGATATTTTTCCACTCCATATTTCACCCATTTGACTGTAAGGACACTGTGGGAGTCCATGTTGAAGGCCTCTCTAAAGGCAAGGTAAATAGCAAGCACTGCTCTTCCTCCTCTGTTGAGCCAGTCACCATTAAATGTTTGCCCTTGGTAAAGCCACATAGCACCATATGTTCTCGGTCACCTTTGTGTCCCTCAGCTGCTAGGAAATGAGTTCCAGGAGTATTTGCTCCACAGTCATCCTGGGCATGGAGGTGAGGCTGACAGACCTGTAGTTCCCTGGCTCTCCCCTCCTGCTCTTCCTGAAGCTGCAGCAGCTCGGAGTGCAGCCCTCTTGCTGTAACACCGTGCAAAGAGCAGTGATGTGTTCAAATGGTTTGTGTCAAATGTCTCAGCACGTGTCCGTGTGTATGTGCATGTGAGAAAGAAAAACAAGCAAAGCTTTTGGAAGCCTGACTCAGCAAGATTTAAATAATCTAAGGAAGAATTAAGCAAAGGAGAGGATTTTAAAAAGAAGGCATTTTACGTGGTATTCTTGCAAAAAAACTTGCAAATGTATTATCTAAATATTATGGAAATTCCATAGTCTGCTGCATATGTGTGTCCAGTTTTAAACTTGTTAGAGTTTAAAAAAATGACTTCACAGTTGCTTTATGTATGGATGTCAACACAGTAGTAAACATGTAGTTATAACCAACATTACAATAATTTCTTCCCACAGGATTTATCAAGATGGCACAGCTGGCCATTATCTTAATCTGGACAGATCAGTCTGGCTAATACTGGGTGTTTGATTTACTACAAGTCTGTCAGCACTTCTGGTTAGTTAGTAGATTATAACTACTAGATAATGAATTAATTGTATATGGGCTGGAAAAAAAGAAAAGATAATGGAGGTTGCTGGATCTTCAAGTATCTAGTGCAGAAAACTGGAATACTTCCCCAAACAGAAATTATATGTTCAACAAGGTTGTAATTTAATACTTTTAGACTTTTTGAGAAGTTTATCCAATAGCTACCCATGGCAAAGTACTGAAGAAGCATCTTCTGTTTCTAACCTGCTATTTTGCTGAATTCATTGTGTTGCTTCTGGAGATCACTATCCTTTTCTGAAGAACTGTCCTGGAAAAGGGAAGGTCGTCAATGGCAACATTTCATCAATGTTGTGGGTATGTAGAAAAACCTGTGTTTCTTGGGGGGTGTGGTTCTCTTTGTAGAAAGTGATGCTTGTATCTTTCCGCTGGTGCAATTACACATAGCTTGGGCTGCCTTAATAAAACATTCCTTCACGTAGGGAAAAAGAAAGAGTTTATCCAATATTAGAGTATGACTCATTTCTAGGCAGACGTTTTTCAGAATATGCTATCTTGTGTTTTCATTTTATTTATTAAATTCCTGTTATTTTATATTAAGGCATACTTGTGCAGTAGTGGAATAATTTTGCTGAAATAAATAGAATCTGGTATAGCAAATAATTTTGCTTCTTTTTCTGCATGCAGGTTGCCCACAGATACACAAGAATTTTCTCCTTGTTCAAAATTATTGCAACATAATTTGTGGGTGCTACTACAGAAATGAGGTAATTATTTTGTTACAAAGTTAAAGGCACGAAGTGAAAGTGCTGTTCCTCTTGCAGATACCTCTTAACTCCATGGTATCAACACCCATGTTATCAAGAATAAGCAAAATACATTGCTGAAATATTCCTCTATCTTAATACATTTCAGTGTCTGGCTATATTACACTTAGCTCTGAGTATATCATTTACTTGAGAAAAATAGGATCATTTTCTACTTGGCATTATTAATAAGTGAGAAGTATTTATAAATAGTTAGTGACAGATATTAGTTATTTCACAAATTTGTAAGATAATATTTGCATAAGAAACAGGAGTTGTAGAGTGATACATGATAAGGAATTAGTCCATAGTGCTACCAGAATCTTTAGCAAGGTGAGCTAACTTGAACAATGTGCATTTTAGTATAGCTAAGTGCAAGCTAATATTGCTAGGAAAGAAAAATGTAATATAGTTATCTGATGAAGGGCTGCTATCATGAAAAGTAGTGACACCAAAATGCAATTAAGAGCACACAGAAATGCCATCCTTATGAATAAATGTGGGGACCACTGTAGCAATAGGGATTTTGTTGCTGAAAGAGTAGGTCTTGCCCTGATACTGAAACAAAAACTGAGAAACTGCTTAAGCAGAACTATGTGGTTGCTTTGGGATCTAGAAATCCTTTTTACAGAAGAGACATAAAAAGCTTAATCTCTTTAGCCCATTAATGAATCAGGTAAGCACTAACTTACCTGGAATTACATAAATAAAGAGAATAATCATAGAAATCTTCAGTTTAGCAGAAAAATCTTTTAAAAGATGTAATGTTTGAAAACTGAATCAAGACGTTTTTTGATTAAAAAACAAAATCAAAACAAACAGAAAACCCCTTGGACTAACTGATCCTTGGGGAAAAAAATTGATAGATAGGCCTGTGAAGTATTCTTTATCACATTAAATCTTTAAATCAAGGTGGTGGATTTTTTTCCAAAGGACACATCACTTAATCTAATTGTCACCTGTACTGTGCAAAAGGTCAGGCTGGAGACTTGTAGTGCTTTCTTCTGGCCTGAAAATCTGTGATGCTATGAAACATCAAAATGGGGTAAAAAAAGCCCTTTTAAATGTTTTCTAAGAATTTTAGAATATCTTCCATAATATTCAGATGGTGTGGGGTTAGACACTGCAACCAATGTACTTTTAAAATAATTTGACAGGCATTTTTAGCTACATTACAATTGGGTTTTTTTTCCTGTTTGTATCACTAGATTTTGATGAATAGTCATTAGAATTGCAGTATCTCTTTTGTTTAGGCTACCCAGCCCTTTTCTCCTGATAAGATTTTCTTTCTTTATTGGTTTATCAAATCTTTCAAGATTGATATTTCAATGCTGGGTGTTCACTTCAAGATAACTTTCTGGAAAGCATATTTCTGTATTTGGCAGTGATCATAAACAATATCAAAAGCAAAATGGCTAAAGCTAATAAAAACAAATGCTAATTCAAGAAGTAGTTCCAAAATGTTAGACAGACTGGTCAGATAATACAGKGATTTACAAGGAGAGCTCTTTCTCTGTTATGTGATCAACTCTCAGTAACCGAACTTTCTTTCTTATGTCTTGATAAAATATGAGCATGCTTTTGGACATTTATAAGTGCTAATCACAAAAAACCCAAAGATAACAAGCAACATAAGACACCTATCTTGTAACATATAATCTCAGTGTCAGATAAACTCTTTTTTTCCAGCATGCATACATAGCTCTTATTAATGAAACTCAAGCTGCACCTAATTACTGGTAACAGAAAAACACTGGCATTTACCTCCCATGCACAGAGCCACACCTTGCCCTCCAGGAAATCCAGAGAGCTTCCTAAGAATTATTCCTAGCTGTGGCCTAGATTTCAGCCTCTTTTCTGTCATTTTACAGGGGAAGCTTGTCAGAGCCAATCCTGTCTGGTGCTCAGGGTTTGACTGAACAAAGAAATGAAACTCATCACGAAATCTGGTCTTAAGTTGGACCTTTTACCACAGGATCTTTTGCTTGGTCTGCATGGCTAAACAAGTTTGGTGCTTTACCCGACACAGATTGATACTGGAGACAATCCATTCTCTGCAGTAGGAAACAGAGGACAGAATCAAAAGCACCATTTCAGTAAAAGTTACTGTAAAAATTGACAAGGAAGAATTAGCTAAAATAATATTCCCTTTGTCTATATTTCCAAATTGATCATCTTTTTCTCGCATTTGGAAAAATACTTTATTTCCTAAGTTTTCATGGAATTATTTATGAAAGAGAAGGCACAGCATGGTTACTTTTGGCAGGAGACAGTTAGGCTAAACGGTTCAAGCCCTGTTTTTTTTATTTCACCAGGAGAGTTTTAAAAAGGCATTCAATCTGATTCCAGGATTGTATCCATCAGCTGACAATGCATGTGGCCATGGCCTGTATCATTCATCATTCAGCCTTATATGGAGTAGTGCTTAATATAGGATTCAGGAGATCTGTCCTGTCCTCAGTTTCCTTCTCCACAAATACTTTGTGGTAACCTCTGATACATCCCTTTGTATCTTATTCTTCTACAATATTAGTGTGAAAGCATTTTTGCCTTATACAAATAAATAAGCAGAATATTTATTCTAGAAAGAACAAGGGCCCAGAAAATCTCATAGGGAGTCCTCTGCCAGGAAGCAAAGTCACTGAAAAGGAATTGGAGACAATCAGATCACAATTGCTACTTCTCTGACATGGTGACTAGAACAGGGAAAGTAACGCTTGCTTGCCCAAGCAAGTAAATCTTGAGAAAGGATAAAGAGGTTCATACTTTGTCTGTATCTAGTACTGATGCAAGAAAAGGTGGAATGTTGTAAATGGGGTTTGGGTCCTAAAATCAAAAAGAGTGATGAAAAATTAGAAGGGTTTTACAGAATAGAGATGAGACATGATTGAAGGACACTCTCCTTCTAATGTGGGGCTCAAAGAGTTCCACCTATTTAGCTTATCAAAGACAAAGTTAATGGGGACTCTTTATGTATTGTTCTCTGTTGTAAATATCCATTTAAAAATCCATGCCTTAGCTCTGGCAGACAAAGAACCAAGACCTGCAATCTTAATTTATAATTACCCATAATTAACTATTGAGAGGGTTACCAAGTATTATGGTAAATTTTCTGTTGATATTTATATCAAGATATATGTGTCCCCCTTAAAATGATACAATCTAGTTCGGACAGGGATGAGTTCAGCAAAATCTGGTCTCCATTATGCCAGAAGATCAGCCTAGAAGACCACACAGGTTACATCAGGCTTTCTAATCTGTTAATTAGATAGTTTATATAAACTCAGTTTAATTGGTTCTGTGTTTTTTAATAAACAGTATTTTTAATGTTTCATGTTTGACTGAAGCCTCACCTAATCTCAATTATTTCTTACTGTCTGTGTGTGGTGGGACTTTGTCATCCTACCAGGAACTCCACCTTCATCCTTAAGTGTTGCATCATTAGCTTGTTACACAACCTGCAGGGGTGATATTGTTGATATGATGCCAACGACAAAATAATTGAGAGATGGAGTGATGGCATTGCTGGAGATCCCAACAAAACTGCTCTAGATCCTGCACACAAGTTATTTATCAAGACCAAATTCTGTTCTGCCTATTTAAAGCTTAAGTAGAATGTACTGCTCAGATGACTGTAGTCCCTGCAGGTCTTTGTTGAGGATTTTTAGCATGTGATTCCAGATAATTTTTTTTTTACAACTAAATGTATAATTTTCCAGGCTTTTATCCAGGCTGAGGCTGATATTTAAGAAAAGTTTTGTTCTCACTTGTTTGAGCTGTATTTTGCTCGGTAGTCCTGGGAATAGCCTACCACCCTGACAAGGATTAACCCCATCCTTTGGACCTGTTGTTGTTTTTCTGGGCACCCTTCCAGGTTTGCAGGGAGAGCAGCCTGTCCTTAGCACCATCTCATCAGGAAGCAGTCCATCCTTTGGGGGACACAGTGATTTCCTTTCCTTTGGGCTCAGGATCTTTCATTCCATGAAGCCTGTTGTTAGAAATTAAATGAGGTACCTCTGCTATTTCAGACAAGATGTCAGTCTGGTGCCCTCACCTACTGGCTGAATTTCTAGGTATTATTCTGCCTGAGGAAGAGGCAGGCACTCTACAACTCTGCAGTTCAAAACTCTTTGAAAAGTGCTGTCCCCTTCATGTTTGCACTCATAAATTGTTTCCATTTTTCTCATTTCAAAAAGCAAGCTGCAGCAGATAACCCTCTTCACTCTTTCTGTTGCCTCACATTTTGGTGCCAGTTCAACTCCTGCTAGCTTCCTGAACCCTCTGGCCTTTAAATACTTCTTACATTTCCAAGAATTCTTAACAGCCACTACCTAAAACTTCAGTGGATGTTCCAGTGTAGTCTCAAACCAAGCGTCCACCTACTGTGATTTGGAAAAGACATTACATATGTCCACTAAGTATCCTCCACTAGCAGATGACTGTGTGCAGAAACCAAACTATGTACTGAGGGTGAATAGCATTTCACCAGGTTTTGAGAAAAACCTTGTTACTAAGCCTAGGTAAGGGCTTAGCATGAAGCCAGGATAATCTTGTGACTAATAATAGATTAAACTCAGAAAAAATGTTTAGAAGCAGAACTGCTGTAGTGTACCGGAAGGGAACCACAGAAGGAAGGAAATGAACGGTTTGAGTCTGTTAATAGCAAACACTCTTTATCCCTCCACCCATAGGCACATATCTTATCTGTACCACTCCTACATCTCCCAGATCAAATGTAAGGGCCATCATACTTCAGGGAGCTAAACACTTTTGAATGCTTTATTTCACAATACCAGAGCTCTTCAGGTACAAGTTTCTCTTTCTATATAGTGTGTTCATACACCCATTTACAAGACTTACTGGAACCCTTTCCAGTATTAAGCTATCTGCGACATGGTGCTATGGGAATCTGAAGTACTTCTTCTGGGAGCATCCAAATCAGGAAATTCAAAGCAGTAACAGATACAAACCTGTATCAGCAGTGAAAGAAGTAGCATGGATGGTCTTCTTTAAGAACAAAAGCATGTATTCTAATTGAGAATACTGGCTAACTGTCTACATGTGAAATAGTTTAAAGGCTTGTGCCTTTGAATGTATGAGGTCCAGTTTCCAAGGCTGTTGAGAATTTGCCAACTGCATAATTTTCTGCTGTAATTATGAAAGATTACTGTCAGAAAAGCTGACTTCCATTTCTGAAGCAAAATCCTGAGAAGATACTGAAAAACCAGGACTCACCCTCAGTATTTCTGATCATCCTTTTACAGTTTCTTCTGATGGAGTAATGCTGGTAACATAATAGCTTTGCTAGAGTGCTTTTGAAAACTGGTCTCTCAAGCTTAGAAAATCTGTGTGAAGAAAGTAATAGTTATCATTCAAACTTGACGCCAGGCTCTAATTATTACTTCAAACACAACACAACAACAGGAATTTTTTTTAATCTCCTTGGTACACTGCAGTAGCCACACCTCCATCCTCTTAGAGGAAACATTATTTCTCTTCTCCTGGATACTTTGCACAAATATGTATTAATTTGTACAGTGCACTCATAAATTTGTTTAGAGTTTAGCTCTTCTAATTTTTACTCTGTTAATCTTATTGTAATGCTTTATGAAGTTCTACATTTAAATTAAACCTGTCTTACTTCAAATGCTGTGAGCCCTTGAAACTTCCCTTGTGTAAGAAAAACACCTTGTTTATGGTTAAAGTGGTAAGGGCYAGGAAGCTGCTCAGTTTCACTTTGCCTTTACCACATTGGTCTAACTAAACTAATCAGACCAGTTGTGCTCAGTAGTGTTATGTCTAAGAGTGTCACTTGATCCCACAAAGTGCTGGGCTCATATTCCCAGAGAAGACAGGGACCATGAAATACAGATTAGTTTCTTATCTGTACTACTGTGTTTCACCTTTCCTGTACTATCTGTCTAGCTGACAGTCATTTCTGTTGGACTACCAAGCTAAACCCACAAACTCAAATAGCATTATTATATGATTTTCAAAGCAGCCAAACCACATGCTTCACCCCTCATTTCTTAGACTGATTGTATACATGCCAGTTGTTAACAATGAGGGCACTGGAAACCAGAGGAATTTAGCATTAAAGAAATACTACATTTTATTTTAAAAAAATGTATTGAAATCCCAAGTTCTCTGTACCTGCAGGGTCCCGAGCAATGCTTGCTCTCTCAGAAAACTCCACCTGTATATTTTGACGTACAAGATGGGTCTGACTTGCAAAAAGCACAGGTTTTCACATACCCTGATAGTTTTCCAGGAGAGGCACACTCTTCCTTAAGAAATCTAATGTATAGAAAATATGCAAGAACTTGTATTTTTTAGTCATATTTATGGCTTTATTAAAGGTTGTCCACGGAACTCTTTACAACCAGGGACAGAAAATCATTGCTGTGTAGTACCCAGACATACAAACGTATGTTAAACATAGCTCTTTTAAAGGGGCTTTTCTGAAAATGCTTGCCATTGCTTTCTTGATATGGCTGCAATAGTCTGGTGGTGCAGACACCATATGAAACATATGAAATGTAACTTCAAATCAATGGAGATGCCTTAGTTAAGGTACACACTCCCGTGGAACATTTTCCTACTGTTCTTTGGAATGTGGTTTATTTGAAAGAGTCTGTGTTGTCAGACTTACTTTGATGACCAGTAAATAATGAAGGACAGAGGGGGACTTCTTCTCAGAGAACGAACGTAGGACTACCGGGAGCAAATAAACTCACTCGTTAAGAGTGTAGCAACCTCTCCAGATTGTACATTACATGCATTATCATAGAGTGACTTTATACTGTGTCATATTATGCATTCCCAGGAATGGAAGAAGCATGAGGAGTCATCCGAAGGAAAGCGAGGGAAACTAATTCTGCTGTTAGTAGAAGAATTGTACCTCTGTTCTTTTAACTTCTATTTTGCTGTATGGTGCCAGTACCAAAACAAGACCTGCAGAGATGCCCAGCAATGAATTCCCTCATCCTGGCTTTCCCACATTCACAGCATTTAGAAGGCCGTATGCACCTAGAATATGTTCTTAGTCTTCAAGGGAGATCTTAAATATCTCTAGAGAAGAAACTATTATGTATATCCACACCACTCATCTTCCTCAGTTCTAACAACACAAAGCAGGACTGAGGAGATAGAGCTTTCAGACTTCATTGTGCCAGAGGTAGGCTTTGAAAGAGTATCTTTAACTGCTGAGATGTAAAAAATGTACCTGTAAAGGTGGGGATATCACTTCTTCCTGACTTGGGCACTGAAAGGACAGCCATGAATAAAGAGAGATAGTGTTCACCAAGAGGAGATTCATCTGTGCCCAGCTCCTGTGTAGTCCTGCCTCAGAGAGGTTCTTCTGTCAAAGCAGCTGCCCACGCATGAGGCCTCTCTGAGGTCTGTCCTAACATCACCCTGGCAGTGCCAGGGACAAGGTCCTGGTCAGGCCAAGGTCATGCAACTCCTGCTGGGGACATTTTCAGCATGTTGGGACTACACTACCACCCTCTAAACACAGTTTGTGTCATAGACTATGGAAGATTCCGATTTTATCCTTCAGGTTTTACGGGTCATTCCCGTGTCTTTGAAGTTCTGTTCCCACTGAAGATGAAGGCAAATTCCCTCTGCTATTAATGGGGTTAGGATGTGTCCTTGTCTCTGTTTTTTGCTGTTGTTTCCTTGGTGCAGTAGTCTATTCCTTTATTAAAGCTTTTGCCTGGGGGAAAAAGAAAAGCCACATTGCTAAATAAATTATGAAATATTTACATTTGTGAAGCCAACCCCTTATGCCTAGCTCCTCCTCTGGTATTAAGATGACACTTTTTATAGAGCTACGACTTCTATACTGCCATTATTCCTCTGTGGGATCCGAGACCAGAAGGTGACAAAACAGCCACTATGAGCCAAGTGACAGTAAGTAACACCCAGGAATGCTTGCTGATTTTGGTTCAGTGCAGCGAGATGCTACTATATGAGACCAGTGGAGGTTTGTTTAGTGCAGGAGAGCAAAGAAGCATCAGAGATGAAACTGAAGAAAACATAAAACTGGGGAGGTTTCTAAACAAAGCTTGATTTTTAACCTGACAATAAAAGGCCATATGTTGTACAAAATACCCATAATAATAATGATTCCAGGAGCAAAGTGTTAAAGGCATCAGTTTGCTAATCCCTATGTGTGTTCTTTTTACCTTCTTTTGTATTTGTAGTTACTTTTTTTGCCTGCAGTACTTTCAATGCTACAATGAATGCAGCTCACTTTAGTGTCACCAGCTGTAATGAAATGATCTGCGGTTACTTTTGTGAATGTTTTGCATCTCTTGTTTTTATCGTATTTGTATATTGGCTTTAAACCTTAATAGTAGCTTCTTCTTTTAAAAAAATGGTTTAGCATATTGTTCAAATATGTATGGTTCAAACTGGTTAGCCTAGCTTATGAATTTCTCCCTCCTACTTTTACCTGTTTAATGCATTTGGCTTTGCCTTAGCCCGCCTCTTGTAGGTTTAGTAACAGATAGGTAGCGACTTTCTCGGGTGTTGGTCTGTGTTGGCTAAGTCACTTCAGTTTACGCCTTTTGCTTTTATCTCTGTAGCGTAGCCTACGGAGACTGTATCTGTAAAATGGATAAATGGTAGGTAACTGTCACAGTAAATGAAACACCCTGTTAACTGGATTTTTGCACAGCTAACTCCTAAGCTTCCTCTGTCAGCATACTTCAAGGTCTCTGACCCCTTGGTGTTGACCACCATAATGTTCCTTCTGCTCTTCCTCTCTCTTGCTTACCTTCAGTTGTCTTGTTCCCTCTTCTCCCTTTCTCCTGCAAACTCTCTTTGCTCCCGTTTCTTTGTTTCTTCCCATCTTTTGGCAGGTTGTTAGCGGCTGGGAATACAACTGCACAGATTGTCCCTATTTGCTGTGCAGCATTTCTTCCGTGGCCTTTCTTCACAAAATGTTTTATGTGGAATTGTCAGTTCCTTCATTCTCACCTTGACTTTCCCAAAAGAAATATTTGGAGTAGTTAGAAAGCAAGAGATGAAAAGATGAGATTTTCTCTGCACACTGCCTAGTGCTTTCAGAGCAGGGAAGGAAAGAGTTGCTGAAATTGTACTGAGCTGGACATTTTCAGTCCTCAACATGAAGTGAGGACAGTGGTGCTTACCATATTCATAGCAGTGCAAAAGTACATTTTTAAACTGCACTATAACAATAGAAATATTGATATTTGGCTGGCAGAATGTTAGCCCAAAAAGGAACCGTGAAAAAAGGCAGACACAAAAGTGCCCTGGAGCTAAATACTCTCACTCTTTAGAAAGTCAGAAGTAAGGAACAAAAAGAAAACACTCAGTGACATGGCTTTTAGTGAGCTTTTGGCAGGTTTTGGAATGTAATGGGGAAACCGTGCAGTGCTATAATGTGATATCCTTAATTTGCAAGCATTAATACATGTGAAGACAGATTTTTGGATTACTGTATTGTGATGCACAACTCTATGGCTAATTTGCATGCAAAATTTCTATGATTAATAAATTAGGCAATGCTGGCACTACTGTACTACAATGAGCCACTTGTAGCAATTGCCAGCACTCCAGCATGCAACATTAAATATTATGCTCTGCTCCTGTAAGTTTTGAATATTTGAACATCAGTTTGCAGTTCCCAAGCTGCAAAGTGATCAAAGGAGGGGAAGAATGTTCCTTACTTTTATCCCTCTTACAGGAGAATCAGAATAGTCACCAGATCCCTTGTGTAGAAATGTCAAGCAAACGCAAATGAAAAAAATAAAATCATAAGGACTTACTAAAGTAACTTGAGTAAAAGTGTAACACAGCTATTTATAAAAACAAGATATATTTTTCAAGTCCTAATGTTTTGTATTTAACAGTTTTAGCAAAATGACCATATCATATATGCACAGAATAACATACTCTCAATACTGGGATAAATCATTTGAAGACCATGAAGATAAGCACACAATGGGCCTGCGTTAAAAAATTATATTATGCTGTCCAAGGCCAAGATCTGAAAGTGCTACAACTGATTTATGGGTTCATACCAAACTGCTTTCACAAAACAATTCATGAGGATTATGAGAAAATTCAGCAGATTAGATCCTTAACCTGGTATCTCCAGTCTAAATAAAAAAGTGTCACTCAGGGTATCAGGATATCTAGAATACACTGATACTGCTATCCTAGCTTGGAATTTCAGATCAGGCTCTCTGCCTTGTACTATGACGAATTTGTTCCCTGCTACAAAGGTTTTTTTCACACTTAGCCTAACAAATTTCTGTTCATCTTCATTCTAATTTTTTAATTCCTGTCTTTTTAAGAAACATCTTGTGAAATTAAAGAGGTGCATCATAGTCTTGCATCACACACTGAGCACAGTTAGGCTTTGGCTTACTGAGCTTTCAGATGACGCTGCCAGCACCACTCTGCCTCTTGAACATTTTACTGCAGGCATGGGCAGCTTACATGTTCTGAAGCAATTACTATATTAAGTACCCAGTGATGTATCTTTCCCCGAAACTGAAAATAAAGGTATAAAAGAAATCCGCACAATAACTTATGGGCGTTAACATATGGGTGTAAGTTTCTCTGTGGATAATTATGTGGCTATGCTAATAATGCCAAGGATGCTTTGATACATTTAAAAAATTTCTCACAATGAAGTTATTGAGCATTTCATTAGTCAGAAGTACGCCTGCGGGCCCCCGTGACAAGTCCAAGCACCAGGCTAAGTTAGCATGCCTTGAAGAGAAGGGAAGGTTCCCAGCTCAGAGAAATTTCTCCCAAAGCTTCCTTTGCTGGCAGGCAGCTGGCATATTCTCCAATAAATTGCTCATCACTCCCATCATGAGAGCTCAGGGTATGTTCAGTCATTGTGGAGACACCAGAAGCAATTCCATCACAAAGGCTGCTCTGTGAAGTGGGCTCAGGCTGCAATGCCTCTGCCTGTTTTCCGGTATTGTAATTGCCCAGCTGGAATTAAGTTTCAGAGAGTTTAAATTTTTAAGCCTCCAAATTTTTTTAAATATTTTTAGCTTTTCTTCAATGTCTAATCCTTTGACCTCTTGCATTAACTCTGTCTAAAACTGCACACCAAACCACTGCCTTACTGACACACAATTACCAGCATTAGAGAAACATCCTCAGGGATACAGGGCTTTACAGAAGAATCAGCAGGGGTTTTTTGAGCAGTGACAGGGAGGCAGATTCCTGCCCTTGCTCTGGGGTGGTGGTGGCTGTGGTGAGGGCAGGAGACGCCCTGGTGCGGCGGGCAGGCGGCAGGTTGGAGTAGGAGAGGCTGTGTCTGCATTTCCTGTGCCCCACGAGCGTGTCAGGCGTGCTGGGACCGAGCCTCGGCTTGTGGAAATGATTACAAGGCAATTTATACCAAACAACCATCCCTACTGCTGTGTTTGTTACAAACTTGGCTGCAGTACAGTAATGTTTAGTGGATTAATAATGTTTGCTTTTGGCTTCTCCTACTCCCTCGGCAAACAATTTTCATGTATAATAAATGTTCTCATTTAGTCTAACTAGAACAGAGCCCAAGGGTCAGAATAGCCAAACCTGCATGCTGAGAAGAGACTCCAGGTTTCCACACAAGAAAGCTTTCTTCCCTCTCCATGCCAGGGTCCAGTGCTGGGGCCCTTCTGCAGGATCAGTTTTGCTGAGCAGGTCCCCCTGACATTGCAGAGGGGCCACACCACACGTCCGCTTCTGCAGGAACCAGTCTGTCCAGTCAAAAGGGTCACAGTTGGCAGCAGAAACTGCACAGAATCACTGGGACAGGCAGATATTTCTTGAGTCTTTGGCATCTTAAAATAGAACAGCATATTTTAAATTTAAAAAAATTATTAATATATATATATAAAATAGGCAAAAAGTAAATATTTCACACTAACAATTGATCACAGGGCATGCTTGTGAGGGCATATGAGGTTGATTAAGTGGCTTATGGTCTTGCAAAGAAAGCCTTAGAATTACAAACTCTTTAAAAATCTATATGGTTTATTTTGTTGATTATTAGTTTCTTTTGGGAAACAGAGTCGCCCATGTTTCATAATACATGCAGCAGAAATACTAGGATATGCAAATACAGAAGTTACATAACAAAAGCAAAACTGAATTAAAGCTGTTTACAGTAAAAAAATGAGAGAACCAGATCTACAGCCTTTTTATTACTACACCACTGAAATGAGCGCGTGCACAGCCAGGCTGTTGAGCTGCTTGTAGTGCTGTTTGGTACAGCTGTTTCTCTGCATCTTCCCACTGCTCTTTATGCCTCCTCAGTTACAGCTAAAACAGAGGCAACCAGTCTCGGGTATAATGAAAGAGGAATGTTTAAGTGGTCTTGTAAAACTTTATGACAGCTCTTAATTGATCAAATAATTAAGAACAGCAATCAGCACTTATTTCATAAGTGATGGACTGGTGATTTCTGGCCTGGGGAGCAGGGAGCTGGCAACACCGTTGGGACAACCAGTTGGACGGAGACTCTTTGCTATTGAACCCTGTGACCAAAGTGCTGCGGCTGAGCATTTGAAAATACAAGAAATACAGGTTGTGCCATAGATCCAGGTGCTCTCTGACACACATGGTGAGCTCGCCAGCACTGTCTCCAGTGGATTTCTTGCCAGTCCTGTACACTGAGGTCATGCTTACACAAAGCTGTGGGCAAGATAGAAGAGCTCAGACAGGCAGGTTAGGTTTGTGCCTGCCATGAAAAGATGGGCAAGAGGAATTAATTTTGGCTGATCTGAGCGATGTCCTACCATCCCATGGTGCAGTGTTCCATGTGACTGGCAATTTTCACTGCCACAAAAGGTGTTGCTTGACCATAGCTATCAAAACAATGAGAAGTATCTATGTAAAACAATTTGACAAGCACCAGAGAAAAAACATTATCAAGCAAATTATTTATCAAATGTTATTGGGTCATATGCAGAGAAAAGAAAAAAAAAATTAATGCAGGATAACTTGGCAACAACACTATTTTCACTGAGCTATGAGACTCAGGTGATTATTAACTGGCTAATTATTCCTGTAGAATTCCCTTCATTATGCAGGCCACATATATTATTTCTATCTCTTCAAGAAGTACGCACAAATGTTTTCTGAAATTAATTTGTTTGACACTTTGTACACTTTGTTGTTTGGTTGATTGTTCAGGGTGAAAAGGGAAGGAAATCTTTGGCAACCTCTTGTGGTGTGGGACATTTCTTTGTATCTACTTCCGTTTAAGACACTTGTGGAGAATCAGCGGTAGGGACTTGAACACAGCAAAACAGAAATATTACTGGGACAGCCAACTCTTCAGACTGGAATTTATATCAGCAATTCACGAAAAAAGAAGAGTGAGCTAGAAACATAAACATATTAAATACAGATACACTTTTGAAATCTGAACACAAGAGTGTATCAGGATTTTGCAAATCAGCTTTGTCTTTATAGCAAGTCCATGCAAACTTCAGGTCCTAAGCCTGAGACTGGCGATACTGAAAATTAACAGCCCCATTCGTTGTAATGTGAAAATGTAGGTCAAATAACATCTTTCTTCAAATATATTCTTTTCTCTTCTTTATATTTTTTTCCTAATTGTCTCCATTTTTCCTTTGGCAGCTATAAAACATTGTAATCAACCACAAATAACTATACAGATGGAAGAGGGAAACTGTAAACAGACCATTTTTGCTCTTTATTTTGCTTATTCCTATTTTGGACATGTTTATTTGTTTATAAAATTGCTGTACATGAATAAAAGCCCTAGAAATATTCCCAAACTATTGGTTACAGACGATTTAAAGATGATTTAAAGTTCRTTTATTCTCTAAAAATCAATAATGTAAAAATGAAGCCTTCCTGTCCACAGATCTACTCATCTCCCTGTCTGGATCTAATTTTCTCAGCTCTTTAAGGGATTCAGCCCAAGCTGAGCAGAAATGCTGTGATTTACCTCAACAGCGCCTGAGATACAGGGTGATTTTGAAGTATTTTGGGGTACTTGTCCCTTGCTACCTGCCCAGTCCCAACAGCCCAGCTCATGATGTCTCTCCCAYCCCATGTCCAGCCCCACTCACAAGTTGCCCAGGGATGCCTGTGCAGGGCACTCACAGAAATGTGCTCTGGTGCAGCCTCGTGCAGCAGCGTCCCTCCCATCCTGTCCCATCCCGTCCCACCCCAGCATGGATGGTGAGAGGAGCCAGGGGAGCGGAGCAAGGCCCAACACAGACTCCCTGAGGGCCCCAGACCACAGAAAAACAGCTGCACTTGACCTGCACACCAGCTGCTCCTACAGCTAACAAGGGGACGGTCTAGCACGCCTAGCAACCCACAGGGTGTTGTTCAGAATGAAAATATAGTTCAAGGCAGACATTTCCTACACTTCCTGTGTAACGAGGGCTGTGCTGGTTGGGAGGAATGGTTTGTTACGGCACTCTGGAAGCATCAGCACAGCTTTCGTAGTGCATTATCAAATGCCTGAAGGCTTTGTAGAGGTGTTCGTTCTGGGTACAGATGAACCCACCACTTCTCCAAGCTTGCTCGGCAGCACGGTTTAAGTCCCCGATGCAGGTCCACTGATCTTCATACTTCCTTGAAACAGCCCATTTGGAATGATCATTAATGGAATGAAAGGTGGAGTTCAGTGGCGTCCCTATCACGTTTATGTTGTAGACGTGGTAGTCGAGAGAGCAATTTGAGTAAAGTTTTTGGCCGGAGCGCTGCCAGGATTCAGCCAACAAATCAGTCTTCAGTTCCTGAGCCATCCAGGCCACATAGATATCTGTGGAATAACATAGGGTGTGGGAAATTAGTCTTTCATGTTCCTTCATTAAAGAACAGACTGCAAAGCATAATCTAAATTGTGCTCATTTCACTGTAATGCATAAAGTCAGCCAGAGGGGATTTTACCCCCTCCCTTATTCTGACTTTTGTTTCAGAAGTTCATTTCTATTTTTTCTCCTTCTAGAAAACCTGTTACAGGAAAAAAGGGAAAGGACTAAAAAAATGCAAGTCTTCTTCATAACAAAAAACCCCCAGATGATTCAAACCCCGTATTTCTTCTTTCTTGTTACTGCTGAATAATGGGAAATAAATTTTCTGAAAATCTCGTTGAACATCTTAGAAGGCACCAGAAAGCTTTTTGCTTTGTGGGGCTGAGAGAACACTGAGATGGGACGCTATTCCTTGCACTCTGTTACATTTATTTCTGAAGCTGAACTTCTTTTTTCCCCCCAAACAAAATATTAATTGTAAAATAATTTATTAATTAATATATTAAGAATTTATTGAGAACGTGTGATAGAGAGAGCAACAGGTTCTCTTACCTTCTATGAACAAGTGTGACTTTGCAAAGTGCAGAAAGGTTTCCCCGCGAGCTGACTGGAGCTTGGAGAGATGGTGCAAGGGGGCTGAGGGCAGCCTGGACTTTGCACAGAGCTTCTGCAGATTTGGGAGATCAGCTTGGAAGATGCTAGGGATGGAACAGCTGTAGACTCCTGGATTATAACTCAGCATCTGTTGGTCTGAGAAAAACCCACAGAAATGAACACAYGCAGAATTAAAATGGTTAAAGCAAAGCAATCAAGAGAGCAAAGTTCTCTCTTGGAAAGAAAATCTAAATCCTTCTTAATCTTCACAGCCTATCTCCTGGATGAGTTAAGTGCCGAAGTATCTTATTTTAGCAACCAAAAAATCTGTGTAATTGCTTTGTATTCCAATTGGCCCTGCAGCACAAAGACTAGCTGGGAGAGTACATTCAGGTTTTTCCACTTACACCTCATTATTCTTAGCAGAACTGTTAACTGGTGGTCTTGGTCTATTGCCACTTCCACCCATGCTCATCTTCAAGCCTCTCTGCAGCCACACAGCACTCAGACATCACGTGTAAATCCAAACCTGTCTGTATTTACAGGAGTAGTTTCCAGTCAGTTACAGCTGCCAAGCCAAATGCAAACAGAAGAGCTGCCAAAGGGTCTAGTTTGGTTTTAGGGAGAACAGAACTTGACTTTCAGCATCTGGATTGAATTTGCAGAAGAAATCTACTTTTCTGAACAGCGCACAGCTGAACTGTAGAAGTCCTTGCCATGGAGCAAGGGAACAAACGGGCTCATTAGATGAGTTCACGGAAGACCAGTCCATCAGGAACATTCCTCTGGCTCAGGAAATCCCTGAACCACAAATTAGCAGAAGCTAGGAGGATGAGGCAGGAAAAGCATTAGTGTATGCATCTCATTTTCTTGTTCTCTTTCCCTAAACACATGCATAGAGGTGTTTCCACAAACAGAAACCTGGGTTAGATAGCTCTGAGGTGTGGCCACCCTGGCAATTTGCACAGCATGTGTGTTTCATTAATACAATTTGAGGTTTGTAACTGAGAAAACAGCAAAAAAAACAGTGTGGAAAAAAAACACTGTGAAAAGAATTGAGGAATATGCCAGTATGACTTCTTGTAATGTCTTTTGATAGTCCCATTCGAGAATTCCGGTACCAGTTCTCACTGTCAGATAGTTCTGAATCCTGCAGCTACATTTTGTTGGGTTTTGGGGTTTTCATGTATTTAGTATTGGCAATTTTTGTGGCAAAAAAATACCTGGGAAAATTCTAGGTGATATTTATTCCATACTCCATATTTCTGATGGGACAAGGCTACTACTCCAGATCAAGGAGTGGCTGCCTTACATTTTTAGAACTGCAGATGACTGTTGCTGAATGAGCTATTACTGTTAAAAATGATTAATTATCCTACATTATATTTCCAAAGCATTTTGTATGCATGGACTGAGTTTACTCTTGATATGCACTTGTGACTATTATTATCCTAACAGTCACCATGAAGAGATGAAAATGAAGTGGAAGAGCAAATTTCCCACATTCACACAGGAAATCATTGGATAAACATAACTAAAGCCAAGAAGGCTCTTTCCAGGCCCCACTTGGTTTCCCAATGTGACAACAAAGGTCAAGAACAAGGAATTTTTGAGGTAAAGCCTCAAGGAAAGCAATCAGAGAGGTGTGGTGGGACAAAGGCTTTCTTAGGGAGGAACTTTTCATACCTATTTCTATGAACTGATCATATTTGAAGGTTATACAGACGGCCGTCTGTCCAAAGGACTCCCCAGTAGATGGATATCCATAACCATCCTCAGGGATGGGAGGGAACAGGGGCACACTGTGAATCACCCAGAAGCCTTGTGATTTGTCCAAGAGCAGAAATCCTGTAAAAAAAAAAAGTCACTGCCAATGAATTAAGGAGGAAAAAACCCCGAGATGAGAGCTGTGCCCTACTTTGGTTTTGCTGCTGCAGACACCACATTTCAATGTGTTAATGTCTACAGTAAACTGGTTCTAGAGTGGATTAACAGAACGTAGGAGACACTAATATTGTATTAAAATTGCATCAGTTCTTTCCTGCATAGACTAACTCAAACTGTCATCATGTTTCATTTGACAAAAATCCTTTCAAAACCTCTTCCTCTGCTCAAATTTTTTCTCCAGAAGTTCTGGCAATTTAGTGGCTGTGACCTCTCTCCATTGCTCATTTTCCTTCCCTTTAAATATGGGTAAGGGGAAACAGATTCTGTCAACACCATGCCTTCTTTTCCGGCCCAAATTCTCCCCCACGGGGAAACAGCAGCGAGACAGGCTATGCCTCTCCCCTCCAGGGTGGATCATGGCTCCTGAGCTGTGCCCATTGCTGCAGCCTGAAAATACTACCCTGCCCAATGTGCTCATTTCCACGTGAGGCTGGGCAAACCCCATCTGCTTCCTCAAGGGAACACCTAGACTTTCGCTGAAGTTTACGCTTATTTAGTCCTGCTTTTCTGTAACTGCATCCTATAGCGTTTCCATGATCTTGGCAGCACTTTCTTGCCCCAGAAAGTTTGGAGGGGCTTCTGTTGAGGGTGTCACATCTTGTACTGCTGTTGCTATCAGGCGCAGGATGGTGTGGTATGTACTCGCTAAAAGGACCTGTATGAGTTTCAACTCTCGAAACGAAGAGTCCATAAGCCCTAAGATCCTTCACACAGCACAGGCATAGCAGAACCAAAACAGAAGCTGCAGCATATGTAACTACACAACTAACCACACATCATGCCAGTCATTCTCCAGCCTTGCTTTAGGCAGGAATTTTAGATTTGCAGATAGACAAACAGACAAGGAGATGCTATCCACAACTTTTGAAAGGAAAAAATAGTAGTTTGGGACTCTCCCTGTACCTTTGGTGTGTCCGCACTTCCACCCTTTGTATTCAGGGATCTCATCGTTGTATATCGCATAGGCAATGGTGTTCCTCTGCAGGGAAACACACAACATTCAGTAAAAGGAAGGCATTTAGGCAAACATCTGCTGGGAACAGGAGAAAGAATCCAGGACTGCTCTATGTTAACATCACGAGCCTAATTCTGCTCCCAGTTCAGCTGATAAAGTCTCTGGTGACATTACAGTAAAATAAACCTGAAGACTCAGCATTAGGGCCCCAGCTGACATGAAGTGGAAGTTCTCTCAGTCATTGCAGTAGCCCTTTCCCAAGGGGTTGAATATGCTTGCTAAGACAGTTTACATGGGTTTAGTGGGCCATTGCTTGCAAAGAAGTTCCCCTCTCTGTGTTTTGGGCCTCTCTCTGATTTAGCAATCACATCTGGTGAAAATAGACATGACAAATGTTCTTATGAAGGGCAAGCAATTAAAGCTTTTTTCAAAATATTTGCATACAGCCGCACCTTATTTCCCCTGAACAGAGAACTTCAAAGGAGTTGGGACATGCTTCCCCTCCCAGTGTACTGTGAGTTTGTAAACAGTCTACTACAACTACAGCGAGACCTTGGATAGGACAGTTTTCCAGACTGCCCACATTTGAGTGACTTCTGGGAGTCTCTTCTGCATACAAATTGATTGCACCCTACCACTAACCCACAGCAGAAATGCAAAGACACACCCAGACTCCCAACAATACTATGTAGATGGGAAAAAAATAATTATATGCAAGTCTTGTGATATTTTACAATCACTTCACACAAATATAAATGAGGTGTCTGGCCGTGGGAGCCCAAAGAGAAGGCCAACAAGCAGCATATCACTGCTGGCGCAGTTACAGTGATTTCAGGGGGAAGATCAACAGCCAGATTTGATTTGAGTCAGACGGTGGAAGACATGCATATAAGAGGACTTAGGACAAGTGTCTGTAACAATTACCACTGACCCTGGTCTGAGCTTACAGCCAGTTCACAGCTTCAGATGTTGATCAACATGAATTGCAGAGACGAAGCCAAAGGGAGAACATATGAACACTCTTTTTCTGATGGGCAATACTCTTAAGTGTCTGAAAAGCTTGACTAGAAATTAGAAGTTTGAGGATAATTCCTAATTGTAGTTAAAAGTGCAAATAATGTGCCCAGCTGTCAAGGTGCTCCCTTCCACGTGTTTTAGTAGATCTATCGGTCAGGCCTGGCCATACCTCTACGTGCTTATTTTGGCTGCTTTCATTTCATTTGCATATAATTTCAAGTAAAAATACTAACAAAAATTAAATATCACTTGCCTTGGATTCATATGTCTCATACAGCTGCTTCAGTGTTTGTCCCAGAGCACCCTGTGTCATGTTGATGCGGTATTTACTGAGCTGCCACTGTGGAGCCAGGGCATCCATGTAGAGGTATTCCAGTCCCAGCAGGGGAATCTGTCCTTTGGCGTGTTTTGGCAACTTGTAAAGAGCAAACCTGCAACAGTGAAGAGCAATTGTTTTTTTACCTCCACCCTGTCTGAATGTGTAAATCAGTATCTCCTTCCCTGAGGAACAGAAGGGTGAACCCAGGGGTGCCTGGGCTGGAGGGGAAGAAGTGTGGACATCCCAGCCTCAAAGCAATGACCCAGCATAGGAACCAGCTGCAGTTTGGCAGCACAATATCTGCTGCAGACAAATTTGTTCCGCTTCTTAGCAAGCAAGGGAGGCTGATTCAGTACCAAATTCCTGTTCCTGTGGCCAGACTGCTGTTGGCACCCCTAAAGAATTTGAGGTAGCCTTGGTTGAGTCCACTAAATCCCTATTGCTCCTGGTTTTAGTAGAGAACCTCAGGTCCCAAACCCAGTCTAATGTTTCCCAAACCCAGTCTAATGTTCCCCAGGGTCAAACAATTTATCTATTATATAAATACAGCTTTATATGAAATAGATAAAACTAGATATTGAAATTTAAAAATGTATTATGTTTATATGTATCACAACCACAAAGTAAGTATAAAGCCATGGGATGAAATGTTGTTCCAATCCTACTTTTCATAAGAGACTTGCACTCTGATGAACTCTTGCAGACTGGAAATTTTCGAACCATTAGCCAGAAACACAAATCTTTTCAAAACTGTAAAGTACTCAATATTGTCAGTAAATGGCTCAGTTCATACTAAGGTTCCTGATAAAGTAAACAGGTTTTCTCAGAGCACAAGTCCATGGGATTAATCACAATATAATTATTTCAGCCACTTTCTCTAAGGGCTGTGTCAGGCTGTACTTGAGTAATTTGCTATTAATGTCAATAGTAAGGACTGAGTGGCATTATTTTCAATCTATACTATTTACCAAAAA
Organism: Amblyornis subalaris; assembly: GCA_018881555.1. Classification (NCBI taxonomy): domain Eukaryota; kingdom Metazoa; phylum Chordata; class Aves; order Passeriformes; family Ptilonorhynchidae; genus Amblyornis; species Amblyornis subalaris. The sequence continues at coordinate 11,014,208 of JACAXG010000004.1, read as the reverse complement.
TGCAGCCTGTGCTTAACCCCTCAAGCATATCAGAAGGAGTAAACCTTGCCCAGCTGACTTACAGTCTCAAGTTGGTCACAAAAGACATCTCTGGACACAGGTAAGAAGTGGCAGGAAAACTTTCTGCTAGAGGACATTTAATCCATGGGAAATGTACACGAACAAGCAGAAGAGAAACACCAGTGGTGGTCCTGGTAATCCACTGGCATTGCCACTGACTGGATGGTGTTCCTAAAGTATCTCAGGAGAAATAATTTCTGATGACAAATCACAGAGAAGAAAGTGATTTATATAACTAGGCTGGGGAGAGCTGTCTCTACATGCACCAGGAGTCACAACAATCCCTTTGTTTGAAATGAAGATTTGGAAAGGAGAGGGATAGCAGTAGTCACAGGAGTAAGAGCTGATCTAGGAATTAGTAGATGAAGCCTTTCCAAACTGCTTTGAAATGTACTGGAAGATTAATGCTCTGGAAGTGTTTACAGCCTTGCATCTGACAAATCCACCTTAGCAGGTACGCTTACAAAATGCTAGTCATTGAGCTATCAAGAAACTTCCTGCCAATTCCCAGTGGATACATGTTTTGGCTCTTTCCAGAAAACCAGCTGAGTGTATTACCAATTAAAGTTGTATAAAATTTTTACCGCTATTTGTGCACAGGAAATTTCTCAAGAGCTTAGGCATTTGTGGGAGCAGAGTAGAAGTTATTTTCCTGAGACCCAAGAAAAAGCAAATCCACTTAGACCCGATTAGCATTGTCACATTGTTTGCTTGTGACTGAACACCAACTTACAACAAATAATCACATCTTTACTTCTTCCCCTCCCCGCCCCCAACTCCCAGAAAAAAGCCCCAAACAAACAATGTGTGTCGTGGCTTCAGTCCTTGACTCAACATTTCTCAGAAAGCACAGTTTTGGCTTTTATTTGCAGGGAAGGCTTTTATTCGCAGGGAAGGCTTCCCACAGAACACAGCGAGTTTGGAGGAATAAAGGAAAGACACTGCCCTCCTTAGAGAGCCGATCCTACATCCATTTGCCCCAGTAGCCTCTGTGTGAGGTGCAGGGAGGATGGTGGGATGAGATCCTGAGTGGAATGAAAACATGAGGGAGACTTTTGCCTGCCCAGGCACTGCATGTGTGTAGGAGCTGCCAGCCCAGCTGGGGAGCACAGACGGGATCACGTCAGATAAACAAGTGATTCCTCCAGTTTAGCAGCAAATGAAAGGGTGTGTGAATACTAATAATGAGTAACTATGGAATATTGCAGGATGAAACCACAGCATAGCAGGAACTCACATAAACCTGTTGCTAACTGAAAATAACACTTGCAGTGCTGATTGTTTGAAAGAGCACTGACATCTTTTGTTTAAGAGGAGACTTCTCAGCAGTTTCAGTTCTGCTTTTCCTGTCAGCTTCATAGCAACTAAATCCAGAATCCAAAGGCTGACTCTTTCTTCTCAATTAACTAGGATGACCCTGGCAGACAGACAAGTTTCTCTTTGATCAGGGCACATTGAAAAGGAAATCCCCTGTCCTACCTGCTAAATCTGTGAAAGGGAACACAGATTTGCCCGTGCAGATCACCAGGTTCCCTCCCGGAACAGGCCCCACATCAGTGGCATTCACACAGAGGCACAGATGAATTACTCCTAGCCACAGCTTTCAAAGAATTTCTCAGAGATTTTTAACAGAAAAATTGTCTTCATTTAAGAAATGGACGGTAGAAGTTTTTTCATTTTGTTTTTTTGTTTGTATATATTTTGGTGTGTTCCTTGTGTTGGTTTTTTTTTTAGCGCAAAACCCCTCATTCTGCAAGGAATAATTCCAGTTTAGGGAGAAATTAAATATCTCATACCTTTAAGCTGCTGGATAGCTGCACCAACTAAGAGTCTGATTCCTGAAAAAATCACATTATCCAGAAAGGCCTTGACAGGCATGGACTAGATCCTCATACATTTGATGCTATGCCAATACAGAGCAAAGCCAGCTTTGTGCTCCTGCTTGAGCAGCCTGCCTGCAGTGTGAGGAGCACCTGCCTTCCCCACAATCAGCTCTGCATGCAAGGGAAGGGACAGGCCTACTTCTTTATCACTTGTACCCAAACTAATCATTGTTCATGAGAAAAATATTTTCTTTTGAAATTGGTTGATATTCATCTTCGGGAAGCTCATGTGCTCTTTCTGAAGAGGCTTCAGTTCACTTTTTAAACCTGGGCTGGATAATATGCAATTGTACTTTGAGTCTTTTCATCTTCAAAGYGCATTAATCCAATTAATCATTAAATACCCAAAGCTGTGCTCGCTGCTGGCAGTGGGATGGCACCAGCGGTACCGTGACGGCAGCTCCGGGCAGGGAGCGACCTCAGCTCCTCAGTCACAGGGCGCAGGCGGCTCAGCCTCCGCTGCCCCTCAGTGCCGGCAGCAAGGCTACGAGTGCCCCCGCTACTGTTCGGTAGAGGCCCGGGGCGAGACGCGGGCGCTTTCCCCGCTCGGTGCTTCCCTGCCAGACGAGCCGTGTGCTGCAGCCCGGACCCGGCCGCTGCCCCCGGGGCTGCCGCTGGCGAGCGCAGCCTTGGCACCCCGACACAGGCTATGCTCCCTTTGATCATGAGACGTGAACGCCGTGTAAAACGGTGATTATTTTGCAGTTAGTCATAATGCAGTACGGTGGTTGGTTCAGGGAAATGAAATCACATTTCAATAACTTATCCTAGGTTTTTCAAATGCAGATTTCAGCCACTTACTCACAGGCAAACAGGACTGAACCAGTGATGGCCCTGCATTGCTCCTCGGTGACCCACCCACTTCCCGAAGTTTTATCTCAAGTGTTTTTATTTACTCACCCAGCGTTTCTCCCCCGCACGGTATTTACTCACCAATCCACTCTCTCCCCGTCTTCATTCCTGCAGGAAATCTCAGCGGCCCACAGGGGCACGGAGGAGAGAAGTAAGAGCAAAGCACGCTGGCACCAAGCAGATCCTGCGGGCATTTTGGTTTCTCGGCTGCGCAGGGCGAGCCCCGAGTAGGCTCTAAAAGGAGAAGTTGTGCTGCGTTAGCTGTCAGCTCCTGCCCACGGAGCAGAGAGCACACCCCGGGCGCTGCCCGGGACGGCGGAGCCAGCGTGGGAAATCGGGTTCCCACAGCAGGGACAGCCATCGACAGCGGGGCGAGGGCTTCTGGGAGCTGCCGGAAACTGCTCACGATTTCTTTGGGCATGACAGCTGTCAAGTCATGTTTTGACAAAACTAATACTTTGATTATTTACAATATTCACGGTATTCTGCTTAAAAAACCCCCAACCTGCAGATACCGAAACCCTTTTTGTTTTCTTTAGTGCTGCATGACTGATGTACAAATTTTTTACAACTATCTGAAAACAACCTGGTGTTCTGACAAGAAAAACAAAATAATTTCCAACTCATTACTTCTCCCCCCAGCCCTGGCAGTGAGCGCAGCCCTTGCACCGTGCACACAGGAAGGGCTCCTGAGCGAGCGCTGAGCCCCGCCCGATCCTGGCTCCGGCGCTGGGACCTTCAGTCACCCGTGGGGATTGAGCCCGGAGGGACTGACAACCGGAGCAACGCTCTGATCTATGAACCAAAGTCATTTACTTACCATTAGTTAATGCTTTTTTAAACTATCTTTTAAATGCATTAGCATTTCTCTTAGGAAAAACATGTCTGAATTGAGCAATTTCACATCTGATAATTTTTTAGCAACTCACACATAAAAAGCTTCAATTTATATTTTGGTGTGTAAAATGTTTTTTCTCCCTTCTCACTATGCATACATTAAAAGTGGCTGATTGACATCCAAAGATGTTGATACCGAGTATAGGATATATCAGCCTCAGAGAAAGTCTAGTGCAATGAGCTCCGGATATTTTAGCACAACAGAAACCCTCATAACCTTTGCAGTATTTTGTTGCCCTGCTACTACAGCCTCTCCAACACTCTAAGAGATGTGTAAAAGGGGTGTGTTTGACAGAAGCAATGTAAAACTTAGTAATAGGGCTTAATGCAAACAAAACCAATGATCCCAGAGAAAAGACTCAGCGAAGGTCTATATAGTCAGGACAATTCAAAGATGACAAATGAGAGACTAGTTCCCTGTCACTTCTGTTCTATAATCTGTCCTCCAGAAAATTTCAAAATTTTATCACAGTTGCTACTAATATAATAAAACATTTTTTCTTGCCATCATGACTCTGCAATTTATAATGAAAATATTCTCATTATCATAGGTAACCACAAAAATAAAGGCCATAAGGATTGTTTGTTTCATTGACTGAGCATAACTCAGGCTTCCACTGAGTTTCTTTACAACTGCCACGTGTTTTCTCTACAGATCAAGGACCTAGAAGTCCTCAACTGTGAATATGGCAAGAATACAATTAAATTCCTTCGCCTTCATAAAGAGGGAAAGAAGCATTTCGTTAAAGAAGTGGAAGTGTGTGCACATCTCCGGCTGACTTCTCCTCAGGAATATCTGGAAGGAAACAACTCTCTTGTTATACCTACAGACACCATAAAGAATATTGTCCTTGTGTTGGCCAAAAAAAATGGGGTATTTTTTTTATTTTCTAACTAGCCTTGCTGTTTCTTACAACTTCATTTGGAAGTGTTTGTTATATTAACTTTTTGTTTTCAACTGGCATATCAGATCAGTACTAAAGTCACCTTCAGTGATTTGAGAGAGAAGTTTTCCTCCTCCACTGCCCATCCTGTGGACTCTTAGTTTTCCAAAGCCTTTTTTTCCTCAAGAGCTAGCACTGGTTTTTTAGATTTTATAAAAGCCATCTCTTTTTTTTTTTTTAATTTAATAGCACATAATCCTGCATTATTCCTATATATAATTTTTAAACAGGTCTCGAAGTATGAGTTTCCTCTTAATTCTTATGTCCTCTTACCACCATCAATTGCATCTATCTTAATGATCATCTGTAGCACTTATTGTCCGTCTCTGTAATGAAATCCCATCTTTTCCATGTAAAACTTAATCAGAATATCACTGGTAAAACTATCAGAATATCACTGTATCGATCAGAATAATCACTATAAATTATATTTCAGCGTTATATCCTCAAAGCATAAGGCTCCTGCAGCAGTTCTCTGTGCAGGAACTGCAGCTCACTGTACCACGGAATGGGAGATTTTTGACACAACTGTAGCTGCTATTTGCAGCATATGCTGCAAGCTGGTCAAATGACTGGGCATAAGAGAAATGTGTTTTTAACAGCACTGACTCTTCTCAAATACTTACATCAACCAGAAAAATCTACTTTTGTACATGAGGTAATTGCTTCTTTCTAATAATACTGTTTGCTGTCTTAGATCCCAAGTTTAGAACAATTTGCTATAGATATCTGCAATCACTTCATGACAACATTTTGCCAAGTGGCATACGTCAAAACCTACGTTCAAGAAGTACCATGGCAACGTCTGCATGAGGTATCTAAAATACTAATACATTCCATTTGTTTATGCTGTAGTCATTCCTTACTCTCTTAGCTCCTGTTTTCAAATTAACATAATATTTATGGCACTTTTACTTACATGTCTGCTCTAAATTGCAGAATGGCGCTCCCCACATCCACTCATTCATATGCGTTCCTGATGGGATCCGCTTCTGTGAAGCTGAGCAGTGCCGGAATGGTGAGAAAAGAATTGATAACTTCCCCTACTTCTCTGTAAATATTTCTGCCAATGAGAGATGAAGATGGCTTTAGAGATTGCTACAGGTGTTACAGGGCTTAGGGCACAGCCAAACTGCTCCAGTGATCTAAACCAAAGAGTATTTTTATAGCGTAATTTTGAAGTTCTTGATCTGTGAGACATGGCTAAAGAACTAATGTAGCTCACATTTGTATGTATATCCCAAACATGGAACGGTTACACCAGCACATCCAGCAGAACTGCTGTATCTTGCTGCGGGATTTAAGAGCTTTCCAAGAATGGGCTGCTTACTTTTCTACCTTATACTATACTCTGCAGTCTCCTGTGATCATTACCCTATACCACACTGCTGCAGACCAATTGCCTAGTTTGCAGTTATTTTCGAACCCCTGCCAACATGCCCTAATTTTATTTCTAATAAAGCAATTTCATTGCTGTAAGCCAGGCTAGCTTGAACATCGTGAGCACTCAGGTCTGTATGTGAACCATTTTTCACAGGAAAATACTTCAGAATCTCCTTACTATTTTTGCACACCACACATAAACAAAGCACTATTTGGCTTAACCAAGAGTTTTGTGATAATTAAAAGACAGGCTTTCAAGTTCAACTGTCTGGCCATAAACTGGCATTCCAGAGGGAGTGTAAAAAATTATATCTACTTGCTATGATTCACAACAAGAGCATAAGTTCAGTCTCGCTGTGATGGTGTTTCATTTAATGCATCTCCTGGATTCCTGGGAACCGAGCTGAGGCCATTCCATCTTTCACACAATGGGTTTAGAGGATTTAGGCATTAGTTCAGTACCTATCTATAATGCACTAATGTAACTTAGAACTATTGCCCATCCTACCCAGAACCAGGGGCAAGACCAGTTTCACTTGCAGACAGGACACAAGTTTTGAAAGGTGCATTTGAGCACTATCCCAGTGTTCCTGCTGAAAGGAAAGAGAAAGCCTGTACAAGCCTCCAGTGCCTCTTGGCCTCATCTTTTTTAATGTTACTAGTAATGTTAACTTCTGCTGTACTTTTGGCAGCCTCAATAGTATTGACTTTAGTTTCTGGAAAATGTTAATAAAGACACCTGAATTTAAAAAAAAAAAAGAAAGAAACTAAAAAGTTTATACTTTCTTGCACAGCTGCTGCTCTTAATGTAGACTAAATTAAATTTTTCATCATTGTGAAAATTTAGCATGAAATTTTGCAATTTCGGGTTCTACACAAATGGAAAGCCTTTATGGCTTACTGAAGAAACCACCTTTCCTTCTCAGACTTCCCTTCATGTAGCCCTTGTTTCTTTAGAATTCCCTACCTAGGTGAACAATAACCAACACAAAGATTTTCAAATCACTTTTATTTTTCTTCTAAGAGAATGTTCTCTATATTTAGCATCCTCCTATGCACCTATCAGCCAGACACGGGAGTTCGTTTCTCAGTTAATCCTATCTCTTAACAATTTTCTCATAATGAAAAAAAAACCTAGAGGCTTAATAGGATTATTTTTTGTCATTGTGTCAGCTGATAAAAGGCTCAGAGTTTTTTTGGAAACTGAAAACACCATAAGTAACTTAACAGAGTCAACATTTGACAACTGAAGATAGCATGAGCACAAAGCCTCCTGAAAGCACAGCACGAGCTGTTCACCTTGGAAACTCTCCCTGGGTGCTGTATCCTTTGGAGTGAGTTTCAGGCTGATTGCTCCACAGCCAGCCAGCCTTTCAGTCAATCATTCGTTGCAAGGAGCTCTTTCAAACAAGGCTAAGTATTTGATTATAAGATAAATATCTCTCCAGGTTCACTGATAGTATCTGCACTACATTAATACCTGGGTGTCACAGTCTTATACCCAAGTGATAAATTAATCACATCTGAACAAACCCCAGAATATCCTGTCCAAGGTCAGTCTCTTCTTTTGATGTTTTTTAAAGCTTTGGTAAATAACAGGGGGACATAGGGAAAATTATAGATACCTCCTTAGACTCATCCAAAACCAATAATGAATGTAAACAAGAAAATAAATAGGTAATATGCAGTTTCAATAAAATCCAGTCACAGAGCAGTGTAAAATCTCCCAAACCTCTAAACAACCATGCAATTTAGAAATGTCCACCACAGTGGAATTATTTCCAGTACAAATTCCTTCAAAGACACAATTTAAAGACAAAAGTTGTCAGTCTTCAATGTCCAAGGCAGGATTACTATGCACTTGACACATTCAAGGATTAATTTTGAACCGGCTAGTGTAAGCACCAAGAGCAGCACAAAACCAGCAGCTTGGGCTTCAGCCACTGACTATTTGCACAGGCCCTGAATGAGCCTGCATGCCATGAAGTCTGAATCAGCTTTTTGGCAGCTCTGGTCAGTTTTCCTTAACTGTAGGTCACTTGATGGGATTCTCCGTTTTCTAGACTGAGGTCTAACTTCAGTAGTTTCTGTCTTCTTATCTTTCTGCCAGTGTGCAGAAAATTATTGTCTGCTTTCTGGCTCTGGAGCTGTCAATGCAAGTGTGCACCCAGAGGTTTCTTTCTCTCTGCCTCAAAATGAGCTCATATTTTTTGTAATTTTTGATCACAGGTCCTCTGATTGTCTTTGCTGGAATTAAAGACCTGAAACTTATGAAGACAACGCAGTCTGGATTTGAAGGCTTCTATAAGAATGAACACACCACACTTCCTGAAAGGCATGACAGGATTCTATGTGGCGAGCTCTTCTGCAAATGGTCATACGGCGAATGCAGGGATTTTGACTTTGACTGCATATGGTATATGTCATATCAAGTAATATTTACTACCTAATCTATGATCCCAAAGTCCCTCTATACAATAAAACTCTAAGGGCCAGATCTGCAGCTGCTGTGCACCAGCCACTCGCAGGTCAGAGTGGCAGCACCAAGCTCTTGTCACGAGGGGTGAGAGGCATGTCTTGGCGGTACTCGTCTCTCTGATGGTGCATCAGTGGACAAGATAAATTCAGTACAGAACACTTCAGGAGAATAAAATAACGAATTTGTTAAATAGTTTTAGCAAAACCTATTTGTGAATTATACATCTGGCAGGGGTGGGGAGAGGAAATAGAATTTGGGTGACAGGACAAATTGTTCTTCCACAAAATCCCATGGACTATGTATTTGTCAGAAAAGGCATGAAAAATACAAACAAAACCCACCCCACAGTAGAGCTAACCCCACATTATCAATCTAAACAGAGACAGCTGATACAAGGTTTTGTAAGCACCTGTGTTACCTCTAGGAAGAAAATCCGTGAATGTATCCTTGAAGCCTTTTCCGGCCCACCTGACTGTGGGGAATATTCACCCTCTTACCAGAAAACTGTCAACTGTATCCAGATGCTTGTCCTTTCCAGAGTGTCACAGGTATCTTCTTTCGTCCTAATGATGTTTTACTTCAACAATAGTGAATGTTAATTGCACCACTGAGAAGACCTACTTGAGACTATTATTTCCTCTGTCAGTTCTAAGTAAGACTGGAAACTCCCCAGCTGTGAACACAACCAGGGAGCACATCACAGTGCTTGGCAGCACTTGAATAAAAGTGAAAGTGTGCTACCCAACTCATATTCACGAGATTGCATTTGATCAACTGTAGTGTGGGGGTTGCATTGTTCTTTTTCACACCAAGTGAAAAGCCTGCCAGGCTGTTGGCTGAAAAGGTGCCCTAATTCATTGTCTCATCCATTTTCATGGTTTCAGGTACAGGTCATAGAAGTCGTCTTGAACAACACTTTTTATAATGTTGTAGACATGAAGAATCTAGGCTTGACCAATGACAAAGAAGTAAGTAAATGCTTCAAACACAACTTGATTGCCCTCTTTAGAAATACTCAGCCTTAAAGCATAGCAGCAGTTCCGCACACAACAGAGTTAAAGGGAGCAAACTTTCTGCTCCCTTGGCAGCCCCACTGAGGCTCAGGGGCATCCTTGGTGCAGGGGTTACAAGCAGGTGAGCTTGACCATAGGCTAATCCCGAGTGACAGACAACCAGCAGTCTCAGGGAGCAGCAAAGGGATGTTTCCGTAGCCATGAGGAGCCGAAACAGATTGGTCCAACAGGGGACAAGGCACAAGCCTGGGATCAGGCAGAGGGTGAGAGACGTAGGGGATGAGATGTATTTGCTCCTCCCTCCACAGCTGCTCTAGCTTCCAGCCAGCAGTTATGTTATCCCCATGTGAAAGAGACAAATGGCATCGATGGTCTGTAGTCTGGATATGCTCTAGTCTCCCCCCAGAGTCTTGTGATTCTGCTGCCATCCTCTCCTATCCTTGCCCTCTTTGAGCTGGACATTATGGATCCACTTTTACTTGTGATAATGTCATCATCTACCATTAATGTTCATAAGAGAAGGAAAGGGCCCGGGCATGATTTTATAAAGATTAATAGCTGCAGTTCCTGCTGGCACATCTCTGTCTCAACCGTAACCTGTGTTTGTGCTCATCCCCTTCAGGTTTTGGTTCCAGTGGAAGCTCCTTATGGCTCCTGTGCTTGCACACTTGGCAGGAAGAAGTTTTTCGAAGCACAAGGCCATATGCTGAGAGATGAGAGGAAGTGTCAGTTTGGACTGGCAGCTGCCCAGGAAAACTAAACCTCTTAGCTATACTCACACCTTCCTGATAAACTTAATAGCATGGCTTTCCTATCAATGTTTACTCCTTATTGGCCTCTTCCATTGCTGACTACTTTTCCCTCTATGAACTCCTGAAGATGGGATTTATGAAGGACTCTCAGGAAACTGGAAATCAAAGTCTGTCCCTGAATTTCAATGTGATTTGCAGATTGAAATCCTCTAAGCTCTTTGGAAAATCCCAGCTGGAAACATTATAGTCAATTAATTTTTAAACTAGCTGTTCCCAGACCTCTTAATCAAACAATTAATTTGATGTCTGTAACATGTTTTTGACACATAAAATCAGCAAATCTGTAAATTCTATTTATTAATATTTCTTCAGTAAAATTATTATAGAGGCACAAGACCTGCTGTTTCATTGACATAACCTGTCATGAGCCCTTGATGCCACACTGATCTACAGAGCTGAGGTTCTGACCCAGTGACTGAACACAGAATCAGTCAGAATCAGGATTTCTTTGCACAGGAGATGAAAAAGAGAAAAGAAAAAACCCATCTCTCCTGTCTCTGTGGTGTGAATAGTTACAGCTGTTGACTACTTTCTCTGCATGAATTCTGACTGCATGACTGCTGCTGCTTCTCATTAGACTATACAGGTATTATACTACTTTTACATTAATCACTGAGGTGGTTTGAGGGTTTGGGCTATCTCTGTAGGCTTAATTAAATAGTTTTCTTTAGTCTAATAATCTTATCATGACTTCTGAGCAGGCAGGAGTCAACCTAAGTAGCCCTATTACTTTTAGGAGGGGCAGGGAGAAAGCTAGACAGACAGGCAATGCAGATTTTACTTTAGTTGCCCCAGGTGATAGCTTTGAACACAGAGATAAAACAATATGGTCAACAATTCTCATCTCACGGACTGTGGCTACCACATTTGCAACAGGAATCCTGCTCAGCTTCTGACAGCTTTTAACCCTTGCTCTCATTTTCTCCAAGTGTCATTTTCACATACTCCAAGTCACAAAGTGCAAATCCAATGGGAAGTGCCCAAAGTAGCTTCTAAAAACTGCAATTCAGTTGCCTTTGTGCCTCTTGAGTTTGGCAGACCTGCAGCATTCCTCTGGGTACAATCATTAAATTCATAGGCACCACAAATGGGGGAGATGTCCTGCACTGTGACACTTGGAGGTGCTTTGCAAGATAGAAACTTGCCTTGGTGAGCAGGGCATAACAGATGCAAGGGAAGAAAGACACTGTCCACAAGCCTGCGGTATCTCCTGAACAACAGGAAAAATGACACCACAGAGTGAAGCTGTCCCAGATAGGATGTTCTCTGGTCACTAGCCAATTCTGAAAGCTTTGTTTACAACACTTCTAACTTTTACTGGGGACATTCTTGCTTACCTTGTAAGATTGTGTTGTCTTGTACTTGAGGGCTTATGTCTTGCTACTTCTGTCATTGCTAGGAGCTTTTAATTTATTAGTGTATCTTTTAAGGGCAAATAAAGAGCAACACCAAAAAACAAACTAGTTTTTGACTATTTACTCTTTATATATAAATGTAAACATTGTAAGTAAAAGAAATATTTTAATTAATCCAATTTTGCCTCAGAAAGTGACCAATCTTGTTCCAATGACAGTTCACTACCAGAGTAGTGAAACTGAAGAGATGAAAAAGAATCTTTCTGAACGTTTCAGCATTTACCTCTTTTCGAAACAAGGCAGATCTGCACAACCAACTTCCTTTCTACCTTATAAGAAACATATTGCATTAGGCAGAAGGTTTCCTTCATTACTCTCTGTGCTTCATTTGTGGGCCTGCAAGGTAGTGGTGGACTTAAGCTCCATTGCAGAATGAGAACACAAAGCAGCAAGCAGTTGTTTACTGAGACTTTCCTGTGGCAACAAGCACACACGTACACCTGTTCAGTGTGGTTTGTATAAACCTCCACAGACATGGACACATTCACTAAGTCTTTAAAGCATCTCAGTGCAGCTTCATCCAGCACTGCAAACCTGAGTCACTTACGTGGGCAGATTGCTTCTAAAGAAAGTACTTAGGCAATCAGAAGCAGCCCAAAATTTCCATATGGCAGTTAGATTAAGATAGCAGTGGTATAAATCATTCTTGAACATGGGAGTTAGCCAGACTTACTTGGGCCTGAAATCTGACCAAATTCCCATTGGCTCCATTGGATTCATTCTCCACAATGGACTTATATTAATTTCACTGAGGCAGATATTTTTTTCAGTCCCTGTCCTAAGGAGCTATCCAAGTTGCTTACTGTGTTTTACTCAGAAGCAGCTGCGATGCTTTGCTGATGAAATCACACTTGATGAAAATGAGCAGCAGCTAGCAGATTGTAAAACTGCTGTTTAAAATATAACTTCTTGCTGATAACATGAACCTTGCTGGTCCTGGGCTACAGCAGAGTAGATCTCAGGGGCTGAAGCCTCCTACCAAGAAACAGGGTATTTCAAGTGCACAAGCGTATTATCTTTTTAGTGTGCGATTCCTTCCCATCCTGTTTCTGTTCAATTCTGTTAACTGCCCAGGACAGTCCAACCACAGCCCTCCTCAGCTGCTCATCACACACCACACATAACCAATGTCACACAGCGAAAATGCATGAGCTAAACTCATCAGCCAGTTTCTAAAACAGAGAGCAAATGTCACTGACAGGGTCAGCACAAGTGATCTGTCTTCTTGACCGTATTATTATATATATATATATTCAGGCTACCTGCTTTCTAATATCCATTTAAACCTGCCAGTTTTTATTAACTATTACAGCTACTTTTTTGTCTTCTTTAAAGTTGTCTTTTTGATTTTTTAATTAAACCTTGCTTTTATCAAGAGTACGTAATCCTGACACTGAGTTGAACGGAGCTACTTAAAGGGACAAAAAACTGTTTCTGGCTAAAAATCTTAAATACTTCTGAATTTAGAATTCCACTATTTGTATACATACAACAGCCAACCATATTCCTCCTGGAAACTGCACAGCTGTATCTAGAAAGGAAACCTATTAAATATTTCCAGTTATAGGATCTAAACTGTCAACTCACAGCTATAATATAAACTGTTTTCTGATTCTTAGATTGAACCTCACTATTCATAGAAGACTGAGAAAGATACAGTGCATGCATGCATACACACACACACACACACACATATATATAAAAAACACATGTATAAATGACACTTACTAGATTCGCTGATGTATGACTGATTTATGGCAATCAAATAAGAAAAAACATGAGCAGGGGCTAGTTGTTGCTAAAACAAAAATCCAACCCAAACAATACTGGAGGGACTCAAAATTAGATAAAGGGGCAGAGAAACCTTTAATACGGAGGGAAATACAAGAACAGAAACCAGAGTGCCTGAGTACTGTGGAAGGCTTCTGCCACTTCTCAAGTGTGGCATTAGGCATGAATTCCCACATTACATCTAACTTAAAAAGACAAGAGTTCAAGTTTTAATGGCCTAATGCTCCTGCAATGTTTTGAAATCCTCTAGACACACATTTTTCCAGGTAGGAAAGCCCAGGCAAACTGGCATGTGTTATTTATACAGAAGGGAGGAGGGAATTTGAAGAGTATCCTTGTGAAGCAGGGTTGCTACACCCAGGTACACACCCACTTCCACACTTCTCTCCCCATGGTTTGGCCACCAGCTTGCAAACACATTCCTTATTCTTACTTCCTTCCTCCTGCCACCATCCACAAGGACAAGACAAAGCAATGTTACTCTTGAATCCAGGAGATCAGTGCAAATGATGAGCCTTCCCTCCCTTTTCTGATACAATTTAGCTGCTAAAGTCAGAGGCATCCTCAATATAGTAAGTGCCAAAAAGTGTTTATAGAGGGGCAGCTGGATAATAGCAATCATCCAAAAAGGGGAAGAGAACATCCTGAGATGAATGCAAGCCTGCCAATGCCAAGACATTTGCTGCTGCCTTATCAGCAGATCAGCTGATGATACAGCAGTTGTAACTGCTGACTGCTCCTTCAGCAAAGATGCTCACGAGTGCAGTATATAAATACAACAGTGGTCTCCAGTACTCACCAGAAGCCTTCAGCAGCAACGAAACTCACATGGAGACCAAGGACCACTTACGTCTTCAAGGCGCTCCCCTTGGGCTGTCCAGGTGCTTGAGGTAACAGCTGCATTGCCCAAATTCACAGCGACTACGAACCAATGTTATTCTGGGAGTTGAATACACATTGAAGATCCAAATGAACATCACTAAATCAATTCCCTAATTATAGAGTCTAAGCAAAAAATAATCTAGTGACCTTGTTACACTATCATATTAAAAAGAAGATAGACTTTCCCAACAGGAATGAAAACTACTTATTAAATCAGTCTGCCCATTCTTCCAATGGAGACTGCCCTTGCAGGCTGCCAGCGGGCTAATGGCTGTCCTCTGCACTCCCTCTGGGGAAACTGCTGTCACAACTGAGCAACACAGAGGTGAAGGTGCATAGAGACCTTCCATGAGATGGAATGGGAGATGGATGAGATCTCTTGGATGACATCTCCAAGCACCAAGTCCTCTTGTTAGATGAAGCAGAAGCCAATCCATTGCCTGTGTAAATTGCCCAAGGTGAAGGAGAGAGTAGAACAGACCCTTCTCTATAGCACTGCACTCACCCTGCTGCTCACTGAGACAGAGATTGCTACACCACTCACATGCACATTTACAGTCATTTCATTCCCCACATGATTTTTGTGCCAAAGCCATTCCTGGAAGAGAAGGAATTGCTGTTCTGACTTGGAAGTAAAGAAACAGAATGAAGACAAAGTAAGGTAACATTCTTCTGGTCCTACTCAGACTCAGCCTTCAAATTTTAGACAATATTGCCATCAAAAAATAAGGAACGAATTTGCAGCTTCCCCCAGACTCACAGAAAGCAAGACCCTCTGATTTTAAAATAACTGTGGAAGGAGGGGTATTGAAGACAAAAGATCAATTAAATGGTGATTTTTAAAAAGAGAAAGAGTGAAAGGAGTGGGTAGAATTTGAACATGTCGGAAAAAGCAGTAAAAAGAGGGAAGAGTTCATTTAGCAAGTAATCCCTGACAGTGACAGACTAATGAGACATTTTGCCTGGGCCATTTCTAACTAGGAGTGATGCTTGGGTGGCTACTCCCTTCATTACGGCTGCTGCATCTGGTCTTATAATTATATGGGCAAAGAATCTTCTACAAACTGATAAAGTGCAGCACAATAGAAAAAACTGGGAACAGTAAATGCAAGGATGGGAGACACCAGCAAGTAGTCAGAACAATTTTTTCTGGGTTGAGAAAGTGATCTTGATGGACAGATACAGCCAAAGATCCCATACTTTGCTGACAGTTGCCTTATGTGTGCTCTATGTGTGGTACTTGGCACTATGTTTGGACACAAAGAGAACATGCCATGTTGTGTATCTACAGCTTGAGAGGAGCGTGACCAGAGCTGATGAACAATACCAATACATATTTCACACCCATCATACCAGAAAAGACATACTGTAATGCTTTCAAATAATTTTAAAACTGTACGAAAGATTGTGATAGATATGCACTACTGATATTAGGAGAGGAAGGACAGGGAAGAGGAGGACCTTGGTTGTAGCACGACTGTCATTGTGCTGACCAACAGCAGAGCAGGGGAGCTCAGTGCTGCTTTACTCCTTAAAGCTGCCTCTAGGAGAGGAAGGGCACTCTAAATTGTGGTTCAGTGTGAAAGACAAGACCATCACCACACTCATACCCTCTATCAGCTGAGCAGTTGGATGCTGGCAGGTTAACCATCACCCAGAGCACAGCAAGGGCTTTTAAGGAAGAGGGACTCTCCTGGCTGCAGGCACATATAAGGGCATGATTTAAATTGGATTCCTGCATAGCTTTGTGACACAGAGCTGCAGTACTGACATGGTATCCAGTAATGCCCATCAGTTGCTTCCTCGTCTCAACAGCAGCTGTGTTTTCTGCAAGAGGAATGGTAGCTAAAAATAATCTGGCTTTGACTTCCTCTTTTAAACCCTTCAGCCTCTTAAAAAGATTTTTTTGTTCTTCCAGAAGCAGCAAGGAGAATGTAAAAACTAGAACGGTCAACTGCACAAAGAGAACAGCAGCATTAGAAAGCTCAGAGAACAGTGGGAAACTACAATAAAAATCTGAGACAATAAGAAAATTGTCACAGTTTTGACCAACATCCTCCAAATTCCCTTTCACAGTTGCAGCAAGATTTCTGTTAGGCCTTTACTTGTATGACTCACTTAGTGGTGCTAAGGAAAAGGGAAATACAATCTGGATGTTTCTGAATGCAATTCATTTGCTCGTTAAGATATATTAAAAGAAAGAACTGTGTTTAGTAATCATCAATGTCATGTCTGCACAGTGGAGATTTTTACTCCCTCTTGGAATAAGTATGTTTTACTTTTAATTCTGTCCCCCATAGGTCCACAAAATGTAAATCCCACACCAAATATGCAAATGGAGAAAAAAAAGAATATTCAATTAATCCTTCAGTAACACAGCACTATGTATTCTCATCCAAAAATAATTCTACAAATACACGGCTGCTAGGCATGTCCAGACTGCTATGCACAGCTTTTCATAATCCTTTTCATAAACATACCTAATTCTATATTAAAATATTTAAGAGTTTCATGTATAATTTTTAAATTGCAGTCCAAAATTAGTCTGATACAGGCTATAGCTCAAAGTTCCCCAAGGCAGGATTAATGATCTCTATTTGAATCTAGTCTTCCAGAAGATCTCTAATCCCAGTAGGTATTTCTGAACACTACCAAACTATAGATAAAATCATAAGCAGAATTCAGATCATGACTTACAAACCTGCTGCTATCAGACCAATACCTGAAGTAAGCACAGTACAAGGGACAGACAAAGGAATGATGAATACATCTTTGTCCTTTTGTCTCAAATTCCAAATAAATACCTTGTACAATGTAAAGATTAGAGCGTATCCAAGAAAGCATGCTGCTGTATGTATTTATGTATTACAGCATATATCATGAGCTTTACTTATGGCATAGCTATTAACATGGCTTCACCCCTTCTCAAATCTTAACACCAGAAACCATAAGCAACTCTTCAAGCACTGTAGCATGAACAGCAACCTCACACTTGGCCAAGTCAATGTGAAGACAGGGCCACCAAGCAGACAGGAAATTACAGGAGTTTCTCCCTCCTCTCCCTGAATCCTGTCCCCACCTGGCAGAAAGCAGCACTCTTCTCCCTTCTCAGCTGCGCCCCCTCACCATTTCCTCCCACATCATTTCCACTGTCACCACACTTTCATGCTTATTTCCTACTTCCCAGTTCCTTTGCTCAGCATCACTGATGCAACCCCCACATCCCAGTTTCAGGGGTCATCACAAAGCTCTCTGGGCCAGAGATGATGGTGAGCCCAGACAGGGCTTAGAACCATCCGTGGGCTGTCTCCCAGATGTTCTGGGGTAAATCAAACCACCCCGTGTCCCAGGGCCAGCACAGCAGCTCTGCCCCACTGACAGCTCCAGACAGGGATAAGCGAAGCACAGATGTTACTCGTGAACTGTGACCAGGGCTTCTCCTTCAGCAGTATGTAACAGAAGAGAAAAAATCTTTAAATATTACAGTAGGTGATGTTAAAAGTAATCACAAGAACATAGAATATTAAGTAGGTTTTGGTACCTTTTTAATAGGAAAATGGAGAAAAGGAGCTCCAGTATACCACAACAGAGAAAGTAAAAGATCTGTAAAGTAAACTGAATCCAAACATAAACAATGTTTTATTGGGATAGAGCGAGCAACCTATCAAATAGGGAACTGGTACAAACAGATTGAACATGACTCTCTTTTAACAGAGATGTATGGTGACAAGACAGATTCTTTCAGTTCTTAAAACAAGTATTCAAAGTGTTAAGTAAAGCATTAAAAAAACCTCAATCATTACAACACCAAAGACAGACAATATTAAAAATGTGCAGAATTTTACTTTTTACAAATTTCTGCGTAATGTTAGAAAACAATCATAAATTAAAAAAGGAATAAAATGAAGCTTTGTTTTTTTTTTGTTTGCAAAGCAACACAAACCTTTAAAAACCAACTATATTTTACTAGGACTACTATTAAAAACAGGTGAAAAGCTGAAAATTTAAAGGACAGCAAAAAATACACAACCCAGTTTCACCTGTCAGCAACACCTTCTGCTATCGAAGGAGTTATGTTAGTTGTATGTACAGCTTTAAACATTGCAGCATACCACAAGTAAACCTTAATAAGGTCAAAATAGGACCCTCTGCAAAAAAGGGTGACTTGGCAAGTGTCAGTCCCATCCTGAAATTATAAGTAGTAATAATTTTAGTAGGTCTTTAGCATAAACCGAAACCTACTTCAATTGGTTCCTCTCTCCTAAAGATGCATGTAAACTTTGGGGTTGTTTTTGTTTAATTTTTTTGGTATTTTAAGTAATGAAATCAAGAACATGTCTGGCTCAAAAATGAGAATGACATACCTCCCTTTTGTTCTGGATACAGTGATGTAGCTATCTCAACATGCTCATTGACACTTCCTAAAAGAGAAAATCATTATGTACTATGTAAAAAATACACATCACCTCTCTCTTCAGACTCGGTATATAGTATATTGCCAACTCTATCCAATAGGATATATATTGTAATTTGGTTTAAACTCTTAATAGATATATTCTCTCTTTACAAAGTTCCATCACATGAAACCAAATTGCTTATTTTTCCTTTGAGGCACAACATGACCCCAATTAGACAATTAGCTATAAAGAGTTGTTCTTTAGATGTTGTGTCTGTAGAGGTTTTACGTGATATTCATAGATTTTCAGCGCAGGCCCCAGTTTTAATGAAAGTCCAGTCAGTACATCATTTCTTGTCATCAACAGTAATGATTTGCCATCAATTTCCTACAAGAAGAATTAAAGAGTTGATAAAGACAAATATACAAATCTAACAGACGAGAACAGTCATGCAACAAATGGAAGACTACTACAGAGGATCAGTGAGAAAAGAAATAGTAGCCTTTATTTTCCTGAAACCATGTTTATAGCTGCTAAACTCCGCTGTCTGCTTTTTGAGTGCTCACCTGTGCTGACTAAGGCATAAATACTATTTAGTCAGGCACAAAATCCAAACGAGCCTAGTTTCAAAATTCCCTCCTTGTAAACCTTTTTCAAATTGATAGGTACAAGTGCAGAATGCCTAATTATCAGCCATTACAGGAAGGATACTCCTAAGAACGCAGCTTATGAAGCGCATTTCAGAAGAATTACTATTGACAGCAATGTGCAAGTTTAGACTAGTCAGTATCTGCTAATAACTTTAGGTGGCTTCTTTAGAAGGCCAACCTTCCAATGCATCCTGTGGGGGGAAAAAAGGAAAAGACTCTCGAAATCAGAAATTTTAGAACGGCCCAACTGGAGCTCGACACTGAGGAAACTTCTCTTCCTCTACTTACAAGGGAAGAGGAGAAAAGCAGAAGCTTGCCAGCTTAGGTCTCAACAACCCCTACACTTTCCTGCTTAATATACCTCTTGTAAATCACAGATATGGTGGGATTTTTTTTGTCTCAGACCTTGACTTTCAGACCTGTTTAGGTTAGAAATCCTGTAGGACTTGGGGATTTTTTCTATCTCAAAACCTTGTCATATGTTTGAAAACTACCTCTAAATGATTTTTAAAGGTCAAAATGGAAGAGAAAGAATCCACATCCCAACTCCTTTCTCCTTTTAAGACATGGGACCATCCTTTTCATTACACGTTCTTACAGTTCGATCACACTGAACTACTCCAGAAAAAGGAGCTACAGCTACACAACAATGCATTGATTGGTGTCTCACAACACAGCCAGACCTCCAAAGGGCATCATGTACATAGTACATAGATGTACATCATGTACCTAGCCCAGACGTATACATAGTCTTATCTGGCATTCTCCTGCACTGGACTTCACTCTGCTGTTGCATTCTTTTTTTTACTTTTAATTAAAAAAACCCCACTATTAACTGTCGAATTTGTTATCAATAGCCAACAAAGAATTCAAATGCTGGCATTAATTTTTGTCCCCTAATATACTGCTAAAAATTAGTATTTTTATAAGTATTATAAACATCATAAATCAATTTAGCTCACCACGGCATGTTCCTTAGGAATATTAAATATTGTCTTGGAAACAGCAGAGATCCCATTCTTGATTACCACTCAACATAAAAAGAAGACTTCTATTAAG
This sequence comes from Amblyornis subalaris, assembly GCA_018881555.1. Taxonomy (NCBI): domain Eukaryota; kingdom Metazoa; phylum Chordata; class Aves; order Passeriformes; family Ptilonorhynchidae; genus Amblyornis; species Amblyornis subalaris. The sequence continues at coordinate 10,993,691 of JACAXG010000004.1, read as the reverse complement.
AGTTCAGCGAGAATTTGTCCAGACTGATCTCTCTTATGATTTGATAAAGTTTATAAATATAAAATACATGGACAAATCACAACATAGTCAAAGATCAGCTGAAAATGGCATTTCTTTAAAATATCCCCAAGATGTATACACTAGTCCCTCAGGGGAGCACAAAGTAACAGTATTTCTAAAAGAAAAAAAGTTTCCAATAACTTTTTACCCAATTATAGCAGGTGCCTCTTTCCAATTACTGTTGAGAATGTTAATGGTTAAAACCAGTTTCTATCCTCTCTTTTCCATTCGTCACAATTCTTTCTGTGGGAATTTTGACACCAGTGAGTATTTTGCTCATTGCTATGACCGATCTGAAGTTGCCTTTTCTGCTGCTGTTCAGCTTGGTAGGATCCAAATGAAGTAAATCCAGTACCTGGAACAGGAGAAACTCCAAGAATAGGAAAAAAGCATCTATTCCTTTCCCTTCTTCTTCCACAGGGTTCCCTGTGGTTTCTAGAAATGTTGGTAACTACTAAGACTTTCACTGAATAGAAAACTGATTCTTTAAACACATCAGTGTACGAATGAGTGATTACGTATTAAGAGTTCAAGCATTTTACATCTTTGTGTGTATTGTAAGCTTTACCTCTTTCACTTCCTTAAAGTTTTCCACATTAACGCGCTTCTGCAGAATTGTCACAGTTACTCCATTTTTTTGGCACCAGGTAAGATTTCGTACGCTCTGGTCACTTCTCTGATTTCTTCTCTGCTACTTTTCTATTTTCTGGATTTTTTTTCAGGATGCAACTTCACCGCCAGCTCTCAGTATGCCTTTTTAATGTTACCTACAGAGACCCTTCTGCACAACTCGAGCTAACAGTAATTCCCCACTGTGCCAGGATGACCTCAACAGCAGTAGCGCAATGTCTTCAGCGAATAACCAGGGGACTGGTTAAGGTTCAAGTCCTCCCACCACTCTTTCTGCCCTTTCTCTAAGTGACTGAGAAGTGCAAGGTTTTACAGTACAGCCAACACGAGAGCACGGCAGCCAGCATGCTCACATGCTCCTCCATGCCATGGCTCTGCTAAAAAGCAGGAGTGGGTGGGCACCAGCTGATGTCAAACCCCAGCTTCCCTTCTGGTAAGGCACTGAGCGAGGCCAGCAAACTAGCACTGGTTTACTTGGGCTTATCTGGCTATCACAACACTAACGGTCAAGAAGCCACACGGGCAATAACAAAGGTCAGAGCACAAGCATGTCTTGAGACCTTGCAAACAGCTTCAGTCTTGGAGTAAGCCACAGCCCCCCATGCTTCCAGGGCTCCTAGAGAAAACTCAGGCACATATTGACAGGTTGTATTTCTCTGAAGGCATTCACACCCTCATCCTGCAACTGGTACTCCTCCCTCTTTAGGTATCCTGTGTCCCCAACTTCTTGGCTTGTCTGATTTGCTTGCCGATGTTATGGTTTTTTGTTATTGGGCAACATCTTTCAGTTGAATCTGTTTCCATCAGTGAGCTCTTTTGATTTGCTGACATCACTAGAACTCCAAGAAGGAATAATATATAATCATCATACAAGCACCACTTCTTGCCAGCACTTACAATACAGTTTTAAGAAAACATTCTGCAGCCCTTAAAGTGTCTTCTCATTTTGCTTAAAATATTTAAAGAAAAGTTCATGTCTTAAAGATTTTTTGAGTCCCTTGTTTTAGTGGAGTCCAGACATATTCAGACTCATCAAAAGAAAGTGTGGACTTGGTTACTGTTGTGTAAAAGCTCAATGTAATAATAGATGTCATGATTACATTCTGGGCTAAGGATGTTTTGTAAGGAAACCATTATGCTACCCCTACTGAAGCAGTTCAGTGGAAAACAATTTCCCAGTGTTATATGTGAAACTGCATACTTTCCTTTACTGCTTACAAACTCACTCCTCTTCCAGTACATATTCAGGGCAGTAGACCAAATGAAACTAGGTTTCTGAGGCCCGTGCAAGCTGCAAATGACAGAGGAAAATGGAGATGGCCAGAATCTCAGCTGCATGCCTGGTGCTCTATAGACAGAGGATGGCTAAGGGTTCAAAGCGAACCTGTCTACACTGCCATACATGGAAGATCCTGACAAAAAATACTTAAGAACACAGAATTAAAAGTTAGTGGTGCCAAATAGTGTAGAAGAAACTGAACAGCACCACTGATAAGAAGTTAGAGACAGGGTTGTTCATGGGGCTGTGGTTCCTGGTGCAGACAGGAAATAGGCTGGCAAACCTGGCACGTAGAACCACTATTTGCAAGTGCCTATTAGCACTTGCTGCTCCTCGTGCTGCTAATGGAAAGGAGGGGGAAGGAAGTGGCAATGACTTCTGCTGTGACTGTCCATCCCCCCAGCTCCTGGCCACATCCTAGTGGCAGCTGTCAGCCTCTCTCTCCAAGGCTGCAGCATAAGGTGAAATTGGCAGTGGAATCATAGCCACATTTTTGCACGTGGCTATCCTAGCAGAGTCCTCAGTTACCCTTCTGAAGCCACTTGCCCTTGCTGCAGAACACTAATAAAAAACCTTTACACTMTACTTCTACGCTGGTTTCCGTAAGGCTGTTGCAAACTGATTTGCCAAAACTCATGAGTTAGCCTCATGTTCCTGCTGCAAGATCAGTAGTAATCACTGCAGTATTATTGACAAGCCAGCTGAGAGGCAGAGAGGTTAAGAGATTTGATGAAAGTCAGAGGTTGTTTTAAGCTACGTTACCAGAGCTGTTGAGGAGACATGGATGCTGCTATTAAGGAAAGGACATACTCAAACATTTTCTTCTTTTTTGGCCTTTTTACCCATCTTAAAATTCTGGAAAATGAGTAGCAGCTGCAGAAAGAGCCTCTCTGCAACCTGCCAAAGAATCACCCAACAGCAGGCTTTTCACCCCCAAGAATAAAGAGCTAAATTTAGATACTTCATTATATGCATCAGTTACAATCAGATGGGATTTCACAGACATGGTGCTGAAAGTCAGCAACATTAACCTGACCAACCATGATATTATTTCATGTGCAATGTACAGTGTCCCTGCAAAGCTGCCAATAACTTGCACCAGCTCAGTACCTTGGGAGGCCAAGCCATCTATTTTGATAACTAAATACAAGTGTTGGTGAATTATTTCCTGGTAGTTGCACATAAACCTACAGACTTATCAAGGAAGGTGCTGAACTGACAATCTGATGTAACTTACTTCTCTATGGAAGAGGTGGGCTGTAGGCCAAGTAAGCTGATTTCCCTATTCTGCCCCACTAACATACCTTTACCAGCTGCTGGCAGGTGAGTTACAGTGGGACATCTGACTGTTAAGCTCTTTGCTGGTCTCATCTACCAAAAGAAGCCTTCCATTACTACCAGCAGTTACAAGGCCCAGAAACAAAGACCCAACCTCTTTCTCAGATAGAGTCCTACAAACATGCTGCTGCTCTGTCAGCTTACTGCTAACTTGTGTTTTCCATGTCCACTTGGACTGCCAAGTTCAATGGAACGCAGCAGCCCCTTTTTCACCCTATGCCTTCAAACACAACTTGTTGCTTAGAAACCCCAGGTTTTATAAATACTCATGAGTGTATTTGCACAATACACTAAGAAAGAAGGGAATTACCATTCACATCTTAAATAACAAGATAGTGAAACTGAGTGGGTTGTATAGGGAGGCTGAGTTCAAGCTGGAAAATTTTAGATTTCTCACCTTTCTGAATGCTATTTTAAACAAACTCCAACTCATTACCCACAGCTTGTAGAACAATATTATTACTCAGAGATCACAGTCCCATGGATTGTCACCCAATAACAGACTCAAATCCCCCTATTAGTGTGGGATTTTCTCTACCATTTTATAGTATATAACCAGGCCCATGGCAAAAACGTGCAATGTGAGAAAGTGGTGGCAGTCAAAAGGTGTTTGCTAACAGATTTACCTGTTCTTGAAAAGCATTGGCTTGTTCTTCAAATCCAGCTGTTCTGAAATAATTCACAACATCGGTAACAGCCCAGTCAGCAGGATCCGGAGGTCTCCCGTTCTCTACAGAACTGCAAAGCGCAAATCCAGACAAGTAATCACTAAGGTGTGCAGAACATCTGCTGCTTCTTTGTGCACACCTCATGTACACCCCCCTCCTTCCTTGTTTCTCCAGGAAAAGCGTCCTTTGATACACCTCTCCCCACTTCAATATAGAGCAGTCACCCCTGTTCTTTTACATTCCAAAGACCTAATTCTGGGGAAAACTGAGGTACCTCTTCCTTCAGAAAAGAAGTAGTACATGAATCTCCAAATTAGCCAAAGGTAATCAGTAAGGATTTTCCTACAAGTGTGCTGCCTTTGCTGTTGGAGAATGAAAACTGCCATAACTGGGGTACCAAATTCCTACCTTTCAAGCCTACACCTTATTTTCAGCTACCAAGTACTTAAAGAATTGTATGTGGATTATTCCTTACACAGACAAGACTGTCCTTGTAACATGGGTAGAAATTACTGGTAACCATCTTTACCTTGCAAAAGAACAACAAATAAACTACAGACAAACAAAACTCCCCAACCAAACCAAAATAAACAAAGAAAGAGGCACCAAATGATTGCACTAATTCTCAATATAGAAAACTTCCATAAATTGTTTTTAGACTCATCCTTGGACAAATCTATGAACTTTTTAAATAGCTGTTAATATGAAAAGACATCTGTTAAACACAATCAGAATTAATTCATTTTGTGATTAACCTCAGGCAATTGTTTTCCACAGTAGAGAAAAAAATAAAACATTCATATTACTATTCTTATCCTGCACTTGTTTTCCTCAAACTGTAACCACCCTATCACAAAGATAACCTCTGTGCATCCGAAAAATTTTGGTAAAAAAGACACACAGTGAGCTTGATTGCCTTTCCTATTGCAATTCATGAGGATGAAGAGCAAGACATCAAAGAGCTTCTTTAACATGTTTCTCCAACCAGAAGTCCTGAAGTTCATGCCAAGTATTTTCCTGTGTTCTGCATGCTTAGCCATAACGCTAATGATGAAATACCGAAAATGGTACAGATCARGGCAGATCCTGTCCATTTTCAGGTCTGAAGCTTAGAGGCAGGACTTTGATTTCAACAGCACCAGCTGAAAAAGAAACACAGATCATACTCTCCTGACACCATTTTTGTTCTGTCCTTCAATTTTTTTCTTTTCCAGCTGTCACCATCTCTGCCGTGCCTCAACTCGTATGTATTTCAGCAAAGTAACTGGGTGAATCAAGGACCAACCATTTTTCAAAGCAGCCAAATGGAATCTATGTATAGAGTGCCTCCCATCACTCTTTCTACAACATTCCTATTTTTACAACTATCTGAAGCCTGGGAAGGCGAAAACAATGATTTTTGCACCTCCCCAAACTCTTGAAATGTGTCTGTCAATATGGCAAGAAAATCTGGCCACAGGGACTAATCCGCAACCTGTGCTGCACCTGGCCTTCTAAAAGCAGTTTCTTTCATTTCTCACGTATCTCAGAGCAATGAGAAATGGAGTTTCTTACTTTTGCTCATCACATAATTACTTACTTCATAAATTGCTTCACTGATTGTGATTACATAGAAAGCAACACTCACCAAAATTGAAAATGAGACTATCTGGCCTTATCTGAGGTGCACTTTTTTCCTTTTATTTTTTTTTTTTTTAAATCAAAGCATGCTTTTCAATTAAGATTTTTTGGTGTTTGCACATTCTAAGGCTTAAGATGTAAAATGGGAAAAGCACCACATAAAGGCTACACATATTTATAAAAGCAGTATTTGAGGAATTATATTTAAATCTTTGCATTTTCCTTAAGACATACACTGTCACTTTCAATTACTCATTTTCTATCTAAAATTAAAAATAAACAAACTCCCAACAACTCAGTATTAAAAAAATATACTGAATTTAATCCTTCCTAAACAGCAAATAAAAGGTTCAGTCTGTAAAAATATAACCTAACTGTAATTTGCTTACTTTTCCAAACACTTTAATCTCAAGTTAAACATGGTCCCAAACCTTCCTTTCCACAATTTTCTATCTCAGCCCAGGTGCGTTAGTTTTTCTTGTAGCTCTTCTTTTATCACTAGGGAACTACAGCTTGGTCCAGGCCCATCCAGGGCTCAACTGCAATGACTTCAGGAGCTCTACCTCAGTCATTAATTAATCACAGGAAATAATTGCAAGTTCCTGCCTCAAGGAATAGCATCATGCTGGACCTCAAGTGGAGCCAATTTCCACAGCTACAGCCACAAGAAGACTGGAAGGCATGTGGCAGACTGCTGGAGGCTGGCTGGATTTTAATCCATCTACCCACACAGATGTTCATTTGGCTTGTAGACTTTAATAGTCTCCTCCTCGCCCTGCTGTTGACATGGCTCTATTCTTTAGACAAGAAAAGGTAATATGTAACATCCATGGCTTAGCCATACACTGCTTTATGCCTGGCATCCTGGATGCTGTAAGATCTTAAGAGGACTGGCATTTTAGGCTTTGAAATGAAATGCTAGATGCACTGATTATGAATAAGGATTAGGCTAGTCTGCTTTTCGCCACTGTCCCTGTGCCTTTATTGCCATCATGTGGCAGAAGCAGCAAGGTCTGGAAGGATATAGCCAAGAACAAACAGGTTTTATCCAAGCTATTTATAACCACTTCAAGAAAGTGTCAAATACTTCCTTTGTAGATATGCCCACATACATACTATATACATTCATCTAGAAACCACAGCTCCACAGTTTAATTACAATTTCCATCCATTCTAAAAAGTCACCTTAGCAATCAGTAGCTGACACTTTATCACCCAAGCCTTGGGGAAAATGATTAAATGCAAATTGCTTTGCTTGCCTCCCTTCTCCTCCCACCACAAAATACTCATTGTAGAAACCAGACTGTCAACAGAAGGTGGTTTCTGAGGGACACACACGATATCTATTCATAGTCACTGAATAGGAAAATGCTCTTTATGTTGGTATGGTGGCCCCAGCGTCTCAAGTGAAAGGGTAGGATGCCGATTTTAATGGCTGCCATCAGATCTTTTGATGCTACGTCGTAATCAGGTGTTTTATCAGCATCCTGAAGTGACCATTATTATTTACATTACTCTGGTGCCTGGTAGTCTAAGCATTGTCATGTTTTCTTGAACCGCTTATGTAAAAGAGGTCTGAAGGAGAAGAATGAGGTGCAGCTGCACAGAAGTGTTGCAGTTTGAGAGGACAGACTAAGAACTCACTCTGGTACCTTTCTTTGTGGTTTGGGAGTTTTTTTCCTTTAATGTATTTGTACATCTATCTCACCATGGCTTCTATAACCCTAAAGCAGCAAGGCCAGATTTTTCACTTCTCAGATTTTTCACTTCTCAGATAATAACCTCATTCAGAATTGCTAGTCCTAATCTAAGAATTTCTGACCTTAAGTAAATGCCTACAAATTGGTTCCTATCCCTTAGCCTGCAGTTTACCACATAAAAGAAAACAGCAGATCAGTACACACCATGTCTCTGTCTTATTCCCACCCTAGGTCTGAAAAAAAAACTGCAGCAGTTCAGGGCTTCTCCAATAAACAGTTCAAAGTATCCGTCTCAGAAGAGAACTGACACCTAGGTGGTATGTTGCTGCTACTTCTCAGCCCTAGACAGGTGGACTGTCAGCAGAGAAGGGCACAGAGAGGTAACTTTCACACAGGACACTTCTCTCCATTAGGCACTGGTTCTTCAAAAATCACTAACAGACAGGTGAGCAGAGGCAGAATATTAGTTACAGTGCTACCACTTGCTTTAGTCTCTGGTTGAGAGGAAAAAAACAATAGAGAAAGGTGTACCCTTAAGTTACTAGCTTCTACATCTCTTTATTGCTATACTGCCCTACCACATATCACTTTTAATCAACTCAGTGCCCTGGACTCTGCTATTCCAAAGTTAAAATACAATAAAAGTAATTAAGAACAGGGAGGGTTTGAAATGAGCAAAGATGGAGATGCCCACTATCGCCAACCACATTAGTTCAAAGAAAAACTACATTCAAAATCTATTGCTGTTTACGTAAAAAGGAACACTTACTTTTTGACATCCAGAGAACCATTTTCCTTGTTTTCCATGTCAACAGTTAGCATGGAGAGGATAGAAGTTTTACTTCAGCAACTGATCAATAGGGAGGAAAAAAAAGCTGTGTTTAATTACTGTTAGTATTACAAGAATAGCATAATGTAATAGAAACAAGCATTCTACAGGGACACAAGCATGTTTCCACCTCAGAGCAACACTGCTGTCAGAGACTGATTTCCTCAGAAGCCTGGCAAACCTAGCTAACAAGTTGACCTGTGCTTCAAACACAATATATTATTTGCCTGAAAATCAAGGAAGGTAATTTTACATTTGATCCTTTTTACAAGTGTTAAAATTTTGATCAAACTGTATATATTCATACACACGAAGACTGACCTGCAATATATAGCTGTGTATCAAGAGAGCTTAATAGCCCTTCAGTCATCCTGTGATACAGAGGATCCAAATAGATGGATGATCTTTAGAGAGGTTTGGAAATCCATAGCCTCAGTTTACAAATGTGGACTTGGATCCAGATGAGCACAAAACCACTTATGCCCAGTGCACACATAAAGATGCTAAGCTGAGTTACTAAATGAGCACCAAACTCCTGAGGCCTAAATCAGTATGTTATCCATAAGACCTCCCTTCCTGCACTAGCACAGCTTCTTCTATAGGTATGCTATACTGAACTCCAAAAAGGAAAGGAGCACACGAAGGACACAGGAGAAAATCCAGTTCGTTTCCTTCCTTGCAGCACACTGGARTACTTTTGCCACATAGCTTTATCCAGCACTCCACAGAACATGCAGAAATGACCCGAGCCTTCCCTTTCTGTTCGGAAGTAAGCCATTTCTATTTCAGAGAGCACCAGAGAAAGGACCAAAGACGCAGGATGTTCTTGCTGTAGCATTAATGGATGCCAGTGAAATGTCTCAAAGCTCTGGGAAGTACAGAATAGGAAAATCATGCTCTTCAGCTAAAACTTTGCAAAAATAGAGAATAGCAATTAATACTGCTGTGAAAAAAAAGAAAAAGACCCTTTATTATGAATGTAGCAGCACGTAAAGCACCACGGAAACAGTAACAAACTAATCGAAAAGATGCTTCTTCCTTCACCGCTGACCAAAGAACTCCAGGCATTCCCTGAAATCACTTCTTGGTTCACCTGAGGTGACTGCAGACGACACCCTCCCAGCCTACCTGCGGAACGCCCCGCGCCGCGGCCGCGCACGGCCCGGAGCCCCGGGGCTCGGGGCGGGCACCTCCCGCGGAGCCCACGGGCCCGGGGGGGGGCTCCCGGGGCTCCGCTTCCCCGCGGCGGCGCCGGGGCTGTGACACGCGTTCGGCACCTCACGGGCACCCCCGAACCCGCTGGCACTGCACCACACTGTCAGTTTTGACTGGGGCCGGGGGAAGCAAGGCAGAAAAACCTACCTACGAGCAACTAAACCAGCGCATGGCTACCGGCTGCTGCGGAGCGGCGGAGCCCGCGGCCCCCGCCCCCCGGCGGCAGCGGGCGCTCCGCGGCGGCTCCGAGTGACACCGGGAGCGGCCCCGCCCGGGCCCGTGACGCGCCCGCCACACACGGACCGCCCGCGTCATGGCCGCCGCGTTAAAGGCGCCGCGCCGCGGGGTCYCCGCCGCACCCCGACCCCGCCCGCGCGGGAGGGTACCCAGGCAGCCGTCGGGCTGGGCACGGGCAGGGGCACGGGCACGGGGCGGGGCACGCAGCGACGCTTCCGCCATCGGCTTCCCACCGGCAGCGCTCACCTGCAGGGGAGCCGCGGGCATCGTCGAGGCCGGGGGTGTGCTGGCGCGGGCCTGCCGGCGGTACACAGCCGGAAAGCGGCACTCGGTGCCCCTTCATGACCTGAGGTTCTTGGGACCTCCTTGTGGACATTTCTACTCCTCCTGCCAAGCGGGGTGTGTGAGGTAACGGAACGGAAACAAATCCGCAGGTAGTTGTTGAAGGCTGTAGTACCGAGCCGAGGAAATTTTACACAAGGTAGGAAATAGGAGCTGCCAGATCTCGGAAAATTGGTAAAGTTACCAAAAAATCATTCCTAGAATGAGTTCGTCAACACGCATATGAATAGCAGACACTTGGCTTTCTCTGGCACTCCTTCAGCTGCAGGCTCGGGGTACTGGGAAAGAGGAGTGACCAAAGAGAGCACAACCGAGTCAACCCCACCGTGCCACCGCCGGCACTGGGGAAAGCGAGGAAATGGAGACACTGAGTCTACAGATCTTACTCGTCTAAGCTCCAGACTTTATTTCACAAGGAGACCGTACCCACGGGATTTGCTGTACAGAGAGATACAACTCAAAGTGCCTACAAATTACTAAGTCTGTCCCACTGGCAATAAAATCTCACCCACAGAATTTAATACAAAAGTTGTCAAGTGTTTCTGGCAACACCACTTTTTTTCTTTATTACACTTTTTTTTTAAAAGTTCCTTGATTCCTGGTGTTTTCTAATGGCATAGATGCATTACATGGATGACACACTGTCAGTGCAAGGGAAATTAAGCAAGGAATAGCAAGACACCCTGCCTTCCCCACACACAGGCTTTGCAGCCAGTGCTGTATCCCAGCCGCTACTCAGATGCTGTGACCTTTTGAGTATCCTTAACAGGCTGGGTTACTTCAAATTTGTGGGATGCTTTACTTGGAAAATTTCCTTCTGAGTCAAGCCGCTCTTGCTGTTTGCTGCAAGGCAAGGGGGACCTGACAAATTACCTGGGGATTTGCAGGGAACCCACTGGTGAGTCTAGCCTGATTTCTGCCGAGCTCTGACACGAGTACCCAGATGGCATGGATAGACACAGCCTGCTGGCCACTAGAGTGGGCACATAGGGCTGTCCCAGGCACGTCTCACTCTCAAAGTTTACTGTATGCCAGCTGCACAGTGATCCAAGTCACTGAACTGCTACCTGGATACAGTTACAAGCATTAAAATCACCAGAAAAGTGGCCTTTTGGGCAAAGAACTGTAAACATGACTTCCCCAAGCACTTCATTTTGCTTGACTTATGTGCTGTCAGATAAATAACCAAAGCTCGCAAAAACTTTGCAAGTAAGTGCACTCAAGTATCAACAGAAGCATTGAGAACAGAGGGCAGTAACAGTCCTCACTGCTTTGGGATTTAGATAAATGCAGATCAACAAGATAGAGTAATAAGTGTACTACGCCCTAAAGAAAACCCTCTTCACATCCCAAAGCATACTGAAAAACGTGGCATATTTGTGTTGGACAAGTGAGCGAGCAAGGCAGTTCTTTTCTGTCTCTCAAGAAATAAACATTCTAAATGATGCCATAATGAGTTTTCTGCATCAGCTGGTTTCTAACTTTGGTAATGAACTGACATTTGAGGATACAAATATAAACGAGCTATTTTACTCACACTCTCCCTTTCATCATGTTCTTCAGTTAATCCTTTGAGTGTTTGAAGTGAGGCTCACACAGTGCATGCATTCCTTCTAGAGGACCTTGAACAGCAAAGAGAGGAAATTTAAGAAAACGGGTTGTGGAAAAATTCAATGTGGAATACAATCTGTGGCTTGTATTTTCATTCATTGGGGTAAGATAATTTAATTATAATGAAATTATGTCTGGAGGGAGGTAAAACAGGAAAGTGAATTAGCCTTTTGTTTGACTATTTGCATCCCACTTCTGGCAAAAAAAACCCGCTTCCAAGCCATGCAGGGAATCAAGTGAGACCAGGGTTGGTAGATCCAGGTTGAGCGGTTATCCCTGTGTGTGTCTGAACTTCTGCTGTCACACAAGGGGAAATAAGCAGAGGTCAGTGCAAGTATCAGACACCGGTTGACCGTTTTCTGGGTACTAGAAAATGCCGGTTTCCTACTGAAAAGCTATCCTTTTGTTTTGTCCCTGGCTGTGAAACAGTAGATGAAGACAAAATGCACCACACATGTGGCGAACGAGAGCATTGCGCCCTGTTAGCGGTGAGGTGGGTACTGAATTTCAGCTCCCGAGAGCTAAATAAAGCCCTTTCAACCTTCCTTATTCCAGTGCCCGGGGAAAAACATGGTTAAACGCGTTCATAGGGGAAGCAGAATGAGGAAACAACGCAGGACCTGTGTGGTTTCACACTGAGGGAAGCCCCTGTCAATAAGCTAGCCTTATGCAGAATAGAATGGATCGTATCCCTGTATAAAAGACGTATTTCTTTGCCAACAACGACGAAAGCCTTAGAGCCCGGAGGGCCCGGGGTAGGCCCGTGTGCCCTCAGCAGGACAGGCCACTCAAGCCGCGGGCCGCTCTCCGCCCTGCGCCGCGGGGGCTGCTGGGAGCTGTAGTCCCGCGGGGGCCGCCCGGGCCCGCTCCGGCCGCGCCTTCCCCTCACGGCCCCGGCGGGAGCACCGGGTCGGCTCTGGGTCCTGCTGGCGCTGGCGGTACCTGAACCGCAGCGTGCAACAAACGCTGGAAGGTGCTTGCTTCTCCTCTGGGTTTTCGGGGAGACATTTCGGGGCTGCCCGCCATCGCTTGTGGTTCCTGCTGCTCACGATGAGGAAGAAAGTAAACCAGAGAGATTTCACCCAAATGTGGCTGGTGGCCAAAAAATCATCAACTCCTCGTAATGCACAGCACTGGTGGCACGGGAATCCAATGGGGGCACAGGCTGTTTCTAAGTAACTTTTGTCACAGGTTTGGAAGTGACATAGGTGTAAGACACCCGCTTGCCTTGTGAACTGAATGAATGTATAGCTATGTCAAGTCCATTAATAATAGTCTAAAAATCTCTTTTGAATCATTCCCCTCCTAGCAATACCGAACTGAAATGGGACCGTCCAGGCCATGGGGTTTGATCTCCTGCCATCACAGCCAAGCCCTCACACAACCCCAACCACACGCAGTCCTGGCTTGGGGCCGTAAGGGATCTCACCCAACTCTGCCAGGCAGAAAGTCTGTGTCCGGCTCCCCTTGGCTGGTGATTAAGAACTTTCAATTTACAACTTGAAAAATATAGAAACAGTTTATACTACATACTACATACATTACTACATGTTTGTTCATGCAGTAATATTCTTTAGTTTAATATTGTTTAGTTCAATATTTGACTTCTCTGTTTCTCTGGTATCTACATTCTTATATAGACTCAGCTGTCTGAATGACCACAGCCCTTTTATGGTCTGCGTTTTCTGATCTGGCTCCTCTTTTCCCTTTCTGTACATTCACCTTCCAGGAGCTGCACCCTGGGCTGCAGTAGGGTCTCAGCAGTACCTTCTACCTTTCCAGTYTGCTCTGAAAGGCCCCTTGCTCCACACTACACTTTCATCACACCTATATGGTACTGATGATTTGAGACATCCTTGGACTGGTAAGTAACTAAGGGTCTTTTCCACAGTTCCTGGCAACTACTGTATATCCAGAAAGAGGCAAAATCCCTATTACTGATCCAGTTGCACCTTTCCAGTGCTTTACTCTCAGAAAACTGTCTTTCCTCAGTTAAGGTCTTTTCCATCCCTGTCCATAGTCTTTTTAGTTTGCTTGAATGGAATTTTGCCACTTACCTTGCTCCACAGCATCGACAGATTAATACCTGTTGTCCTGCTCTCCCTTCCCTGCTTCAGCACTGCACAGACGAATTGAGGGACAGTTACCAGCAAGATACTCCAGTCTAGCCACAGAATCCAGCAATGAAGCACCTCTCTTCAATTCCTGCCTTGGCCAGGAAGGTCTTCTAAAAACCATGCTGTGTCTTCTTCACAGTCTCTTTTGACCTGTCAGGGTTTTCTGCATGGCTGAGCATTGTCATGTTGCTCTGAAGTTCTGCATAAAGCCTAGACAAAAGGCTAAAGATAGCAAGTGTGAAGGGAAGGGAGGCAGAAAACCCATGGCCAGAATGCAGCAGAGTGACTTGGTACCAGCCTGGCATTCATTTTTGAGGTAATTAAGTTACACTGTGTGTTTAAACACTAGGACAGAGCACAACAGCCAGTTGGCCTCAATTTACATTCCATACAGCTACCTGGGTACACTCTTACAGGGTAAAGAACAGAGTCTGTAGTTGTGCAGAACCTTTTGTCAAAGCTCTGGGTGAGGCTGAGAGCTCAGCCAGTGCCCAGCGCTGGACACAGCTCCTGGCTGCCAGCCTGCAGGGGAGCAGCACTGCTCGAACTCCCTGACCGGCCGGGGGGAGCAAAGACCTCACTTTTGTCCTGGGGGGGAGTCCCTGAAACGTTTGCTTTAGTATTCTAACGTACTTTTTATATAATATGCATTATCCAGCCTTTTTCTTGTGATCATATGAATTTCCAATAAGATGACTGGAATTGCACCCTCTTCATACCAATCTAAAAATGAACATATACAGCAGCTGACTACAATGCAAGGCCAGTGATACTTTTCTGCTTTTGTTTCCTTGTTTCAAAGTCTGAATTGCTTAAATAAATCTTCCTGCACGTGAATTATATCCACTTCACTGAGAATTTCCTGCCCTACTTATTTTGTTGTGCAACTAACTCCTTGTTGTGGTAGTTGCTCATATTTAATAAAGCTTCTTTCTAGACTTAAATCCTTGTTATTTTAAAGCTTATACTTTATATTAAAAAATCATTGTATAAAACACAGCTCATTGTGCCCATACTAGCAGTAATACCTGCCACATATTTGCCCAGCTTGTAATAATGTAGCAAAAAGCTTATAAAAATATTAATGTGAAATACCAACACTGTTAAACAGAATCCAGCCTAATAAAAATATTTTATATAAACATGGCTCAGACATCTCAGTGAAATAGCTGCTACAGCTATGGGAAATCTGAAATGGAGCACTTTGGTTGGATGAAGTAAGGCAAATGAAAAAGCACAACATGGTGATGCACACAGAAATGGAAAAACATGGTTATAGACAGAAATGTGTCAACAAAGCACAAGCAGAAATCTCAACTACATGTCGAACACTAAATTAAGAAATTAGTGCTAGTTCTTTTTCCCACTTTGCTGGGAAGCTTTACTCCCAGGAGTAAAGAACTTGACTCTCAGAAACATCCAGATTTTTAAGATTTGTAAGGTGACCATGTCCCAGTAAATACTGGCATCTTTTTTTGCATGTTATTATGTTGGTATAACTGCCAGAAGTGATGCCAAGTATGGAAGACCAGAGTGTGGCATTTCATTCTTTGCTCAGCCCTGGAAGGTGCTGCTCCTCAGTCCTCTGAAAGCACCTCAGACCCAGGGAAGGGCGTTTTCTGCAGCGCTCAGTTACTGGTGCCATTGAGGGGGCTTGTGGGTGACTGTCTGCTCATAGGCACTGAACTTCGAGGAAACAAAAAGAAATGATATCCCTATGCTTTGTGTGTAAATATGAAAGCTCAAAAGGATGTGCATGTGGTTTGTTGGGCAGTGGTTGCCAAAACAGACTGCAAGAAAGGAACCACTGTTACAGCGGCGCAAATGTTCCAGTCACACATTAGATGACCCTGGTTTCCCCCCCTCTCCCTTTGATATAAACCCAACCAGATACTCACATCTGAACATGAGCAGACATGACATTCAACAGTTCTGCATTAAGGTTATGACAGTTAAAGTGACCATTTAAAAACTTACTCAGCTCTCCCACTGGTTGATGAGGCTCGGATGACAAGTGCTCTGAAGAGCACGTTTGTTGTAAGTTGCTCTCCAACTGCTCCGGTGGTCACATAATTCACAAAAACATGAACAGTTGTTTTTTTGCCTGTAAACATAATTAGTAGAGGTACATCTAATTTTGATTAGCATCCAACTAAAAAAAAATTATATCCTCTCTACCATAAATACTATTTATTTAACAAATCAGCTTAGCAGCACTTTTCAATTTTTATTGGTGACAATCTTTGGTTAAAAACAGTGTATTTCTGAACTTTCAAGTGCGCAGAATACAGAAATGAGATTGTGGGCTATTAAAACAGACACTCGCCTCCAATTCTAGTTTCGAATGAAAACAGGAACTATCAGTCAGGGATTTTAAGTGAAATTTTCATCCAGTCTATGCAATAATACATATTATGAAAAAATGCTTTCTTTCAAATTAGTGTCAAAACCTCTTGCTGATGCTGATATGAAAACCAGTAAAAATTATTGCAACTATTAACTCTAAAAGGATTTAAAGGCAAAATCTACTAAGACATAAAGAACAAATACTCATGGCTAGTATTGCATATATTACCTGGTATATTATGTGACTGTACAGTCCAAATTTCTTATTCCCTACTGCTCTCAAATGTTTTCCAACTCTGTTCTTACTGTGCTCTGCAGCTGACATTTCTTATACACAGTGTTCCACGCCATGTAAATGTGACATCTACTGGCAAATAAATGTAACTAAAGCAGTTGGTTATAGAGAGCTACTGAAGGTGCAATCACAGAATACTTTTGGGGTGGAAGGGACCTTAAAGATCATCTACTTTCATGATTTTAGTTTACAAGGATTTGTAGTAACCTGAAACATTAGAAAAAAGTTCAAGAAAAGTCAGAGTTGAGTTCTGTTAGTCAATAAGTAGTTGCAGAATTAAGACCAATTTAATGACTTCAGATATAATACTAGGTGTGCCCTAAAGCATAGATTTGGGTTGTATAAAGCCTGAGTGAAGAAGCATTTGTGCTGATATTTCAGGTTTCCTTGAAAGGCTTTAAAAAAACCCCAGTAAGTTGATGAGACTGTCAGGAGTTATTTTCCCCCCAGCATTCCCTGCAATACTTCTCTTGGCAGGAAACGTCCCTTGCAGCGAACTCAGTCCTGCTCTGAAAGTCCTTTCCAGAATCCATGAGTTATGGGCGCTCTGGCCACAGGAGGTGGCTCTCTGGAATGGATGTCCTCCTGGGGCCAAGGCCCTGGGTTATGTCCTCAAGCACAGAGCAGATACTTCTGTGAAGTAGAGCTACTCTGGACATGAATTACTGCTTGCATTAACAAACTGTATCATGACACACGTGTTACATTATGGAGCCCTTACACTGGTTCTGCCACCATGATCCTGTGATGTTTTTACTAAGGCTGCCTGCTCAGTTCCTCTTAGTTTTTCCCACTGGTAAGCAAGCCTGCCAGATGCATACTTCCCAAAGTATATGGTAAGAAAGAAAAGGGACATAAAGATAATGTATCAACTGGGGACACACAGTATCTTTTTTTCTTAGGGGGGCAGCTGAAAACAGATAATTTTATAAACACTGGGCATTTATATAATGATTAAATACTGATTGCTTAACCTCAGTTAACACACCTGTGAGACAGGTGAATCATGGTGTTTTACTTACCCAAGGTGTTACATGTCATTAATGGAGTCCTGACACCTAGATCCCCAGTTCATGCAAACATCAAGTAGAAGGATGATGGTAAAGATGGAAGAGATTGAAAGGACATCCCAATCAAGCATTCATTTTGTTGAAGTATTACTTAGATAACCACATGTACATTCAAAGAAGCAATGTAGATACAAAGGAAAGAGCAATACTTCCTGTATTCTTGTGATATTGCTGTGTAGACCAAAGCATGAATACACTACTAAATCTAAATGAGGTCTTGGATCATTTTTTCCTTCAATTGAATCAAATTATCTTGGTGGGGGAAGAATTTCAGTTGACCAAGCCTTTCCAGCACCACAATTTTCTCTTTGTTGCCCTAATCACCTGTAATTTTTCCTGGAACTTATGTGACACACTTGGAACATACCACACTGCCTGCCAGGCTGCTGACACCTTGCTCCATTTGTGTCAACACAGCTACAGCTGTGCCATTTCCAATCTTCCACAGCACCTTGGAAGCAATGGCAAAGGAAGACGCTTCTGAAAACAACCTCCCAGCAAAGGAAAACACTTGTTACTGTGGTTGTGGTACGGATGGGAACAGATCACTGCCCTCCCTCCTCAACCTCCAACCACCTTTCATCCTAAGAGTTTTTGTGCTGCAGCCTTGACATCAGACATTAGATTGCCACTGTATGAACCATCAAAATCTAAACCCTGTAAGTTGAGCACTGCTAAGAAATGTGCAAGTTTGTCACTGGCTCTTCGATACATGCTTCACTGACCGACCAGGAGCTCATGTAAAGGAACACCACAGGTATGTTCTTTTAAACTATAAGGCAAAGAGCCACATAGACACAGTTCTTAGAAATACATTTGTGCAAAGACACTTGTACTTGACCCTCTGAGGGAGGGAACAGCACAACGAAGCTGTAAGGATTCTAAAGGAATTTGTACTAGCTTTGAAACACGCTGTTGGGAACTGTTCCCTGTGATTTAASAGAAACCTCAAGCTGCTTTTATCCCACTGACTAAGAACTTTTTGTAGTAGTCAATTATAAGAATAAAATACATATTCAATATATGCAAGTTTCCTTCAGGCATCCCTTTTTGTAGCATGAAACTCCTCTCCAAATCCAAACCACAAAAACAACCAAAAAAGGTAAAAATGTAACTAGATCTCAGACTTAAATAATGCTTTTATTAATCAAATTCAGAAGTTAGAAAAGGATGATATATTGAGAGCCTATCTTGCCTCTAGGTACCCATCTTATACTTCTAAAAAATCCAACACTTCACATAATCCCTCTGTAAAATGACAAACATTTACTATCTATAAGGTATTTAAGCATCCTTGGGGAGCTCTAACCATTTTACTGCCCAGTCTGATGTTAGATGCTCGTTATTGTACCCTTTCTGTCAGAGGACTTAGTCAATACCTCAAGTTTTCCATCAAACACGTTTTTAAAATGTATGCAAGACCCACACTTGTGAAACTGTGGTGGTCAAACTCTTTTTTTTCTTTTTTTTTAACATCAAACATATGCAGATCAGCTATATATACCTCAGCTGGAGAATGAAATTGTATTTTTACCAGTTTCTTATGGAATGGTTCTCAAATTGTGATCTAGGATAAGTCCTCCTTACACGCAGCAAATCAGAAGAACAGATTTGAATGACACCTTCAAATCTGTGGCTCAACATGCTGTGTTTGTATGGGAGCTGTAGTAAAATCAGAAGACAGTATTTTTGCAGGTTTTTTAGCTCAGCTTTAGCAAAAGTACAAAGGTCTTTAAAATGTAATGTAGCAGTAATACCAGGAAACCAAGAACACAACAGCGCAGTCGCGGGCGTACAGCAGCAGAAGCACAGAGGCCACAACTCGGCTCAGACAGCGGGAAGAGGAGGAGCTGCATTACAGAGCAGGCACCAGAGCCTGTCCGAACACCACTTGCAGAAAAAGCCTCAAGACAGACAATGCCAAGACCATGAACAGTCTTTACTTCTATCAGTTGTTTCACAGCACAATGAGACACAGCACAAAGTTTGTACAGCGGGATCTGCAGACAGTTTAAAAACAGGCAATTGTCTTTAATAAAAAGCATCATCTGAATGAAAATAATATGAAGACAAACAATACTGAAGCTAATGACCACCTTGTTTGCTTTTGATTGTCTAAGAAGTGCAAGACTTCTCATAGTGCCTTTAAAGTTCTCCACACCACCTTCTCCAGACACCCTAGTTAGTGTAAAGCTTCATGTGCCCCAACTTGTATGTGTAGTAGGTTCCACAACCTTTCCTCTTGCTCTCAAACCCTGCTCACTTGTGGGGAGGTGCAACAACTGTTATCATACAACATTCTGATTCACAAAGAAGCAGCACAAGTGTTGTACATAATTTAATTTGCACTTCTGTATATAAATGTTTACTATTGCACACTATTGCAGCACTTAAAAACATCTAATTATTTGCAAAAATTAGTAAAATACTTTAAAGGATTTAAAAATAAGGGTTTTAATGCAACTGACAAGATAATAAAAAAAGCAATTTACTTAATGAGATACAATCCTTTATGTTGGAAATGAAAGTTACATACAACTAGAGTACAATTAAAATATACCATATAGTTCAACACTTAATTCCTCAAATGTGTAAAATTAACAAGCTTCTACTGTCATAGATATACAATTTTTCCATATTGTGAAAAGGATTTTTCAAATTAAATACAGGTAACATAATATTCTGTAGTTATATTTCATGACTGTGTTTAAATGAGAGGGTTGTATAATACTCACATTGTCAAATGTACTCACTAATGCCTTGGAAATTGCACACTTCCCCTCCTTTTCCAAAATAGAATCTCATTTCCATACTGAAGTCTATTATGCCATATTGGAAAAGTGTTTTACTTTCTAACAGGATTTTCATGAAATTAAAAAATAGCATAATATCATGGCATTATGATGACTTTTCCACTTATGCCCATGTAGAATTTAATCTGGATATCAGACAGACATGTCAGAACCAATTTCCTAGACTTTTGTCTTATTGTACACGCAAGATGAATGATTACAGTATTTTACAGAACAGAAAAATCTCTGTACCTTTCTAGAACTATAAATGTAATGATTAAAAATTAAAATCATAACAGAATCAAATTGTGATCTCCAACATTTATTAAAATCTTTTAAAGTTCATAAACGACAACAAAGTTACTGTAGAATTTATCGCATACAGCTAGCATACAGCAGCATGTCCTTGGTCTAAATGAAATACAAAAGATTTTAACATTTTCATACAAAGGATTTCTTTAAATTTATTAATGTGACGATATATCTTTGTTACATAAAATTTGCTACAGCAAAGTATCTTATACTTTTCTTGCATGTATGTAAATATGGGTAGACAAAGACTGCATTCAGTGTCAGCCTCCTAATGACGTTGTGCAAAAATGCTCAACAACCTAAACATACAGAACGTTGGGTGGTATGTTTCATACTCTTTTGTAAAATGTCTACAAAGGCTTTTCTTTAAGGAGTGTCGTACAGATTAAAAGGAAGGACTGCCAGCTGTTTATTTGCACTGGCATTCAAACAAATACAATGGCTATGTATCAATATAGCTGATTTTTTTTAAAAAAAAAATTCATCCTTGTATGCATGTAAATTCATCATAAAACATGAGTCTAGTTTAAACTGTTTAGATGTGCTGTTTTAAGACAGGTAACTGAGACAGCCAGAACCAAGTGTACAAATAAAACTACTATGAATAAGTTTAAAAGCAACCCCCAAAAAAGTGCTGAGCCGCTGATTATTAACATTGAAATAAATGTGTGAAAGTGCCCAAAGCTAGCACATGGTAGCAATATCTTTTAAGTCAGTTGGTGAGAGTATACAAAACATAATTAAACCCAAATACTTGTATCTGTGTCACCATACATTCTGATTGATTGAAAGAAAGTAGGTTAGAAATGAAGACACAATGCAACTAAAATAAACTCAGCTGTTGCAGGTTTTAAACTTGATCTCTTTTCTTCATGAATGAAGTGCTGTAATTAAAAAGAAAATGATTGTAGCAGTACTCCATCCTCAGTTTACTAATATAGTATACCAGAATAAAAACTTGGCAATAACCTCTTATTCTTAACAGCTAACAAAAAATAACCGTGTTCATCCAGCGATGCATCTAGAACAATATTTTGCATTTGCTAAACCATTTGTTTTTCATAGCTAATGGCAGAGCGCATTTTGCTTTTTGTGGCATGGTGGCTTTTATTTTAATGGAAGCCTTTTTTAATCAAAAAAGGCTTGAAGCAAGGAATACTTTGGGAGCCCAAACATTGGCTACTTTTTAAAAACTGAAAAAAAAAAAAAAAACCCAAAAAAAAAAACAAAAGAAGAAAAAGTGAATCAAAATGAATTCTCTACAATACTGACCAAAACTTCCTTTAAGAGTTTAGGGTTCTTGATCTTAAACAAGCCATTTCATACCTGCCAACTGAAATGCTGGTAAGTTGACTTGGTTTAATATGGTCCAAAATCCAGACCAGATGGAATTACTCCCTCTTATGAGACTGTAAGCTTTCCATGGTACAGTCTGGTTATGGCAACTTGCCTACTGCCTAGGTGGGAAATACAAAGGAAGGAGGCAGTGACAAAAACTGCAGGGATGTAGAAAACCAAGGCACGGGGTCTAGCTACTGTCCCCTACTTAAGCCATCCAATTGATTCTACTGAATTTTGGTCAGCCTCCAGGAAGAAATGTTTTTAAGTTAATTTAGCAGACATTTATATGGCGATAAATACTACCTTCAAAAATGCTAAAAATGTTGGCTAGGTTTAGTCTGAGCTACTAAAAAATTATTATAAATTGTAGCATCAGACACAAGACAGACATGAATTATTGGCTGGCACAGACTAGAAGCAACATTTATCTTTCACTTCAGTCTAAATCACACTAGCCGCAACACCTTCCATTTCACTCACACAAATAATACATTATTCAAAATAAAATGGAGCATTCTTGGGTAAAAAACTACTTCATTTCAAAGGGGGAAAATGAACAATACACAGAAACAAAGAACGACAGAAACCAAAGTTAAGTAGGAAAGTGGTCTATTATCCTGTGTTACTGCACAAACAGTGCTTGCTTAATTGTGCCTAGTTAGAAGGGTTGGTGCAAACTGCACACATGGAAGATGGCAATAAAGACCTCAGTCAGCTTTGTGGAATGAAGTAACTAGGTAACTGTTTTGACATATGATGGTCTCAGCTCCACCTCATCTGTTAACAGAGTGCAAAGATCCCAATGTGAGCCCTGATGTCATCTTGTCCTTTTACTCTTACTAAAAATCAGCAAATTCTTTTGCACATTTTTCTGTTAGAGACGCACGAATATCTTCTTCTTCATAGTCATCAAAGTTGCTGGTATCTCCAGGACCTCTGCACTTTGGTATGAATGGAGCTTCTACCTGTATTGGTGGGAGACACAAAAAGGCACATGAAACATTACTGGCCTAATACCAACAGATTTAACATTGTAATAATGAGCACGGCAATACTCCCATTACTCCTCAAACCCTGCCAAGAAATCAGGTATTACAGGTTTATTACAGGTTTGTGGCACATAAAAGCAACCTAAGAAGGTACAGGCCTACATGTGTGAAT
Source organism: Amblyornis subalaris (assembly GCA_018881555.1). Lineage (NCBI taxonomy): Eukaryota > Metazoa > Chordata > Aves > Passeriformes > Ptilonorhynchidae > Amblyornis > Amblyornis subalaris. The sequence goes on along the minus strand of JACAXG010000004.1, from coordinate 10,970,728 downwards.
CTAAGTTGAAAAAGACTAGCCTCTTGCTGACAGACATCATTAAAAATTACTTCCACTTCAAAACAAAGCTTAGATCTCTCCTTGCAGAGGCAATCCTGCTCCTTTCAGCTCATCAGCACAGGATGTGGAATACACTGATTGCCACCACCACTACACAAAAATCTTAGGGTAGTTTGGAACGCCTCTCCCTCCTACTTGATGACAGTCCTCTATTTCCAAATAAAAACTAACCTAATACAAGTGTAAACTAATTAGTTCTGCATCTCTTATGAAGTTCCTTCTAGGACCTAACTGAGAAGTGAAAGCCTTCTCCAAACTAGGCCACAATGAGACACAAGCAAGGACTTGAAGGAGTCACTCAAAGTGCACTGTAAGGTAAGCAAAATTCTAATAAAATTATGGAGGTGATGCAAATTTAAACCTGGAAACACAAAGTAATCAGACAAGTATCCCTCTCCCAGACATCCCAAGGAGTAAGTGTGCCAGCTGCAGCACAGTGTGGAGACAACTAAGCAGGGCAAGCACAGCTCCAGCTGAGGCAGAGGATCACACCACACTGTGCAACCAGGCATATTACTGATAGTGGGGGTGTCATGGGTGTAGATCAGTAGAGGTACAGCACAGACTAATACAAATTAAACTCCACTGACTGTGGGCAATAACATTATGCAGCCCCAAGAAATAACAGTAACTCGTGCAATTATGAATGCAATTGTTACACATATATCCTTTTGTTCCTAAAGCAATATACGCTTGTCAGTGATTAATTTTGAGTGAACACAGTCTGTGTACATACCTAGCCTACAAAGCCACACATCTACCATTATCTGAATTCTGTCTCTGTGTCTTCTTAAATTGATTTTCAGTTACTCTCTTACAACAAAACTCCAGCACAGAAAATATCTCATTTACTGCTGAAACTTCAGAACACTTTCAAACGAGACACGTCAGACCTTTCCCTTCTATCTTCACTACAGAAATTGCTAAAAAGAGATTGTAAGAGATAACACTGGTTTATAGTGGCCCTAAGTACAATCATCTTATCAAGCAGTGCGTTAATAAATATGGAAACACACAGAGAAAGGAAGACTTGATTGTATATCAGGTGATGGGTGAGCAACTGGCTCATCAGTTGGGCGCAAAGGGTCACAGTGAATGAGGTGATGTCAGACCGGTGACCTGTCACTAGTGGGGTTCTGCAGGGCTCCATCCTCAGCCCTGTGCTCTTCAACATCTTCATACATGACTTGGATGCAGGAGTGGAAGGGATACTAAGTAAATTCACAGATGATGTAAAACTGGGAGGAGCTGTTGACTCCCTCGAAGGCAGGAAGGCTCTGCAGAGAGACCCCGACAAATTAGAGGACTGGGCAATCAGCAAGTGTATGAAGTTCAACAAGGGAAAGTGCCAGATTCTGCACCTGGAATGGGGCTGTCCTGGATGTACGAACAGATTGGGAATCAAGAGGCTGGAGAGCAGGCTGTGGAAAGGGACCTGGGGGTCTCGGTCAATGGCAAGTTGAGTCAGCAGTGCCCTGGCAGCCGGGAGAGCCAACTGTGTCCTGGGGTGCATCAGGCACAGCATCAGCAGCCAGGCAAGGGAGGGAATTTTCCCCCTCTGCTCTGCCCTGGGGCAGCCTCACCTCAAGTGCTGTGTGCAGTTTTGGGCACCATGATATAGAAGGACATTAAACAATTAGAGGGTCTAAAGGAGGGCAATGAAGATGGTGAAGGGCCTTGAGGAGAAGCCGTATGAGGAGGGGCTGAGGTCACTTGTTCAGCCTGGAGAAGGGGAGACTGAGGGGAGACCTCACTGCAGTTACAACTTCCTCGTGAGGGGAAGAGGAGGGGCAGACACTGATCTCTTCTCTGTGGTGACCAGTGACAGGACCCAAGAGAATGGCCTGAAATTGAGTCAGGGGAGGTTTAGGCTGGATATTAGGAAAACGTTTTTCACCCAGAGGGTGGTGGGGCACTGGAACAGGCTCCCCAGGGAAGTGGTCACAGCACCAAGCCCGGCAAAGCTCAAGAAGCATTTGGACAATGGTCCCAGGCACATGGTGTGAGTCTTGTGGATGTCGCTGTGCAGGGCCAGGAGTTGGACTCAATGATGCGTGTGGGTCCCTTCCAACTTAGCATATTCTGTGATTCTGTATCCAAAATATTAAGCAATTGACTGGTTCACTTATGACTGTAGCATTAAAATAATTCACATGACATTAGCTGCCAAGGAACACTGCATTTATTCAGGAGAATACATGCTGTGGTAACAGCCACTATGAAAAGCTAGTATAAGCCTAAAGTTTATTGCTATATTTCTATGACTACTTGAATGATATTACAATCCATGCTGTTGTTTCAGACCCTTAGTATTACAGTATTTATTCCTTATAATTAGAAGCTTCAAACTTATTTGGCATCAGTTTTCACAGCCCTTTAAATCTAGTAATAGCTATTCTGACCATACTACTTGTTAACATTTTAAAATATTTCTTATTTCTGTGAAAGTAATTCACTCAGCAGTACACTAGCAACGCTAAGAATATTTAGGACAGTATTAAAACACCTGCTGTAATATTATGGGGCCTGGGTGTTCCCAAACAGCATACTGACAAATGAAACTCAGTGCATATAAGTCTGCCTTGCAAAGAGGCATTAAAAAAGTGAAGAACAGATAATTAGAATTCTGCAATGAGGAATATTTTCTTAGATATATCTATACTTAATGCAAGGAATACAGGATGCGTTAATTGTACCCTGTCTTCTAGTAATTAATACATTAGTGAATAATTCAACAACTGTACTGTCAGTTTGTATAGCCAAACAATCAGTTTCTTTTTATAAACTATTGTTAGTATTTAGGTTTGGCCCTTAAAATACTGCTGTTACAGCAGCAAGTTCATGCCTCTATAGTCAAGACAGTTAGCATTTCAAATTCAAACCAATTTCTTTAAATATTATCACTTATCTCTAGCCTTTTTTACAATATCAAGATAAAGCAAGATCAAGGAGGAGGGAGCAGGTTTCTCCTTTAGGAGAAAAAAGAAAAGCTCTAGCTTTGGCTGAAGCTTCTCCACACTGAAGCACAGTCTGAGTGCTAAGAGCTGGCTGGAAAGGAAAACAGATTCCTCTCTGTTGTGGAGGAGTATTTATAGATGCCACTATAGCAGGGGTTAAATAAAAAGTGAGAGAGGCAGGAGATGGCTCATCCTGAGATAATCCAGAAATAGACTAACGCACAACATGTGTGTTAAAGAGAACCTGAATGCACACAGAGGTCCAGGATAACAGACTAACAATAAACAAACATAAATCAATCAATACATATCCTTTGGAGTCTTAAAAGATTAAACTACTTTCACCTTTTCTCAATTTAAAGTCACAGATTTAGGAAAGAAAAAATAAACAAAATAATTAGAAATTTTACTTCAACCCCTTAAAGACCTGTAATAGTTTTGATCAGGAAGGGTCTTACCTTTCTCTGATAAATGGCAATCCAATCTGTAGTTGCAAACCACTTGTGATTCTTTATGTCATTTACACCATTCTTCAGATTTCCGTACCGTTTGGTTAAATCTACTTGAAGTAAATTTCTTAGTAGATCCTTCAGATCGGAACTAAAGTGAGACGGAAACCTCACCTAAAATTATACACCCACAACATTAAAAAACATTATACAAATTTGATTCTTCCCCCTGTGAAGGGAAACAACTTCATCCAAAAGGAAACAGTGGGGCTATTTTCTAGCTTTCCTCTAAAACCAAATCAAGCAGAAATACATGAAGAGAGAGATGATTGTTGTTGCACATGTATTTCTTTTTCACAAAGCCATTATCAATAGCATTACCATGTCCATCTACCATTTCTTGAACTGAAAGATTCTAGTGCGCAAAATATTAATTTAATGTAACAGTGATCTAAAAGCTAAGTTTAAGTTGGTGTCTCACCAACACATCATCTCAAGACATTCTCAGCTACTTTCCAGGAATAAATTTTTAGATTATATACACACACACACAGGAGACACAGTATATAGCATATACAGCATATAAATATATACATATGCTCTGAAATAACATTCAGCAATCATATATGAGAAGTCAATCTGGAACTTTATGCTGTATTGCAATCTGTTTCTGATAGCTAAATGCACCAACATCAAAAGTCTTACATAACTAACAGCAGTATTTAAAGATAGCACACTAGTGACTTGCAATTCATTCAAACCTGGCTAAAGGATATTTGAAGATGATTCGTGGGATGTAATTATAAAGGGTTTTACTAACAAATGATCTACTGACACCATTTGAGATGGCGGAGAGAAGGAAGGGGAATAGAACAGGCAGAAAACTGCATTTGTCATCCTCATAGTCTCAGTTGTTTGACACTCCCGAAATTCAGCTGATCAGTTATGATGTAAATACAAAACATGGAATTACTTAACATAAAAACATGTTGAGAAATCAAGATATCCAATTGTCAAGGACTCTGCTTCAGTTTACCTACCAATATGGTTTTATTGTAGGTAATGAGAAATTCACAGGTTTTAATGACTGTCATACCCAGACAACTGAGAAGTAAGGAAATATTAACTCAAATTTTTAAGTAGAGAACTAAGCAAATGAGATAGAATTAATTAAACACCTCAGGTTGTAAAGAACTGCTAGCTCTAGCTGACAACTGAATCAAGAGTTTTCAGAGTTGATGTCCACTGCTGTTTCTGCAGCCGTCCATCCATGGACTCGGTAAAAAAGGCAGATGATCAACAGTACAGATGTCAAGCCAATCAGATAAAACTACAAAAAATGCCCAACATTTTGTTTTTAGTTTAGAAGAAAAAGATTTCTTTAAAAATATATCTTTGTAAATTAATTCCCGTATATTCATGGAGACAGCTGAAGGTTCACAGCATTAAAACCTTTCAAGGAGCACCAACCAACCACCTTCTTTATTCAAGTAAGAATCAACCTCAGTGCAGTGCACCACAGGCCTGCTGAGGTACTGCCCTTGAGATTAGAATCACAGAGATACCTGAGATGCAGCACACTGTGTGTTTATGGAAGGACAAGGAAGAGAACAACTGTAACAAATCAAGTGAACACAAAGAAACAACAGTGGCTGGCAACAGAAACAACAGAGTGACTACATTCCGGTGCTATCTGGCAAACTAAGAGGTATTAATGAAAAGGGAATCACTGGAAACACTTTTCAAAAATTTTATATAACAATGAAAGCCAAACAGAACATTAGACATGTCTTCAGCTACAAAACTGTGGAAGTAAAGAGACCTACTAGGAATGATGGAAACTCTTCAGAGCTTCTCAAAACTGCAAAAAAAATTCTACAAAATAGCTAGGCAAATTAAGCACAGAGCTAAGTCGCTGTTAATAGTCATTGGATCACTTTAATCCAAGCATAAAAGGATATAATACCACAATGTCTGTAAATTTAGTAACTTGCATTTTAAATTTGAAGGCAGGGAACAGATTTTTATAACTTTGATTTTCAAGTAACAATGTCTGTGCTTATGAAGTGTACATTACAAACTTTTCCTACGTCCTCTCCAAATTGCTCACTGTCTAGTGGCCAGTAAATTCTGCATCTCCTCCACCAAAAACCAGGTTCTGCAAAGACAACTGCATTTATGAAAACACCTAGAGCTTTAACTCACCTTTCCAGACACGATCTTCTCATAAATTTGAATCGGTTGATCTGCAAAGAATGGGGGATATCCAGCTGCCATTTCATAGATTAACACTCCTAATGCCCACCAATCCACTGCCTTGTTGTAACCCTGGATAAAATGAAACATGCCACCTTTAGTGCCGTTTCTAATTCAGTTTAAGATTTTCAGTAGATATCTATATATTTACGGAATACAAAGAAAGCAAATACTGATGATTATTGTTTGTTTAATACAGAACTTACAACCTAATTGAAACCAAACTGGCACTCGCAGATTCCAACAGCAATACACTGAAAACCTAATATAGCAATGAGAGTGAAACGGTGATGGAAGTGAAACATTTTGCACACATTCCTGTGATGGGTGTCAGTGATTTCTTTACACTGATGTGACAAGACTCCCCAAGTGATGGAAATGGGCACAACTAATTTATTTATTTTAAATCAAAATGATCTTGTTACAGAATGATAACTCTTCAAAGCTTAGGGAAATTTCATTAAATATAACACTTCCTATATTATACACTGTCGCCTTTTTGCTTGACTATCCACATTTCAGAACATTTATTTTCCTATGTAGTTAACTAGCTACATGAGCTTAAAAGTTTAGATAATTGGCTGTTACAGTCATTTATGATCTGATCTTAAAAGCCTGAACATTAAATCATTAGTAGGTCCTCTTCAATGTTACGAAAGACAAAGAAACCACCAAACCTATCAATTTCATATATGTTCTCTGAGATCTTTTACAAAGCTCAGCGCTCAGAATCAGTTTTTCTGGAAAAATCTATTATGAAGACTTTGTAGTAGATGGATTGCAATTTCTTCTGCTGTTTTAGCTTCACAGGGGCAAAACCCCATGCAAATAACAAACATTTTTCCCCCAAATAGAAGTATTTTTTGTTCACTTTTGAAGATCTGCAAAGAGTATTTAATTAAACCACGTTAAATGCGTAATTTAACATTATGCATTATGATTGTTTTATAGCATAAGCAGTTCTATATTTTCTGTTTGCCAAACATATAGTGCTACAGTTAAACAGCTATGGGATTAATAATACTTCTATGTTCGAACACTTAGCGCAAGTACTAGGCAAACTGATCAACAGTAAACTTAGACTGCAAGTACTTTAGGTGTAAAACCAGTGCATTGTCATGTTTGATTTCACGTCAACTGCCTTAAACCTGAAACACTCTGCAACTGGCTATGTAATGACTACTGATTCCTCTCATATGCAGTCCTTGTCACCTTTGGAGTTCTTGTTCTAGTCTATAAACCCTTCAGAATGTAATCACTCAGATCTGTTGTTCTGATAAGGATGTTAGTTAAATAACCTAATTACAGATTCTTTAAATCTCTTTTCCCTTCACAAGTTATGTGGCAAACATATATAGAAAGTTCTGTACAGTTATGTGAAAATTCCTGATTTGGTAGAAGTTTTAGCATACTAAAAGGATATTTACAATGCAATGACTGCATTTTGTGTACTTCGTCAAGAATTGACTAGTCAAGATTCGATTTTTGGAAGTCACAGCAATTGTTTATCCCTCAGAACTTAATAATTGGGTGAGAAGTTTTAATTAAATCAAATGCATGGCTGAGTAACAAGACAAAGTACCTTGCTGAGAATTATTTCAGGTGCCAGGTATTCTGGAGTCCCACATAACGTCCAAGTTCTGCCTTTTACTCTTTTTGCAAAGCCAAAGTCCGTGACCTGTCATCAGAAGAAATAAATTGACTGTAGGTGCATTGCTACAAAGAAATTTAAAATTAAGTACTTTCGAAATAGTTTGGAAAGCCATTTTATAGAGGAAAAATTCATTTCTCAAATCACAGAGTATCACACAGTCAGATGTACCTTTAGTAGTCAGTTCTCCTGGTACTTTTAGTTCAGATAAATAGAAGGTCTCTCATGATAAAATTAATAAAGAACACAAAATATACATTATCACCCTGACACCAGCTTCTATGTATAATTTAAAAATCAGTGGGAACTATGGCTTACCAATCTTCCACATGTACTGCAATTACGTTATTAATTTTTCTTATACTTTTAACATCAGACTGTTTGTAATGCTGAAAAGTCGAAGAACATGTAAACAAGATATTTATCTTTTCCTTTAATTAACAAATAGATGAATCACAAAAAGGATCAATATATCCCCCAGTCTTGTAAACTTAGAATTTTACTGCATAAGTGTATAAAGGTCATATGTAAAATTAGTGTGGGAATAAGACAACATAAAAGAGGTCTTCCAGTAACTTCTGATTCTGAGTATCTTTGAAAGCATCACCAGAGTCAAGTTTGTTTATTTGAGGCCTGTGGGGCAAATGTAGCAATAATTTTATTCACAAATGGCAAGTACTTGGACATTATAAATTCTTCATTTCACTTGTCATGTTTTCTGCAGTAAGTTTTCAGAACTCTGTATGCAATACCATACTCTGATTTTTCCTGGACCATATTGTGGCATACGTATGGAACCCAGGTAATTGTATGTGAAATTCTGAGATCAGTTTCAAGCTACCAAGTCTATGCTTGTTTGGGGATCCATTTCTTTTGTTTCTTCCTTCTTGGTATCAATTTCAACCCATTGCCCGAGAAAACATACTGTCCCACAATGAGAACCATTGCTAATTCTACAATAACCCATGCTGATGTTTCTGTACACTAGCGTCACAATTAAAGAAGCCAAATTCCAAATTATGAAGGCAGCTTCTCTTCATTTTTGGTAGAAACAAAGGCATCAACAGCTGGAACTGAATGGAGCGAGTGACGTGCTGACTAGACAGACCTGCTTCAGTCAGCAAAGAATTATTTCTGTGTTTGGGAATACACATGAGTCTATGTAAGAAGAATACACTGCAGGCCCAGGACAAACAGTAATGGCTTTAAAATGCAAAAAGAAAATGAAGTTGGAGCTGCAGCATCAACATATGAACACGACCCTCCCTCTGCTCACCATCACAAAAACATACTGTTGCATATAGAGAGTTGCCAATTTTGGAGTAAGCCAATCATAGCTTTACATTAATGGTGCTACCCAACCATGTTAAAGGAACTTGTATTGATCTTCTCCCTACAGTGTTATCTTACTCTCCATGCAAAATTATTTCACAGTTATAAACAATGCAAGATATGAATCCTTTCCCCTTCTCTCAAACATTTTTTATTATATATTTTCTTGTTTACATTCTGCTGTGGCAGAAGGTGGCACAATGAGGAAAGAAGAACTTCCGTAGTTTAAGGACTGCACAGCATTCCGGAGTGCTTGTTGCTGCACTCTGCCTTCCCATTTGCCATTTAGGTTAAAAACAAAAGAGCTAAGAGGAAGATGAGAAGGTGCCATGAGAGGCTGTTGTAAAACCAAAGCTGTCCCTTGAGCACTGCAGTTCTGATCTGACCTCAACTCAGCTCTTACTCCAGATGTGCTGGGAAGGGTAAGATTTTCCAAGGGTGGGATTGATCTGACAGACATTAAGTACTATAGTGTCAGGGTTAATATCTATGCTGATTTTCCTAAGCTACTTATACAGACAATGCAGAGAAACAGACATTTTAGAGCACCTTTCATCTTGTTCTAGGGCAGACGTATAAAATAGGTCAGATGAACAGAGCCATGTAATCACCTCCTTCTCACCACAGACCCCAAGGGAAATCTTGACAACTGGCTCAACTGCAGACAGCTCTACTGTGCATACTTAATTTTAGTCAGAGGAAGTACAACCCAATGGTTTTAACCATTACTAGGCAGTAGGGCATTTGAATGCTCCACAAAAACCTGCTAACATGTCAAAAAGCTTCAGACCATTTATTCTAAACACATTTTCTACAAGTACCTAAATCTACACTGTAAGACAAAACTTCACTCCATAAATATATGAAGAATATCATACCTGGATGTATCCTTGCTGATCAATTAAAAGATTTTCAGGCTTTAGATCTCTGTAGATGAGGTCTAATGAATGGAGGTACTCAAACGTTAGCACTATCTGAGCTGCATAAAACCGTGCATGTGGTTCACTGTGAAAAATAAAAAGATTATTCTATGCTAAGGTACTGAAACAACCACCTAGCTGTCAGGGATAGACAAATTAAGTATCTTTTAACTGGTTCTTTTACTGTGTAACAAGAAAAAGCAAAAACAAACATTTTCAGAATTGATATGTGCATTCCTAAATTTAAGTCTTGCAGCTAAAATACACATGCAAATCAAGACAAACATATCCCACAATGCAGAGTTTTGACTTAAAATTTTACTTTTAGAAACTATTATGAATTTCAGTAACGATATGCATAGGAATTCCAGGATTCTATCATGCACAGATCACAAATGCCTGTATTAACTACCTGAAAAATATTTACAAGGTCTTCACTGCCTGACTAGTTGAAGTCCACTGAACAAGAGGTAAATTAAATGCACTTTACCCCTCAGAATTTCTTCTTCAATTCTAAAAAGTTTTATAAAACCCTCTTCCCAAATTAGCAACTTAAGCCTTTTCAAAGGAATAATGTCATTAATAGTCTTACCTGAACCTTCCGATTCTTCTTAGATGTGAAAACATTTCTCCACCGGGAACATACTCCATTACCATGTATAAATTAGAATTGTCCTAAGGAAATTAAGGAAACAAGTAAACACACACAAATACACATTAGTCTCTGTAATTCCTACAAAGAGTACATTTTATTAAAGAATGAAAATGAAAAATTGTAGCCATCCAATGACCTTGACAAATATAATGCAATATAGGTAGCAATTCTTGAAAAACTGCAAAAGAAGCATATCTCATGAAATCTATTTTAAAGCAAATCTGAATAAAGATAATTAGTGAGTTCCAGACACAGAATGGTGTGTAAGTGACCTGAAGGAAGACAGGGTAAGATACCTACTGCAAGGTAAGACTTTGCACTCTTAAATGTCTATAACTGATGGCCTGAGGTCTTCTTGTCTCCCACAGCCCTTGCCCCAAACCTCAAGACTCTAAGGTAGAGCATGTCTGCTCATTTTAAATAAAACTAAAAAAAAAAAAAAAAAAAAAAAAAAAAGAGGGCATATATCACTCTATAAACTAGAAAGCGACTCAATTTCTTTACAGACTAGTTAGTACATACTGCCATGACGTTACAAGCTAAGCTCAAAGTTTTTTCCTTCATGGAAAAACTGTCGTTATGACCTGCTTCAGGTATAAATCTCAAGCAAAAAAATCTGCAGAACAATTACAAATTTACCATTCCATATATTGGTACAGAAGACATGCTTTGGTATCTCTCAAAGATAAAATGATGCTTAAAAGCTCCCTTGCTGTACAAAAGCCAGTTGCCCTCTAAAAGAAGCAAAAGCTCAGAGGAGTTTAACTTAATTGAATTTTTATTTCTTTATTTGGAGATATCCTTTCAGTTGTTACCTGATGAACTGGGTTATATGAAGTGTACACGAGTGCACTCAACTCCTACTCAAACTCTGGCAACAGTGCCAAATGAAAGCATCTTTGAAAACGAAAATACTTGAACTATTGTACTGTAAAAGTTATATGTTTTAATATTTAAAGTTTAAGCATGCACTTCCCTGAAACCCAAGAACTACTTTTAAATTAATGACTACCTTAAAAGAATACTCCAGTTTAACAAGGAAAGGAAAGTTCACCGCTTGTAATATTCTCTTCTCATTCAGTGTGTGTTCTATTTGCTTCAGTTTGACGACCTAGGAGAGAAAAAACAACCTTCAGTTTAAATGTGGTACTTTATAGTTGTTGATAAATTTTTCAGTCTTAATAAGTTGAAAACAATCTTGTAACTTTACAGATAATGAAAAACCTTATGGATTCCTAGTACAATAAGTGAACCAAGAAAGGATTAAAAAATCTAACAACATTTTAAAGAATAACACTCGTGCAATATGGTTGGCAGACAACTCTACAAATAGTGTTTCTTTCTACTTGCTGAGTATAGGAGTCAGTAAGGAAAACACCTCTGCATTTTCTAAGAATTGCTTATGTTTGTTATGGAGATACTTCCTCAGCAGTTCAATAAAATCCATTTGATCTTTGGACCCTTTGCCAAGAAAGGCAGGAAACTGTGTAGGATACATTTAATTACGAATTTTGTTACCTGTGAACACGAGTAAACAGGCTTATATTACACAGCTCACACATTAGTGAGAAAACTAAGGAGAATACAAATTCAAAATCTCCATTTTTATAAACAAGTTGCTTCTTGTAATCCATTAAAACGTTAAGCTGCTAACAAGGCAGCAAGTGGCAGATTTCTGATCATTGTTCTTTCTCAGCAATTTCTAATTGGTTTCCTTGTGTTAAAGCTCAACATTGCATAATGAATTATATCCATTTTATTTAATCCCTATTGTGCAATTTACCTATAACTCATTTTGAGAATGGCATGATTTCCAAGTAAAGTTACATTTTTTTTTTTCTCTCTCCATAGGAAACAAGGAGAAAATGTGCAAGAGTGATCAAAACAAATCTGTGTTTACATTTGGAAATCAAATCTAACTGCTATAAATAAGAGATAATCAAGATATTCCAACCCTGACTGAAACTGTATCTAAATTTAACTTTTAGATGCAAAAGGTAGTACCTATAAAAAACTCACTACTGTTTTGAAATAAACATCATACAAAAGAAATAATGATTTAAGAACATGAAATCCCTTTTGAATCCCAGATCTTTGAGGTACAAATAAAAATTTTGCTCAAATCAACTCATTTGTGGGAAGTGTCTCCTTCATCCCTAAAAGGCTACAGTACTGGAATGATCTTGTCCATCCAAGCAAGAAAGCTAAGGCTCTAGTCTGTGAGGTGTTCAGCTGCAATGCCAGACAAGGCTTTACCCCCGTTCCTGCATCTCCTACCAGTGAGGTACTGGAAAGGGATGGCAGCAACACCCCAGGCTGAAACTGCTGTTTAACGTGTCACAATATCAACCCGGGGCCTCTGATGACACAGCTTTGCTCACACTGAAGTCCAGTGTGACATCAGGGCATGATGTCCAGTGTCAGCTTCCCATCCACCAAATGCTATCTGGTAATGGCACATTCTCCAACAGCTTGTGCGTGCCCAAGCTCTTGTTCATGGTATTTTCTTTCCAAAACAAATTACGTAATTAAACTAAGCCAAGCAGGCACATGTTACAGCCTTCCTAACCCAAGGCAGACAAAGGAATAACATCCCTATACAGAACACTACCGACTGCATGTTGATCTATTAGATTTTTTTTCCATGTCCTGATGAATCAAGCATAAGATTGGATAAGAAAGACGTACACTATATGCTTTCCCTTTTTTCAAGTAAAATGGAAATGAAAAATTATAGACAGGCTGCCCATCTAATTTCAGACATCTGTATGTTTTCTGTAATAAAGTGAGAGAAATGTCTTCTCCCCAAACCATATTTTTTTATCAATTAATAGAAGCTACTAATGTATTTCTAATAGAATACATAAATAAATAATTATGCTAATTTGAGTTGACAAAGCAGGTATTTCATAAAGGAATACAGCAAGACTTCTGATGAAGTCTGGTGGTTCTGACAGAACCATCTAATTTACTAACAGAAGACTGATGTCCAGATGCAAACATCTTTATAATCCTGTATATCATTTACTACAAGTCCACTGCAATTGTTAAAAATCTGACTTTTTGATTTTGTCAGATAACCTTCCAATTTTGAGAGGTAGTAATGAATTTAATTAACTTTTTTTTTTAATTCTTGAGTATTTTTATGGCAGCTTTCTGAATTAAGATGCAATTTCCTAAACTGCTCCACTGACATCAAATCAGACATTCATGAAAAAGGGTTCAAAGGAAAAAACAATTGAAAATCTGAAATTTGGTGGTGGGCTCTTTGTGCAGCACTGGGATGCTACGGCAGCTCTCCCCACAGGATGCCAGCAGCTGTACTACAGGAATGCCGAGGTACACTTCTGCATCGGTGGAAATAGTCTGGGCCATCTTTATTTGTACTATGCTGGAATGTCATTTTAACTTAATTAGATTTTTTTAAATAAAAATTAGAAACCATTATTATAGGAGAATGCTTTAGTTGCAAAAAATTAAGATCTTCCAAGCAAAAAAAACCTGTCAGATTTGACACTAAAATATAAGTTTACTTTAGTTTCTCTTCATCTGACCATTATAAAGAAGTCCTTAATTAAATGAACCATCATTCAAGGTCCAGGACCCCAAATCACATGAAAAGAATACTRGAACTGCAACTCAGGCAAAAGAGTTTACGTCACCGCCATAGTTCCATTCTATAAAATTACTCAGAAATGCAATAATGCCTAAGTGCAAAAGTCCACATCGAGGCAATGCTGACCTTAATTTTGTCAGTTGCTGATTATTAAGTTCTCTTTGCCAGATTAATATTGTCTTAATATGATCTTTGTTATACAGCAGCAAAGTTATGTATAGTGTCTTACAAAGTAAGACTAGCTCTTCAATTGAGGACCTTTGAATCTACCAATCTAAATAACGCACTTTTCAAAATCTTGTCAAAACCATTCAAAACTACTTGTATTGATAAATTCCGTTGAAATACTTCTTTGCATTCTGGAATTCTATACTATTTAAAATTTAAACTTTATCAAATGACATTGCTTACTTAATCGAACAGTAATAAGCTGCTTAAAAAACCCAAACAAACCAGGCTGGAGCAGCAATACAGGTTCAGACTACAGCACTGAAGTTTTCAATGCAGAAAATGTCCATGTGACAGCTGTTCTGAGACTACTGTTCTATCTGCACAGTTACTACAGATGCAACAAAATTATTACATAATTATACATACAAAAGGTAATACCTCATAGGATCAAGAATGGAAAAGAACTTATTTGTGCAGACAATTTTAATTATGGTTCACAAATGAAAATTTTGAGAATTTCTGATCCAAAGTCATCCAGAGTTTTGAGCTACCCTGCAAATGTTTGTTTATTTGAACTACAGCACTACATTTTGCTTTTGCCAAAGAATATATAGTCCACCTTAGAAAATCTAAGCAAAGAATTTACCCAATAACATTTTATTAATGCCTAGGACACTACTTAGAGCCTCTTTAGCCTGTTGTTAATGTTATTGGCCATTGTATGAACTCTACACAATCCCAACCACTGAACCACCGGCTAAAAGAAAGTCAAGTGTTTAAATTATCACTGGTATCCAAGTGTGATAAAAAAAAACACAGTATGTGCAACACAGTTCAGTTACAGCTACCAGATCTTAATCTACATCAAACTCTTGTACCACAAACCCCACCACAAATTACACCAACCTTCTGTTTGTCCAGTATCTTCATGGCATAATACTGTTCTGTGGATTTATGTTTCACCATCATTACTCTCCCAAATGATCCTGTTCCAAGGGTTTTTTGCCTCTCAAAATCATCTAGGCCAGCAGTATTCTACATGTAGAAAGATATATTCACATTATTTACAAACTAATACTCAAAGACAATTTTAACTGTATGAATTAAATTATGAAAAAAGTTGAGTAATACTACATTTATCAAAGACAACTATAGCCAACTATACTGTTATAATTTGATACCTGTCAAATTTTAACAAGAGATTTTACATTGCACTCATTAAAGCACAAAAATACTTAACTGAATTATATCAACATTTCTGTAATTTCTCCATACAGCTGTCCATACATGCTTAGTAAGGAACATCTAGCAGTATACAGATCATGAATATAACATGCAGATAAATAACCCCCTCATGTTTCACAACCAAGAATATTAGAACACGCAAAAAACCCCAAGCTCTAGAGACAGTTCTACATGAGAGTTGTCTGGAGAGCATATCCCTGAGTACATTTTCTCAGATGTCCATTGCCAAGGCATTTCAAATGCTGCTTTAGAACAAGAACGATCCCTCCACAAAATCCCAACGCCTCAAGTTAAAATTTTACAAGATCTCTCTCTAACAAGCTCCTTAACCTGATCCCAAGCCCTATGCAGTAGTCTTAATACCCCTATGTCCGCTTACTATAATGGGGGAAATTATATATAAATTAACATGGTAAATTACAGATGTGCCAACACTTCTGGTTATTAAAAAAAGCCAACTAAAAACATGCCAATAGATTTTGAGTCTTGTCATGTTGATTGTGAACATCATTCTCATAAGAGAAACCTGTTGATCAGTGTGAGCATTTAATCAGCTCAGATCTGGAGAAGACCTGAGAATCTTTGTTGATAAACTTCAATGAAAACTGACAAAGCTGGCATTAAAAACAGAAACTCCTTTACAAATTGCACTACAATTATTTCTGTTTTCTGCACTGCTCATTACAGACTGTTAACACACTGATAGCATTATCAAAAAAATGCAATACAGAAAACTACTGAATGCTTAAATGAGTGATACCTGAGGGGGGCTTTCCCATTTTCTTAAAAAGTCTTCTTTGGCTTTGGCTAGGAACTCTTTCACTGAAAACACACAAAAAAAGTACATTTTAATTAATATAGTTCATCATGGATGCCATGGAGATGCTTTGTTAACAAAATATGTAAACTTCATTATCAACTTCTTTCTTCAATTCATAATATGCTATTTTCACCATGGATGAAAGCAAGCATCGATGTCTCTAGAACTTCTACTCTATCTCCAGGTGATATCTAAGCTTTCTGGAGTAACTACATCATTCTACATAAATTACTTAAACTTTACCAGCTCTAATAGCTTGCAATACTCTATAGGCAAGCAGGCTTTAAGGTGATGTTAGACATTCTTAATTCAACTGGGAAAAAACCAAACACCTGACATTTATAAATAGCCATTCCAAAAAGATTGACTTTTTATCTCTTTAAAGAAATGTTGCATTTTCTTTCAGCTGCTTGAGTGTAATGTCAATCTCATTGCTTTTTCCCCTCATCACCTTTATTTAAAGGCTGTTTGCAAGCTCAAGGACCAAATGGACAGCATTACTGCAAGCAAAGACAAAGCACAGGGCTACAACGACACTGCACATCAGGCATGCCCACAGTCAGAGAATATGCAGTTTTAATATTGATTTTCCATTAAAATTGAAGGAACGTATAATGGCAAAAGTCTGGATGACTGTTTAAAATGTGCACCAACATATTTTGTTCAGGTCATCTCTCAGCTGTTCTCTTTTTTGAATATCAATTCTCAGCCAGATCAATGCAGATTACTTCAAGCACAGTCATTAATGGGAGGGGTTTCAGACATTGCTGTGGTTCTGAAAGAGTCACAGAATCAAGAAAATATCATACTGGGTTTGTTTGTGTTCTCTGAATCATTTCACATAATACAATGTTAATAACAGTGGATTTTCTGTACTGTGACGTTCTGCCACAAGCAATTGCTAAAAATACACAGCAATATGCCAAGACTATTCTGGTCAATATCCAGAAATCTGTGTTTTAGCAACAGTATTTTACATTCTGACAGTCAAAAAAATTAGGTTTATAACAGGTTGTAAACAATCACCTGATGAATCAGAACTTCTTTGTGCTTTTCAGTGCATACTGATGTTGACAAAGAAAACTTTTCAAAAATTCTCTTCTTATACTGGTACAGTTCCAGCAGCAGTAAAAACAGCAGCAGCCCAGGAGAAGGCTGGTTGTGAATTTCTTTCTTTTTTCTTCATTTTTCCCCCCCCCCTAAGGTGTGCTATGGGACTTGATTATCACAAAACACTCAAAGGAGGTTCATGGCTCCCACAGTCACTTGTTCTGATGGAGCAGTAAATAAAACGGAAATTTCACAAAAGTTGCCAAAAGTTCTGGCAGACCTCAACATTAGAAAAGCGTTTAAAGCATGATATCCACTCAGCAATTTTAAGAGAAACAAGCAATATCACAGAGGAGGAACATACTCAGTATTCTAAACTTATGGTTAAGTAGGGCAATAAAAGTTTATAAAGGAATATTTAAAAAGTTTATAAATAGTTTATATGAAAGGAACTATTTAAAAATGGTATTAAAACTAACTGAGAGTTAAAAATGTTTTAGTGGCTAATCAGCAAAAAATGTTTACATATTTATCCTGTGTATGGAAAACATTTCCTTTGTTTTTAAGTTATAGAGGCTATTCATGTAATGACATTTAATTATCCTAATTTGAAGAAAGGACAGGATTTCCTGTGGCATGAAATAATTTTTCAACACAGAAAAGGGAAACTAGCAATGTCCAAATTCATATTTGCTGATCCTTCTTCCATTAGGAGAACAGAGATAACTTGATCAAGTGATGAATACTGATATAGTTTTTCAAACAGCAACTTACGTAAAAGTAGCACAAATATGTTCTCTTAATGACAAGAAAAAACCTAGGGAGATCACTAAGATTACCAAAGAGCTGAGCCTTCAAATGTAAGTGGCTGTAGCTTAAAAGTGAACATTAACACTATACAGCAAAACCAAAAGATGAAGTAATTGATCTCCTTTTTTCATGTTATTACAGTATATATGTCTTAAATATCCCTCACGCCATCTCCATTGTTCATATAAATAAATATTTTAAGCTTCCACATATTTCGCACAGAAATATGACTGTTCAGTATTTATAAAAATATACAATGACATTTACAGTCATTTTTGTCTCTGTTCTGCTTATGGAATAAAGAATGCTGTTTATGAACTAAATGAAATCCAGCTGGAAATATTCAAATTGTGAGAAAAATCTCTCATTTCCAGAATACCACTAAGCCACACAAGCTCTCCTGCAACAAAACTCCTACCTTGTTCAACTCTACTTTGGCTCTCTTTTCTTAGAAAGCAGCATTGAGCATACATTTTCAAAACAAAGCTACCCAATGGTACTTATATATCTGAATATCACTATCTTGCAAAAAAAATTTCATATTTTGTGCTGTGTTTTATTAAAATAACAATTTCTTCCTAATGAGAGAGTAGGTCAAATTGTGCCTGGTTCTCACTTTCAGAGGTCACCTGGGCTCAACACAATTCCGCAGGTGCTTTCAAACAGAAATTAGGCAAATTAAGTGCATACACTTCAGTCATTTCTCAAAATACGACTTAGAATTTGAACTTCTGAAAATTATATCTCAATCACAAAACAGCAGCTCTTGCTAGAGGAGAACACATTTAATTTCCACTTTTCAAGTGCAGAATCAGAATTTACGCCAACTGGGTAGCAGTGACCATTGGTATTACTGTGATGATGCAAACAAATAGGTGTATTAGACAATGACTTAGAAGTTTTCCTCAAGTGCACATTTTTAGCCACCTTACATTGTGATGATGTGGCTCTTGTTTGCTTTTCTAGTCTAAACTGTACCTAGCATCTGTGACTTTGGGCACTAATGAAGGAATGAGCATACCAAACGTCTCTATAGGTTCCCCAAGGGTTTGCAGGAACATTCACCCACACAGATGAGATGATGAAGAGAGGAAAGAAAGAGAAGAAGAAAAAAAAGTTTTATGCATTTCCACAACAAACACATAGAAAACACAAATACATTCCACCCTTTCCCCTCCCCACTCAAGAACAGACCCTGTAATAAACCAGCCCTTTCCCACACAGACAGAATGACTCATGCTAAATCACAGAATGTTTGAGCAAAGAAAGAAAAAACCACCAAAGGGAGCTAAAATCAGTATGAAAAAAAGATGATGCACCACAGAAATAAGCACAGCTTACAAAACTTCAGGAGATCAAGTTGGCATCTTTAATAATTAATCTATTCCAAGACATACACATCCACAGAACTGTTGCTAACAATAGAGTATCTATCTTCATCACAGCATGCTGGATCACAATAAAACCTGTAATCGGGTGATCTTCCCACTATTTAGCACTTTGTTCCAGAAGACAGCATGTGTGAATTGCATGRCATGTGGTGGATAGCACAGAAGTGGCAAGCAGTCTCCAAAAAAAAAAAAAAAATCTCAATCAAATTTCAGTTCTATTACTCAATAACAGCAACTTGAGAAGTCTAAGCTGCACAGCTGAAGTTACTGTATGTAAACTGGAATGTACACAGGGATTCAGTATGGACACCATACGAGTATGATTTAATTTTGTAAGACTGTCAAAAAAAAGGAACTCAGGAAAGAGATGGGCATATACAGGTTCCCATAAACACTGAAGAGCAAGGATCACTTGTCTATGGCTGAGCGAAGATGAGGGTTGTGCCAGGAGTGTATGCACAGACCTGCAACAGACCCTACTCAGACTAGGTTTACTTGTACAGAAGTTGGAGTGTAGGAGGCTGAAACCAAAGGAGGAAAAGCTATTGCTCAAGAAAGGAAGGTACAGGAAGGAGACAGCAAAGCACAGGTAACAGCACCAGCACAACAAGGGCCACAGCACAAACAACTGAACGTGACAAGAAGGGCACCAGTTGGAACTGGAGAGGATGCACCAGCAGTCCAGAGATTAGGCAAGCACAAACACACAGCACAAACCCAGCCCTTTGTGATCAGCATGAGCAAGCATCGGCAGGAGAGGCAGGTTCTATGCAATGCAAACACCCAGAGCAGGAGATCTGGTGAGATTTAGAAGGTGGTAAGAAGAAATGGAATAATGGCCAAGGAGCCACAACTGAAAGACTTGAAGCAGTTTTAAAACTGCCTGTTTCAGTTCAAACCTTGGTCAGAAGCAATGCTACAAGCGCACACCCAAGATCTCAGCTACTCCCTTGCGTATCGCAGGTGGCCTGCAGAGAGCTGTACTTAGAACCAAGGCAACATGATGATAAGCAGGAAAGTCTGCTGGAACAGTGTTCTAAGGGAAGAGGAACCCATGATCCAGAGGTTCCTAGGTAATGCCAGCATAGGAGGAATTAAAAAAACCCAAGCAAACAGCACAACAAAACCCAAACAAATGAAAAAACTCTACTACACGCAAAACCGAAACACCCCTGAAGCCACCCCCAAACAAGAGGAGATTGCTCTCTGTTAGTATATTCACACAATTCACAATACACTTGCTTATTTTATTGATTAAATTTTGTATGAAAAGTTAGCAGGCTTATAAAAATATTGTTAACTAAGGGTATGAGTACTATAATGAGTACTTTGACCTAAAACACAGTTTAAGAGCAAGCAAATCAGAGGAAAGTTCCTGGAAAAAAAAAGGGTGAGGACCTCTCAGTTGCATGATTGCAATGACAGCAGAGGGAAAGGGGTCACAGATGGAGCAGTCCTGAGAGTTACCATGAGTTGCTCTGCCTTTCTCCCACCTCCCACATGCACAGTATTTGTTATTCTCAATCACATCTCCCACAAGAGCCAGCAAGCCAGGATTTTATTTTTTGTAGGGGGGGAAAAAAAAGTATTTGGCTAGGATTCACGGCAAGAAAGCAAGAACTAAACTGATTAAGACTAAACACTGGGCACCACTACAAACCCCCATCTGCTGTGCTAAATGCCAATCTCTGTCTGGTATTTAAAATGCCCTTTATCAAAATACAATTCAAATTTTGTTCCAAAACTGTAATATAATCATTTGAAGTCTGGAGTTAAATGGGCTATTTAATTAAATCATTTAATGGAAAAATGAATATGTATGAAGAGATTCTGGTAAATGCATATGTATATTTCATTTTTATAAAAACAGTATTTATAGACTTAAACTTTATCAAGATGCATACAGATACCTCAGCGAATCCTGTGGTTATGGTATCATATTTCAGAAGCAAGTGAGAAGCTTCTGATTCCAGTTCTAAGTCCCATTCTTACACTACTAACCTGTTGTCTTAATTTTTCAAAATTTCTCTCTTGATTAGCAGAAATAATATAACAAGGCTCAAAATAAGATTTCTCCACCCTGACAAGTGTTTCAAAATGAACACTGCTAAGCGTTAAGTATTATTACACACGCAGAGGAAGCTGAGTGAGCACCAATTAACACTTTAATAGCTGGAAAACACTTCAAAGCACAAACTAAAATGGTATCTTTGAAACAGACTGTCAACAAAACCAAAAATCTTTGTTTCTTACAACATGAAAATGGTGGGGGGAAAAAAGTCCAGGTGATATATGCCTGGTTGAGGGCAAGTCCATGTTGTCTGAACACTGCAGTGAAGCACAGTCACCAGCCCTCTTGTGAAGAGCTGACCAGAGAGGAGTCTGTCTTGTCTTGTTTCTGCTAAGGCTAGATTATTGAACTGCAGCAGTTTYGTATCTCATTTATCAAGGTTTTGACTTTGAGAGCAAGGTTTTGACTTTATATTTCTGTTTAAACACTAATTATGATAAAAACAGGTGATGCAGAGGAAACTAACTGACCAGCTGCAATGGGTAAGAACCTACCTTCAGTTAAAAAAACCAAACCGACCAAACAAACCCCAACACTCCCCAAAAACAAAGAGCCAAACACATGGAGCAGTTCTTAAAGAACCCATTTGCTGGAATACAAAACCTGAAAATTTTTACTAAATGCATGATCATGTAAGAATTATTAACTGCATACAAGCTTGCTATTAAAATGGAAGTGCTTATTATCTTACTGTAC
This sequence comes from Amblyornis subalaris, assembly GCA_018881555.1. Taxonomy (NCBI): domain Eukaryota; kingdom Metazoa; phylum Chordata; class Aves; order Passeriformes; family Ptilonorhynchidae; genus Amblyornis; species Amblyornis subalaris. The sequence goes on along the minus strand of JACAXG010000004.1, from coordinate 10,948,578 downwards.
ACTGAAAACACTTCTATGGAATACTGGAAAGGACTGGTAAGAAGCGGAAAAGAGAAAGGCATGGAAAAAAAACATGGAAAAAAAGGGAGAGGAATGGGATAAACAGTGGGTTAAGACCAGTTACACTGTAGTGCCTAAAAACTAGAAGAGGGCACTAGAATCTGATCTTCGTAGAAGCACATTCAAGGAGTTAATTTAAAATGTGCAAGCAATTGTAAAATACAAATTGCTCTTATCCATTACAGCTCAATTTTGGAACTAAGGCAAAATCTTATTTTAATCGTGTCCATGATTTTGATGTCTTGAGCTAAACAGTATTTTGTGAATTTTATAAAAACAAATTTAAAGCAGTTAAGAGCTCTGCAAAGAACCCAGTTCACCTCTTTACTTGGCTGGTTATACAGCAACAGCCGGCACAAGAAATGTGACAGATTAAGACACACCAGAACAGGAGCCAGGTTTTTAGCTATCAGAGATAACACCAATCTTTGTTGAATTCTGAGCAGTAGATAACTCTACTGCACACAACTGCCACAGTCAGACTGACTGCCTTCTATTTTTATTCCAGATAATAAAATTAATTTTATTTCCAAATCCAATGCTCAGTCTTTCTCCCTTGTTCCTACTGCTTCAGAGGTGGTAAACCCTACTCATGCCAAAAAGTACAATATAACAGAGGCCACTCTGGGGAGATAGGACTAAACCTAAATAACAGTCACTTAGGACATGAATCCCTGAAATTTTGTTTAAAACTCCCAAAACATATAATGTAAATCAGTGAAGTCAAATGTACAATGTAAAGCAGTAAAGTTTTTCAGTCACAAATGCAATCAAATCTTGTACTAGCACTGCTCAGCAGCGTTGTACATGCATATACGTCCTAATTCAATCATTTCACACTAAAAAATACAGATGAGATAAAAACACTGCTTTCCTAATCTAAAAGAGAATCCAGACCCAATGTTCATCAAAACTTATAAACAAACATACTTTAAGAAGTGACTTCTCTCTCAACAGAAGATGAATGCCAAAAACCCTGTAGCAGCCAATTAAAACTTACGATCCAAGCTGGGATCTATTATTCAAATCCTAAATTAATAATTATATGCAAGACTTCCTCAATGCTGACAAGCAGAATATCCTCATCTGAGCATCCATGTATAGGACATGATAAAGTCTCCTGCAGATTCCTGGTGGGCAAGAGCTGTTCCACCCCACCTTCAGGTATTTTGGTCGTTTGGGGTGGCACCTTTCCTTATTACCCAAGCTTTTCTTTCAAATTAAAGGGCTATTAGCAACCTTTTGCTGATTGATTAGAGTTAGGTTTTTTGATTCAATTCTCTAAATGGAACAGTTAGAACTGGCATTCAATTACTTCTGGACTATGTTAAAATGAGGCTTTGGCTTAATGAAAGGAGTCTCTCACACCTTCTTCCTGCCCTTGAAGCATGCACTGAAGGAGATGACACATTCCTGCTTCCTCTCTTGCAAGAGATTTGAGGCTTAAAAGTCCAAGAAACAGCAGTTTGCTTTGTTAGGCTACTGCTTGGTGTTCAGTATGGGCTGAAAAAAAACCCAACCCAGTCCTGTCCTCCCACAGTCACTTATTCCTGTCTCTCTACCATGACCTTCCTTGGAAGAGCAAAAGCATTCTTGTGTCTGACTGCCAAGCCAGGTCAGTGAACCAGCCCAGACTAAAAAGTAACAGACAGAAGGCAGGGGATGACCAGAGAAGCAGGTCCCACTTCTTTTCATCCTGTGAATGCTTCTCCCGAGGTGAGGGAAGGGAGAAGTACGGTGGAAATGGGCAAATATGGGGGACAGAACTGCTCCTTTTCTGAAAGGGTGCCAGCTTGACAAGACCATGAACACACCACACTGGACTGTTAAAAGGCTTCTGAGAAATAATGCCAATTTTAAGTTATTGGTTTTCAATTATTGTATTGAATAATTCTATTATCTTATAATTTAAAATTAATAAATTATGTGTTTAATACAATTACTTTCAAATGCAGTAGGTAACACTCCCTCCATACAAGAACTGTTCATACAGAAAAATCTATGCGAAGAATCTTAACATGTAATATCCTCAATTATCATACATTGAGGTACTTTCTAAGCAATCAGGAATTAAGCTTCAGCTGCGCAGTACCACCCTCTACAGTTGTTGCTGAACTTTATCCAGCAAATAATCTAAAATATTACAACTACCACAGGAACTACAGTGTAAAAGACTGCCTTCCTGTGTGAAATATAACAGGTAATAACAATACAACAAAGAAAACTGAAGACTGTGTGAGAATAGTGAAATTTCAAACATCTTTTGTTCCTGCAGTGCATATATTTCCATGGTTACCATGTGGGGAGAAAAAAAAGAATACAGTTTGAGTTCCAACAACAACATTTTCTAGGGCACTACTATAAAATACCCTGTAAATGCATCACATTTTTGAGCAAAGGTTTTTAGCAAATTCTGGTAGTTAACACAAATACACAAATTAATCAGATTTTCTTCTTACAGTCAAAACCACTTACTCACCAAGAAAAATGTTTACAGCACCTGCTGCAGTTTCCCTCTAGTTAAACTCTCTGCCCCACTGCACCATTAAGATCCCAGCTAACTGGTCAGCATCCATTTCCCTCTCCATGTTACCACTCTACATTCCCTCTTTGTAAAAGTTCAGTGACTACAAAGGATAACATACTACCAGGCAGCTATCAGTGAGACTAGGCTTTATGGCTAGATTATTAGCAACAGGAAGCATAAATCTGCAGGTAGCTGATCTGATCTGCATACTGACCAATGAATTCCCTGCAAGCAGGGAGTAATACCACATGCACTTATTCACAAATACCCCCTGCCACTTAAAAGTAACCTTTAGAAGTTTTACTAAACTAACTTCTTCCCTATGCTTCAAACTAAACAACTGCAGGGGCTGCTCACTGTATGGATGCATTTAACAACTTACTTGAGAAGAGCAACTCTTCTGCTGCTTTTTCTTTTTTTCAAATATTTATACAAGGCATTAAAATAATAGCAGATGCACCAACCTTGGTCTATAGGGACTCATATCTAAGTCCACTTCCCACTTCCTCTTGTTCCAGCCCTTGCATTAACAAAACTCCACAAATTCTCATATAGATACTTTGGGATCAGCAAGACATCTTCACAGCTGTCAGAGTAAATCAGCAAAACAGCATTTCATCTCTTCACAAGATCTGAGCTTCTGACACATCACTGCACTGACATATCTCCTGCAGAACATGCTTTCAATATTTACAGGAAAGGGTTGCCTGCAGTAACCAGCCAAGCAGGAGAAGTTCATTTATGGCCTTAAATAGCAGAGACTGGCTTCCTGAATAAGGAAGTCTTATGTAAATAAATACATTTCACAATTCAACACATCAAGTGAATAACAAGCTTTTGTTTGCCTCAGGATTAAGGCAGGCAAAAAGTAGGCAAAAAGAGTGTTTATTATCCATTCAGATTAAGAATGGGATTTTAGAGAGAAACTGTTTAAAGTCAGCACTTATTTGTCATAAAGGCAAACATAAAACTTGCACAGAATTGAACTGCAAAAACTGAAAAAATATCAAACTAAAGAAATTAAACCACATTATCTCTTAATGGACTGGAGTATCTGTCAGCAACTACGAATGAATAAAGAAAAACACCAAAAACATTGTGCACGTTATAAAACTGCCTGTAACAACCTGCATAATTACAGCTGGGAAACTGCTGTGAACTTTGGCCTGCAACAGCAGGAGCGCCAGCAACTCTCAGAGTAACCAGCAACAAATACATAAACAATTTGAGATGTAAACTAAAAACCAAGGGAAGAAATAAATCCTTCTGGTAACAAAATATATGTAAGTAATGTAATAGGGACTAGAGTAAGTCAGAGTTCAAGATTTACCAAATACCCTTTCCTTTGGAAGAAACCTCGATTCTATTAAACTAATTGTTTGGTTCTACCCCAAACCAATCACCGTGAGGGACTGTTCACCCTGTGGATGCATTTTAAGAACCATGTCAATGCAGCAACTCTTGTGTTTTCAAGTATTTTGTACAAGAATTAGAACAAAACATGAACCCAAGTTAACACCCAAGAAATTGCCTTAGTTTGCTGTCAGAGACTAATGGGTAACAGTGGGGAATTTTTGAAAAGAAGAAAGCATTAGTGTCATGAGACACACATAGGAAGATGTATGGTTCTAGCACCTGGAAATTCCATGGCATCCTTCCAATCAATCTTTTCAGCAGCAGGAATAATCAGTTGCCACTTGCTGTCCCTTGCCCTTTAAAATGTTCCCAGTGCATGTATCTAAGATATTTACACTACCTCCCTTCACTCCTTCCACATGCCTATTCTCTAGTGTGCACAAAACTGGACAAGATTTCAGCACAGCCCATCGGCATAGCTCACGCCCTTTCCATGTACTGCTCCATCTGTCTCCACACACATCTGGTAACTGCCTTTAAGTGCAAATGTCTGTATCAGCAATTACCTCTATTTGCAGTATTGGAAAGTAGTAGCCCAACCATGTACTTAGTGATACTTCAGAATATGAAGCCTGTTCTTAGTGAAACAGAAGATTTAGAAGAGTACACCTTTCACCCCTGGGAGCTGGGGCTTTACAGTTACTTAACCATACAGTTTTATCTGTTCAAGCTGTTCAAAACAAAAACCCAAGTCCAAATAAATAGAAATATTGTTTTTCCTTTGAGTCTTTCTTGAAAAAAAATCTAATCATATAACCAGAGCTTTTCTGGGGAGAGGAAAAATAAAAGAAATAAAAAGGAAAAAAATTAGCCACTCGTACTTGCAATTGAAGAAAATATATCACTTTTTCATCAAGGTTTCACTTGCATCTTGGCCATCTTTCACAAGGAAAGCATCTGATTTTATCCGCTGACAGGGTGTAATGTAACACTGCTGCAGTGAAGACAGCCACAAAAGTGCATTGAAAAGCATAAGTGGTTTAAATAGAGAAACGTTTACAGCAAAGACTTAATCTTGATGGAGCAGGAGATAGTCACTTTCCCCTTGTCAAAATTAGACTCATTTATTGATATTTTTGATTGGGAATTGACACCTGTTAAAGGTCATAGCTATTTATTTCTATTTTTTAATGGACCTGGGAGCCTGGATGTCAAGATGAATGAAATCTACAGATGCAAATTGCAGAATAAACCCCCAGGGAAAAGAAAAAAAACCTAACCTTAAAACAACCACCCCCCCCAAAAAATCCCCAAACCACTAAACAAACAAAAACCCAATACAGCTGTTGAGGTTACAAACAACTGTAACCTCTTTCTCACCCAGCTTGTTTTTAGATTTATTCCTCTATGACTCAATCATAAGAAAATATCCAAACCAAAATCACCCAAAATTCAAAATTCAGAGAGCAGATTTCCGCAAATCTCAATTCCTGCAGAAGCTACAACCTAACTGTAAGAGAAAGAGAAGAAAATGTAATGGAAAACCCAGCCTGCTAACTGGTGAAAAGCAGAGACTTTCTGACCCCAGGAGAGACCTCTCCATGAGCAGACGAGGCGGCCGCGTGACATGGAAGAAGTGCAGGGAGGCTGTCGCTTCACCCCCACTTCCCACAGAGGCTGAGCAGGGGCAGGTGGTGGCGGGGATGTCGGGATGCCATCGTGTCCCTGTGGAGCAAGTGCAGGCTGGCCGTGGGCCTGTGTGGCCACACCAACACCCCACCAGGTCCCTGCTGTGCTCCCCCCTGCCAGCATCCCTGCAGGGATGTGGGGAGCACACACCGGGGGCTGGGACACCACTTTCAGGGACAGCCCGCATTTAGGTTTACTTAAACAGCCATGAATGACGCTGTATCAGAAATCTCCATCATGTACGTACAAAGTACCGAAACACTGGCTTAATAACTGTATCGGTTTTGACATTTGTATTTTGTACTTTGTACACTAAGTAAATGACAGCCACACTTTCCATTCCGGGGAAGATGACCTCAACACATTTGTATGAGATAAGTATAGACAAGCTGATATTAGATAAGGCAGTGGGATAACTCCTCCCACTCTTTATCTCATGCCAGGTACACAAGTGAAATCTTTTTAAAAATGGTCCTTTAAATTTGTAGGATTAAGCAAAACCACACAGACACACATGCACACCAACCCCACATACATGATTAACTGCTCTTTCTTTTCAAGAAATCTCTGTCTCAAGCCATTTTCCAAAGCTCCAGACTATCTGTTTGAAACAAAAAGGCATCGTTGTGGAAACTAGCATATTTGGGCTTTTTGCAAACAATTTTCAAAGGGTATTTTTTTCTAAGGAAACAAATTTAGAGAGTCTATACATTTAAAAAACAACTTTCAATAATATTACAAGTAAGAATACAGCACTTCATAACTCCATTACATTCAAAGTACCTAACTAGTCACAGTGGTTTTGGAAAGTAAATACCTGCTTGATAAGTTTACTAGATCTATTATAGTATTTCATTTCAAATGAGACTCCCCTCCCTTAGTTCCATGAATGACCTCAACTATTCTGCTATCCCAGCATTTAGAAGACTAAAAATCATAGCAGAAAAAGCTGGTTCAGGTGAAAAACAATAAAAGCCTGTTTAGAATTTTTAGGTGATGATTACAGTAATGGCAGAAGGCCTCTCAGATTTGTATCAATTCACATAGAATAATTTGAGTGGCACAGAAAATTAAGTGAAGCGACGTGTATATATTCAATTATGAAATTTTCCAAATCAGGTATTTCTAAAAGAAAGCTTTAAAATAAAATTTAAAACACTAAATACAAGTCATGCAAAGCAAACTGTTTAATAAAAAATTGCAAATCTTTAAGACTAGTTATTTTACATAGAAACCGACAGTGAGTCGATTACAAAAACAAAGAAATCAGCAGTCGATGCAGCTCTGCAGACAAGAAAGGGAAACCTGGTAGATTTTTCCTGATTGTGAAGACGGAACAAAAAAAACGTGTCAAAAGGCAATAGAAAAGACTTACCATTCATGCTGAAGAGCTAGTTTTCAGAAACATATTGCTCCAAATATTAATCCAACAGTCGATGAAGTATGTTAATCTCTACCAAATCAGTGCTTCAATCTCTAAACACACTTATGCACTAACTAGAAAGAGAGCACACAGAATCCAGAGAGCTGCTCTTCCTTATGAGCTCCTTCTGATGCAAAAAACTACTAAGCACAAGATACCAGTAGAATATCAAAATCAATATTCAGGACACGGGTATTTGGTTTTGCTAATTAACTACTACCGTTCTGACCAATGCTACCTATTCATGTCTAAAGCAACTCAAAATGGCAGGGGAAAAAAGCATGCAAACACCAGGAGGGTTTAAGATGTTCTCAATTATATCAAGCACTGGTTGTTTCCATGGCAACCTTAGACCAGAATTATCTGTTGACTTGTACCCAACTAGTAGTTATTCTAAAGCTTTAAGCAATTCATACAGTATGATCTGTATATTATTTCATATTTCATATGCATTTTTGTCTCTCTACACACACATACACGAATAATTATTCAGCTAAATCTCTAAATCATTCTACTGTATTTGGAAATATACTGGTATTATTTTCTATCAGTTAGAGACCAAATAATATTCATTTGACTTGTTATCACCCATCCACTTTCAATTCAGATGGCAGATGCACTAGTGGTGACTCTCCTGACCATTTCAGTTATCCAAGTTGTTAATGTTTTTATGCAGATTTGGAAAACACTTGTATTTCTTCAGGAGTATAAGATTCACACTGATCTTACTGTCTCTACATACAAAACCAAGCAACCTCACTCTCCATTCCTTTCCCATTTCAATTTTTCAAAGAGCAACAATCAAGAAAACAAAACAAAAATCAAAATGTAGGTTCCATATAGTTGCAAGTGGTCACAGTCAAGACATCTAAACAAAGAATGAAATGCATCGTTCTGATGGCTCCCACCATGTCCCTTTTACCCCTGGGCAGCGCAGCACAACTGACCTGGTTATCAGTCCAGGCTGTACCATCACATGTGTGCTCAGTCAGCTTTTTAAAACAGCTTTCAAGGCCTGTGGTGCCCTGAGTCACCTCTGCCCTACTGGACTCTGAGGATATTACAAAACACATTGATTTCATGTATCAACCAAGAACCCAAGGCAAGCTGGAGAAACTGTATGCTTTATATATGAAAATACTGAAGCAAAGATGTTAAGTTTCAAAATCAACCACTGAAAAGCCCCTAAGGGCATAGACCACACAACAATTTACTCAAACCCACAACACTGACAACAGCGACTGAAAACACAAAGTCCACCCAAACAAGCAGCAGCTCCTTCCCCTTCAGAGCTTCAGCACAAAACACTTGTAAAAGAACATAAATAGACCTGCTATTGTATTTCATTATAGCAGAAGGTATAAATATATTAACTTCCTTTTCAAATGGATTCTACCTGAAGCCTAAAGCAACAAAAATTCTGAGAAGTCACTTTCCAAATTTTTTTCAAGGAATTAGAGTGCTTTTGCCTTGAACTTCAAGAGTAATTCATGCTGACTGCTAAGTAGCTTCACCTAAAACTTTACGCTAATGTCTCTAAACTGCAGTGATATTGGCAGAATAGTCGAGAATATTCAAATCTTCTTCCAAGACAAACACCAGCATGTTTCTAAAGCACTAGTTATTCATTAAACTTTCTGCGAAATTAATCTACAAACTGAATTCAGTTGCTGAATTCTAGGCAATTCTATGACATTGTACTCTCATGTATAAAAATACCCCACAACCAAACAAAATGACCCCCAACAAACAAACAAATCAACCAACACCAACAAAAACCCCCAAACACCTTGTTTCTCTTTCACGTTTTACAAAGTATTTTCACAGATGATTTATTTTTCTGAAGATCTAATTAAGAGTCAGGAGCAGACAGAAATACTTGCTCCACTGTACTCCTTATCTTCTCTATCACTCTGCCTACAGTGGTAGTGAAATGAGAACCTTTAAACACGGACTTAGTTCATAGGTACCTACAGTAATTTAAATAATTTTTTTTTAAAATAATCTAGAGATTGAAAGTAAAGTTTCAGGATAAAGATGCAGAATTTCACCCCAAAACCCATGCTACATAGTCACCCACCATTCAGCTACCAACTCAGCAAAATGCATGGAACAGCTCTGCTTAATTATGACTTAAAATAGCATTCAGAGAGCAGCCATTTTCACCATGTTTATCAAGAGACGTGACAGTCCATTTCCTCATCAAACATGTCACACTAGGAAGCCTGCCTTAAATAGAGGGGGGGAAAAGTAGAGACTTGTACACAAACAGGTCACAATTTGTAAGTGTCAGTAGGTCATTACCATTTTTTTCTTCCCGTTATATAAACAAAGATACTTCAGTGTTATTTTTTCAAATAGCTATTTACATAAAAAAGAGCTTCTACATAAACACAAGTATGTGCCTATTTTTACCACGCCGAAAATATTTTGGAGAAGTTAAAGCTCAGAATTTATGCACTTTCATAATTTATCTTCCCGATAACATTGACAAAACGAGTCAATTCTTTCCCATCTCATTTGGGAGACCTAGATTTAATCTATTTTAGGTCACTGCATTAACACCTTTTTGTTTCCATGTTTACTGCTTATCCTCTGAGAATAGATTCACTCCCTACTCATATAATATTTTAAATTTCAAGCAAGATTTATAAATACTGATTTGCTTCATGGCAACACTGTGATGATAAGCATTTCCAACATGGCCTATCTTCAACTGAAATAATTGTGCTATCTCAAATCCATCAATGAATCTGAAATTTGGAACAAAATTATCATAAATTACCATATTGTAACATTTTAAAATGAGTATTTAACCAGAGACAAGAATTGCTTTGCAAAATACTACACAGCTTTAAAAAGCAAAAAAAAAGAAAAATCAAATGTCAATTTATTTAGATTGTGATTTTTTTGAAATCTCTTTTATTACCCAAAATACAACCATGAAAACTTTTATCCATACAAATAATACTGTATGCTGTTCACTAATTCAGAAATTAAAGCGAATCAGCATTCCCACACTAAGTTAATGTGTAATAGTTAAAATCAAACACAATTTTATATTGTTTACCACTATATAGTGTTTCTGATGTATATATCCCTTAAATTAGAAGTATGAATGATGAAAATATCTATAATTAGAAGTTTAATCTGTGCAGCAATGTCTGCCTATTCCAAAGTTTAAACGTTCCAGACTTTAGTTATTCTATTTCTGCTAAACTGGCTGATTTAATTTGAAAGTGAAGGAAGTAATTTAGAAGTAAGAACTGGGGTGAGGGCTTGCCAAAACAAGTCAACTGTGCTTTGAAAGAAAAGAAGGAATGAGGGATAAATTCTCCTCCCAGCCACCAGTCCACGAACCAGCCCCCATCTCCCCCTGCCTGATGTAATATTCTGTTCTTCCCATTAATACCTTTAGGTAACGAATTGTAAAATTGCCCCAGAACGTATCACACATCAGTGTTCACACTCGACTACAAACACGCAAGTGCTTTACTTTGAGGGCAAACTGAAGAGCAAATACCCATAAAAGAAACAAACCTCTCCCCACACTTACTTGATTCGTCCCACAGGGCAGTGAACTCAGAGCACCGTGGGCTCTCATTTTCCAGAGCCGCTGTCTGCTCATGCGCGCCATTCTTGGAGTGCCTATGGAAGAGGCGATTAGCAAAGCCTTCCAGTCTCTGCAGCGCCGTGGCTGTCCCCGTGCACTGGTTACAGGGGACCTCCTTCTGCCCTGCCATCTACACACACCAGCCACTTTCACAAAAGCAAAAGAGAAAACATCTAAAGTGAGCTGGACAACCCAGCGCCACTAAGAGCTACGCATGTGTCGAGCTTCCTGCCTGCAGTGTTTGCTAACCACTACTCTCTTCTACTTCCTGTTAAGGAAAGCTCTAAGATGTACTGGTTCATACTGTGAAAAGTCTCTTTTCATGTAAATCAAAAAGTGTTTCGTTTTTTAAAACACAAACRAAAAAAGCGATAATTTCTCTAGCATGTATTCTTACAGTTTTTTAATGCATTACATTTTATATTTAAATATACATTTTATGTTAGAATACTATAAACAACTTGCTCAGAGGTAAAGATCAAAAGGCAGATATATATTTTTTTTAATTTACCACAACCATGTGTGAAAAAAACCAAACGTGACTATTCTGCAGTTCCTCCCATGTTATTAAGTTGGAGTACTACATCATCATAGCAAACATAACCAGCTGGAATCTAATCATTAGTAATCTCATGCTTTCAACTAATCGACTTTCTAAGCAAGAAAGTTACTTGCAAACATTACTGAATAAACTTACTTTATTACTGGAGGAAAAAAAGGTATTCTTTCCCTCCATTCAGGAAAATCAATGAAGAAGTTGAATTCTGTTGTACATATAAACACAACTGCATTATAGTTTTTCAAACTGGGTTCTACTTACTCCAAGAATGAACCAAATGCATTTAACTTTTTGCGGATAAGATTTCATTCTTTCCCAAGAAATTTGAGTATTTTCAACTGTGGAGTAAGTCTAGAAAGTGTAATTTTTAACGGCGCAAAATTTAAGGAAAATAAATTGAAAGCTGTATTTAACATTATATTAATTTGCAAATTATGTAATTTTGCATGCTTACAATGGGTAATACTAAATATTCATTTTTGTGAAAATGGAAACCCATACATTTCTATACATCTATGATGTGGCTTCTTAAAAATTTAGGCTATTCTTAAGAAAGATTGAAATATCTTTTCCACAATCTGTCTCCTGCCTTACAGTCAACACGTGTTAAAGACATACCTCTCATTTTTCACCACCATACTTCTCACTGCATAGTTTTCAAATGTCAGCAGATACCCACCCTTGGACATTATATAACCATTTCATAACAGCCCTGTGCCTCAGAAAAAAAACCTCATGATGACAAACTGCCCATGACAATGATAAAACATTAAAAATCGCTGGCAGACAGACTTTACAGATTTGGCTACATTCTTCCTCGTGGGCACTGCTACACTTGTGATCGGGCTCGGGTAGCACAACAGGTTACATTTCTAGACTCTACATAAAGCACAGGAATGCCCTGTGCTTTGAAGCTCCAGATACTCTGGAAAGATAACTTCTTTCTCCAGCCCCAGTTCAAAATCTGGAACCAACTGTCTAAATGCTTACATTCTATACAGCCATCTGCCAATTTGGGTGAGCATCAGCTATCATAGCGGTGACCAGGCTGCTCTCCCATCAGGGTTTGGTGTTGCAACCTTCCTTGGATTCCACCTCACACTTCCAGCCTTTCACCCGCTCGGTTCCAAGACCAATTATGACATCTATAACATCCCACTGGTTCGAGGCTCTGCTGCCAGAAACAAGAGGTAGCGAAGAGCATGAGGATGTGTTTGCCTTACCAGGGGTCACAAATGGGGGGGGGGGATATATTACAGGCAGAGGGGATATATTACATGCCATATATAAACAAACACTTTAAAACAGAATAAGGCCACATACCTCCCAGACAACAATATAAAAAATTCTCAAGACAACATCAAGATGCTTATTCCCCTGCCTGGTGAACTCTCCAGGGCTGAAGAGTCTCTCTGGAATTGTAYAGCCGTACTCCCTCTGTAGCTCCCCGCAAGTCTTTGGGAATCTAGGGAATTTTTCCAAGAGACTAATATTCTCTCTAATCTTGGCTGTTTTCTCCAGTAAACAATGGATGATGGTATGATGGTGTGCTTATCTTGTCTCTCTCTCCTCTCCCATGGTTCTGAGCCTTTACACTACTGTCGTCTTATCTTTCACACAGGTCTACAACTAAACCATTTTGTTTCCCTAATCTGAAAGAGAGTAATTTACAAAATTCACATTACATAACTTAGAGTCTGCCAGCCATCTCGAGTGCATGGAGAGATATGGAAACTGCCACAGAGCAACTGTGCCCACCAAAATTCAGAGTTTTTAATGCATCCAAATGTCTAACCCGGACACTTGAAGTGCCAAAAATAGGAATCATAAATACTCATCCTCTGACATCAGAGAAGTAAGTGGTTTAAGTGAAAACAGGTTATCAAAAAGGAATTCTTAGAAGAGATCCTAAGAGAAAGCCTGAATTTGCCAGAATTTTATGAACTACTGCCAGCGTAAACAGTTACAGAAGTTCTGCACATGTAAAACATGAAACGAAAGTGCTGGTCATATTTTCAGATAGTAATACACTTTCCTAACCTAGGAAATTCTTGGCATTGGTTGGCATTCCTAATGACAATACAAAAAACTACCATACAAACCCACATACCACATGGCCTTCATTGTCTTCAAACCAAGACCATGCTTTTTAAAGGCGGAACTTCCTATTTTCTTTTACTTAATCTTTCATCTTATTGACACACTGATCTTCCAATTAATTATTCACACCAAGTAATTTATATGTTACATAGTAAAAACAGAATCTGAAATTTCTGTTCTGTGAGAGATAACGAAGTTTTAACTTCTTGCAGCCAAAGTCAACACTGAAATATTGATTTCCATTAGGCAGAAATTTTATTTTTGCTAACTTCTGGCCACTAAATCTTGGCAAAATTTTAAAATACATTAAAAAACTCAGAGCAGTGGGTAAGACATTCAACTATGAATTTGAACATTGCATGTGCAAATTCCAGTATTTTGCTAAATAGTATTTCAGTAAAAACTCTCCCACAATTTTATAAAAAGCAACACAATGATGATAGCCATAGACAAGGGCTAACATTGTGGTCCTCTCAGCTGATAAAGGCAACAAAGCCATTTATACTTTTCCTAATGGCCAAGCCATAACCTTGGGCAGATTCCCCAGGGGCTAATGCCCTGTCACAGGTTACAACACAGAGCACTCTAACCCAGCCACAGACCTTCCAGCCCCTTGCTGAAAAAGAATCTACCAGGTAGCTACACAGACAATTTATTTTTAATAATCTCTGCTAAAATGCTATTTCTCAGTTTCTAAGAAGCAACACTAACTTACCAGTTAAGCCTTAAAAATGAAGGATTAAGAGAGAACACTCCTCTCCTCAAAGGACCCAGATGGTTGAGTAACAGCATGTACCATGTGTTGTAACTTTACTTGGAAATCATTTTAAATATTTTTCAAGGATAATGTGTGCATTTTCCTATATTCAGGCAAAGCAGGACTGTACAAATAACACCATTCTCTAGTGTTTAATGAAGGTTAACCTTGAGTATCTTGCAGTCAAGAACAAGAGTTTTTAAGACAATTAACTGTATTCCTCGACAGGACCTAGAAAAATGGGTTTATGATGCAAAACAAATTTCAGATCACCTACAGCTAACTAAAATTTAGGTTTTAATTTAATTAAATTTAATTCCAAATCTTGAAACTTAGTATTTTTCTGGTTTCATGTTCTACTTCTCTATATAAAAATATTCTTTTCTATCTTATTTTAAATATTAAACATAAGATTATTTTAAATTGAAATATTTCTTATTTTCACAGGAGGCCTTTATCAGCATTAAAGAGACATACGGCAACATTTTCTGCGGTTTTTTTCAATCAATACAAAAAATAACTTAAATCTTATAAATGAATAATAAAAACCCTTTTTTTTCCTAGAGGTTAAAAAAAGTTTATTTATTTGCTTTAAAAATTGATGACTTGATGAAACACATCTTCTCCTTTATGCATCAGTTATTTCAAGAATGAAAGATGAAAATCCAACTTTAGTATTTATTATTTATTACAAAAGGAATGAGCAATTACTTGATACAAAGTGTTAGTGAGGGATCCTCCATTTTTAAGAGCTTGGGGATCTTGCCAAATTTTGCAGGTCTCTTATTGACCAATAAAGTATTTGTAACTTGAAAGAAGCAGCCAACACATTTCATAAAAAGAAAACAATTTAAGTGTCTAATTTTGAATTAGAAAATACAAACATTTAGAAGTATTTAATGACTCTCAAATTTGTTACACAATATATATACTAAAAAACCTAGAGTGTCTGTGCTGCAAGCCTGAGGCAGTATGTGTGGTATTTTTCTAGTTGTTATATAAACCTTAAGAGAAAAGGATGTAAAACAAAGTATCCAGATAGCCATTTTGTAACTTAACCCCCCCCTACATTTTCATCCGAAATTATGTAATTGAACACAATCCATTTTGAGTCTTGCCAGGCATGCATATTTCAGAAGGAATTATGGGTAGAAAGAGAGGCAGAAAAAGGCTCTTGAAAAAGCAGATGTGTTTGATTTTCACTGTACATCCAGCACTATTCCACTAGGTTGCATTTCTTCTTAAACACATGGAAGGAGGAGCAGTATTTGCTCGCAGCTTACAGATTTAATGGCTCTCCATTTTGAAACAAGGATTTTTCAAAACGTACATAGAGAAAATAAACACAATCAATAACTTCATTGTTTAATAAAACACAAGAAAGCAAACCCATAGAGTCTCAGCGAGTGTACCTTTATGCCTACATTTTTTCTGACAAGGTTAACCCTTCCTAGAGAGTCCCTCCGAGAGCTGCACTGAGGCTGGGACTGCAGAACTGCTATAAATAGGACTGCCAGGAGGAAGTTGTTGCTATGGAAACACTGGTCATATTTCTATTTTGATTCAGCAGGTCTCTACTGGCATCTGCTGTACACCGGTTTAACTGCAGCACACATTTAATACCTTCAGTTATCATCAGGAAGCATAAATTTAAGCTCACATGGTAAAACAGCATCGTTTACTTGTTAACCATGATGATACAAAATGAATTAAAAAAATAAGTGAGAATTTGGAGGAAAAAAAGAAAGAAAAACGTCAAATTCAGCATATGATTTTTCATATGCAAGCTAAGAGCTGTTACTCTTCCCATCAGCTTTCTTCTCAAAATTTGACAAATTCATCATCTCAGATGATGCAATTTTCTGTGGACACATACCATGGCAGCAGATCAAGTTTCCTCATTTCTACCAACACGTTATCTGGTCTTTTTGAAATCAAATACCTTGTAGTCACAGTCCCAAATCTAGCGCTGACAAGAAGGGGACAGAGAACTCTCTCAGTACAAAAGCCAAATCTTCCACAAAACCGTCCAGTTTGCCAAAGACAACTGGATTTCTCGCCTAACGTATCCCCTTCCTCCATGCTTTTCTCAAAGCTCCCTTCACAGTGCTGTGCTCACTGGTGCTTGCCAATACGACAGTTCAGACCACAAGATCGACGTTGGCAGAATGTGAATAAAAATTACACAATTGCTCCATAATAAAACAAAGGTTAGCCAAGAATCATCTTTGAAACTGCTGCTTTCACGTAAGTACAAGAGATCTGAAAGTACTTATGAAATCTGCTTGGTCCATGCCCTTCCACATCACACACTGCTCAAATAACCCTCCATAGTTACTTTCTAGCACAATTTACAGTAATTTGACACACAATCTTAAATTTTGTACAAACCCTCGTCCTTTTCAGCAAAAGAGAAAGTACCTATGTAAGTGGGTTTTGCTATATTTACATAAAATAGCAGTCTGCCAGGAATAAGGTGTTTTTGCTTTTGAACCAATGAGGTCTAGAAAA
This sequence comes from Amblyornis subalaris, assembly GCA_018881555.1. Lineage (NCBI taxonomy): Eukaryota > Metazoa > Chordata > Aves > Passeriformes > Ptilonorhynchidae > Amblyornis > Amblyornis subalaris. The sequence goes on along the minus strand of JACAXG010000004.1, from coordinate 10,931,983 downwards.
AACATTAAAGTGTATGGACTTTTTAAATTAAAATCCAAGTTTAAATTTTGAAGCGATTTAGCATGACTTCAGTAGCTCTGTCTCTCTGAAAAACTTAACAGCAAATAAAGATTTGGGTCCACTTAATTTACATCAAACTAATGTTGACTGTTGATTAACCATGAGCATTAATGGGCTATTGATCCAAAATGAGTAGAATGAAGCTCTTGAATTAGAAGAACCGTGCAGACATTTTGCTCAATATCTGACTGGCTTCAAGGAGAAGTTCCCTGCTTCCATTCTGGCCATTCTCCCAACAGAACAAGGATGCTGAAGATCTGGCTCTCACAGGAACCGTAAAGGCTCCTGCAGGTGAGCAGCTCCCGTGGAGAGGATCTTGGCTACAGGAAGCTTTGTGTAGAGGAGCTCTACTTTTTCCAGACTTTGCAGGTTTGGTCTGTCCTTCCTTGGGTTAGCCACTTAGCTAAAGGAACTTAGAAGAAGCATGCCTCATACAGGGCAGTTCAGGTTTGAAAACCCCTTCTCAGGACACATTAACCATTACGTGTCCTGAGTCAGAGTGCTTTACATAACAAATTATTATTAACCCTGAGAGATCTGGAGTCACATTCAGAGAGAATTTTTTGTATAGGATAATGGGAGGAAGTAACAGAAGGGAAAGCAGTAAAATGTTCACCTAAACTAAAATCTCATAGGCAAAAATTATTCACTATATTAGCAGCTACACTTCACTATCAGATCTGTACTGTGCAGAAAAAGACCAGAATGCTAAATAGTAGAGTAACTAAAGCCATTTTAGTAGCTCTTTCAGGAAGCCTATCTGCATTTTAAATCACCAGCACACTTGCTAGAGGAAAAAATGAACAAAAACAACTGACTCCACCTTGAGCTAAATATTTTAAATTCATACCTTTGTCTTCCTCCAAAACTGGAGTGTTCCTTGCCTATATGACATTTGGGTTCAATCAGAAAAATATCCAAATAAGAAAGCAAGCAAACCCAGAGGAAGTCAATTGGAAGGGATAGTGCTTTTTCATAGACTGAAAGAGTAAAGACTGCAAATTAGAATACAGTAGTATTTCATAAAGTATGGTGTGAAGTACAAAACATCTGGCCATGTGCTGCAGAGATGTGCAGGCCACTACACAGCCCCTGTATTCCAGTGCCTTACCTGTAGGCTACAGGCTGCCCTAGAGAGTCCTGGTTCCCTCACTCCTACCAGCCTGCTCAGCTTCAGATATTCTACAAAACAGTGGAATGAGTGAAGCACTGTCCCCCCCAGCAGCTAGAGTGGAAAAGTGACATTAAATCCCTGAAAAATAGAAAGGATGCTGCTGGCCACAGGACAAGAGGTTGCAGAATATGTAGGAGGGCATTTCGAAGTTCACTACACACCCCTAATATACCTTGTGCTGACTAAGTGGTATCTCAATTACAGGAACTTGCACGGATGCAAATGCATCAGAAGAACAGCTCAGAAAACAAGATTTCTCTATACTCTGAAGTTAATTACACTTGTTTACAAAATTTATGTTAGTCTGCACTTAAATGGAGTAACAAATGCCACCTGCTGGTTTAAGACCAAACCAAGTATGAAGTACAAAAACTGTAATACTGAACAGTAAATTTTAAAAGTACTCAGTCATTCATCTGTAATGTGTTGTATAAACACAACCGACTACCTCAGATTTTTTAGAGGGGAAATAATTCACACACCAACGTTCTAATTACTGGCTATTTTTTTTAGTGAGGCAGCAACAAAGTGCACAGATCTTATGTTTTTCCCCATCTGTAATGGGTTTTCATTTATAAATTCTAATTTATATCCAGTTTGTTTCACATAAGGTGAATTTATTCATTAGCAGTCTGAATATATTCTTACATAGTATTTACTTTTTGATGTAACAGAAATTATTTACCAAGTTAAAAAAAATACTTAAACATTTCCCTTTTGCTATTTCTGAAATGTGTTTCCCAGTAAGCAAAAGGCACTTTGCTTCTCAGTCCACAGTATCCTTTGGCATTCCCAAGTGTTACTTTACAACAAAGGCCAAAACAACTAAATCTTGGACAGGTAGCATGGTCAGAAGATCTCTTTCACCCTTCCATTTACAAAGAATGAGAGAAATACAAAACCACAAGTATATTTAATTTATTTTTACATTAGTTTAAAAGCATAGGAAAGCAGAAATCACTTTCCAGGACAGAAACACCACAAGATTAAATGCATAGCGTTTCTTTTCTTCTTTTTTTATGGATAAAATACACCATTTTTTGCAATTCTCTGAACAAACAATTCACACGGCATGTCAGCTCCGCATGCAATATGAATGTCAGCAAAGATATGTCCTTAATACTGTATCCTCAAGCAGCCTCAACGTTGCAATTGTATTTTTCCTTTCAAAGCAAAATGATCAAAGATTTTTTTTAATAAGATCAAAAGAAACTAGTGATTCCTTCACCAGCTTACAAAGAATAAGTTACAAGCTGTGCTGAACATAAACTTTTTGCTTATTTTTAGTGCAAAATGAGTGCTTGGTAATGGATACATCTTTATTCTGAGAAGTTTGACAATTCTGCATTTTGTTTAAAAAACAAATGTTTTCTTTCTAATAAACAGCTTTTCATTATGGTGGCTAGTTGTTATAGAGCTCACTCCATCTATTTCACAAAGATGGAGTGATTTCACAAAGAATAAATGTTTCCACAGTAACACTATTTGAATTAAATAAAGAAATAATTTTAAATCAAGTATAATATAAACTTTTAACTGACAGGTAAACCACAATAAATCTTCTTGAAGCTATTTTCAATTAGATACAAAAACATCCATTAGCTGTAATTGTATCTATCTTTAATTTTCTCTAAAGAGAAATAGGAGCAAAGAGTAACTAAAAATGCATTCTGAAAATCACTGTATTTCATACTGTGAATTGCCACTAAAAGCAGCTTCTCACAGTGGTCACCTCAAAGCAGTGACAATGAACCCCACACCCTCCTGAACAAGGATACTGTAACTCTTCTGTACCACAGAGTGCTTCACTGCACATCCCCACCGTGCACAGGAAAAGTAGGTAATTTGCCTACACAGGCTTTACCATTTAGGGGTTTCCTGCTAGTAACTGGGAATGTTATCCTTCATCTTGCAGTGGTCACATCATAGGATAAGCCATCCTAATCATGAGTACTCCAAAAAACAGAAAAAGTTTTGCATATTTCTGTTTTGAACAGGTGAAGTCTATCTCATGATAGCATCGTGCAGGCCCTTCTTATTTCTGGGAAATAAAAATATCTCTAATTTAGCAGAGCTGGAAGACATCTCTTGAGTTTTTAATCTTAATTTGCTTGAACCATATTGAGAGGAAATGCTTAAAAGTTTGTAACTAGCCAGAGGCTCCATTTCTTCCTCCGGGAAGAACAAACATGTTTCACTTTGAGCCAGTCTCAGATGCTCATAGCTCTTCCTAACAAGCTCAATACAGAATTGTTATTTCTGGGAGTCACATGGCATGTGGGAAGGTTCTGGTTTTCTTCCAATTCCTCTCAAGTTAAAATCTACCCAAGAAAACTGCCAAAATGAGGTAACAGTTGCACTACATTGGGCATTTTTTTCTAAACTTATTTCCACTATAAGATCCACCTTCCTCCACTCTTGGGAGGGTGGGTGGAAGGAAACACATGGCATCCCATTTAAGTGAAGTATCAAAATAATGAACTTAGTAATTGCAGTAACTAAGCCCTCTCCTCACTTTTCTTATATGACAAAAAAAAAAAAAAAAAGCCCAATACTTAAACTACAAGAAAAAAAAGCCTAAATGAATACTTACCTGAAGTGAAAATGACTGCTTATGTATTATTAGGCAATCCATGGCATTTGCATTCCTTTGTCTCTGTAAAGTTGACACTTTCAGAAGAAAGTATCAGCTGATTTATCAGCCAAATAAGGCAAAGTATTATTGTAATTTTTGAAAACACTGCTGATACATAATTTTTCTGGGAAGTTGTGCAAGGCTAACAACATATTTATGCATTGCTGGAAAACTTGCAGCCTCATAGCCATTCACGTTGAAACACAAAGTTTATCTTCCTTCCTTGCTCAAAGGAAAAATGGGTACGCATATACTCACTCAAAGAAACAGAAGCAACAGGCTGATATCCTGGGTACAAATTTTTTTCTGCTTAGAGCAACCAGCTCAAGGAATACAGATAAGAAAAGCACACCTTCAGAAGAACTGCAAACAAAACCATAACTAACAATCCTGATAACAAAATGCTGGCAGTCACCTACAATAGGTATGAAAATAGCAGGGCAACAAACTCAGCATGAACCTTTAACTCGTCTCCTTTTCTACAAAGACAAATTCTTCTCAATACTATTAAAAAATGCAATTCATGTCTCTGCGTAAGTATTTTAATTCTGAATATCGTATATGAACATCATTACATGAATACATATACGTTACACAGTGTTTTTGAAAAGCAGACCTTCTCTCCTCCTTCCTCTCATTCGGACAGTTTTTATTGAAATTACTTGTTTCCCTCTCTTAAAGGAGTGAATTCACATCTAGAGATACAATTATACCGACACAGGACTGCACACAGCCACCTGGGAGAGAAGAGGCCACTTACTCATGTCCCGTACAGTGTGCAGTGGAGGCTAAGCCCAGACGTTCTCTCTGCCTTTCTTCACAGCATCCTTTTGCACCTCTGGTTTTGCAAATACTTCTTTGATATAATTTTGTTCCACATATTATACATTCAAGTATTTTTCAGTTCAGCTTGACTGCTCAATATGCCAAAATTTCTAATCATACATTCCATCTGTTCTCATTAATTTATGTAGTCTAAAAATAATTGGTAGCCTGGAATTTAACAGAAAACTAAGCCATACACATGGAAACAATTTCAAAGAAAATTGACTGGGTTTTGTTTAAATTAAAAATAAGACTTATTTTGATGTTTTTTGCTTAAATTGGCATCTTCAAACATTATTGTTAATTTTTTTTTTTGCATCAGACAAGAAGATGGATTAACACCAGACTTCTGATAGTAAACAATATAAATTGGCTGACATATTACAGATTAAGAGAATTATAAGCACATATAAAAAAAGGACACATTTAATAAGGTCTCATTTTTGTCCTAAACCAAATAAATCCCAAATTAAGACAACATGTTGAGTGAAATCTTTTCAAGACATGATAGTAATATTTACACAGCAACTTTGAGATTAATTATTGCTAAACCAAGTTGAAACACTACAGATGAAGGAAACTAAGCTTGCTTCTTTGCTTAGAAGTAATTAGTGGGCTGTTAAAATTCAGCTTACAATTAAAATACTTTTCTCTGCCATTAAGTGTCCACTTCTAGAACAAGTATGACACAAGCATGGGGAACATAATATTAAAATACACCAGAATGTCACCAACACTCAGTCGAAAATTAGGATTTCGCAACAGGAGGGGGGAGGAGAGGAAAAAAAAAGCAGAGGAAGGGCTAACAGGCAAAGAATTGAGTCCTGATGCAGGACTGCATCAGGGAGCTGACACAAGGCAGAGGTAAAATTGAAACAAGGAGCGAAGGAAGGACAGGATGAGGGCCCTGCATCTGAAACCACTACTGTGAGTGGAGGCAAAACCTGAGCTTGAGGGTAAGTTATAGAGCAAGAAGAGGCATCTTTGAGACCAGTAGTCTCAAACAATTAGAGTCGTTTTATTCTCTCATGTTATTAAAAAAAAGTTGTACAATGCAAGCCTCCAAGAGCGTAGTGTAGGCAAAATTTTTCTAGATAAAACGGTCTGGCCTATCACTGTAGATGAAGAAAATAGCCTAACCCCTCACTGCCCTGATTTTTCAGCCATTTAAACTTAAAAGACAATACTCCACGTCTATATACAACTTCATCCTTAATTCTGTTTAAGACATTAATTTTAGAAGGTCAAAGGCCAAAAACTGATTTAACACAATCTTATTATCTCAACTCCTTTCAGTTCTCAAACTGAAATGAAAACTTAATTTAGTTACTGACTGCCCACTGGGCATAAAGGAAAGATGAAACACCCACTTCTTCAATATTCTTCAGTATTTTAGCAACTTATGACTCAGCAATAGCTGACTCAGGATACGAATACCAAACTACAGATACACTTTGGGCATGCTGAGAAAATGAACTCCTCAAACACTAATGTTTGCAAGATCTTGTTTTGCTATCCTTCATTTTTATCTGATGTTGGTACAGATACTGATTAAGACATTTAAGCTGTAAAACTTAGTGGCTGCAGCATCAGAAATACGTTGATGTCTTCATATGAAATAAAATAAAAAAAAAATCTGACCTTGGGGTGCTATCTCTTCAGCCAGAGACAAGACTGCAGCATTGAAGAGAGACTTCAGAAAACCCACAGAGCACTACTGCTCCTTGGCTCATAGGCTAAGCAATGCAAACAACCACAGTCTATTGTGGATTGCATTTGTCAATGTTTGTCACCTGAAGGTACTCCCTTGGATGCCAAATTATGATGCAGCTCAGACCGCAAAAATAATTAATATTTGTTTATGGTGTTTTGTTAAATACCACTATCTGTGGGGCTGCTTGTCATTGGTATTTCCATAACCTAGAAATCACTCAAACTCCTCATTGCCTTGGTGACTCTCTCTTACTTTATCCATTTTCATGACTATGGTAGTCGTAACATTTAACTTGGACCACATGTAGTGGGGATAAAGAGATCCCAATTGACCATTACAAAATAAATACTAACTTAAACATAACTTTTGAGCCATGACTGCAGAGTAAGAAAGGTAAAGACTGTTTGCTTTCCAATAGTTGATATATTTTTAATAAGAGACATTATTAAGTTTTGAAAAGCTTGTAACTTACAGGGAAAGAATAATTATTTCTCTGGTGTTGAATGTAAGTTCACAGAGAAAACATTTTCAAAACAAAACACCATTAATACAATTGTGAGCTCACAACTTCTAGCATTAATTACATTTTCCTTTGCAGTATCTGAACATCTTCAGGACTGAAATGAAGAAGATGGAGTTTCCCCAGCTTGCTCATTTTGAAAAAGAATTTACACAATTTACCTGACTTGATTTCAGGGTTTTTTAATTAACAAACATAAAAGCTTGAAACACGGCCAGAAAGACCAATGGATACCCCAGGACCCCATTAGGAGGCACTTTACCCAAGAACACATGGGAAACCTGCTCTGCAATAGAAGCCAAAAGTTTGCAAAGTACTTTCCCAGAGTCCATTTAGGTTTAAAAATAGCTATGTAGTATTATGATACAGCAGTCACATGTGGTACATTTGATCTATTTTGAGCTAAAATTAATAAGCACTTTGAGAACGTGAAGTAAATTGATATACTAATTGCCATAAAATAAGGTATAGTTTTCTCTCTGTAACAGACCGCCAATTTAAATGCATGACTGGCAAAAAATTAAGATACACATTATTTTAAGTTACTAGAGGTGTTACTATAAGCCTGTGGTAATTATAAGAAGTCACTTCACTGTATTGCTGTGTGCCTAGGTCTTCTAAAGAGTTAATTGTTTAATAAATATTTGCAGTTACTTGCCAGTTTTCAGATGAAATGTGCTTAATAATGCCAACTAATTTTAAAAGCTAATTATTTTCCCAGAAGCTACGCTTTCTCTAACAGAAATTCAGAAATGGTTAAAAGCAGTAGGACTGTTAAGCCTGATTGCATTGCCTCTGCCTTGTTTTTCTGGAACATCGCGAATGAGAAGTGAGGATTTAGACAATCATATGACTCCCAAGTTTAACAGCCCAGATTTTCAGTGCATCAAGTCTAAGTAGGAAGGTCAACAAATACTGCAGTTTGACCTCGGATAAGAGCCAAATAGTATCTACAAGCCATTTTCATACTGTAATACCAGAGCATGGCACATTTCTGTTATTCTTACAAAACACAGATGGGTGAGCTTCTAATGAGGTTTTTAGGAGTACTTCTGAGTTTAGAAAAAAGAACTCCGTAAGAGTTCCAGAGAGCAAAGGTATTACCACATAATAGGTATTGTCACTAACACCTATTCTCCTCTCACAATCCCAAATTGTCTATCTTAAACTTGATGCAATATCTATACAAATTAATGTCTTCACAAAATTTTTTAAAAATTCCTCTACCTTGAACATAAAAATAAACAAGCTACAAACTTTGCCGCTAACAAAGCTACTGTATTACCTCTTACCTTTATTGTACATTCTAGAAATAATAATCAGGAATTCAATTGACACTGGATAAAGTCAACTAAACTGCTATCAACCTATTGTCATACTAATTATGAATATTTATGAGTAAAGACAACAACTGACTAGTAAAATTTACTGCCTTTTCCTAGGAACACATTTACAAATCAAACTGTACAAACAAGTACTTGTCTACATAACTTAATTCAAACAGAAAATTATGTTTTAAAGACATTATTTACATTTCATATTTTGGCATTCAAAAGCATTAAAGAAGTCAGAATTAGCATTCTTTAATAACCTCTGCATGGCCCACTTCTACACATTCTAACAGATACAGTCATGTATTCAGTTATCCACAGACTAGTACTTCTTGCAGAACAGTGTATTGAACTATCCTGGCACTCATTCAGGATTAGGCGGTGAATGAAATGTATCTGTTGAGCCCCTTTGTGTAGGATGGAAAGATCTACATAACTCTGGAAACAGGATGAAGTAGTCTTCAGCAGCATCAGGACAAGCTGCTGCTGAAGGCTACTGAATACCATCACTCAGGAGTAGACATTATCCTCATTCCATGACAAGTTACTTAAACCATACAATTTTCAGCTGCAGGTACTGCTGCTATTTATCCCCAAAATGGTGAAATGGTATTTGGGTGTCTGTTTCACAAAGAAGAAATAAAAGTTATTAGAATAGGAAGAAAAGAAGCAGGGAGAAAAACAAGGTTTTATTTTATACTCTTCTCACTGCATTGCCAAACTTTTGGTAACAAATCAAACAACTTTCATTTAGAACTTCAACAGAAAATAGCTTGAAGCAATGTGTGTACACACTATTGCATAAACTCCAATTCAAAACCATAACAGAGACAAAACTAAACTGTCCAAAACACATCTACATGGAAAGACAGCTTGGAAAAAGAGTGTAATGAAAAAACACAGAGAGGGGCTGTCTCTGTATGCTAATTACATCTGAAAGAAGTTCAAGAGGAATCATATGAAGTATACATAGGAACGAAGGAAATAAGTTCAATTCCTTAATAAAACCCTTCCCCCTCCCCCTCCTGAGACTGATTTTAATTTGCCTCAGCAAGGAGTCCTTCAATTGTTATCAGAGCTATATGACCATAAAAACTCATTTTAAGATGACTCTTTATTATGGACAATAGAGGTCTGACAGAACTRGAAAAGTTGCACCAGGGTTTTTTTAAAGCTTATAAATTTACATAAGAATTGCAAACTTTCTTAGCAGCAAGAGAGCATCAGTTTTGCAATACAAAGTGGCACACTTTATATCTGGTGGCATGTGATCACAAATTCTGAAAAGCTGTTTCTACAGAGAAAGCATATACTGGTACTTAACTGCCTGGGAAAGGAAAATTACATATCAGTTCAAAATTCACATCTCAGCCTGTTGGTAGAAATAATAAACCATAAAACAAAGGCAAAGAAATATGACTAGGTGATACAGCAAAAGAACCTTCAGGACAGTACATATCATTACAGCTCTGTCAGTCAAGAAAAAAAACAAACAACACAACCATGCTCCTCACACAAATACACATTGCTCCCCACTTGACCTGAGCTGGCTACCTGTTTTCATCATCCACTCATCACTTGAACAGAAATAGGTGAAATGCTGCTCTCTGCAGATGATCTTGATTCAATCCTGGGTATTTACAAAGAATGTATAAAATTCTACGTCTACAAAGAAACGAACGTGAGAACTCCGTAATTAGGCTTCTTTAGCCATGCTCAGCGAAAAAAACACCTTGCTATGTTTTTCACGGGCAGTGTTCCACTGTTTGCTCAAATTCAAATTCTCTCTGGGGCTTTCTTGCTGTGTCTTTGATTCCCCTCAGAAACAACACACACTCATCTTTCCCAAATGACACACAGGTACACAAGTTGTCCTTCCTGAAATATTTCACCAGTGGGTTGCCTGCTTTTTTTACTTGAAAACATCAATTTGACTGGTTTGAGCTTTGGTGGATTTTTTTGTTTTATTTACCAAGAACAGGAAAGTTGCATTTCCATCTTTGATTTTCACTAGAAATCTATCCAGCCCATAAAATCACAAATGTGATAATAAGAACGGACAGCATAAGAAGTGTTTGAATAATCTTACTCTTACCAAGTAAAGTAAGATACTGAAAACCACACTGAAATAACGTAACTTTTACTTCTAAGCAAAGCAAATTTTAACTAATATCTAGTAGTTAAAAATATTAAAATGCATTGTTTTCAATCTGCAATAGTCATCACTGTTTACTATTTAGAACAACACTATTATCCTGTAATATAAGATAAAAATATCTTCTTGAAATAAAAGATGTTAAAAAACACCCCATGACACCTTGTTTCAACAAGATATACCTGTCCTTTGTCTTTTTTAAAGATTACCTGAACAGGTGCAGGATTTGAGGAGTAAAGTTCAGTAAGAATGACAATCTTGGTAGCCCATGGTACTTTCTATACCAGACTTTAGAAGACAAAACACAAAACAGAAGACAGACACATGATGTATGGCCTGTTGGCAGGAAAGTATTTTCTTTTAGTGAGAATCCCAATAGTGTTTGTCATTAAAATCACCCAACGAAAAAAAAGTAAAGACAACACTCTTCAGTAAAGAAAATATTCACATCTTTTATGCTGCTACATGTACTAAAATAGAAACACTGAATTAAGACAAATAGTCTTGATCCTCATAAATTGATTTTTTCCTAAGCTAGATTCTCTTTGTTAATAAATCACCAAGTAATACTGAAATATGTAGCTTGTATTAATGGAAATGTTATACTTGCATTGTCTAACAGAGGACCAGAATATAAGATTTCACTTTAAAAACATTTTCAGTTTCTTTAAATGAAAGTCTTCTTAAAAATGCTTTTGTTAAGACGTTAAAAAAATTCATTGAGGTAAGACAAAGTGTTAATTGCACCATGATAGTATGAACAAGTGCCAATAGAACAACAGAAGAAAAGCAGATCCCTCACCTATTAGTGACATAATTTAAAAAAGTCAACTTTGAACATAAACGTCCAAATTTTTTTACCCTTAACCAGACACCAAAATTCAAAATATAACTACCACACCACCACCACCACTAGACTGCAAATGATTTATGGCCTATTTACAATGAGGTTACATACATATCATTATATTCAGATCAAAATTACTGCTGTTTGGAATAGCAGTATGACCCACACATTCTGAGGTTCAAATGAAAAAATAAAAAAAATTCTCTAAGACGATAAATATTTCAAATACACTTTATTTCCTTTTATAAAAATAACTGAAATACACTTGCTTAAACCCCCCTCCCAACAGATTAAAAGACCTTCCCTTGAAACAGGCCTCTTATTTTGGCCACTTAATCAAAATCGGTGACTAAGATGAGAATGGAACAAGAACTGGCCATCATCTCCACTCTTTTTGTGCATTTACCTGTAAAAAGATAAACTGATGTCCATCTTCCTGTAGTATCTCACACAGCTCCACAGAATATTCATATACAATGCAGAATTTTAAATTACTAATATATGAATCCTTTAAGATGCAACTGTCAACATATTAACCACCATTTCCTCCCATTTTTCTAACTTCAACTCCAGTGTATCTCTCACCAACATCACAATCGTCAAAATACAATAAAATGTTTACAAACAACGATCTTGCCTATAGCATAATTATATTTGTTGTATTGAAACCATTATTCTTCTCCTCACTTTCTCTAACCTGAAAAATCATGAAGTGGTGGTGGGTAGGAAATTTTCTTCTTGCCCTTGTTCAGAGCTTTTCCTTCCATTCAGTGAATTCCATCTATACATACACTATGCATACTTCAGTATAAAGCAGCTATAAATATTAGGCTACTGTTAGGACTACATTTTTGCCTTCTTAAATTGCAATGACTTCAAGGACCAGATTTATATCTGCTTGTAGGTCATCATTCAAAACAGTTCTAATTTTGCCATCCCTTCTTAAATACAATGACCAGTGAAGAAGTACTTGAACAGAAAAATTAGCTCGAAGTACTTTTTAAACAGCAATGATGTCTGATTCTAAGCAACCTATTTTAATATTCCACACTGCAGTCCTCTAAGTTCCATTCTAAATTATCCAATGCTGTGACAATTACTGCATGTTTAGACCACAAAACCACTCCAGTAATACAGACGTCTATAAAACTGAAATACTGTTTTTGTTGCGGTTACATATTGTCTCGTATCAGAGGATACTGCAAAGTTGATGCTGCTGCAGCAGGCAAGTAATTCTGATTCAGATAACCCTCCTCCAACCACACAAAGAAACGAGAACCTCTCAAACAATAACAGATGTCAGCAGCATCTGCAGTTTAATCTTTCATGAGAGAATACGCTCTGCCATGTGATGAAACACCAGAAAAAGTTCAATGCTACCTTTCATTCAATAGTTCTTGATGCAATCACAAATAGGGAGATCTAGTGTTTCATCATATTCTTTGAGTACAAGTAAAGGTCCATTGGGCTCTTACCAGCAAGGAAGTAAGAGTCCCAAAGAGGAGTAACATCAAAAGACAGGTCAACAATTTTTTTTTCTCAAACACACAACACTAACGTACTTCCGTGTTTTGGAAAAGGAAAAATACTCCTCTTGCTCTAATGCTACTATTGATACCTGTATCATTAGCAAATATTTAGTAGGGACTAATAATACTATTTTGCAATTTCCTCACATCTTCCTTCTTCAGTATTTACTATTACTTTGACTCGGAAAATTGCCAGTATTGTGGCTTACGCCCATATACTGAATACATTCCATCTTTTGCAACTGAAGCATACATTTCCCCCAAACTCACTGTCTCCTTTTCATTATTAAATGTACATTCAACACGAAATCAGAAGTGTTTTTCATATAACACTTGCCCTCTTGAGGCTATCCAACTGTGATCACACCATTTGAGAGGAATCAAAATTCTCACCTTGGCTTTATTTCTTAAAAATGTACCTATCCTCTCCTCCCCAACTTGCAGTCACTTTCTATAAACCCTTCTCTAGTGCTGCACAATAATCAAACAATCTCAAGCTCAACAGCCTTGCTCAGCTCCTCCGGAACATGTCAGAGAATCACAGAATACCAGGTTGGAAGGAACTTCAACGATCATCTGGTCCAACCTTTCTTGGCAAAAGCATGCCCTACACAAGATGGCCCAGCACCCTGTCCAGCTGAACCTTAAAAGTGTCCTACTGTTGGGGAGTCCACCACTTCCCTGAAGAGATTATTGCAATAGCTGATAGTTCTCTTTGTGAAAAATTTGTGTCCAGGTCTGAAGGGCCTGCATGTGAAAGGTTTGCACTTCCATGCTTTCCATACTGAACATCTCCTACTCCATTTTCTGAGCCACTGTGTCTTGGGCTAGTCCTCTTAAGAAGAAGACTGGCAGCAGAACAAGTAAGTTTGTGTGTATTAGTGGAAATGAATGAGTCAATTTAGTTGGTGGAGAAAATTATAGTGCTGTGAACAGAACTGTGGAAAACCAGCCAACTACTATTTTCTGTTTGGAATTCTTTTCACACAAAGAAAGGCAGAACTACCACAAGTTATCTTTTGAAAGAAGGGACAGTAAGGCTGTGAACTTTAATTTCACTTTAAATGAAAAATAAATCCTACAGAAAATCAGTATCTTTACCACTAAGTGGAAAATTCAGCTCAACTGCAGAAAAGATAAATGCAAGAGATGCCTTTATTTTGCTGGTCAAAGATCATACTAAATTTTTAGTGCTTACACCTCTAGCCTTACCACATCACTTCAGTTAACTTCAGTATCAGATCCTTTCACATCTCTCATTGTGCTGCTGCACAGTTCTGTATATCTCTTCTTCCTCCTCTTACTCCCTGCTCACATGCTCTATCCAAAATGAGTGTGTATGTATTAGTCATCTTCCAGTTTTATTTGTCCTAACAAATACTTGAGTACACTCTGGAGCAATTAAAAATATGAAGAGGAAGGCTGGTGATCTTTCTGATAACTTTGTCAAAATAAGTTGTGCTCTGACGACCATGAGGGTAATCACATTTAACAGAACCAAAATGATAGAAATACTATTTTAGTCTCAGTTGTAAGCAAAAAATGGGACGACTCCTGCTGACAGTATTTGAGAATGGCATGGTGATGCATATCATTACAAAGTCAGTCAGCAGCATCTCTGGTTCAAGGGAAGGCTCCAGAATCCCTCAAATTAAAAACCATCTCATGTTAACATATCTAAAAGGTGATTTCAACACCAGCATTTTCTCCTTCCCTTCAGTGAAACATGTGTGTTTTCTTCGATGGCAAAATCCACTTGAAACAGCATTTCACCCTTGTTTTGCCTCCCTCCTTTGTTTCAGCCCAACACAAGGTGGGGGGGGTCTTAAGATAGGCCCATGACATTAAAGAGTTAAAACAGCAGAGCCAGGTGGGAGAAAGGGTCTTAACCATTTTGGTAACACATCAGAGCAGTCCTTGAACAGCTGTATCAGCACAGAAGGAGCAGTGAATTGTAGCTATGAGCAGAGCAGCAGGGGTGATAAGGGCAGGCATTTTTCAAGTCAGCTTTACTGCCAAAGAAAATTGGTCATGTAAGTACTCCATAAGCAACAACTTGAAGAATGTTTCATAATTATAGCCTCAAACCTCAAGCAGGAGACAATACAAACATGTTTTGGGTTTTTCCAAAAACATCATACCAGCAAAAATCAGGTTCTACTATGAATACTCTTGCCCAGCAGAAACTATAAAATTGCTTCTAAAAGGTCCTGAAAAAAACACTCTTAAGTAACAGCAACAAGTAATGGGGGCTAAAACTGATTTAGAAATTCAGCCAAATTATCATACAACACTCTTATGGTTAAAAAGCACAACAGTTATTTGGCCAAATTATGTTCTGTATTTCTGCTGTCAATTACTTAACAAACGTTTTCCTTTAATAAATGGCACAGTTTCAAGCATCTGCTTAAAAACAGAAAACACAAAACAAACCCCAAAATCCACCACCGCCAAAAAATCCCAGATCTTCTGAAGTGAATAACTTCATAACACCATTTTAACTCCTGAAAGTAGCAATCTTCTAAAGAGACATCATCCACTAAAAACACCAACCAGCCAAAAAAACCACCAGCCCCCAAAAAGCCCACAAGAAGTGGCTGAAACTATTCAATATGCCAAGTATTCCTGGCACTTGTGGCAGAACAAAACACAGAATGTGGCTTCAGCCATCCGGCATGAAGGCAGTCAGTGGTGTCCTGACCTGCAATGCCACCTCTGCAGCAAGAGCAGAACTCTTGACTACAAGACTGACACAAGTGTGACACCAGCAGAAGATTGTTGTCCCATGAGATAAATGTCTTCCCCATGCAGTGTTTCAGTAGGCTTCATGGCACCCCATTCATCTTCACACCTCATCTTGGAAAATTCCATTATGCCCTCATACTTCACTTTCTCACCATTTGCCCTGCCTAGACAGCAGGGGACGGGATCTCCTACCATCAGAAGAGGGCACGACGCCAGGTGGATCAGCTTGTACTAAACTGGCTGGGCTAAATCCAGAGCCCAGCCAGGAAAAATACATTAAAGATACGAGCACATCCATAATGCTCTTCCTGGGATCCTGAAAGTTACTTCCCTCTGGGATAAGGTGGAACACGTGTGCCATGGCCCAAGTGGGATTAATGGCAACCCCTACTCCAGCTTCTGCAAAACTTCTTATTAAAGATGCTCTTGGCTCCCCTTTATATTTATACATTTCCCCTGTAGGGCTCTACATGATGCAGGACCTCTTCATCGACTCCACTCCTCTGACTCCACTCCAAGCTGCAACCAGGTGGAAGCAGCTTTTCAGGATGCCCTGACACCTGTGGTATTTACTTTGACCTCCTCAGGCAGAGCATCTCTGGCCAGCATTCATCAGGTCCCTTTTCTAAGATGGGAGTACACGGACAAGACCCAGACAATACTCTGCTTAGAGCTCCCTTTGGCTCCCTGTTTTTACATTTTTTGACCCAAATTCCTTTTATCAGCTGTTGCTTGTTTTTTCTCCATCCTCTTTTCCTGTAGTTTCTCATTCTCAAAGAGGGCTCTAATGTTTTATTAGGAATAAAGTGGTATCTGTTCCTAAGAAAAAGCCAATAGAAACAATGACTCAAAGCAGCTCCTTAAAAAAAACAAGGTAAAAGCAAGCATAGGATGTTCCTCACTCCCCATGCCACATACAATTTTACAGATCATGCCCTTTAGCTATTCTAGATAAGAAATGTCACTTACATAGCAATTACATAGTAATTCTTCACATGGACATCATTCCATCCTTGCCAACCTCTTCCTGAGTGTTGAACTGAGATGCAAGGTGCTTGATATTCATCACCAACACATGGTTGTGTCACTTTACCACTTTTGCCTCCAAAATAGGAGACAACGCCCCCCTAAACTCTGTACACATTCATTTAAAGTTCAAGAATGTCCTACCTTATCTTAGAGTTCAATCTAAAAAAGCCCCATATGCAAATGAAATAAATTCTGCATTTGAATATTAAATGAACAGTTGGATGACGATGTAGGCAGTATCAAAAGAGCAATCTTTTGGCAGAAAGAGTGTCATAACAATAGACCAAATTTAGATAGAAATTGAACTTTCTTAGGCATTAGCGCAATCTGTGTGAAAAACTGAGGCTAATTTTGTTTTGTGTCAGTTTTGCAGCTAATCATTCATCCTCAAGATATTCAAAGGAAAAAAAAAATTGCTAATTTGCAAAAGAACCAGGAAACACCCCAAGAACCACTACAAAGCACCACATACCCTCAAGCTCCCAGCGATTCCACATCCCATGAAGTTGCTGTACACTTAAACGAATTTCGAAACTTGCTTGTTTTGCAATTTGATATTCATACAGGCCATTAAATTAAGCTAAATAATCTAGCCTCCCATTTCTATCTGAAGTTCAGTTCAGATAAACATGTACCACTCAAACGTAGATTTTTCAGCCGATGTAGAGAATCCAGCTTGAACATGGGATGCACTGTTGCAGTCCACTGCTTTAGAATGCTTAACCCAGGGTTCCCAAAGCAGAGGACCAGTGCTGGGATTTGCAGGGCGTGCATAGTCCTAGATTTCAACGAGAACACCCTACTTCTCACTACACAATTTTTCACAAGGAAAAAATGTACAACTGAAGCACTGAATTTGTAAAAACTGCCCTATATGAAATAGTCCTCAACAAGTCAATGAAAACATATCTCTTTTCATCATAATGACACCCGTTAGAGGGAAATACCATGATCTTTCAAATGGGCTTCGCATGATTTTAGCTATGTAATGCTTTTGCTCTCTCTCACCACCTACCCTGTTTTTAATGAGAAACTCTGATCAAAACCTCCATCCTCCACATTAATCTATGGATCAGTTAATAAAATGCTTGAATACAGGTAACTTGCATTAAAAACTTCATCTTAATGATAGACTTTGCTGCAGTTAAGTCACATTTTCGCCCTGTGCAAAGTAAGGCTAGATTATCATATGCTTAACAATCAGAATTTACATATACAATAAACCTGTTACTGCTACTTGCTACAAGACAAAGAATTTCAAACTGCCTAATGTTCTAGTAATCAAAACTAACCTTAATTACTGTAACAATGTCCCTGCTGAAGTAGCAGAGTACACACACCGGTAATTATGTCATTTTGTGAGAGGGAAAAGCAAACTGATTCTGGGCACAGGCAAAGCAACAATCTTTTTTATCTTTCAAGTTTCCATCTCTGTGCCAAAAATGCACTTTCCTTTGTTTTAATTTTTTGAGCCACATGGCAGCTGTGGATGTCTGCGGGTTTACAGACAAGTGCTAGCAGCAAGTGCAGTATGTTAATGAATACATATGTCCTGGAAGCAGCTTAACCGGAATGAAATAAAAGAAACAAAAAGTTCCTGACATCCTCTGTTTAAATATTACAGTATTTTAGCAAAAGGATACAAGTTAACAAGAGGCAGAGGAATAACAAAACTAACACATTTAGAAATCACCCAATAGGTTAGCTATTCATTCATCACAACATAATATCACAGCTAAGATACCTTGCTACTTCAGTGTTAGTCTGCCACAGAGATACTGTATTTCTCTGGACAAAAGGGTCAGCGCAACATAGAACAGCACCTCTCTGCCCTTCCTACAGGGGAATTTGGTTCAAAATGCTCATCAGGCTTTCTCCGGTAGAGAACAGCTGTGTCATAGAAAAGATTTTTGCTTTCTCAGAACCTGGACACCCATTTAGGTCTTACATGCAGAGTGTGTTTATATGCCTCCCTGATTTTCTGAAAAGTATTTTTAAAACCCTCAAAATTATTGCTCAGAACTACAAATAGATGACACCCAAACGTAAAGAAACCGATTGTTTACCGTGAAGTCACAAAAACTGTGGCTTTAAAAACAAACACCAAGGTGTTTCCACACCTTTACTGTATAGCAAAATGTTAAGCAGTTAGCCTAACCCTTACGACATGTATAGCAAGGAATATGTACCAGAACTCATGCTATTAGAAGCCAGCAAACCCCTTTTCCTTCTGGGCAGGGAAAAGTAGAAAATAGCTTAATGGAAGAAATAAAAACTTTGTTACATTTCTTATTTTGAATGTCAAATTGCAAAAAAAAAAAAAGAAGCTAAATACAGTATGAGGAACTCAAACAAAAGGAATCCTCTTCTAAAATATTATTGTCTTAAAGATCCATATGGTAAGTGTAGAGAAAGAAACAAGCAATGTTTTGCTCTATTTTTCTCTATCTTCATATAGTTCTAAGTGCCCAACTGCTAGGTGCTAACACCTGTCACTAAAATCTTGAAGTCTTGAAGTAATTCGTTACATGAACAAATGCAGATGGGAAAGTGGTAGTCTGGAGTAATCATTTTTCCAAGAAGTCAGCAGAGTGAGGTCTCAAAAAGCTCAATGCTGAAAAATATAAACTCATTTTTTCTTGCCGCCTGACCATTTCATTGCCAATGGTGCTTTCAGCACTTCTTTTGAATCTGTCTCTTGCCATCTGACACCTCACTGAATTGATTTGGTGTACAAAAATAATTATGGATAACCCAAAGAGATAAAACTCACATTGTTTTCTGCCTATGTAAAAGAACTTAACAATGGATGGGGGAAACACTTGAATTGTGACCCGTGAAGGGTCTAGGAATAAAAACTGATTTTTCAACAGTGCAAGTCACCAGATGGGCTCAGCTGTTTTGTGAAACCTTACTCTTAGCGGACGTTATTCTGCTGAGATGTGGAAGAAGCACCAAGGGAGATGCCAAAGAGAGGCTCAAACGAGCCCTGAAGGGTCTGGTGTTTACTGCTGCTGATCCCAACACCACAGGCAGGGCTACCCTGCTATCTTCCTTTTAGCTCCCTGCATAGCACACCCTCTAAATTGCTGTATCCCAATTCTCCTGCTACACAAATGAAACGTCTCACTTTCATCTTGTATTTTCCATCTGTCTGTATTCACCTTATTTTCCAAAACAGAACATGTTGGTTTCAGAGAACAAACTATGTTGTGTTTGTAGAAACAAAATGGGGTCCTAGCTCATTACTAGCCCTCCTGAACACCAGGATAACACAAATAAATAAAATGTGTGTAATCCTTCCCCACCCATTGCAGGAGAAGGAAAAAAAAAAAAAAGGAAACAAAGTGATTGTATCCCCTAGTTTTGCAACCCGAAGATAATACGCTTCTCACTACACTTACCTCCTCAGAGCTTCACTGCTACTTTGTTCTCTTTCCCACTTCCCAGGAAGCATTTCTACCTCACAACATAGAAATTGCTTATGATAGGAAAATACTTGCAGTACAGCCTGAAACCACAGCTCTCCTTTTGGCAACAGCAGTAGGTCAGGCAGCTCCTATTTAGTGCCTGCTATCCACTCTCTTCTCTGTGCCATATCCCACCTGCGCTGGTACAACTGCTTGTGTAGCTGCAGTGAACTGAATCAGGAAGCAATCCAGGTTAACTGAAGTCCTTCTGCTTTCCCTGTTCTGTAGGGTTATTTTTAACCTAGATCAATCTCAAATTCAGTTCACCTTGTTGTCTCATAAATAGTTGCTCCAGCACACTTGAGGGCACAGAGGCAGGAAAACAAGTGGCAGGAGATAGAAGAGCAGAACTGCAACTGAAAGAAATGCTTATGAAATAGCACCTTGCACCTGTAACAAAGACAAAGCTGGAGAGCAGCACTGCAGGTAGACTTTTTACCAAGTTCTAGCCCTAAATTTTGAAAGTTTATAAGGAAAATCCCCACTGACTCAAGGTTCCTAACACTGAAAACTTTGCAAGTTTAAATGCTAAAAGCACTGATAAAAAAAAAAAACCAAACCAAACCAGTCTACTCACATCTGATCTGGAACTCACCTGATCTACAACAGAAACAATATTCTTTATTAAACCAACCGCTGTGGTTTAGAAAAAAAAAATCTCCTGGACAAACAAGTCCCTCACGATGTCTAGCAAGGATGCAGGCAAAACACAAAATCTGACAGCCATCCAAAAGCCTTTCCACAGCTCCCTCCAAAGCAGGGATGTGTCAGCTAGAGAAGACTCCCTGACAGCCTGGTGTGAAGTGAAGCAGAGCCCTCTGCTCCACACTGTAACCTGCAGTGCTGCATCCTTACATTCTGCTCTGTCCACATTCTGCTCGCTGTACCAATGAGAGGCTTCATTTTTGCAGCACAGCATAGCCTTAATTAAGCTAAAGAACAAAGTGACTCGAAAAAATATGAGAAATTCGAGTATTTTTCAAGATATTATTTAGATTGTGTCAGTTCTACAAATATGGATATATGGGTAAAGGAACAACAATAAACAAACCCATCAACAAGGGAATGTCAAGTAGTTTAAAATACTCTGTCTTTGAAGCAGTCTGAGCCTGTAATAAAGGCCCAACCACAACAGCTAAATACAAACTAATCTATCACTTGGAGGTCCTTCTGACCTTTTGTTATGCTACCGTGTGGCTATCTTTAATGAGTGATACCCTCTCTCTTTGCTAGTCCAAGCTGTGAAAAAGCGTTTTGTTTGTAATTACAGCAGAATTTTCAGATGGTGCCTCTCTTCACATGGTGCATACTGGTAGTCTTAGATTGGTGATTACAACAGAGGAATTTTCAGATACTCCTTCAGCAAGTAATTACAACTATTTCTTATTTTCAGATGATGGAGTTCCTTATTGCTGAAACCTACCTGATTGATAGATGATACAACCCCAAAACAGTGGGAAAGAAGCTTTATACACATTGTTTAGAGATATTCATGCAGACCATTCCAGTACACTGCAATATATATTACTAATTATTCTTTGTACAATACATATTTTAGCTGATGTTCTAATCCAAGAACAAGGCTCCAAAAGTTAACGATTTCAAAATCAGAGAGCATAAACACAATGAGAAAAAGAAAAAAAAACCACTATCTGTTGGATAAAATTACACTCTGATCAAAAACACTGAACCCAGAGTCTCTGGAAAAGTGACAGGGAATCAGCTACCTTGGGATAGCAAAGGATACAGAGCTTTTCACCTCTCCTTCACCAGTTTCAATCTCATCAGAGAGAGCCTTGCCTCATCCAGTCTTTACAAGAAATAAACTTGTGGTCTCTTTTGGTCTTCAACGAGTAAATACAGCAGAATGACCCAGCACTGAATGCACATGAAAAATAAGAAACCCCCGCCGCCCAGAGGAAGTTAATATCTACTGGAAAAAGAAAAAGCAGAAGGCTGCATCTTCCTGTCAAGCACGCTTCAAAGGAGCACTACTTACAGAATAATTATAAGAGTTAAAAAGCAAAGAATTGACTATAATGGGAAGTCTGTCATACTGAAGATACTGTAGGGAACACTTTGAGGAGAAGGAGGAGTGAATGAACATAAAACTCACACACAGAATACACATCATGCATGCTGTACTTGGCTATTTAAAGACTACAGAAATCAAAGTTAGTAAAATCATGCTGGATTAATAAAGCCAAAGATCTGGCTAGCATGTACAGAATTATGCTTTGAAAATCATGTATAGTCTACTTGTAAAATAAATTTTAAGAGCAATTTTCTACCACATGCTACAGAAAAGGCAGCATGGGCCATCTGAATCCCAGCAAATAAAACTCAGAAGCCAAGCTCATGTTTTCAAGATCTATCGGAAGAAAAGAAAGTATACGAATCTTCCAGCCACCAGAGAGTGCAGTTTTATCACCTGGTCTCTATTGCAGTTGGGTGGTTACAAAGAAACAGACAATATCACAACTAAGTATTCTTCAATTGTGGGGGGGAAGGGGACTGGAAAATGGGGGAAACAAAATAACCCAACAAAAACCCCAACAAAACACCAAGTGGGATTACTCTTAATTCATAGCCAAACTTCTTGCTGTCACATATGACATTCCTTTGCATATCTAACTGAGCAAAAAATTCAGAGCTATAAATCATAACTACTTAAAAAATCTGTATTATTGTGTTACCTGAAGTAAAACACACACAAAACTTTCTACAAACTATACAGTTTTACAGGGCTGACACTCATTCTAGTTTAGAAAGCAGTTCTAGCAAAATTAAAACATTCCTGTTTCCTGTAAAATCAATAATAATTTTGAATGTAACAGATTCACTGAATTAAAAAGTTATGTGACCTTTTTTAAACCTCAGATGTGTTGTAGTTATGTTTCATGCTACTTTAACAAATTATTCCAAGATAATGAATAATAATCAAGCTAACATTTTCCTACATTAATTGCAACAAGTTCAGGTAGACCCTCTGTGGCATTTTTTAAAAAATGTAATTTACTACATGTTGACATTTTTCACTTCTAGGTTGCAAAAGTTCTCAACCACTGTAAACTGAGCAGCTGAAAAAAACCCAACAAATAATGAAGAGAATAATTAAATGAATATTAGGATGAGGAATCTAACAGAGTAACTTTTATGGCAACTGAAAATTGTGTCTCTCCAGATTTCAAATGAAAGATACTCATATTACTATTCTAAAAGGCCCTCAGAATTTGTAGGTTGCCATGCCCTGTGGAAAACCATGAGGGCATTTAAAAGAGATAAAGAGTTTAAAATGGGTACAGAACCCTTAAGCTCCTCGTTACTAAAGGATAACTTTTAATTTCGGTCCTCCAAATCAAAATCCAACGCAAATTAGGAGAACCTTTAACAGAAGGCCATAGAAATAAAACCATAACAGACTACACCGAAGCTTTCCATCTTCTGTATACACACACAGGTATCTTGCCCTCCCTGCTACACAAGCCCGATTCACTCTTCTGGTGACCAAGTTCAAGAAATCACCAGCATTCAGATTTCATTCACCTGCAACTTTGCCTCAGAAATACTCCAAAACATTTGCTCCAGTCTACTACTGGTGTTCACATACACGTGGTTTTATTCCACTTCATAGCCAAAGTGAAGTAACAAGTACTAAAAATATTTGAATATACATGGCAAGCTAAAATAAACAAGAAGAACTAAGTGCCATAGTTAGGTGAACAGCATTTACTGTGCTGACCATAGACAGTGAAAGGTCTCAAATTACACTTCATGAACTAGTAAGTATAGTTATCAGGGGAAGCTGCGTTACCCTTCATTGTTCTTTCAGGGACCTTAGCATGTCCTTGATCCACACAATACCATAAGCTCCATGCATGGATCAAGTGCATAACGTCACCTTTAGAATTCAAATCTGGATATTTTTCTGTTACCCCTTCAAACAACTTCATTTTCAGTGTCCTGAAGTCTTGAATACATGCTGCTGAGGACACTTAACACACAAAACTAGAAAAACTGGTTCAAAAATGCAAATAAATAATTCAGAAACATTAAAGCTCCATCACATTTTATATTTTGTTAGTTTTTAGTTGCCATGTATCATATGAATAGATTACAATTCACATTCACTGACAGTAAACCAAATGTTGTTTCTAATAATTTATTAGTTGTATAGTGTTCATATATTATCGATCTTCCATAGTAAGTGAATCCTGGTCTTTCCCATTGTCATTGACGACCAATTTTTTCTCCTAGTTACAGAAGTTGCATCATTACAGAGCTTTTTGCTGCTAAATATACTGAGTAATTAAACATCTGAGCTTGATGTCTAGCAGCATGTCATTTTTAAACTAACAAAGGCAGAGAGGTTCTGAAGGAAACTCCTTCTGCAACTTAAAAAAGTACTGTATTTTGTAATATGAGAATTCATTAAATGGAAGTAAACACTGTGTTGTAGTGTTATTTAATTGCACAAACCAACAGCAGTACAGTTATCATGAAGTACAAAACGCAGTGTTTTGTCATCTGAAGCACGTCAAACAACCCATCCTCTCTCCACATGCATCTTTATAGTTAGGCTAAAATACTTCCTATCAAAATTAATACACTCAACTTAAAAAAAAAAACACCACCAAACAATAACGGTCAAATACTCATAACATGTTTGGATTGTGAAGTCTATAATAATAGCGAGCTAAGACACAAGAACTGAAAAGCGAAACCAACCCATCAGAACTGGGTAGGTCAAGCAGAGTCCCTGGTCCCACAGCTGGAAGCACCCACTGCAGATCCCTGGGAAGCCAGAGGAATACCGTGTGGGCAGAAAAGGCCTATGGCAAATCGGGTCACCCGGTTCTACCCCAAACCTGAATAGTAAACACACAGAAACTAAACAAACTAATAAAAAAAAAAAGGAAAAAAAATAATTTCGATGTTTAAAGGTTTTTTTCCATTTTAATGCCCTAG